>OY728166.1:396888941-398138941 GCA_963277665.1 Viscum album
CTAAGTTCCATATTAAGGTCATGGATAGGTTTTTCTAAGGGAGATCCCGGTGAATGCTCTTGGAAACTTTGTATAAAGTTTTATTTTTTTACACTCAATAGCTAATGTCCCTAGAAAAAGGACTCCATTTAATGAAAATGAACAAACGTACTATGGATAATTTTGTAGTGGGTTAGAGGAATTTCATGTTTCCTTGAAGCAATATAAATGTAATATCATGATATTTTAAAAGATGACTATGTTTGATTGTCCACAAGACAGACGACACCGAGCTTAAATGAAGAAAAAAATATTATATGATTTCTATAAGGTAATCACTAAATTAGTATGAATAGGGAAAAAAATTATGAAATATATATCAGTATTACTAAATAAAAATTTCTAGATTAATTCTTACTAAATAAGCACTCAATTTTAATCCAAATTCATAACGTGCTTTAAAAAATTCTTTTCCTTAAAAAATGATTTTTATTGATTTTTGATTGAAAAAATTATAATTAGTTTATTTCCATTTTATAAATTTCATTTGATAAAAAAGATATAATTATTGAAGTCATCATATAAAAATTATCTTCGGGATTTTTTGAGATTTTTATGAAAAGTTTAATTTTTTAGTTAATAGTAAAAAATACTAACTTTTGTAAAATGATCATTTATTTCCATTGAAAAGTACCCTTATGATTTGAATTTGATCTCAAAGTTACATACGACTTATTTAATTAGATATAATATTATTAATTAAATATTATTCTACATTATACCATATTTTTTATGAGTTTAATTTTGGGATTAAAAACACGTTTTAAAAAAATCTGTTTTCCATTGAATTTTATACATTTATATTAAAATAAATTTCTATCATAAGAATTGAGAATGATGAAGTGTAATTAATTTCTTGATTCATAAATTAAAATCTATTCTACTATCTATTTCAAATATTATTCTAAATCCAAATTTTTGCTGAATATTAAAAAAAATATAGTTTTATAAAATTCAATATCTTTTATGATATCACCAAGACATAAACAATTTATTTATGTTATGGAATAAATCATTTATTAAAATATATTATAAATATAATACAAATACAATAATTTTTTTACTTTATTTCAAAATAAAATATGAAAATAAATTTCAGTACCGAAACAATGCTTGCACAATACAATAAAAAGTAAATTTTGGCATCCTAAAGATAATATTTGAGAAGGAAAAATTCTTCCTTGAAATTATTAGTATATATTGTGACAACACCCATGTAACAATGTTATTCTTGGGGTGTTATTTTTTGAAGTGGAGGATCATTTTGAGTTTCCATGGAGTTCCATATTGGAACATCAAAACATTTAAGAGGTTTCCTTTTGTTCATAGTTATGGTGCACAAGAGGGGGATACCATACAACCTCCCTTCACGAGGAAACATTTTAGCTCATTTTAAACTATGAAGGGTTTTTTTATGATATTCTATGAATGGTTAATTCCAGAAAATGTGATCCTTAGGAGAAATCATGAGGGGTCCATGGTGTGTCTATGGTGTGGCACATGACCTGTGCACAGTTTGGTAAACAATACATAAAGCATGTGGTTAACTTTGAATTTTTTGGTAGACCTATTTTTTTGTGGATTCCACATGGTTATTCAAACCATACAAAGCACCCAAAGAGGATATATTGGGTGTGGGGTGGTTCTAGAGTGACGCACATGGTTTTTTCAAAATATGTGTCACTTAAGAGTAATCGTGAAAGGGGATTTCTGGACTAGGTAGTGGTTAACACATTGTTAACACACAGTTTGGAAATCCATGGGATGAAACCATTTAACTTTTAAAAGTGTTTAATTTTTTGGGGTTTTCAAAAATAATACTATTTATTTTTAAGGGGTTTTCACCCCCATTTCCTTCCCCCAATATCATTTGACCATTGGGAGTAAAAGGAAGAACTCTAACCTCTTCCACCCTGGATTATTGGCCCTCATTTTATGTTTTTCCAAGATATTTGTGGTGATTTATTACTATTTTCACCCTATATTCCTTATAAAACTATTATCTATTGTTTTTAGCTTCACCCATGATATATAGTAAGCATATAGATCAATTTTAGGGTTTCAGGTTGATATACTAATTGGTATTTTGTTGTCTATGGGTGGTAGAATCTATTTCTTATCTAGTGTGTTTCATCTCCATTGAAGAAGATAAGTTTTGAGGTGCTTCAACTTGGTTTTCTCTACATTGAGGTAGGCATTACTATGAAATTGTTTCATTTTGTAATTCTATTGTGTTTTATGTTTCTAAATTTTGTATTATAAATGGAGAAATATATGTGATATCTCCTTGCTGATTTAAAAACACATCTTGGTGTTTTGAGACAAACATGGTTAGTTTTATAGGTAAAATCATTGTTTTCATATTTCCAATGGAATATTTGAATATGCTATGTTTTTTTGGAATGATCATGTGGATATTTTAAATTGTTTTCATTATAAAAAATGGGTTTTGACCTAGGTTTGGTTTTCAATGAGTGAAAACAAGGTTTTAAATAGAATTTGAATTTCAAATTGATGTGTTGACCTTATATTGTTTTATGAAGGGTGTTATTTTATTGATTTAAAATGTTTATTTGAAATGTGTGTGTGGTTTAACCCTTGAGAAGTGTTATGGTGAATTTTTAAATGCTTTTATGGAAAATGTTAGGATTTTTGCTGTTGTTTTATTTTTTAATGAGGAAGACCCTTATCGAAGGGTAGCTTTGGTGAATTTTAAAAGAAATTGGTGATTTCATTGATCATATTAAAATTTTTTAAGTGGTGTTTTATGAAACATGTAATGGAAATAAATTCCTTTTTCCATGTTTTGGATTTTCAAAGAATATATCCCTTTTGTAAGGGTGACATTGAAATGTTTTAAATGCTCAGGTGTTTTCCATAATTTTCCATGTGATGATTGATAAGGTTTTATGAAATGTAGAAATGGATTGGAATTATGATCCATGCTTGGTTGTTATATGTGTGTTTATAAATTTGGTTTTAAATGGTGTATATATATAGAACCCCTTTATTTCCCATTATGGTTTACACTTGTATGGGTTTGTGATCACTATGTGATGCTTGTTTTCTCCTTTTGTTCAAAAATGTTCTTATTATGACTATTGTGTATTCTATATGTGGGTATGGGGATTCACATCATTGGGTGTTAGGGGTGACGGTAGTTGTGGTTATTTCTTGTGGTTAAAATTGGGTCATTTTCAACTACCACTTACTTTCTTATTGGTCATGGGATGCCCAGTACTAAGTGGAAGATCTATCATGTTCTTCTAGTTGAATCACATGCCACTAGTTTCCCACCAGTCATGTGAGGTACACGGGCTACATGGGGGGTTATCATTGATGAAAAGCCTATGTGGGATAGTGGGATGATGATATGGAATTAGCATATGGATGTAGCTAGTTTTAGGGGTTATACCCTAATACGATTAGATTATTAGTATGTTAGTGACTAGAGGTAAAGGACTTGAAAAATTCAATTTCGTAGTTGGTTTGTGATTACTGGGAGTTTGGTGTTTCTCTTAGACCTATCATTTTTACACATTTCATTTTCATAGAACCTCTTCATGTGTATTTTATATTTCATTTCTATATTCCTTGAGATATAGTTGTAGTGCTTGCAATTTATTCTTAACCCATGTGTCTTGTGTTGTTTCATTTGAAAATAATTTGTCCAAGAGGTTTGTTAAAACCTATATTGAGTTCTTAAAGTATCCTATGTGAGTGATTTAAATTGAATTTCAAAACCAATGATTGGATTTATAAAGGGATATAACTAGGTTAATGTTTTAAATGGTATCTGTTTCATTTGAATAAAACATGTAGTTTTTTAATGAAATAGAGATGGGTGTGTGTGTGGTTTATCG
Source organism: Viscum album (assembly GCA_963277665.1). Classification (NCBI taxonomy): domain Eukaryota; kingdom Viridiplantae; phylum Streptophyta; class Magnoliopsida; order Santalales; family Viscaceae; genus Viscum; species Viscum album. The sequence goes on from OY728166.1 coordinate 396,892,844, forward strand.
ATGGATTTGGATGGTTGATTTATTTTCAAAACGAACGTGTTTTGTTTTATAAAATAAAGATAAATGTTTTAAGAAATGATATTATTTTTGTTTTTTTTCTTATATAATATATTCAAAAATCCTATTCCATAGTTTATTTTCAAACTAGAACTGATGAATTTTCTTATGAAAGGAATTGAATAGTTTTGGAAGGTTGTGGTGACATACTAGGATTTTTATCCCATGCAAACAAAATTTTTGTTTCTAGTTTCTTACTAACAATATCTTCTTCTATTTTATTGTCGTGTTCAATGTGGGGTGAGTTGGTTAGTGGTGGGAAACCAGAGGTTTCATGGAGTTGGTTTGAGGATTGTCTTGAGTTGGTAAGTTAGTAGTAGTTTTAGGTTAGCTTTGTTTCTATTTTTCTTACTTATTATTTTTCGTTATGGATTTTTTTGATGTATATGCTCATGGGTTGGATCATTCTAGTCAGTTATGACCTGTTGGTATCATTTATTTATTTCAAATCTTATGTTTATTTCTTCCATTTTTGTATCTTTTATTTGGATTAAAATATTTCTTAATGAGTTCCCATGATTCCCATGAACTTTTTAGCAACCTATGGGGATGGGAAATTCCCTTTTGGCCTTGTGGATAATAAGGGTAGGTGATGGGTTTAGTAGTATCCCAAGACTATTTTTTACATATTGGTATCTGAGGTTTAGATTTTCCTTAGCTAGAGACTATGATTTGGGAGCTTCCATTTTTATTTCGTGATGTTTTGGAAGAAAAGAGATTAAGATTTTTAGAGCTTGAGAGTTTCTAGTAGGGGGATTCTAGCTTGAACTTATTTATACCAAACCTCAAGATGTTAGGTGTCATTGGGCCTCAAATGGTGATTTTTTTTTGATGTAGCTATTTGTGGTGGTTTTGATTTGATGTGATTGATGTTTTCATCCCCTTTGAGTGTGTGAATGGTATTCTGGGTCGCATTTTAGTTTCAGGGATGAAGGGAACTCGAGCTATAGAGTTAGTTCACATATTATGGGAAACCAGGTGGTGCTCATATGATATATTTTTTCCTTTTTAGGGTGTGTTTTATAGTTTAAACTCAGTCACCCAAACCATGGTGGTTAGTGTATGAATAGAAATGTTTCTCCCCAATTAGACTATTTGGAATCCTATTGAACTCTAGATTCCTACAAAAGTGGTTTCCACTTGTTGGATATAGATTGAGGGATGTCTTATAACCCATTTTCGGATGTGGTTTCTTGTGATCCTTGTTTGATGCTTGTGAAGTATTTTTTATGTGTGTTTTTTTAAAAACCTAGTTGCGGAAAATAAAGGTATTTTTGTGAAAATATTTATCATCTAAAATGGTTAGTGAATAAATAGGGAGAGTGAATTACCATTATTTTATGAAAGAGCAGTTTCCCTTGTAGTGTTTCAGAAGGAAGTATTATTTCTTAAAGGGGTTTAATGGTTCTTGAATAGAAAAACATGTTTTATAAGAATTTTTGGATGCTCATTTTTTATTCTAAAATGGATTTTGAATGAAATTTTATAATTTGATTGTATTGGGAAATGTTTGTATTCCACTGAGGATTATTTGTTTTAAATATTACATTGGATAGGTTTCCATATCTGATCCTTGGTAAAGGGTGATTTAAAAGTCCCTTGGTGAAATAGTGGTTTTCAAAAGAAATGTTTCATTTGATGTTTTTATGTTGTGCCTCACTTAAGGGGTTTCTGTTGGGGCCTTGATTCCTACCACAGAGTTGAATCGTTTGGTTTTTTTGGTAAATTAAAAAAGGTAGTTAATTTATTTATTATTATTACTCCCCATAATGGTTAAAAATCCTTTCTTAGTTTTGGTGCCCATGTGGAATACAAGTGGAGTGGTGGAAATGAAACCTTTATTGAGATTGAAAGTAAAGAGCTGGTTGAAAGAGATTGAGGCGATCCTTAATTCTATTGGGACACGTGAAGCCTCTAGGGTGAGAGATATTGAGAGCCTAGTTGTTGGTTTTATCCTAGTTAGTAGATTTTTTTGGTTCCCTACATAGTTTTGTGAGTCTTTTTTTAAATTCATTTAGGGTGGCGTTCATCCGTTGGTTATTTATAGAAGTGTGAAAATAGAGAAAGTGCTTGATTATCCTGATGTTTTCCTTCAATATGGCCTTTGGGTCACCGTCAATTGTTTTTTAGGCTTAGTTTTTGGGAAGTGTTATTGGGTTTGGCCTTTTTTAAGATGGGTTAGTTGTTTTGGGACTTTTACTTTAGAGGCTGTAACCTTGGTTTCACGAGATTCAGCTATTGTGGTTAGATTTTGTGAATTTTTAACTTTTTAGTATGTTTATTATAGATGATTACCTTTTCATATGTTTTTCTGGATGGTTTGAATGCAAATTTTTCTATGCCTTTCTTTGTTATGGAATTATTTACTCCCATGTGGGTGGTGTTTGAGGTTTCTTTAGTTTTCCTCATTTTTTTAGGGTAGGTTGCACATGCCATTCATTGAGGATCATTGTTTGGGTGAAATTTATTAAGAGTTGTGGTTGCACTAATTATTATTTTGAGCCTCAAGGTTCTTATTTCAAATACATTAGAGAGGAATTGGGTGCATGGTATGGGAAACTAGGGTGTATGATCCTCTAGTTGAGATGAAATACTTCTTGGTGTTTGGATTATGTCATTTAAGATACACCATATGAGGGTGATTTAGTTTTTAACCATAGTATATCTATAGGTTTCATGAATCTAGGTGAGATATTGTGATTATTCTAAGGATACTTGTGCTTTCACTTACATTATAAGGGATAATATGTGTTTGTGGTAGAATATGCATCTCTCTTGGGGGTTCTTCATTGTTTCATGATGTGTTATTTATTGTGGTCATTTTCTGTCTTCATGTTATATGAACTTTGAATGGTGGGGAGACCATTTTAGTAAGATTCTAAATGGTGGGAAGACCATGTTAGGTCTTCCATGATTTGTAGGGATTCTAATTTGATGTTTTTATGATGGTTGTGCTGGGAGATGTTTAGTATCACTATCTTCAAAGAATTTATTTTTTTGATGATATCGATTGTTGGATCCATGTTAGTCCATGTTGAGTGCTCAGAGTTTAGGTCCTCTTGGTGTCTTTCAATTTCTATGCCTTTATTTTTGACCAAGGACTTTCTAGGGGAAAGTGGAATAGTTGGGAGTTTGTGACCTCCCCTATGTCATAGTGTTGTTATTTTTATGTTTTCTGGTGAAGTGGAGGCTCGATTTGTGTTTACATGGAGTTCTAGATTAAACATGGAAACTTTTGGGGGGTTTTACTTCTATGTAGAGTTTAGGTTCATGGTTATAGGGAAACCATGAAACCTCTATTTACAAGGACCCATTTAAATTAATTTTGAACTACACACAGTTTTTAGAATGAGATTTTCATAGTTAAGTACAAACCTGATAGACTGTAGTAGAGATTGTGTGGGTTCCCTGGTGTTTACGTGGGTTATCACATGATTGTAACATTATTTGGTAAACAGTGTGGAATGTGTATGGTTGGATATAAATTTTTTTACATATCTATTTTTATGCCTTATTCATGGTTTTTCGAATGTGTGGGGAACCCCATGAGGCCTTGCTGGTCATGGGGTGATTCTGGAGTGATGTGTATAGTATTTTGAAACCATGGGACACCCATGAGTAACTGTGTGAGGGGGTTACTAGCCTAGGTAGTGGAAAACATAAGGTTGGCATATAGTTTGGAAAACCATAGTTCCTTACTATGGGACATTCCGAGGTGTTAAATTGTTTCATATTTTTTTATAAAACTAACCTCTCATTTTAAGGGGTTTTCTTCTCCATTTCCTTCATCCAATGTCGATCGAACTGAGGGTGCTAAAGGAGGAGATCCAAAGTCCTCCAACTTGTATTACTGGCCTTCCTTTGATGTATTACAAGATATTTCAAGTGAGTTCTTCACCAATACCCTCTTTCCTTCTCCATCTCATCTCTCAGGGGTTTGGCTTACCCCAAGAACACTAGTTATTATGTGGTTCCATTTTAGGGTTCTAGGTAGATCTAATGATAGCTATTTTGGTTTCTTCGGGGGTAAACAATATTTCTCATCCTATGGATGTGGTCACCATTGAAGGAGACATGTTATAGGTTCTTCATCTTGGTTTTATCTTCTTAGAGGTAGGTTTTACTACATAATTTATTCATTTTGAAATTATAATGTTTTTGTGATTTATAATGTTGAAATATATATTATATCTCCTTGTTTATTTGAAAAAATTTCTTTGTTTTTTGATTTTATCATAGTTGGTTTTATAACTGAATTCTTTGTTTTCATGTTCTAAAAGGAATGTTTAAATATGATATTTTTTTAAAATTCCCATGTGTCTCTTTGAAATGTGTTTTTAGTGAGAAATGGGTTTTGACTCAGGTTTGGTTTTAAATGAGTGAACACAAGGTTCTAAAGGGAATTTTGATTTCAACATGAGGTGTTAACATCATTATGTTTTATGTAGGGGTTATTTTGGAGATTTGAAATGGTTATTTGAAATGTGTGTGTGGTTTACCCCTTCTAATGTTCAATGGTGAAGTTTTTAAATGGTTTTATAGAAATGGTTGGCCTTTTGGACTTGTTATGGTTTTTAAATAAGAAGGACCTTGTTGAAGGGAATATTTTGAGTGTGTTAAAAGGAATGAGTGATTTTATTGAACCTCTTAAAATGTTTAAAGTGGTGTTTTAAGAAAAGTGTGAAGGAAATAAAATACTTTAAAGATGTTTTGGAATTTCCATGAAGAAAGACCTTATGTAAGGGTGAATTAGAATGTTTTAAATACTTAGGTGTTTCCCATCATTTTCTAAGTAGTGTTTGGAAGGGTTTAAGAAATTTGGAAAGGGATTGAAACTTTGAGAAGTGATATGGTGTTAAAGGAATGTTCTAATTTTTTTTAAGTGGTGTATGTGGATTGAATAAATTTGTTTCCTCTTTCTTATTCACACTTTAATGGTTTTTTGATCACTATGTGATTCTTGTTTTTAACCCCTATGTGGGAATGTGATTGATTAGTCTTGTGTGAATGATATGTGTTGGTATGGGGTTACACCTCCTTCGATGTTTGGGGTGTGGGTAGTTGTGGTTATAAATTAGGTGTAAACATGGATCATTTTAAAGTAATCCACACTTTCATATTAGTCATTGGATTCCATGTATTAAGTGAAAGTTATAACTTATTCCTCTAGTTGGTTCACTTTCCACTAGTTTCCCACTAATAATGCTTGAAACAAGGGATATGTGGGGGGTTTTCATCACTGATATTCTTGTTTAGGCTAGTGGGATGATGAGATAGGCTTAGAATATGTCAATATCTAGTTTCGATGGTTAGACCCATATGTGATCATATTCGTGGTACATTAGTGACACGAGGTAGAGCCCATGACACAATCTATTTCTTGGTATATCAGTGGTTGGGGGGGTATAATATTGTTCATGTACATATAAGTTCACATTCATTAATTTATATATACCATCTTATTTTATATTTTATATTCCTTTAGATATGTGCGTGGTGCCTTATTTCTATATTTAACCTATGTGTGTTGGGTATTTTCTTTTGTTAATGAGTTTTCAAAATCTGTTTGTGAAAAACATGGAAGTATTATAAAGTGTTGTCCAAAATGCGTGTTTGTATTTATAAAGGGATCCAACCAGTTTAATGTTTATAGTGATACCCATTTCTTTTGAATAAAATAATTTGTTTTTTGATGACATAGATATGGGTGTGTGGGTTGTTATGTGTTTGATTTGGTCAGTGGATTTGTTCTCAAAATTCTTGTGTTCAATTATAGAAAGCAAAGAATTTTTTTTATGAAATCATCATAGATTTTTTTGGTTTTTCTTGTTTGTTATATTTTAAAATACTGTTTTTTGTTTGTTTTCTAACTATTATTCATGAATTACCTCATGAAACAAATTGCATAGTTTTAGGGGGTTATGGTGGAATACTTGTATTTTTATCCCACACCTATTTTTTTGGGTTCTAGGTTCTTAGTTGGAATCTCTCCTTCGGTTTTATTGTCATGGAAAATGTGGGGTGAGTCAAGTGGTGGAGAAAAAACTAGAGGTTTCATGGAATTTTTTTGGTCTCTACTCGTGTTGGTTGGTTGGTAATAATTTTCCATTTTGTTTTCCTTGTTTCTATTCTACCTAATTGGTGTTTTTTTATGTATGCACTTAATGTATATGAAAATTGATTAGATCATGGTAGTTTCTTATGAAATATTGGAATGATTTATTTATTTAGACTCTTGTGTTTATTTATTCTACAAGTGGATCTCTAATTTGGGTGAAATCATTCCCAAAGGAGTTTCTAGGATGCCCATAGACTTTTAGATAGCCCATGTGGATCTAGAACACCACTCAGGCCTTGTGGAGAATCAGGTTTTGTTTGAAATTTGGTGGAATTCCAAGCTAGTCTGTTAGACATACGAAATATTATTTATTTTTTATAAATAGGTACATATTTTAGTTTTATATAACGTTTTAATTATCTAAATTCATATGAAATTATTGTATATGGCTAGGAATGTCAAAATAACAGATTAAATAAGTATTAATGACCTATATGTGAGTAAATATACAAATTTATTGAATCTCAAATTTTAAATTGAACTCAATTAATTTTTTTTTTTAATTTTTTTTAATATTTAGGAATAAAATAATTACCTTAAAAGCTCATGTAATACTAACATAGTTCTTGTGCATGTAATAGAAAAATAAATTAAATTATATTTAAAACTCTAAAATTAATTTTTTTGTCAATTATAGTTTCCAAAAAATTATATATATAAAAATAAAATATTAGGAATTTTTTAATGGTTTATATTCAAATTAAATCACTCTCTTGATGATATTAAATTCAAATCATATTAATTGTACAAAAAAAGAAATTAATGATATTTTATAATAATCAATAATTTTTAAAAGATTCGAAATGAATAAAAATATGATTTTTAACCATTTAAATTAGATATGGTTGATAATATCTAAAATCGTATATTTATGGGCCAATTTTTCTTTTATAATATCATTCTTGACTCCTATAGAGTAAACAATTTTGATTCCGTGGCAATAATTAAAACAGATAATGGGGGTTGAGACAAAGATATAAGGGTAAAAATATATCCTAAATTTTTCAAAATTTTATTATATGAGAGGATTTAGGCTCATTATAATAATATCCTGTAAATATATAAATTTTGATCTATTTTTCTTATAAAATTAATTTATATTATTTTAATACTTTAAGTCATTCAAATAAGGTCCCTCCAATCATTTTTTCTCTCTTTCCTTCCCCACACATTTTGGTAGATCTAAGTTAGAAAATACATACCTAAATCCCTTGCAAAAAATCCTCTCCATGTTCTCAAGGTCTTATTTTGGGAATTATACTAACCTTACAATGATTAAGGTTTAAAATAAAGGAGGTTTTCGGAATAAGAGGTATAAATTTGAACCGAATGTTTTAGTTTTATTTATTCTCATACCTCCATAAAAACACTCTTAAACATTATGTTATAGAAAAATAAATATATAATATAAAAATAATTTTCATTATTAATATATTAAAACCCATTAAGATTTAATTTTACATCAAATGGGGAATGAAATCATCATTTGTGTGTACATGTAGATGACCACCTCCATGAATCAATTTGTTTTGTTTTCCATCACCACCATTCATGAATATTTATAATGAAGGATTTAATGAATTTATTTGATATTAATGAAATAATAATAATTATTTAAAGATAAAATTATATTTATCACCTTTCCCTTATGTTTTTTAAAAAATAGAAAAGCTACTCATGAGTACGTACGGTCTAAAATCTCTGTGATTGTAATGTAATTAATTTTTCATAACGATATTTAATGTTTGGTTTAAAAAGTATATTTAATTTTAATTTTTTTAATAATTTCATTACTATTATTATGGGAATTACGGAATAATTACCTATTTGAGAAAATTCATCCCATAAAAGTTTTTTTGGGATTATGAACGTAACATCATCAAAATGTCTGACAAAAACATAACTGATGAAATAACCAAATAAAACCTAGAAATATATGATATAAAAGGAGTAATGATAATATAATGGGAACAAACAAGGTTCTTAAGAATTTAAAAAATTAACATAAGTTTATTAGTTACGAATATAAAGAATATATGTGATGATTCAGACTCTTTGTAAGGGATACTTTATCATAAAACTTTATTTTATATGTTTTAAAGAAGTATTATCTAATTTTTTTATTCCATGTACATATTCTTAAAATTATTTTCTGTATGTATTTATATGGTTATAAAGAATTATAAATAAAATTTTATGTCAAATTTTTATTTCTTATAAATTTTTTCAAAAGGAATATTTTTATTTATTTTACAAGGAATGTTTTGAATTTCTTTATAAATCGTAAAAGGAATGTTCTATTTTAACATATACGAAATAAAAAAATTTTCCAATTGTTTTAGTTTTTATTTTATGTTTTTAGTACTTTATAATATCCCATGTTTTCTTCAAATAAATACACTTTTTAAATTTTTTATTGGTTTTTTAGTTTTGAAAATGGTTTTTTTATAGGGATGAGTATTTCAATAATAGAAAATGTTTTTCACATGAATTGAAAAGATATCTTCAAGGGGTTTAAGATGAAAAGGTTTAAGATTAAAATTTTTTAATTATGATATAATACTTGATAATTATTGATTATGATTGTTGATCCCAATAAAAATTATATTATAGGTGATCTTGATACAACTTATATGATGGGTGAGCCCGATACAACTTATATAAATGAGTAATCTTGATAACTATTATATGATGAGTGACCCCACTACAACATATATGATTGGTGAGCCTGATATACCACTCCAATGAATTGGTTTATGTTACTTATGTTTAAATTAAATATGGATATAGTTAACTAGGGAGTTATCTAGTATATATTTAACTAGGCTCATATTATTTCTAACATGCGTTATGAATAAAATGATCTACGTTTCATAAAAGGGTGTTTAGTTTATTGTAATATTTATAAAGGGTATTCGGGAGGAAAATGTCTATTTTTTATGTTGGTATGTTTTATTTCCTACACTCATAGAATATTGTGATAATGGTACATGTTTTTTTGATTTTCTTTCTTTTCAACAGACTAGAAAATTGCTTAATTTTATGTCCCTTACGGTGTTTTTTGGTCATCCCATGTTTTTAAATTATTTTTCACAGGTCTTAAAGATGATTGGAAAATTTTATAATGTTAGAGTTATATATATGGAAGTTACAATGAGTGAAATAAGAAATCCTTTATAAAAAACCTATTTTATGGGAGAAATAGATATTGTTTGGAAGTTTCCAATTTGAAATAGTTTTGTCCAAATTCTCTAAAACTATAAACCTAAAATTCACTTAGGTATGTAAGTGATCCAACATTTCAATTTGATTTTATATGTTTTGGATGGTTAAAACTGGGAAATATTTAATGATATCAATGAGAAAAATGTATATGTTTTGTTTCTAGAACATGCTATGGGAATATGGGTTTCATGATATTATATTTGGAATCAAAGTTGGGTTTAGATAAATTTATTGATTAATATGTTTTCATGTGATGTTATCTTAAGAGTCATGGATACCAAAATGGGAGAAAACAATTATGGTATATCATAAGTTCAAATCCATAAACACTCCATTTTAGGTTTTAGGTGATGGGAGTTTAAGATTATTAAGAGTATTTTTAGATACATTTATAGTAATACAATTCTTGGGTTTAGTATATGTTTTAGGGAAAATGTAATTTTAGGAATATTGGTTTTATATTATATGAACATATGTTAAAAAAGTTTTTTATAATGATCAGGATTAAAATTATCTATTATATTGTGGTAATTATGGATAAAATCCATATTACATATTGGGAATATGTGATTTATCGTATAGATAACCATGGGATTGGAAAGTGATTTGGTGACTGCAATTAAATTTATTTTTGAAGATGTTCACAATTTTGTGGAAATTATACAATTATGGTAAATGTAAATAATTCTAGATAAGTTGGATTTTTTATTTTTGGAATAAAAATAGAATTATATTTTGGAAATATATAATATTTTGTCTTAAAGTTTTCATTACATGGGTTATTTATGAAATATTTTTCATATTTTGGGAATTACTAGATTAGGACATATTCATTTTTGGGTATATGAATTTCTGAGTGAGTGATGCTTTTTGAGATAAATGTAAAATTGATCTTGGAAGAATAAGTGATCATATCATTCTGATTCATGGGTTTTGAACTTAGTGAGTAATATTTTGAAGAATTTTAGGGATAATTATTTATAAATTGAATTAAGTTAAACTTGGGGTGTTATTAATGAATTTTGGAGATTAATTTATTATTTCACCATATAAAGGTTTATGCATTTTTGTGATTGTACAATCAAATGATAACTATATTTTTTTATTAAATATAATTAGAACAACTTTTCATCCTTTTACATACATCATGGTAAATCAAAATATAATTATAGTGATTTACATAATAAATATTCACTCTCATCATTTGGAGTAAAAGAAGATATAAAGGCTGAATAGTTTTGAAACATGCAACTAAACTATTAAATTGATTTTTTGGTTTTAAAGAAAATAAAGTAATTATATTTCCTTATGTTCTTAGTTTAGATGGAATATTAATCCCTCAAATCTAGGAAAAGGTTCTTGGAACAAAAAAATTATCCAATTAAATTACAATATGATGAATCAATATAATGTTTCACACATAATTGATTTATGGTTTTGGGGTCCTTGAATTTATTATGACAATTCCCCTTCTTGTGATAAATGTTATCTATCACTATAAACCAATATTTTGACCTTTATGTTTTCCTCTATATCCATATTTTCACTTCCCACTAATTTTCTCTTATTTAGTAACCTTGTTATTTTTTTTTTCTCGATGACCTTTATATTTCCCTTTCCCTCTTTTCAAGAGGAATTTTTAATATCCCTTTTTATGATGTGGGATTTTAGTAAAGGTAATTTGAAATGAAAACCCTTGATTACTGAGATCAATTTAAAATTTTTGGGAATCATTTTTTTAAAGGGGTCGGGTGGAGAATTTAATATCCAGATATGTTAAAAGAATATTATTGTTCATAGCGTACCTGACATGCAATGCCAAACATAAATGAACCATAAAATATTATATGACCATTATAAACTAACTCCTAAATTAGAGGGTTTGAAAATTATTAAACAAATTATCAAAAATATATATATCGGTCCTACTCAATTAAAATTTCATGATTAAATATCAATAAATAGGAACTCAATTTTTTGAAAAGTCATTATATGCTTAAAAAAATATATTTTCCTCAAAAATAATTTTTATTGATTTTTTTGAGAAAGTATTATAATTAATTTATACCACTTTTATAAAAAAAATTAAACAAAATATTACATTTCTAAAATAATTAGGTCAAAATTATATTCATGTGAAATTATTGGATTTTTCTAGACGATGGATTTTTTAGTGAATAGTGAAAATACTATTTTCTATAAGAATATCATTTATTTCCACTTAAAAGTCCCATTATGATTTGAATTTGATCTCAAAGTAACCTAATAATTATTAAATTGGATATTAATAAATTAATTACAAAAGAATTCATAATTATACTATATTTTTTATGATTTCCATTTTGGGCTTAAAAACACATTTCTCTAAAAAATGTTTTTCATTGGGGTTTTTGCATTTATATTAAATGTAATTTTTGTAAGTTATCATAATTTAATTTAAAGAAAATTAATATTTTTTTTATTTATAAATTTAAAATCTATCCTAGGATTATTTTTGATATTTTTTGGAAGATGTTAAATTTTTTTTGAATAGTAAAAAAATTTGAATTTTAAGAAATAATATATTTTTATGATATCGTGAAGACATAAATATGATATAAAAATTTATTAAAATTTTTGAAGAATAAAATATGATAATATAATACACATATAATATAATAATAATTCAAAACATATAAATTATAATTTATTTATGAAAAATTTGAAAATCATATTCTATGTCGACACAGTGCTTGCGTAACATTGGAAAAGTAAACTTTTGTGTTGTGAAGATAATATTTGAGAAGGAATAATTATTTTGTTGATTTTTTTAATAAATATTAATTATAATTTGTTATATTTATGGATATATATGAGTTATATAACAATCCACTTATCCAAATGTCTGGGCAATGTTCACACAAGGCTACAAATGTTAAAATAACATATTAAACAAGTTTTTAGGACGTAGATGTGACTAAATAAGCATATTGAATGATTAAAAATGTTTATATTGAACCAAATTAATATATATTTTTTATAATTCTTTTTTAATTATTAATTATGAGATAAATATCATAATTCTTACTCAACCTTGATACAATGCTTGTGATGGTAGTAGAATAATGAAGTAAATGATTTAAAAATCTATAAAAGTAAAATGTTTTGGTTTAATTATAGTATCATAAGAATATTATATAAAAATATAACATATTAGGTATGTTTAAAATTTTTATATTATAATTTCATTACTATATTCATTTCATTAAATTCAAGTTAAATAAATAGTTCAAAAATGACATTAATGATATTTTATAAGAATTTTTTAGTAAATCATTTAAATTTCATAAAAATATTATATTGGACCATTTAAATTATATGTGGATGATAATATAAACCATTGTCTATTTAAGTTCCATTTTTCCTTTTATTTTAACTTTCTGGACTCTTATAGTGTAAGAAATAATGATACCACAAGAATCATAAAAAGGGTTGATAGGGGTTAAAACAATGAGACAAGGTTAAAAAATAACCTAAACTTTTCCAAATTTTATTTTATAAGAGAGTTTACATTCCAAAAAATATTATATTCTCAATATAATTTTTTTATTCTAATATTATATCAAAAAGTAATTTAATTTAATTTAATACTTTAAGTAAATCTAAGAATTCTCCTCCACTAACTTGTAATAGGGCACCTCCTATCCTCTCTTAGCCACACATATTTATAATTAAAGATCATAAAATACCTACCCAAATAGATTCTTAAAATAATTCCTACATTATAGAGGTATTTTCTGGGTATAATAACAACTTAATATATATTAAGGTGTAAAAAGTAGAGGTTTTCCGAAGAAGATGTATAAATTTTAACCAAATGTTTTCATTTTATTTATTCTTTTAACTCATTTAATATCATTCTAACTATTATCATATAATAACATAATTATCTAACATTTAATTAAATTTTATTATGACTATGTTAAAACCCTTTTTATCTCATTTTATATATTAATTGTGAAACACAAACATTGTTTGTGTGAATGTGTGGACTACCACCTCCTTGAAGCGATGTGTTTCGTTTTCCATCAACACATATAATAGATGTTTATAATGAAGTATTTAATATATATATATATATATATATATATCATATTTATCATATAATAATCATTTTTTATCATAAAATTATATTTAAATCCTTTCCCTCACGTTCCTTAAAAAATAGAAACTTTACTCATGCGTACGCATGAACTACTATCTCCGTGATTATAACGTAATTCATTTTTCATAAACATTTTTGAAGGATGATTTTAGAAGTATAATTAATGTATATAAATTATAATTATTTCATTATTATTTTTCTAGATATTATTCAATAATTGATTCTCTTACCACATTAATCATACCAAAGATGTTTTGGGATTAATAATCGAGTTTCCTCAAAATATCTGAGATAAACCTAATTCCTGAAGTAACTAAATAAAATGTTTTCATAAATAAAATAAATGAGATAATTATAATGGAATTGGAATGAAAAATTTTATTAGTTAATTAAATAATTAATACAAGTTTATTATTTAGGAGGATAAAGAACATACTTGATGAATTCAACTTGAGGTAAGAGATACATTGACTTAAAACCTTGTTTAAAATGTTTTAATTATTTATTTTATAAATATTTTTCTTTCATATACATATTTTTAAAATTATATTTTGTATGTATTTATGTGAATATAAATTAATTATATAGGAAATTTTATATCTCTTTTTAATTTCTTATAACTATTTGGAAATTAAATTTTTTTAATTATTTTATACAGAACATTTTGACATTATTTATTAATGAAAAAAGGAATGATATATTTTAACATGTACTAAATGAAAAGATTTTATGGCTTCCATAACCATTTTAGTATTATTTATTAATTTAAAACATTACATGTTTTATTCCTTTGAAAACCCTTAATTCTTTTTTTCTGGGTAGTTTAGATTTGAAAATGAATTTTTTAAAATGAAAGGGTATTTTGATAAATGAAAATGTTTTACATATAGGTCCATGAGTTTTCAAGGATTTTAAGATGATAATGTGAAATATATAAATGATTTATTTTTTGATATGGTACTTGATAATTATAAAAAATGATGGTTGATCCCAATATATCATTAATGATGGGTGATCCTGATACAACTTATATGATTGATAAGATCGATACAGCTTATAAGAATGGATGAGCTCGATAAAAATTATATGATGAGTGAGACGAATGAATCATATATAATTTTTGAGCCCAATATTGGCCCATAATGAATTGGGTATTGTTCATTGTCTCCAAATTAAATAAGGGTAGATTTAATCTAGAAGGTTTCTCTTATGGATTTAACTGGGCTCCAGTTATTCCCGACATGGGTAATGAATATAATAATATAAGTTTTATAGAGGGTTATATACTCCCTTACTATGTTTTAATAGGTTTTACTTAAAAAATTGTATTTTTTATGGGTTTGTTTTATTTCATATAGTCAATGAATTTTTTGATAATGGTAAAATTTTTATGGGTTTTTATATTTTTCATTGAACTATCAGATTTATTTATTTTATGAAATTTACTTTGATTTTTGTTTTTAATATCCCATGTTTCAAATAATTTTTCATAGGTCTTAAGGATGAGTAAAAAATTGAATAATTTCAGAGTTCTAGATATTAAAGTTACCCTTAGGGAATAAATATTATATTTATAAAGATCATATTTTATGAGAAAAATGGATATTGTGTGAAAGATTCCACTTTGAAATAGTTTAACTAAATTAACTAAAACCATAAACCAAAAAGTTACATGGGTTTGTAAGTAATCCAAAATTTCAAATTGATGTTATATCATTTTATAGAAAAAATTGTTTACGTTTATCAATATCAAATATAAAAATTCCACACCCCGTTACCTTCCTTCAGATATTGTTTGACTCTTTTTTTGGTTTTCCATTTTAATTTGGGTGAATTGTGGGATTATTTAGGATAGAGAGTATTTTCAAGAAAAATGACATAATGTTTGAGGATGTATGTTTTCATTAATTAATGGAATCTAGGTATGTAGGTGTAAATGGATTTTGTGGGTGCTCTTGGGGTTCATAGAGCCTTAAGAATGGGTTTGGTGATTTTATTTAGGAATATAGACTATGCACTACCTATGAGACATATTCAAGTCATGAATGGGTTACACGATGTGAAAATGTTACAGGGAACATTTTTTGAATCTTGTTCAGAGTGTGAAAATTTATAATCCCTAAAAATATTTAACATATTGAATGTGTTAATTAGGATTTAATTTAACTCGAGGAAACACATTTTTCGACATACTTTAAATTCATTGAATTCACACTGTGAAAGTGGTTCATGATTTGAATTCATCGAGTTCAGTAATTTGAGCCACATTGCATGAATATCTCTTTTTTCATCCGATGTATTGACCTTCGTCTCGAGCTTTAGGTAGATTTTGGGTGATTTATGGTTGTCTCATTCCTTCCAGATTACTCTATTTGGTGTTTGAATCCCATGATGGTTTCCTTTTATATCCTCTGTAAGTGTTATAACTATTTCTACATTTTAATTAGTTAATGAAAAAATGTTGTCTATGTTTGCGTTTCCAATTGTGATCAGATGGTAATTTCTATCGATCCATTGCAGTTTTATTTCGTGCCTTGTCTTTTGAAGGATGATCAATTGGTTTCTAATTTTTATTGTTGAAGGAAAATATGTTTCCATAATTATTGATGTATGTGTATCTATGAAATTTGTCTTAATTATTGAATTGATATATTTTTTTTGTAAATAAATTTTTTTTATTGAATGAAAATAATTTTTTTGATATTTTAAAGGATTTTTTTGTAAAGGATTAAATTTTTTAAAGGGATTTGGATTTAAATATGGTTTTTATTTGATATGAATATGTTTTATTAAATATGGACCTGGATTTCAAAATATTATTGATAAAATTAGAACAGTGGAATCCTAAGGTGCATCATGAAATGGACATGTCACCCTAGTGTATATGTGTAACACCAACAGAGTTTTTGTGATATCAAAAGATTGTATAAGGAATTTATATATATTGGAACCAAATTATGTTTGGTTTATGAATATTATATTTATAGTATTTATTCCATTAATCTAGATCCTAAGTGGTTTCCTTTTTCATTTATATTATGTTTATTTCATGATGGTTTATTCCATGGATATTTTCTCACTTGTTATATTATGGTGCATCAATGGTAAGTTTTTCCTATGCTTAACTATTTTCTATTATAATTGACATATTCATATATTTTGTGAATATGGTATGAATATAACAAGGATATTGTATTTTTTCCAAATTGGTTTTTTAATGAAATTTTTTTATGAACTGGTTTTTGTTTTAATGTGAGAACTTTTTAATTATTGATATTATAACCTGTATAGATTATTTTGTGGCATCCTACTAAGATATTTTCTCATGCACTAATTTTTTCCCATTGTAAAATTTTAGACCTTGTTTTGCAGGACACCAGTAAAGAGAAGGGAATAATATAACATTTTGGGTTCTCTTTTTGTTCTTTCTCTTCTTAGTGGGATGTTTTGGTGGTAAAATATGGTCACATGGAGTCTTTTTTAGTTCGGTATAATTTTTTTTTCTTATTTGGATTATTTGGATTGTATTTTTTATGTATATTGGATATGTATTATTTGTAAATACCTGGAAATTTCAAGGAATTTTTTTTCTTAAATTATTTGAAATTTTGGGAGTACGTAGTTTCTGACGACACCTAATTCCGAGGCCCGGTGTGCCCGGAATAATTTTATGAAGTTTAGCTCAGGTATGTTCAGTAAACGAATGAGAGGGTTTTTCTATCTTTTGAATCTTTGCCCAGAATTGAAATCCGAGGGCATCGATGAACTCACAGCGCCAATATTGTCTTAAGGGACCTTTACCGTAGTTGCGTTTTATGCGGGTTGAAAGTTAAAATTGGGGTTTAGTTAAGAAGTTAAATAAAATTGTTAGAAAAATTTTATATCTATAGAAGTTAATTCCTCCCATGGGAAGTTATTGGTGGGGCCCACATCCACCCAACTTCCCATGTGTGGTTATTTGAGAGGTGGGGCCCACACGAGCCCCAACCTTTCATCTCCCATAACCCATTTAAACTCCATTGTTTTAATTCATCACAACCCCCCCTTAATTAATGAGAACTCTTCCTCTCCCTGTCTCCCTCTTTATTATTTCCCAAAACACCTTAATTAATGAAATCAACCTCTTCAATTAATTAATTAATTGATTCAAATTTTGAAATTCATGTGTTAATAAAATAATAGCCAAGCCTATTATTTTATTTATGGGGAATTTGTTGTGTTAAGGAGAGTTGGGGGAGAGCTCTTGAGAAAGAGAGAAAAGGATTCCTCTCCTCAAGGAAGAATAGTTTTCTTCTACAATGAAGAACATCAACCATCAACGAAGAATGACTCAGTGAAGAAAGCTATAAAATTCTTCAATCCTCTTTTTCCTCTGCATCAAGGGAGGATACATCACCACGTGGAACTCGCCAATGATGACGATTATCCCTCTGACGTTGATGGACTGCCATCTCTTTCCGTGTCTACGACAGACAAAACATATTCGAGGTAGGGGTTTGTTCATTTTGAAGTGTTTATCTCATACACTGTTATTTGTTTGAAATCATTTTTTATTTTCGGCCAACTGCTATCACCTAACGCGGAGGGCGTGGGCTGAACGCACACGACCCGACAACCCTCCATAGTCTCTTTTGATTGCGATGGGGATCATGAAAAGAAGGTGGTGATGAGAGGGAGTGATAGTCGTGCGCCGTCCGTGTGCGGAAGAACCGTGACATGCAACCACGGGCCGCTCGACCAAGGAATAACTGGCTGAGCCGAAGGGAAAAACCACGACACCCCATGGCGCTGCGCTACGGTAGACCACGGTCTGCCTGAACGGGCCGCTTCGGCGGAAGAACTAGCCGGCCCGTCAGCAGGCTGGGTGGAGGAGAGTTGTGACGCCAGGAGGGCTCCGCGCTGAAGAACCCGCGACCCGCCCGAGCGGGCCGCTTGCGCCAGGAAGGCCGACCGGTTTGGGAGGGTGGCACCGCCGGTTCGGGCTGCCAGGGGGCCGCACCTCCCCTCGGACCACTCGGCCAGCTAGGCCCCGTCGTACCGGGTCGGGCCGTGCCCCTTCGGGACGGGCCGCACCTCCTAGGGTCGGGCCACTCCCCCTCGGGCTGGGCCACACCCCATCGGGCTAGGCCACGCCCCCTCGGGCTAGGTCACGCCCCTTCTGGCCAGGTTGCGCTCCTCGGGCCAGGCCATGCGACTCACCGGACCGGTCCGACCCCTTTGTAGGGTCGGTCCTGCCAAAACCGGGTCAACCCGACCCGCCAGCCCACTAGGCCTAACGGGTCATGCCCTTTTTCACTTAAATGTGAATTACTTAAATACCGTGCGTCCGGTCGACGCGCCGTCTATGGCACTAGGACCCTCTCAATGAAGAAGTCCTTTTACAATACTCTAAGAGAGTTTTGGATGACTTTGGATAATGGTTGGGTTAGAAACGAGCGTATTTCTAACCGGGCCCCTGGAACAGAAAAGACAATATCTCTCAGACTGGGCATCCGATTCCTTTTAGCGAGACGGAACTACGGGATACATCAAATCTGGACTTAGTGACATTTGATGTATCGACCCCTTGGCTCGAGGAGCGGACCCTCCCAGAATCGAGGGTGCTGTGTGCAAGAACCCTAGAGCTGGCTGCAACTGCGATGAATACCGTGATGGGATCCTCTATGGGTTCGACGACGATGACGACTGTACTTGGATCCTACGTGGGTTCGACAATGATGACGACTGTACTAGGATCCTCGGTGGGTTTGGCAGTGATGAAAACCTTACTTAGATCCTCCATGGATTTGATAGCGATGGTTATTGTACTTGGATCCAACGTGGGTTCGACAGTGACAAATTCTGTACTTGTATCCAACGTGGGTTCGGCAGAGGAGATGATTCAGAGGCTACATCTAATTATCTCCACCCTTCTTCTTATGTAGTATACCTGTGTGAGCTGAGTCTTGACTTTCAATCATTACCATCGGTGTGACTGAATTCTTTCCTGTGTGGACTGGGTTGTGCTTGGGCTCGAGAGTTGGAGCTGAAATGGAATTTATAACTTAGGTATATGTATGGGCATATACCTAAGTAGAGTCTGCTGATACTTCGTGATTGTATCTTTCCTTTGAGGTTTATCCTTCGTGGATTCTGGGAGACCTTCAGGGGTCTTGGGGTCCCTATTGAGTATCATATACTCACCCCTGCATGGGCTTTGCCCACACTACATTGTGTTGGATGTAGACAACAAACAACAGTGATCGAGGTGGAGTCTTGTGGAGCTGGACGGTACCAGGTGGTGGAACACTTGGCAGGGCATACATGGATTGGACGGTCGAACCAAAGGCTCTAAAGAGGACATCTGTACCCACGCTTCAGGTGGGATTTCTGGAGGATGAATCAATGGTTGCTGCTTTACTTTACTGCTATTATACTTTCTTTTTAGTTGTACTGTACTTTCAGTTGGGTTTTTATACTAGCCCATTTACTTTTCAACACTTACTTTTGTACTTAGTTTTACGTAGTGCTTAATTCTTTTGCATACTCTGTTCTGTTGGTTTACTTTTATAAAGGCAATGCCTTCTCTTTTATCGGGATTTACACCTTTGGTGCTAGTCGCTAGCCCTTGGCCTATGGAAGGCGGGCTTGGGGTAGTCAGGATACAGGCCCCGAGGACGGGTCGTGAAAAATTGGTGCTTGAGGAGTCAGTTCTACCGTAGAAATCAAGACTTTGATATTTCTTTTCTGTGAAGCAATAGTGTTAAGAGTATTGTTGGGACTGACCCTGACTTCTAATTTCCAACTCAGTGCATGAAAACATTGATTGAATGTGTGTTTCAAAAGTTTTCTCTGTGATTACTTTGTGTTATCTCACCAGGTATACTGTTTGACTGTGGCACACCTGTTTCTTTTTTGGATGGCCCCACGAAGGCAACCAACTAGGGTTCCAGGTCGTGTACGAGATGACAGGCCACCGAGCGACGAGGCCTCGGTGTAGGGCCCCATCACAGCAGAGGCAACAGCGGTACCACTACCCTCTGAGCCACCAATACTACCATCCCCAGCGACAGAGAGTGCATGCCGCATGAGTGTGATACACAAGTTTCAGTGACAGAGGCTGCCCAGGTTCCACGGAGAGACGGACCCTAAGGAAGCCAAGGATTGGCTGGAGGATATCATTAGAGTCTTCAAATTGGTATGGACACCAGCTGAACTTATGGTGGTCCTTGCCGCGAGTCTACTGCACACAACAACAGGTAGATGGTGGAACTTGATGCTCCAGTTGCATGAAGAGGCGTATCTACTTTGGACGGACTTCGAGAGTATCTTCTGCTCGGAGTTTGTTCAAGCTACCCTTCATGCAGTGCAGATTCAGGAGTTACTTCATCTGCATCAGGGCAGCATGAAAGTATCTTAGTACTCGGTGAGGTTTATCGACCTCTCACGCTACTCCACGGACATGGTACATGATCCATTCCTCTAGGCATGAACTTTCAAGCAGGGACTGAGGCATGAGATTAGGGCTTCGATGATCTCCCTTAGAATTTTGACGTAGGAAGGAGTGCTAGAGCGATCCCTACTTGTGGAGAGATTTCTTGCTGAGCCGACCCCAACAGCAAGACCCACCATAGGGCGACACATCGCTGAGTCTTCTGTGGCCAGTAATAGATAGTTATCGGAGAGGTCCAAGCAGACTAGGCCATCAGGAGGGCGACCCCAATATATTGGTTTGGAGGTTCCTGGCGCACGAAAAAGAGCCAACCACTCAAGGGGCAGACAGTGCTATGAATGCGGTTGGCATGGTCACATAGCTCGAGACTTCCCGAACCGCCATGCAGACGAGTAGTAGACGGTAGAGGGACCTCCCAGGAAGAGGAAGAGGTTCAACCATGGTTGTCCATAGGGAGCAGGCGGACGAGGCAGAGGAGCTGGACGAGCAGCAGGTGGTGGACGACGCTTCGAGGCTCTACCACCACCACCACCAGAAGGACCACCCCGACCACTGGGAGCTGGCAGACAGGGGAAGGCTCAGCTCTAGGCGGTCATGGCCTGGGAACATGGTGCACCTGAGATGATTCAAGGTACTATCTGTGTATACTCCACCCTTGATGATGTTCTTATAGACACAAGAGCGAGTCATTCTTTTATTACCGCCGCCCTTGTTCGGAGCTCGGAGATTCCGACGACACCGTTGGCTCAATCCTTACGGCTAGAGACTCCTATGAGAGAAGAATCAATGATTACACACTCGTACCGGTAGTGTGAGCTCACTCTAGGAGGCCAGAGATTCGGCTAGGATCTTCTTGTAGTAGTGTCGTGGCCTTACGACATCATCTTGGGTATGGACTGGTTATCTACAGTTCATGCTCAAATCAATTGTATTAGGTGAAAAGTGTGGTGTGTCCTCACAAATGGGACCAGGTTCACGTTCTCCAGTGAGAAGGGATCCTTTTCATCGCAAGATGGACATACGCAGAAGAGATAGTAGCCGATCACACATCAGTTGGCGAGTCTCATCCTAGGATAAGTTGATGTGCGGAGTCCGAGTTTTCCTATTATGGTGGATCGGTATGAGGACGTTTTTCTTGACGATGTTCCAGGACTACCTCCTCATAGAGAGGTAGAATTCTATATTAACCTGTACCCCGGGACATCACCGATATCGACTTCAGCATATCGGATGGCTTCCGCCGAGCTTCATGAGCTACGGGTACAGCTGGAGGACTTGCAGGGAAAGGGATTCATCCGACCTGGTGTTTCACCCTGGGCTTCTCCAATTCTGTTTGCAAAGAAGGAATATGGAAGCTTACGACTATGTGTTGACTACCGTCACCTAAATCAGGTGATCATAAAGAGCAAGTACCCACTCCATAGGATTGATGACCTCTTTGATCAGATCAAGGGAGCACGATGGTTCTCGAAGATAGACCTCAGGTCAGGCTATCACCAGCTCAGAGTTCGAGACGAGGATGTGCAGAAGACGACCTTCAGGTGTCGGTATTACCACTATGAGAACTTGGTTATTCCATTCAGTGTAACCAATGCTCCAACAGTGTTCATGAGTCTCATGAATAGGATCTTCCAGTCTTACCTCAATCATTTTTTGTAGTCTTCATCGACAACATACTGATTTACTCAACTACGGAGGAGGAGCACACCTACCACATGCGGGTAGTACTGGACACTCTCCGAGAGCACCAAATTTATGTTAAGATTTTGAAGTGCCAATTATGGATTCGAGCGGTTCACTTCTTGGGAAACATCATCTCGGAGGCTGGGGTTGCAGTGTACCAAAAGAAGATCGAGGCGGTACTTGCTTAGGAGCCACCCAGGAGCATGATGTAGGTGTGGAGTTTTCTAGGTCTAGCTGGGTACTATCAGAGATTTTTTCCAGACTTCTCCAGAGTTGCAGCACCGCCTTGAACTTTGACGAAGAAGGGGAAACCCTTCGTGTGGTCAGATAGATTTCAGTAGAGCTTTTAGGAGCTGGGACAAAGATTGACCAATGCGCCCATCTTGAGGCTACCAGAGGAGGGCGTAGGGTATGTAGTTTACTGCGATACATCAGGGACCAGACTCGGGTGTGTCCTAATGCAGGAGAGAGCAGTGATCACTTATGGTTCATGGAAGTTGAGACAACATGAGCAGAAATACGCTACCCATGACCTGGAGTTAGTAGCAGTGGTCTTTTCCTTGAAGATGTGGCGTCACTATCTTATGGGCGAGCGCTTTATAGTCTAATCTGACCACCAGAGTCTCAGTTATATCTTCTCACAGAAGGAACTGAACCTGAGACATCGGCGATGGATTGATTTCCTCTAGGACGATGACTTTGAGATAGTCTATACTCCTGGGAAGGAGAACATTGTGGCTTATGCTCTTAGTAGGAGATCGGGCATTCAGCTACTTGGAGAGGCGACAGAGCAGTTAGCAGATTTTCAAATATCCTTCATGGATAGAGATGGAGCATCCTTTATACAGTCTCTCATAGTCACTCCTCCACTACTTTAGCAGGTCAGAGAGTCACATCGTGGGGACATTGACTGTGAGACGCGACGTGCTCATATTTCCACAGGGTAGGCGCCTGATGGATTTTTCTGAAGGGGGAGATCACGTCATCCTCTTCAGGGGACGTACCATGGTACCAGTTGCAATATAGGAGGACGTGCTGAGGGATTTTCACACTTTCCCTCTAGCGGTACATCCAGGAGTGGTGAAGATATACCAGGACCTCAGACGACATCACAAGTGTCCGAGTATGAAGAAGGCTGTAGCAGAGTTCGTTTCATGATGCCTCACTTGTCACCAAGTGAAGGTGGAGCACCAGGTACCATCAGGCTTGGTATAAACCTTAGATATCCCAGAGTGGAAGTTGGATGGGATATCCATGGATTTCATAACGGGGTTTCCACATACTTCCAGAGGACATGACTCCATTTGGGTGATCATCGACTGACTCACCAAGTCAGCCCACATCCTACCTATCAGGTAGCAGGGCTTAGAAGAGAGCTTGGGACGCCTCTACGATCATGAGATCGTATGGATTTATGGTGTGCCATCTACTATCATCTCCGATCGAGATGCTCGCTTTACTTCATGACTTTGGAAGGGGTTGTAGGATGCATTTGGGACGGAGCTACATCTAGGCACCGCCTTCCATCCTCAGATGGACGGTCAGACTGATTGGACCATACAGACACTTGAGGACATGGTCCGTGCATGTTTAATTGACATTGGACACATCTAGGAGGATCATCTACCCTTGGTGGAGTTTATGTATAACAATAGCTACCACTCCACCATCAGGATGACACCATACGAGGCACTGTACGACTGACCATGTAGATCACCTCTGTGCTGGACTGACCCTGGGGAGTCAGCACTTATATGATCAGAGATGGTCTAGGCTATGACGGAGAAGGTAAAGATCATCTAGGAGTGGATGAAGACTGCATAGAGTAGACCGAATTCCTATGCTGATAGGAGATGGGGACCACTGGAGTTCAATGATGGTGACCACGTTTTCTTACGTGTCTCACCTCGATGTCGATTACAGAGATTTGGACAAGGCAGAAAGTTATCTATGCTCTTCATCGGGCCTTTCCAGGTCCTCAACAGAGTAGGAGAGGTGGCTTACCACCTATCCCTTCCACCTCAGTTGCACTAGGTGCACGACGTCTTTCACGTATCTCAACCGAGGAGATACGTGCATGACCCATCCCACATCATTGACGACAGGGAGCTAGACATCGATGACGGGATGACTTTTATGGAGGTCCCTGGGGAGATTGAGGATCGACAGAAGCGGGTCCTACATAGATAGTTGATTACTCTGGTGCGCGTTTTCTGGCAGCACAGGAACCTCCAGGAGAGCACATGGGAGCGGGAGGCTCAGATGCGTGCTCAGTACCATCATTTGTTTCCCAAGTCTATGTTGTAGCTTTACGGGGATTTAAAGCCCTAAGGTGAGGTATTGTAAAGACTCATAAATTTCAAGGAAAGTTTTTTCATAAATTCTTTGGAATTTTGAAAGTACGTAGTTTCTGACAGCACCTGATTCGGAGGCCCGGTGTGCCCGGAATAATTTTCTGAAGTTTAGATTGCGTACGTTCAGTAAAAAAATGAGCGGATTTTTCTATATTTTAAAACGGTGCTCGGAATTGAAATCCAAGGGCACCGATGAACTCACACCACCGGTATTTCCTGAAGGGGACCTTTACTGCAGTTGCGTTTTATGTGGACTGAGAGTTAAAATTGGGGTTTATTTAAGAATTTAAATAAAATTGTTAGAACAATATTATATCTATGGAAGTTCATTCCTCCCATGGAAAGTTATTGGTGGGGCCCACACCCACCCAACTTCCCATTTTTGGATATATGAGAGGTGTGGCCCACATGAGCCCTAACCTTTCATCTCCCATAATGCATTTAAACTCACTTGTTTTAATTCATGACAACCCCCCCTTAATTAAAGAGAACTCTTCCTCTCCCTCTCTCCCTATTTATTATTTTCCAATACTCCTTAATTAATGAAATAAACCTCTTTAATTAATTAATTAAATGATTCAAATTTTGAATTTCATGTTTTAATAAAATAATAGCCAAGACTATTATTTTATTTTTGGGGATTTTGTTGTGTTAAGGAGAGTTGGGGGAGAGCTCTAGAGAAAGAGAGAAAAGGATTCCTCTCCTCAACGAAGAACAATTTTCTTCTCTGACGAAGAAAAAAAACCTTCATCAAAGAACGACTCAGCGAAGAACGCTCCACAATTTTCCAATCCTATTCTTCCTCTGTATCAAGGGAGGAGACACCGCCGCGGGGAACTCGCCAACGATGAAGATTCTCCCTCCGATGTTGACAGAGTGCATTTCTT
This sequence comes from Viscum album, assembly GCA_963277665.1. Lineage (NCBI taxonomy): Eukaryota > Viridiplantae > Streptophyta > Magnoliopsida > Santalales > Viscaceae > Viscum > Viscum album. The sequence continues at coordinate 396,918,744 of OY728166.1, forward strand.
TCTGTGTGTACGATGAACAAACCATATTCGAGGTAGGGGTTTGTTAATTTTGAAGTGTTTATCTCGTACCCCATTCTTTGTTGGAAATCATTGTTTATTTTCGGTCAAATTCTATCACCTAATGCGGAGGGCGCGGGCTGAACGCACACAGCCCGACGACCCTCCGTAGTCGTTTTTGATTGCAATGGTGATCATAAAAAGAAGGTGGTGATGAGCGGGAGTGACGGGCATGCGCCGACAACGTGCGGAAGAACCGTAGTCCGCAACTGCGGGCCCCTCGACCGAGGAATAACCGACAGGCCATAGCCAGCCAGGACGAAGGGAGCAACCATGGCACCCCACGACACTGTGCTATAGAAGACCGCGGCCCGCCAGAGTGGGCCGCTTCTGCGGAAGTGCCGGCCCGCCCGTCGGCCGGCCGGGTAGAGGAGAGCCATAGCGCCATGAGGGAACCATGCTGAAGAAATCGTGGTCCACCCGAGCAGGACGCTTGTGCCAGGAAGACCGGCTAGTTTGGGAGGGTGGCGCCGCCGGTTCGGGCAGCTGGGGAGCTGCCCCCCTCTCAAACCACTCGGCCTTAGGGCCAAGACCCTCGGTTGTCCAGCCGAGTTGTGGCCAGCCGGGCCACGCCCCTCCGGGCTGGTCCGCGCCCCCTCGGGACGGGCCATGCCCACTCGGGTCAGGCCACACCCCCTCGGGCCGGTCCGACCCCTTTGCAGTGTCATACCCCCCAAAACCGGGTCGACCCGACCCGCCAGCCCCCTAGGCCTAAGGTGTTGGGCCCTTTTTCACTTAAATGTGAATTACATAAAGACGACGTGTCCGATCGACGCAACGTCTGCGGAACTAGGACTATCTCGACAAAGCCGACCTTTTGCGATACTCTAAGTGAGTTTTTAATGAGTTTGGATAATGGCCTAGTTATAAATGAGCATATTTCTAACCGGGCCCCTGGAACAGAAAAGCCAATATCTCTCAGACCGGGCGCCCGATTGATGCGCCGTCTGTTGCGTTGGGTTACTTTTGGAGAGTCGAAACTATGAGATATATCAATTCGGGACAAAGATATTATTGATGTATCGACCCCTTGTCTCAAAGAGCTGACCCTTCCGGAATCGAGCATGCTGTGTGCGGGAATCCTAGAGATGGCTGCGACAGCGATGGCTACCGTGCTGGGATCCTCCGTGGGTTCGACGATGATGATGACTGTACTTGGATCCTATGTGGGTTTGGAAGAAATGACGACGGTACTAGGATCCTCCGTGGGTTCGACAGCGATGACGACTGTGCTTGGATCCTCCATGGGTTCGGCGGCGATGGTTACTGTACTTGGATCCTATGTGGGTTCGACAACGACGACTTCTGTACATGGATCCTATGTGGGTTCGGCAGAGGAGATTATTCAGAGGCGACATATAATCATATCCACCCCTCTTCATAGGTATTATACCTATGTTAGCTGAGTCTTGACTTTCAATCATTACCATTAGTGTGATTGACTTCTTTCCTGTGTGGACTAGGTTGTTCTTGTGCTCGAGAGTTGGAGACGAACTGGAATTGATGACTTTGGTATATGTATGGGCATATACCTAAATAGAGTCCATTGATACTTTGTGATTGTATCTTTCCTTTGTGGTTTATCGTTCATGGATTCTAGGAGACCTTTGAGTGTCTTGGGGTCCCTACTAAGTATCTTATACTCACCCCTGCATAGGCTTGGCCCGCACTACGTTGTGTTGGATGCAGATGACAGAAAGCACTGATCGAGGTGGAGGCTTGTGGAGCTGGACAGTACGCGGAGGTGGACCACTTGGCGGGGCATACATGGAGCGGACGGCCGGACCTGAGGTACTGAGGAGGACATCTGTACCCACCCTTCAGGTGGGATTTCCGGAGGATGACTCAGTGGTTGCTGCTTTACTTTACTGCTGGTTTACTTTCTTTTCAGTTGTACTATACTTTCAGTTGGGTATGTATACTGTCCCATTTAATTTTCAGCACTTAATTTTGTACTCAGTTTTACTTAGTGCTTACTTCTTTTGTGTACTCTGTTTTGTTGGTTTACTTTTATAAGGGAAATGCCTTCCCTTAAATCAGGATTTATGCCTTTGGTGCTAGTCTCCAGCCCCTGACCTATGGAAGGTGGGCATGGGGTAGTCACGACACGGGCCCCGAGGATGGGTCGTGACATTATTTTATTACACATTTTACATTGATGTCTATTTTTTATACATGATACTTACAGTTCCTTTCTATAACTTACCAAGTGGTGGACCATCTTGGGTGGCTTATCTAGTTTACCTGAGAAGGATCATTAAAAATAGGTACGAGGGGAAGTACCCAACATGATGTTTTATTGACACTAACTAGGTTTGATTTTAATTTTTGGTAGAATGTATTTTTAATATCTAAATTTATGTAGTAATTGAAAAAAGGGTCATGTCCAGCTCAATTTTTTGTTTGAATCTGAGTTATTGGGGGTGGTCAGTTATATTTTCTAATCTTGAGACTTGGTGGTTGTTTTTGTTTAAATGAACCAAACATTGGTTTTATTTAAATGGACATGTTCATTATTTATTTGAAAAAAGTTCATAAGTTCTTCATATTCAAGTTTTTTTAAATCATTGATATAGATACATAAATTTGGTACACTGATTTTGGAATCTTCTCATGATTGATTGGTTTTTGTCTTGTGATTATTAGAAAAGGACTCATAAAAGAGCTCTTCCAAACCCAAGTGGTGAATATGTGATAAAGGTTCCTCTAGAAAATCTTTTGGTGGAAACTTATTTGATATAAGATGTAATCCACACTATTCAGACTCTAGGTCAAGTAGGTGTCTGGGACACAGGATTGGCAGTGGATCCTAGGTTATAATTTACTAAGAAGTATACCCCTATATTCCTTGGTGGCAAATGACCCTGGGAATAAAAAAATGGATTGATAGAATTTATAAAATCTTCAAATTTATAATGTCTCCTAAGGAATCTAAGGTGGGTTTTTGCACATATATTCTTGCGGGACCAGGAAGGAGATGGTGGGACTCTATAATGCAAGCTAAGTGTCTTAAGGAAATCACATAGGTATCTTTCAAGAAAATATTCAACCAACAGTTTTATACTAAGAAAATATGGGGGCGAATACCCAGGAGTTTTTTATCATAGAGAATAGAGAGCATACCATTATGGATTATTCCTTCCATTTTGAATATTTGGTGCATTTGGTACTAAATCTAGTCACTAAGTATTACCAGATGGCTTGGAGGTTTGGATTGGGGTTGAGAGTTGATATTCGGTCAATGATTATTCTCTTGTGACTTTTGAACTTTTTGGAGGTATTTGATAAGGTATATTTTTATAGGTTTACATATATTAAAAAATAGTTTTGTTAGGATCTTTACTTGGTACTATCAACATCCAAGGTTTATATTTTGTGCATAAAAGAAAGTGTAAAGGTATATAGATTTCTTCAGAAATAATTTTCAGGGAATTCTTAGGACAACAACATGTTTTTTTCTATAAGTTTGGAGGACATAACATACCATGAATAATTGTATGGTGGATCCAAATACATGAAATCATTGTGGATAATCTATCCATCTGAATAATTTTTATAAAAGGACGTCCCATGCTAGTAAGGATGGATCCACTATCACTAAGGGTTTGATGTTTCATAATAAGGATTCAAAGGGTGGTGGGTCTTATTCTTAGGATAAGGGGTACATTCCTGTGGATAAAAAATCATATAAAGGATATGAGACTTGATATATTTATGAGGTGAAGTACACACTATAGGAATTTGAAGAAGGGCTGTCAATAGTTAGAGGTATGGTGTTTATTTCATCTTCTATATTGGTATGTCTGTTTGATATAGGTGATACTCATTATATAATATCATCACTTTTATAATATGTATTTGGATTTTATTTTGATGTTATTATTATATTTTTTTATATTTCAACACTTTTGGGATATATGAATGAACAAGGTTTCAAATGACAAGAATTCTGAGTGATGATAACAGACCATGAGGTGAAGTGGGACTTCTTGGTTCTTGATATTGATATATTTTACCTAGTTATTTTCATGGATTGAATGATAAGTTTTAAGGAACATATTGATTATTATTTATATTTATTTTAGATTCTATATTCATATGGAATCACTCATGTCTTCCAGGGTTAGTGGGATTCCATTTTAGGAAGAGCAGGGCATACTGTTCCTTAAACAAGGATGATCTCATGTCAGCTGTCAGAATTGTTCCTTTATGCCATTGATCCTTATTTGAGTAGTCTACTTCTTATTGTTGTGTGTGTGTTCCCCAAGATATTTCTGGAGAATTTATTTTGGTTTAAAACCATTTATAGAGGTCAACATTACCATATATTTGCTACATAGTATTAATCCCATTTCAATGAAATATTATCGCATGACATCTGCTGAGTTGGTAAAGAATAATGTCTATCCTCTGGATCCTAAGGCTAAGGGATTCATTCATCCTGGTATGCCACCATGGGATTCAACAATCCAATTTTTTATGAATACATATAGGATCCTCATACTTTTCATTGATTATCAAAAGTTTAATTAGGTAACCAACATGAAAAAATATAACTTTTTTTGGATCGATGATCCTTTTGATAAGCTTAGTGGGGACCATTAGTTTAGGAAGAGTGACCTTCTTCTAAGGTACCACCAGTTGAGAGTCCAAGGATAAGAAATACCTAAATAAATCTTTAAGAGATGATATGGATATTTTAAGTTCTGGGGTTTTCCATTCGGTCTCACTAACACTATAATAGTATTTATGGATTTGACGAACCTTATTTTTCATTAGTTCTTGGACTCAATTAATGAGGTGTTCAAGAATGATATTCGGGGTTACTCCAAACCTGATTATGAGCACATGAGCCATTTAGATATCATACATATAACATTGATAGAACATCATCTGTATGCTAATATTTCTAAATGTGAGTTTTTTATTCAAGAAAGAAAGTATCCGGGGAAAGTTATATCTTTCAGGGGCATCTTAGGGGATCAGGAAAAGGTGTAAGCAGTTATACCTTGGGAATGACATATAAATGTGTTTTACATTCAATGTTTCTTGGGGTTATCTGGTTATTATAGGTGGTTAATTTGGGACTTATCAAAGATTTTATCTACGATGAATTTCTTAACCCATTAGTGTATAATGATTCAGTTGAATGAAAAATATTAATGATATTTTGAGGAAAAAAGGTGAGATTGAATTCAGCTCCAGCTTTGATTCTTCCAAAACCAGGTTTAGTTTATGATATTTTATATGATTATTATGGAGTAGTTTTGGGGTGTTCCTTGATGCATGGAAGATAAATAGTAGCCTAAAACTCTCTAAAGTTAACCCCTCATGGGAATAACTACCCAAACCATGATCTTGAGTTGGAAGAAATTATGCATTAAATAAAAAATATGGAGTCACAACCTATTTGGGGAGTAGTTTACTATAAATTATAATCATAATATCCTAATTTATATTTTCACTTATATGGATTTTAACCTACGACATATACATTGGGTGGAATATCTCTAGAATTTTGATTTTTTATATTACATATACTTCTCGGAAGGGTGATGTGGTCGCTGATGTTCTATGCAGGAAATTACCAACCCAGTCAGTGAAGGAATCAGTATAATAATTGTTTATAAAGAGTATATTCTTCATAAATGATATTGAGAATGAAAAACTCTGGTGGGAATGTATGATTGGATTTAATGAATTCCAAATCTTCCATTTATGAGGGGGTTCAACTTGAGAAGATATATGACCCTATGTTCTAGTGCTTTAGTAAAATCCTTTATAGTGGGGATACATCGAGTGAGTGGTCTCAGTCGTGTAGTGGAGTTTCATGTTTTATAATAAGTTTGGTTGTTCCTTTGCTATGAGGAATGAGTTTATGGATAGGGGAAAACATTCTTATTGGTCAGTAAATATAGGTACTGCCAATATGTATCAGGATTTGAGTCATTTGTATTCTTATTTGGGGATTAGTTGGTCGATTGTGGATTTTATATCATGGTGGGTTACTTGTTATAGAATTAAGGTATATCATGAGAGTCTTTTTGGTTTGTAGAAACCCATACCCATTCTAGTATGGAAATATGATGGGATTTCGATGGACTTATACATTTGTTTTCCATGTACTCCTAATGGAAAGGATGTGACTCTGAGGTTCATCGATCGACTCACAATATTAACTAATTTTATCCCTATCTAGGAGATGATGAAATTGGAAACATTTTTGGAATTGTATGTCAAATAGATTATGTGACTAAAGGGGTTCCCTCACAGGCTGTTTATGATAGGTACCCAATGTTAAAATCCATGTTTTGGAAATGTTTCCAAGAGGATATGGGTTCCCAGTAAAAATTAAGCACCACATATCATCCACATATGGATGGACAAATAGAGGTGTTTATCTAGGTTCTTGGGGATATTCTCTGAGATTTAGTGCTTGATTTTAGTGGTTCTTGGAAAAAATAATTTGCTTTTAGTTGAGTTTTCTGATAATAATATTTATCTGGACACGATTAAAATGATTCTCTTTAAGAATTTGTATGTGTGACTATGTTGATATCCCTTGTGATGGGAAGAGTTGGAAGAGTAGACCTTGGTTGGACCTAGTGTTGTTCAGGAGATGATGAAAAGGTACAGTTTATCATAAATAGATTTATCACATCATATAGTCTTCATAAATCATATAATAATTGTTGTCATTAGCTACTGGAGTTTGAGGTTTGTGTTTGGGTATCTATTAGAGTTTCACCTTTCTTGGGAAATCATCTGTTTGGTAATAAGGGTAAATTACCACCAAGGTTTATGGGACCCATTGAGATCATTGGAGAACATAGAAAGGTGGAATATCAGTTGGACAAACCATCTCATTTTAATTAAATTAATAACATGTTTACTATTTCCCAACTATGGAGGTATCGATTAGATCATTCCCATGTGATTGAATGAGAAGATTTTGATCTTGAGTGTGGAACCACTTTGGTTGAGAAACCAATTTATATTAGGGATTGATGATAGAAGGTGATTCATGAAAAAATGATTAATTTGGCCTGTGTACTATGGAATTACATATGGTATAACCATGAGACATGTGAGTAATAATTATTGATGAGGTAGTTGTGGACTTAAAATTTTGGAATTTCATAATCTTAAAGACTTTCTAGGGTCAGAAAGAATTTATGTTGGGGATATTGTAACACCCCATTACCTTCATTTAGGTGTGATTTGACTCTTGTTTCTCTTTTCCATTTTTTTTCAGTGTATTGCGGTGTTATCAGGGATGGAGAGCCTTTTATGGAGAAAATGAACCAAATTCTAGGTTTTCATATATGTTTGAAATATCAGAGCTTGTTTATAAATGTGTAAATGGATCTATAGAGTGTTTAATGTGTTTATAAAACCTCAATAATGGAATTGGGGATTTTCTATAGGGAATTAGACAATTCATTTACCACCAGGCATATTTGTGTTATGAATTGGTTACATGGTGTGAACCTATTGTATGGAAGATGTCATGATTCTTGTTTGGAGTATGAAAATTTACAAGATATGAAACCATTACCCACCACGAATGGTTTGATCAATATATAATTTAACAGGAGGAAATTATTTTTTTAGCATACATGAAATTCATGGAATCCATGCCATGAAAGGGGTTTATATTGCGCTTTTTTTATTTTAGTTTTTATTTACCCTACTACACACATAAAAGTTTTTGTTACCCAGTGTGTTGACGTATCCCTTAAGCTATTGGGAGATTTTGGGTGATCTATATCCTTTTGGATTGCTCTTATCGTTTTTTTACTCCCATGGTTGTTACTTCACATATCCCTAGTAATAAGTATTCTTATTTCATAATTTCTGTTTTTACAGAAACAACATTTTCTTCATTTGTGTTCTAGATTGGTATCAGTTGGTATTTTCTATAAATCCTTTATAGTTCTCAATAAAGCCTTATCATTGAAAGTTTGATCTATTGGTTTATAATCTCCATTATTTATGGAATTTAGGTTTCCATCATTATTGAGGAATTTGTATCTATATAAGTGGTTATAATTATTGTATTACTCTATGTTCTTATCAATTCTCTTGGGTTATGGAATAAAAATTCATGTTAAGAAATTTTAAAGACATCATTGGAAATGATTAAAATTTTTAAAAGGATTTTAATTTATAAATTTATTTTCATTGATTTGAAAAGGTTTTATAAAATTTGAGAATGGATTTTGAAATGGTTTTTAGAAACTTATCAAATTGGGAACCTTGGGTGCATCAGGAAATGGACATTCCACTCTAGCGTCTGTGTAACACCACTGGTGTTTTTATGATATTGGCATACTGTAGTAGGAAATGATATCATTTGGAAGTAACATATTCCCAATTTATGATTTTTTTATGTTTGTTACTTATTATTATAGTTCAAAGGCCAAATAGTTTTATTTTTCTTTTATGCATTGTTTATCACATGATAGTAAATTTCATGGATATTTTCTCACATATTTATCTTATCATCAGTGCATGGATGGTTTTTCCTATTCTTGTATGTTTTATTTCATACATATAATTTTATTAGATTTTGTGAATATGGTATGAATGTATGGAAAATAATGAAATTTTTACAAAATAGTTTTTTTATGATTTTTTTATAAACTAGATTATTTTTTTAAATTAGAACTCATTTATTCTTGATATTAGATCCTTTATATATTCTCTGGTGGTATCACAGTATAATATGTGATAAGACTATACTTTTTTCATTTGGGTGGATGTAGACCATATTTTTTAGGACACCAATAATGGTAAGGGAATCTTATATAATTTCGTGTTCTCTTGTCATTTGTTGCCTTCATAGTTGGATGGTTTGGTGGAGATAGATTGTCAGATAAAGACTTTTTTAGAAGGTTCTATATTATATTTTCTATATACAACTTTGGGTTTATATTTCTCTTTATTATGGATATATATTCATTTCTTCCATGTTGTACTTTGGTGTTTCTTAAGTTATACATGATACTTCTAGTTCTTTTATGTATCTCTCCATGTGGAAGATCATCTTGGGTGACTTATATATTTGTCCTAGAATGGTTTGTTCCATGAAATGTATATATTATGTTTTTAGCATTAGATACAAGATTATAGGTTTATGGATATAATAGTTGGTATCAAAGTAGAGTTTAGATAACATTTGAGGTTATGATATTTTAAAGTGATATTGACTAAATATTTATGGAAACTTACATTGATTTATAAAATTTATTTTTATTATAAGTTCCAATACATACACACACCCTAAAGGTTTTAAGTGATGGGATTTATGATGATTAAGAGTATTTTGAGAGATATTTACGATAATAAAAACCATGTGCTCATTATTTTTTTTAGTAAAAAGGATATTTGAGGAATAATGCTTGTATATATTTTTTTAAATACATTGGAAGGTATTGATAACCATTAGAGTTAAGGTGATATATTTTATTGACAAAATTATTGATAAAATAGTTGATACAAGTTTGGAATATATGATTTTCATATAGATAACCATGAGATTAGAAAGTTATTTTGTGACTATGTCATCAATGTTATTTTTAATGATGTTCAATATTTTGGGAAATTGTAAGATTAAGGAAAATAGAAATACTTTTGGATAAGATGTTGATTTTATTTGAGGAATAAAAATTTAATTTTCTTTTTGAAGTATATATGATTTTAGTTTGGATTCACGACGATTCAAGTTATTTATAGAAAAAATTAGCATATTGTTGACATTATGCAATTAGTATATATATTTTTTTGGTATATAAATTAATTTGTCACCTATTTTGTATAGAGATAAATGTTAAATTTATCTCAAAATAATATGCGATCAAATCCTTCTAATTTGTTGGTGTTAAACTTCATCAAAAATATTTTGAAGAAATTTAAATGTAGTTATTTATCAAATGGTTTAACTTAAACATTAGAAGAGAATGATGAATCATGTATATTAATTGATTAGTAATTAATATGAAGGTCTATATATATATTTTATTATCTTATCTTATGCTAAACATTTTAATTTTAGGAAAAATTATAAGAATCAATTTTCATCAATTTATATACCTTAAGGTCAATCAGAAGTTTGTTATAGTGCTTTTGGCATTAAATATGCATAATAATCATTTGGAATAAACTATGAGAAAAAACTGGAATGTTTTGGAAGCAAACCAATGTATGAAATTGTATTTATGGTTTTGATGAAAGTAAATTAATTATATATCTTTATGTTCTTAGTCCAAGTGGTAAAGAAATTAATCAACTCTTGAAAAAAGATCATGAATTAAAAATTATTTTCCATTACATTCAATTTTTCTAAATCAATGTCCTTTTTAAAAACTTATTGATTTATGGTTTTTTTGGTATTTAGCGTTGTCATGACCATTAAATTTATTGTGATCAATATTCTTTATCACTCTCTATAAAATTTTAGGTAGTAAAACTTTTTTGTGATGTGGGTTTCGTAAAATACATTTTCAAATGTTAAACCCTTTATTAATGATGCACATTTATCATGGAGTGTGGACAAATAAATTTATTTTCTGCAAGGGGTATAATATTAGTTTTAACCAAAAGTCATATCTGGAGACCAATGTTTAAATATAGTTATCATGGGTAAAACATAAGTGAAATAAATAGATTGAATAGACTAGAAAGAATAAAAACATGGTTTATTTAAATTCAGAGTAGAGACAAGTGATTAGAGGTTAGGTTTCCCCTTTTGTAATGTAATAAATGTCTTTAGTAAAAAACCTTTTTTTAATCAGAGTGATTTAATGAAAAAAGTTACAATTGTTAATATTTTTTATTCACCCATGATTAATATTTATCAATATGTGAATTTCTTAATGTGTCTTATTTAAATTATATAGGAAATACCAAATATTATGTTGACTTTACAAAAATGTTCAAATCAGTCCACCCTTCCTTCCTCACATGTTTAACAATAACTAAAACACTTCTCAATTTGATTTAGATTGACTAAGTGATATGATCCAAAACCAAGAAGAGGTATAATAATACTTTTAATAAAATAATTTAATAAATTAAAATTATATATAAACATAATTTAATTTAATTTAAATTGAAGAATTATCAAATTGAAAATAATTAAATAAACAAGAAAAGAATTTTGATTTTTGATTAAAATTGGAACTTAAGAATTAAAAATGGGTTTTATTTCCTTTAACTAACCACAATGACTTCAAACCTTCCATTAAGGAGGGTATAATTGAATAAGAAGAAGAATAGAACATAATTAATATGAAAATAAATTAAAATTTAGAAGAGGGAATGGGAGTGAAAGCGAACTACACTCCTCTTTTAGCTTATGGATCCTACTCCAACATGTGTTAATCCTCTAGTGGGTACTCATGTTCTCTCCACAAACTTGGCCCCCTAATTCTGCCAAGACTGCCTGTGCTAATATAGGAATCCAGGGAAGTGCATAGATATCCCCTATTATTCTATTTCAGCAAGCATCTTGTACGATTTATTGTTAAAAATGAAGATATCAATACCCCCAGAAGACCTGTGGTGGTTGTATCTCAAATAGAAATACCTAAAAATATCATGTTTTCATAATTAAAATATTCTATAGATGATATCAGTAGTGTGTAAATCCATGAGGATGGACTTACATGGTGGAATTAATAGGATCATGAAAAATCTACATCATACTAGGTGTGTACGGATGATGTGGTAGTGTGGGATGTAGAATTTGGTGGTGAGTAGTGGGTAAGTATCATGAAATTTGCTTCATACGACCTCAGAATGGGTGATATGATCCTAGAAATAATAATCATAGACCCCGAAAGAGGCCCTAGAAGTGATCTATGGTTTCTATGGGTGAAATAAGTGGTGATAGGTCATGTTTGAGATTTCCAGTGGGCGGTAATGGTGGTTTTATGAGTTTATAGTGGTGACCATTGAAGATAAAGGAAATAATGAGTGGTAGAGGTGAGAGGAGTGCAACCGAGTCCGTGTGTCCTAGAACAAGTGAGGTAGTTTTTAAAACATGACCAGTATTCCAAATAAAATGTGTCCCACATCGAAACCTAGCATGTTTTAGTGTTTTCTTATAAATTATTCCATGAAAATCTGGGATGAATGAAGTTGTGTGGGGGGTTTGTGGATCCTTTACCACCACTGTGTACCACCCCATTCAAGTTATTCTTTCATAATAATAACTCTGTGGGTTTCAACACCATGGGATGACACTCCCTAAGGATGCGAAACAACTAAAATTTCCCTAAGGAATTGAACTTTGTGAGCCCTACATAGGATGACCCCCCCGTGCTACCTTTAGTTTGTCCTGGCCTTCTCAATGGGTGGCTGGGCTAGCCTACCCCCTCCTCGGGCTAACTTGGTGGCTATTTTCCCATAGTTAATGGATGACCATCATGTTGCCTCATTTTTGGGATAGCTCTACTGAAAATTTGAAATAAAAATGTAATTTCAAACACTTAAAATAAATTTATAATAAAATGAATTCCATCTTTGAACTATTTATATTTTCATCCAATTTAAACCATTTTACTACCCTTTTCATCATTTTCCATTTTATTTATTAAAAATATTTAATGTTTCAGAGTATCCATTAAAATTCATCAAAAAATAATTATAAATCATTTAAAAACATTCTCAGAAAATAAGTGCGTCAAATAACCCGACACTTCAACTAGGATTGTCCTCAAGAATTACATCTCAACATAAAAAATAGAGGGCAACAAAGTTAATAATATTTCTATTTCAAGACAATAAAATTAAACAATTATCAATGTAAAATAAAAATTGTAAATTCCAAATAAAATATATATTCAATTTCTCACATTTCAACGAATCAATAAAATCAATTATTTAAATTTCTTTCTTTTTAAAATGATGAAACTTCTTTTCTCATTCATTCAAGTTCCTCTAATAATTATTACTAAATATTAAAAATAATTATTTTAATATCTTTTGAATCTTTTCACTCATTACTCATTATATAATTCAAGTATATTTATGATCATATACTGATAACATGCTCCTTATACATAATCTTGTAAAGGATCTAATTTCTCTAGTTTGTAATGAAAAAAGGAACATAAAATCATGGTGTCTTTCAATTATTTATAAAAAGTATATAAGGCTTAAGGTCATTAGGAATTGAAAATTAAAGATTAATCAGGAGGTTAATATCTAATGTAAAGATCATGATATAAAAATTGAAAGCCCATTAAAATCCCCCTTCAAATACTAACAACTCAAAATTCCCCAAAATCATTATGTAAAGGCCATGATCAAGTAAATCATAATGAATTATTTTTGAACTCTCTTGATTTTTTCCCAAACTCAATGCTTTTTTTCAAATAAAATTTTCTTTTCTCTCAAAATTTATATTTATAATAATCATGAAATCAACCACCTAATAACATATCATAAAAATCATAGGTCTTGAGATGGTTATTTTTTGTTTTTCCAATTTACAACCATTTTTTTTAATTTTTTGGTTCTTCTTGTCCTTCTCTCTTTTTTTCTATATGGTAAAATCAATAAATAGTATAAAAAATATAAATATTTCACAATCCCCAAATGTTTCACCCCCACACTTTTTCTTTACAATGAATTTCATCCCTTTATCCATGACTTTCTTCAACCCATACTTAAACATTAAAATATCATGAAAATACTAAGAGGTGGGTAGGAATGGATAAAAAATGATTTGATACATGGATCATTCCGAATAAGTTCATTCATGGTCTTTATGGGTTAGAAAATAATTAATGTAAAGGTCCATTTCAAGGATAAGGGCCTTTAAAAAGATACCTCAGAAATTTTAAATGTGTTTTTCATAGTCATATATTTTATAAGTTAAAATGAAATTTTTAATAGGTGACATGTCCCAAGATCACTCAAAAAATATAATGAAGAATAATTAGGAAATACTTAGTCTATAAATCATCTTCAGAATGGAACATACAAGTTTTGGTAGTCACTGAATGCATGATTAATAAGAAAAAATAAACTCATTTAAATTTCAGAAATTCAAAGCATGAATTTTTTGGAAATGTTTATTTACATGAATGAATTAATTCCCCCAAATCACGATTCCTCATTTTAATAACCATGATTTACATTAATTATTTAATTCTATATTTTACCAATTTAATATCATTAACATTGAAATCTAAAACATGGAATCAAAGGATTCCTAAGAAAATTATTTCTCATTTGTAAGTTGAGTAAATCAAAAATTCACGTATAGTCATGCAATTCCAGTTTAAATAGCAAATCATGTTTTGTAACAAAAATGTATAGAGTTTAAAAAATTGGAATTAAAAGTGAATTAACTTTTAAAATGAGGCCTTTTATCAATTTTCACTAATATTTGGTGCCTCCTTATGGATTCCCTCCATGATAGTCATATAAAAAAACTCATACTAGTATAATAACCACTCCATTTAAGCTAAAAGGGGTGAAGTAAGATGTAACTGAATCCTGAATCCTATGAAAATAGTAAAACTAGACTTTCCTAATCGAGGAGTCTTTGGTTAATGTAATGAACTAAAAATATCCATATAATAATAGATTAGTATATGTGTTGGTGAATTTTGAGCTCCATTATCTTTTCTTGAGGTAAACTTATAAGGAATGTTTCTAACCATTTAACATTTACAATGAATGGGTTTCCTACCTCTTCTTTTTTTGACCAGAATAGAACAAAAATGATAGAAATCTGTAATAATAAAAGGTTATTCCCACCAAGAATGAATATCACCTAGAATTTACATCTATATTTACTTTTAGTGTTTAAAATGTTCTCCTAGATGAATGGTCTTAGGTTGAATTAGTTTTTCATGTACCACTCTTATTCTTTCATTATAAATTCTTGAATTCCGAAAAGATTGTCTTCTAATTTATTCCATCTCCTATAAAAAAAGTTTTATCTATTTTAAAATACTTTCTAAATCCAAATTCACCTTTTGAATATCCCAAAATGATTTGTACTCCTATTCCACTGGTAGATGATAAATTTTTCCATAAACAGATCGACTAGGGATCATACATACATGTTTCTTATATGCTATCTGGTATGGCTATAAGGTGTATTCAAGAATTTGTATCAAATCCTTTCAATTTGGTTTAACCATTTTCTAAAATATACCTTTAATATCCTAGATGGACACTTTATCTTGGATATTTTTTTGGGTATGGTAAGGTGTAGATCTGTTGTGGTGCACCCCATAGTTTTGAAGCGTAACCTCCATTATTCTATAGAAAAAATGGGTTCCCTAGTTGCTGATGTTGGATCTTGGAATTATAGACCTATAAAAGTATTCGGCTTTATGATGTGGCCAAATAATTTACTATATCATAATACCATGATAATTAACCTTCTATGATGTAAAGTTGTTCTCTAGGTATGTGATCATTGAGTGGGATCAGTTCTGTAATTTTAACTTCAGCAATATTGGGTTGCCTACTTAGGTGATCTTCCAATTTATTTTTAGTTACCTGTTTGGATTTAATCTATATATTAAAATTCTGAAAGATTAGTATCCATCTTACCAGCCTTTTTTTGTCATCCTCCTTATTAATAAAATAAATAATTATTTCATGATCATAAAATAAAACTAATTTTGTTCCAAGTAAATATGACATGAATTTATCTAATGTAAATAAAATGAATGAAACTCCTTTTTAGTGGTAATTTAATTTATCTGAGTGGAATCTATGGTTCTTGAGGAATATATTATGAATTAGGTCTTTCCTTCAATTATTTTGGACATAACTACTCTAACATCTTGGTTTGTTGCATCATAACGTAACTCAAACCATAGTTCCCAAATAGGTGGTTGTAGTATTAGTGGGGTAATAAACTTAAATTTCATCTCATCAAATGCCTCCATAATATTATAATAAAAATAAAGTTTTGTTATTTTAAAATAAATCATGAAAGTGGGAGAGAAATCATACTAATGTCCTTGATGAATCTTGTATTAAATGACCCATACCAAAAAATGATCTATTGTGCCGCACAAAAGTGGGATATGGTAAAGAATTGTTCACTTCAATTTTAGAATTTTACACCTCAATGACTTTTTCTAAAATGATATATCATATCACTATTCATTTTTCAATCATAATGTGTTAGTTTTCGAAGATAAAAACTATATTTTTCTCTATTCATGGCTTTCAAAACTTTCTCTACTTTCCCTTAGCAATGATAGAAGGAGTTTAAAAACGTAGTAAAGTCATCAAGAAATACCTCCAGAAATTCCCCAATGTGATCTAAGAAAATGATTATCATACCTCTAAAATGTACCTCGGGCATTGAATAATACAAAATGAAACCTCTTGTAAGAAATGGTCCAAAATTAGAAGGAGAATTTTTCCATCTCTTTGTCTTCTAGGGAAATTGGTACCTGAAAATATCTAGAAAAAAAATCCAAAACATAGTTATGTGTCCTACCTACTAGCCTTTATATCATTTGATAAATGAATAGGATTAGGAAGTTATATTTTCAGGTGAATTGGAATATTTCTCTATAATCAATGAATACACTCCGACTATTTTTTACTCTTATTAGAATTAATTCATTATTTTGAGTTTCTATAATGGTTAAGTTTATTTTTTTGGGAACCAAATGGATAGGGATAACCCAATGGGAGTAAAAAAACGGTGAAAATGATAATAGCCACTAATAAATTTTCAAATTTATTTTTACAACATCCATAATGGTGGGGTTATGTATTATCTGGGTATGCCTAAGAGGTCGAGTTTCCTCTTGTCAAAAATTATATGGGAGTATACCGTGCATTTATTTCAGATATATCTCCTAGACTCTATCATATAGCTCATATATTTCTTCTTTTAAGGTCAATAAGAGTTTCTTCTTGGGTATAAACTAGATTTTTGGTGATGATCACTGAAATCCTTTCTCCTTTTATAATATAAAAATATTTTAAGTCACAATGGAGGGGTTAATTCAATATTTGGTGGCTACTTTATGGCGGATAGTGAATTCAAATTTTCCACTTCAAAAAAAAACAAATTTAATTAGCTAAGGGTATCATATAAGTTTCTTCTAGAAAATTATCAATGAATTCATTGATTATTTCTTATTCTATTTTAAAGGAATAATTTTCATATTTTTGAGTACTAACTTACTACCTGATGTTTTCAATATAAATCAGATCTATTATGGTTAAGAAATATGGAATCATACTTGATATCATTTGGGATCAATACGTTCTTCATAGGAAATTGAAAAGTTTGAATGCTTGTCTAAAGGGTTCCTTTTGGAGTTTGGAATATTCAAGTTCACCTTGTTGTATCCTAACATTAGGGTGAGGGTTCTCTCATGAAAAATGATTATCAAATTGAATGTCTTTAGGAATGGTATTCCCATAATAAAGGGGGAATGTCCTCAAACATTACCTTCTTCCATAGCGAGGACATAAAAATCTAATAGAAAAATAAGCCCATCAACTCCTACTAGTTCATATTCAATAACTCCAGATAAAAAATAGTGGATTTGTTTTATTTTTAGACAACCACTCTTAAGGGATTAAATACAACTATTTTTAATAATGAAAAGATATAGTTAGACATGAAAACAATGGAATCACCAAGATCACACAAAGAATTAAATTTTTTTGAAGAACCCATAGTGAAGCAAATAACAAATGTCATGGTATATTGATTTTGTTGGGAAATGGAGGTGTGATCATAGATGATACACTCCTTACAAATATTATTATTTCATCCCCATCAATGCTATTTTTCTTTTTGCGTATCTATTTGATAAAAGTTTCAAATTTTGGGATTTGGTGAACTAACTATAGAATTGGAATGTTGATTTCAACTTTCCTAAATACTTCTTGGATCTTTTTTTTATGTTTCTCTTATTCACAATTGGTCGATCGAGTTAATGTAGAAGATAATGGTACATTTTTTTTTTCTTTTTTCCCCTTTTAACCATGTTAATTATTTTTCTAGACTCTATTTTTGGTGGATGGGTTTAACTTTAGGATTTTTTTTAGAATCATGAAACTTACATAGTTCAGGTAGAGAAAGTTCTTGCCCACATTGTGTATTAATTGGACCAAAATTCTCATTAGGATTTGGTTCTATATATGATTGAATATTTACTATATTCCGAGTTAGAATATCCAAAATAGTTTTTAACTAGATGGATATATATTCAGCATATTATTTTATCCCTTAAATATAGGAATGTAGTTTTCTAATTTTAGTTGATGGTTAACTTGTTGATTTCCACTCAATATTATTTCGTTGGAAAGGAGGTGTTTAAAAGGATTTTTATTGATGTAAGGGCTGTTTTTAATATTTTTGGAATGGTTCCAGATATTGATATTGCTATTGGAATGGTGGATGACTAGAAAGGTGGTATTCCTTGGTTTTTTGACCTCTTAATCCTTTTTTATGATTCCATTCTCTACATTTTTGATTATGTGGAAATTGATTTTGAAGGAATATAGCTACACAACTCTCCATAGCCTATATATCAGCAAATTGATTAGTGTAATGATTGGTTGATGAACATAATACACTTACCTATGGTATAAATGTTTTCTCACTCATTTTATTTACAAAAACCAGTCCCACTAGTATTGTTAGTTATTTAATTTTAGTTTCCACAAAATGTGGTGAGTCCGAAGTTATTAAGTCATATACACCTCTCATACTAGTTCCCCTTGTTCTGAATTTTTATAAATTCTATGCTATTTTCTCAATGATATTCTTGGATTCTATTGGTGATTTTTCAATCATTGACCCCGAAATGATGTATCCAAGATATTGCTGTCATTTTCAAAAAATCCTTTGTAGAAGAAGACTAGTAAGCAGTTCTCTTACACTATTTAATAAAGGTATTTTGCACAATGATTCTTTAAACTTTTCCAATATTCATCAAGAGTCTCACAAAAAACATTTAGAATAAAGCATATCTCCTTACCAATTTATATTCCCTAAGAAATTGGGAAGAACCTTTGCATGAAGCTTTATTCTAGATCAGGAAATTCATATATCCCCCATTATGGTAAGATGAATAACAAATCTTTAAATTATATCTCAAGTGAAAAGGGTAATGCCATACACATGAATTTCTTATCATCTACTCATATTGGATTTAAACATGAACAACCAAATCCTAATTTATGAATGTGTCAATTGGGGTATTCACCTATAAGGTAACAAAATATAGGTAGCATTGGAATCTTGCGGACACATTATTCAAAATTATTTTACAATGGAGGAGAGGTTAACCAATTTTTTGGTTTGAAAATTATTGGGAACAAAGATCTCTTAAGTCATATTATGGATGAGTTTTCATTATTGGTGATTCATAGTGAATACTTGATGTTTTACTTGAGTATGTTAGATTGATTGCTTCAAAATTGTTTTCAAGATTAAGATACCTAAGCCTAATTGAAAAATTTATTTCTATCTCAGGGTTCAAATTAAATAGTTACTTGTTAAAGGTTTTAGTCATGGAAATTTTCATCGTTAGATTAAAAATTACTCCTTGAAAATGGTGCCATTTTTGATGCACAACTATTGTGGGGTGTGGAAAAAGAAATTTATTTTCCCCTAAGGGTGTAGTATTAGTGGTAACCAAAAGTAATCTCCAGAGATAATTGTTTTAATCTAGTTGTCACGAATTAAAAATTAAAGGAAATAACTAAACTGTAAACACTATAAATCAATGGAAATTTTATTTTGGAAATTTAAATGAGAGATATGTGAATTTATTATGGTTGTGTTTTCCCATTTTGTAATTGTATAAAGGTATTGAATAAACAAATGAATCGTTTGTTTTTATCAAAATGATTTAATGAATGGACTCCCAATAGTTTCTCTTTTCTATTTACCTTTGATTAAGATTTATCAATTTCTAAAATCCATTGTCTGTCTTATTTAAATTATTTAGGAAATACTATATCTAGAATTAAATTTCCCAAAACATTCAAATTAATCAACCTTTACTTCCTCACATGCTTATAAATCAATAAAACATTTCTCAATTTCATAGTATACTAACCAATTGATATGATAAAAAACCAAAAATAGTGAGACTAAAACATTTAATCATTGAAATAAAAAATTTAATATTAAAAAAAATAATTATAATTAATTTAAATTCAAAAGTTATCCAATTTTTAACAATTTAATAATAAAGAAAAGAATTTTGATTATAATTGGAACTCAATAATTATAAAGGGGTCCCCTTTTCTTTACCCAACCACGAGGAATTATACCCTACCATTAGGGAGGGGATCCTTGAATAAGAAAAATAATATAACATAACGAAAATGAAAAGATAGTAAAAGGGATAAGAGAGCATGGGAGTTAAAGTGGACTGCACTTCTCTTTTGACTTGTGGATCATCCTTTTGTGCATGATTACCCTCCACCATGTTCTCTTGTTCTCTCCCCAGTCTCACCTCCCCTATTTCTACCTTGGATACCTCTCATAATATAGGAAGGGATGGAAGTTCCTCGACCTAAATTTTCCTCTATGTTAGACATCATCTCAAGTGATTTAAATTTAAAATTGAAGATCTCAATCCCCACAGAAGACCGTTGGTGGTCATCTCTCAAATTAAAACACAGAAACGAACCAAGTGTTCACAAATAAAATCTTTTATGAATAGTTGATTTATCATGTAGAGCCAGGAGGACGTCCTTGAATGGCGACATGCATGGGCTCACAACATCTCAGTGGGGAAAAAGAGTGGACAGATGATGTGGTAGCACAAGATGCAAACTTCTTTAGTGAGCTACGGGGAATCAGCACAATATCTCTTTTATATATCTTTCAAAGTGGCCAAATGATCCTTGAAATAATAATCATGGAGATAGAATGAGGCCCCGACGGTGATCCACGATGACCAGGGGTGATGAATGCAGTGATTGATGGAGTTCTACATTTCAATGGGTAAGATATGGTGATTCCTGATGTTGGCACTGGTGGAAGATGAGGATGAAGACGACAACGATATGTATATCAGGAAAAGTGTGTCATAGATCATGTATCCTAGAACAGACGATAATGTTTTTAAATCATGAGTAACAACCCACATCAAATTCACCAGAAATCGAAATGTATTAGGTTTGAGTGATTATAAATCATTCAATAAGACTCCAACAACAAGATATTATATGAGGGCCAGAGGACCCCACCCGCCACCGTACACTACAATTTGCTGATGACACTATCCTTTTGTTGATGCATGGGTTTCACCACCATAGATAAACGCTCCCTAGGGTTTTGACCTATCTAAAATAGCCAACATAATTTCCCCAAGTGGGACCTACATAGGACTGATCCCCCCATGTACAACCACCAGATTGTTTTGGCCTTCTTTGTGGTTGGCTTGGTCACCCAACTATTTCGTTTGGAAGGCTAGACAGTGAGCCTCCCGTAGTTGATTGCTGAACATTCTATTGTCTCATTTTTTTTCGAAAACTCTCTTGAAAATTTCTAATATCCAAGTAATTCCAATCTATTAGATTAAATTTCAAAAAAATAAAATGAATAAAAACATTAAAATCTAAAATTTTATATTCAATTTAAACCATTTTAATTTTATTTTTTATATTTTCCATTTTTTAATAAAAAAATGTAATCTAAGGGAGTATGCATTCAATTTCATCAAAAAATATATAGAAATTATTTAACAATTTGCCTAAAAATTGAGATTTTCAATTACCGATATCAATTTTAAAATATGGGGATGAAATTTATTAAAATAGGAGAGAATGTAAAGTCCTTATTTTTTGAAAGAATTTTACATTTGATAGTTTATAAGGCATGTAACACCGTGCATAATTGAATCAAAAAATATATTATGACCATTAAAATATAGTCATTAAATTGGTGGGTATGAATCTGATCAATAAAATTATAAATATATATTTTTCATACTTTATAATTATTTTTGATTAATTCTAAGTAAATAAGAACTAAATTTTTAGTAAAGTCATTATATGCTTCAAAAAACATGTTTTCCTCAAAAATGATTTTATTCACTTTTGTGAAAAAATGTTAACATTAATTTTGGACTATTATATAAATTTTATTTGATAAAAATTATATCATTTTTTTAAATCATCACATCAAAATTAGAATATGGTGGATTTTTTGGTTTTTTCATAAAAACTAATGTTTTATTGATTAGTGAAAAATAACATTTTTTGGTAAAACTGTAATTTATCTCCATTAAAAAAACCATTATTATTTTAATTTTATATCTTATTAACATAAGTATTATTTATTTATATATAATCTAATTAATTACGTTTGAATCATATTTATACCTAAATTTTTTATGAGTTCATTTTTATGCTTAAAGATAAATTTTTATTAAAATTTATTTTCATTATGTTTTAGGCTTTTATATAAATTTTTTTTTCATCACTTATTGGAATTGAAAATTTTGAAGTGGACATATTTTTTGGATTCATAAATTTAATATTTATCTCTGGATTATTTTTGGATATTTTTCTAAAAATGTTAAATATTTTGTGAATTGTAACAAAATATAGTATTTATGAAATACGATATCATTTATGATATTGAAAAGAAATATATATAATACAAAATGGATTCAAATTATCGAATGAATAATGTATGATAATATAAAACAATTTAATGTAAAAAAAATCATAACATATAAATTATAACATAATTCCTGATATAAATAAAAATTCTTTTCATTGCCGACACAATGCATGCACAACATTGAAAAAGTTAAATTTGGAATCCTTATGTAAATATTTGAGACAAAGTGTTCTAAAAAAATTGGATTACAATTATTAATTATTACTTATTTTTTAAGGATGTATATGAATTTTGGAGTTATATAACATGTGACTTATCTAAATTCTTATGCAATGCTTATGTACGGAAAAAAGTAAAAATAACATATTAAATATGTTTTCATGACATAGATATGAGTATATATACATATTGAATAAATATAAAAGTTTATGTTGAAATTAATTTGTTTTTAATTAAAATTTATTTTTTATTTTAGTGATGGAATAATTATCTTAAAATCTTAGGCAATGCTGGCACAATGTTTGTCTAAGTAGAATAAATGTCATGTAAATGTTTTCAAAAACACTAGAAGTAATCTTTTTGGGTGAATTATTGTTTCACATTAATTTTATAGATAAATATACCATATTATGGATTTTGAAAGGTTTATATTCTAATTACATTATTATATTTATGTTATTAATGTAAAATTAAAAGAATAGTTCCAAAAACGAAATTAATGATATTTTATAATTAAAAATATTTTATTAAATGATTTAAAATTTAAAAAACTTATATCTGTAGTGTTTGTACAACGATTCACTACTTTATTTCACCATAAAATCAATGTTAGAAAATAGGCATTTACTGAAAATTACAAATATAATGAAAAATAATACATCCCTTTTGATTAAATTATTTAATGTTTACCACTATTAAAAAGGTCAATTATACTTGTTTTGGTGATTTTATTGTAGGAGGAGGTGAATTGCAGGGCCAGAGATGATGCTTAAGGAAAGTGGGCCAAACTGCATGGAAGCCCAAGGACATATGTCCACTTTTTTACATGTTCTATGAAACACATGTTTTTAAATGGTCTAAAATGATGTGGATTGATCCTGAATTTAATGGGCTACAAACAACCTATCCTAATTCGTCTATCAAGGGGACCAACCAATCTAATATATCAAGGAATAAAAATCTAATTGAATTCAAATATTTAGTTCTGTAATTCATCCATACCGCATACTATAGTCATACATGGTTATTAAATTTGACATGGATACATTCAAGATGTTTACCAATAACTTTTCTTTTTTTCCATGTCCAGATAAGGCTATTTTCCAATCCAAAACTAAGACACAAGCGGTATATCTAAATATGTGTTCCCAAATCCACTTCCCATTTTGGCTATAAATTGGCACCTTGGGCACCCAATTTTAATGTTAGACCAATGAGTGATGTTCATTGATTTTAGAGTTATAGAGGAATTTTATCATCTCGTTAGAGGTTTTAGAACTCCATAAACTCAAAGGGTGAGTTCTTGAATCAATGATTCCTACATTAAATCCTTCCTCTTTTTCTCATGTTGTAATGTTTGTGTTTTCATAATAAAATTATTTGTTCCACTTTTATTTCTTATGTTTTCTTCTATTTTTTCAGATTATATTATTATTTAATCATCATATTTGTGTTGGAAATCAAGATTATAAACCTGATTATGTTATACCCTTTCTAAACCTTTGTACATGAAATACGTTTACATGATGACTACACCACCATGGAAGAGTAATTCTTTTTAATAATCGTTCTACCTCTAAAAATTTTCATTAATTTATTTTGAGTCAATAAAATACTATAATTTAATTAATATGATCTATTAATTGAGCTTTTAATTTAAATGAAACTAAGAAAAATTTTAATAATTAATACAAAACATGTGATGTTGAGTACTATGTGAATTTTGAGAGCGTGATCTTAATCGGTATTAAATAACCACATGGGATCCATTTTAAGTGTTCAAATATAATACCCTAACTCAATTAATAATCATTTAAAGAGTATATATGTGCCCTAATTTACAACTAAAAATAATATAGCCTTATTACATCAATCAATGAAGGGTGATATGGTTGTATGTTCTAAAGCTATCCTAGGGTTAAAATAATTTCATCTTTATTGTTATGTTGACTCTCATATGGTTCTAGGGTTAAAAAAACTAGGGATCTCAATTAATTCGATATAAGTTTAAATGATAATTATTATTAAGCAAATGAAAAGGTATATTTGTATCGCTTACACCTTTTAAAAAATGTTTTATAAAAAAACATATTATCGTTGGATTTTCTCAATCAAATTTCAAAGACAACAAAAAAATACAATATTATTTCAAAATAATTATTCTTTTTTTATAAACAGAACCCCCATCCTTATAAGTAGTGTATATTTATTTTACCCTAATTTTCAAAATATGTTTATTATGTTGTTATAAATTACTTCCTCTATTAAGATATGACCTTGGTCAGACACTCTACTACACCTAAGTACCGAAAAAACCACACATCATCCAGCTAAGATAATTATAAATAGTTTATAATATAAACCATTTTATATTTATGTCCCACTTGTCTTTTTATAGAAACATTCTTTACTATTACAATTTAAAAACCTCTGATGTCATGGTAATCATCAGAATTGTTAATGAGAGTTAAAGTATTGTGGAAACTATAAAAACATAACAAAAAATTGTAAAAATATTATTAAATAAAATTATTTAGACTCATACACATCGTATATTAAAAAATATATTTTTTCCATTAAAATTAATTAATATTTATTTAATAGTTTATGTAATTCCAATAGTACTACTCCCCTTACTTACAAAAGGGAATATCCTCTATCTTTTTTACAACATTGTAGAACTCCATCTGAGACAAGGTCTACCCAAATCCATTAATAAAATCCATACCAATTTTTTAGAGGTCTTAGTTTCGGCATAATAACATCCTTATATTGATTAAGGTGTATTGAAAATATGGTTTTCAGAAGAAGGGATATAGCTTCAAACTGGATATTTTAGTTTTACGTCTTATTCTACATACTAAAACAATCTTATAACTCTTTTAAGGGGAATATTGAATTTTGTTGGACTCTTTTATGGATTTAAGTCATATTAATGAATCCATACTATGTCCAAGTATGAAACTAATAACCTGAATTACAAAAAATTTCCAATAATATTTATTTTTGTAGACATCTGTGTGTATTATTGGTTCTCTACATTTTATCATTAATAACTGGTTATTATTAGTTTAAGGTAATATGGTTTAAAGCTACAAAAATAGTAACTCTAGAGTTTTTCCATATCCAGGGATATGGTAAATATTTATGGTTTGGGGATTAAAAATATAATAAGACATTTTTTTGAATCCTTGCAAAAGGAACTAGAACCTATATAGTTTGGTGATACCTAATGGGACATATCATACTTTATAAGGTCATGTGACAAGGACTGGTACTTATAGTTTAATGTAATGTGTTATGTATGGTAAAGAATAATATACCTAGTGATAGTTGGTGTGTGAATTACTCATAATAGGACTATTTTTTTGGACTTACATGGAATATGACTCAATTATGATGGGTTTTATCTCATAAAAAACATGGCCTAGTGAGGATGGTCTTTGAATGGAATTTATAATAAAAAGGGAAATGTGATGCGAACTAGAGGGAATATAGAACTCTTTGTGGGGCATGATTTTATCAATAATATATCCTAATAAAATGGTGATCCATATGGAATATGGTCCATGTATAATTAAATGATATATTAGAGTGAATATACCTTAATGAGTATGTATTTCAAATACCATAGTAATATGACCCAGTGAAGAGGGAGATAGATGGTTTTAATGTTATTTTTGAACCTCAGGGATGTTTCATATATATATCATTTAATAGAGGTGAAAGAGAATATAGTTCGAGGTGACCAATTTTAGATCACATTTCTAGATTGAACCAGAAGTTTAACATAAATCAACAATCATTTTTTGGCGTAGTTTTAAGCCATACTACAATACACTCTAACCTAAACTACAAATGCTTACTTAATTTATAAAAAAATGGAACTTTATTATATTTCCCTGATATTTTAGGTTTATAGTTTTATATAATTAGGAAAATAATTACATTACATGTGGAATACTGAAACACAATGTCTATTTTTCCCAAAAATAGGTTCTGATATTTACACTCACATTTCATTTGGGACATAGTAGCTCTGTTGAAGGAAAATTGCATGTATTTGGAGATTTAATTCATAATAGTGACTACTAATCCTTATTCTGTATGATTTTTTTTTTTGAAAATATGGTATTTAAGAAAAAAATCATAGTATGATATATAAAAAATAATATAATAAAATCATTTCTTGAAAAAATAAGAAAATCCATAATAATGTATAAAACTTTCACAATAAAACTTTGAGCACAAAAATAAAACATATCCACTTGAGAAAATAAAAAAAATTCTCAAATAAAACCTTTAAATACTATTAATAAACAAATAAAAGAAATGAAAACATCATGAAAATATTTTTTTAGAAAATAATTTTGGCCTTCAAAAAATAAGAATTGTTTATTACATCATGACATAAATATATTTCCATAAAAATCCTTTCTAAGAAAAAAAAATAAATATCTTGGGGAATCATATTTATATACCATTATCACTTTTATTTATCCCATTTGAAAATAACTAGAATCTAGATATTTCTATAAGATTAACCAACCTGACTATCTCTGTTATTTTTTCCTCCAAACAATATATTATTATCAAATTAATTAGAGAGATATATCAATCTCACCCACCCTCATGAATTTTATCAGTCTCACATATCATTATATATAATTATAAAGTAAAATATCATGAATATTTGTTTTTTAATTTTTCAAATTTTCATCATAAAACCCCTAAAAACCATTAACCCCATATGAAAAAGAATTTCCATTTTTTCATAATCATAAAGAGAAATATCCATTTTCTTTGAAAATAATAAAATTGAAAAATTATTAGAATAGTTGGATTACGTATAATTTGAAAAAATATGTTCATTTTTTAGTAATATTTATAATGGATAACTAATATGGTGGTGGGAAAGTGTGGAAAATTCATATACATTAAAAAACCTTCCTTTTTTACTTTTATTAAAAATAGAAAATAACACATAAAAAACATTGAAAATATTTCTTTTGTTAAAATATTTAAATAAATTAAAATATATCCATAAATAAAATTTATAAAAATTTTAAGAATAAATAATAAAATTATATAAACATATAAATGAGAAATGATATTGAGTAGAATGATTTTAAATGAATACTATAAAACACATTTTTAAAGAAAGATCCCATACCACTTTGGTAAAGTTTAAATCAAAAGGAAAATGAAGAAGATAACATTAAAAGGATTTGAAAACCACTTTATATTTTAAATATTATAGATAAATTACACCCATATGGTAGTTTATCCTCTAGGATAAACAAAATATATGGTGAGAATTTCATAAGTCTCAAAGTAAGGAAATTGAGATGAGAAATCACTTACCATGAGTTATAACTTATTTCACACATTCTATAATTCCTGAATAATAAAATTATGTTAGTTTTGTACATTAATAAGATCCTTTTTATTATTAATTATATTATAATTATTATTTTTGTTTCATTTATTACCATGTCTTATTTATTTTATAAATCATTTATGTTTACATTGAACATATTGAGGGTGTTTAGTTCATATTACCAAAACAACATCTGTAGGTTGACTATGGTAAAAGGGGTTATGGTCAAATCATCTATATAATTTTAATACTGACATAATTATCATGATTATACATAAAATGAAATTTCAAAACCATACATGAAATATGGATATGAAAAAATAAACACATTGTTTCTTGGAGGTGGTAGTCCATATGTACGTAAAAATAATGTTATCAATTTCTAATGGATGGAAGAGAAAGAAGGTAAGTGATTTATTATCTTTCCAGAATAATAATTATGTCATGAATATCTTATATATCCTTTTATACATCATTTTATCCATACATATGAGGTGATAATGAAAAATTAAACACATCTCTTCATTGATTTGGTAGTCCACATGTATTTACTAATGATGTTTTCATGTACCATATGTTAAAAAGGATATCAATAAGGGTTGTGCCATCAACATAATAAAATTTAATTATATTGAATATATTGATGATATTATATGAGAATTATTCTTGAATATATGAATTAGTTTCAAGAAAAAAAAACATGAAAAAATTTATTATGATTTATACATCTTCTTTGAGAAACCTACTTTGTCATAAACCTTAAACCTTCTAGGTTGGTATTTTGTTAAGATCAAAACCTATAGAGAATGTGTCGAAAGATTAGAAATTGATTCCCATAAGTATTTTTTGAGATAAATGGATCAAAAGTTCCATATATTCAAAGATGAATTGGAAAAGATCAAAATAAATTCAACAAATAAAATGTATACATGTTTTCATGTCATTTTGAACATTATCTATTAGTTTAACCCCTTTGTTAAGCCTTTTAATCTTATCCATGGTAACAAAATTTTCCATATATAAGGGCCATGAAAGTAATTATAAAAATTACAAGTGGAATATACAAGGACGATCAATGAAATCCTTTTAAAATTCATATCCAATTTAGTTATGATAGGTTTTTAATATTATTTATGATTTGAACATATTTTTTAAACATTAAATACCATTTAAGGTTATTTTTAGAATTATTAAAACAATGTAACTTTAAACATATGAATGAAATAATGGAATTAGAAAAAAATATATTTTAACATCATTTATACATCATAATTAACCAATTAATGTTTTGAACACCATAATTATCTCAAGAAATATTACTTTTAAGGTTTTTAAAATAATTTACTTTCCTTTTCTAATTCTTTCATAAGAACTACGTCAGTTTTGCGTAAGCATTCGAGGTAAATATACCATCACTAAAAAGTAAAATTAAAATACGATAATTAATATTGTTTACTCGTAACCAAAATTTTCATCTATATTCTTCTATATATCTTTTTATCTATATCTATATCATGAAAACAAAATAAGTGATAGAGAGTGACACTTTGTTGTTACTCATAACGTAGGATAATATAAAGGTTTAAATAAAAGGAGAGAGGAAATAATGGAATTTTTTGATGATAAAAAAATTATGGTTGAAAAAAAAACCAGTAAATGAAATAATATAAAGTATTGAATTTATTTTGATACATTATCCCAAAGTTTTATCCCCGTTTAACCCAATTTACTCTTTACCATGGTGATAAACTTTTACCATGGTTACCATTTATTATGACTAAAAAGGAAATGAAACTTCTTATATAATTTGTATTTGATTAATCAAATTATCGAATACATTTTTTAAGATTTAATATCTATATGTGGTAAAAATTAATTTTAATAAAACAGAACACAGAATAAAAAAAACATTCTTTTTTGAAAAACACTCATTTTAAGAATAAAATTATTTTATACAAAAAACATGTATAAAATTGGTTCTTATGACAGTGATTGAATTTTTTTATTAAAATTAAACTTATATGGATTTAAAACACATACGAAAACAAATTTAACATAAAAATTACTTTGAATAAAATTATAAAAATGAAGTTTTTTGAAAAATTGAAATTTTTACTATTTATAAAAAAAAAATATATTTCCAGAAAAATCTCAAAAAAAATTATCTTATGATTATTTTGAGATGATAATTTAAAAATGATATCTATTTTATAAAATAATATTTCAAAAATTGTGAAAAATTAATCATACTTTATGTGTACAAAATTTAATAAAAATCATTTTAAAAGAAAATATACTTTTGAAGTATCAAATGAATTTACAGAAATTCATTACCGAATAACCACTATTAGATTAGTTTTAATTAATTTTATTAAATATATGGTATATAAATTTCATTAACAAAGATCATATAAATTTATTAATTCAATTTACTTCAATAAAAATACTTTACATATAACGTCCTGACCCGGGGTCCACTTTACCCGTGACCCAAGCTAGTGAGTGACATGACCACAAACGTGCCTCCTCATACATCATAGGATTCATACAAGAAAAAAGGTTGTAAATGTGGTAAAATCGGGATAATATACCCTCTTTTAATAGTGGAACATAAGATATAATAATAAAATGACAACTGTGTTGGAATAATATAAGCGCGCATTAAAAGATTGGATGAGTAACCTATCATAATGTTAAAAGATACAAAAGATATAATAAATAAACTAAATAATTGTAAATAATTTAGAAAATAAATAATAATATCAAATCTAGAAGGGGTGGGTTACATACATGATTTCATGTCAGGATAATATAGAAAAACAGGAAACATGGGGAATGCATATACAATATGCTATATAAAAATTAAAAAAGAACACAAGACTACTCTACCATAAGCTCAAGAATATGTTCAGTCATCTAATATCGTTCTCTAACTATAAGCTAAGTATATCATGAATCTATAGTAGGGATATTTAAATTTTCAATACTTAGATAAAATTAATCTACTCGCGCACCAGCGACGACCAGAGTAGGGTGTGGGATAAAATCCAAATAGGACACCACCCGATGATGTTTAGAAGAAATAAAAGTAGTGTAAATAGATAAATAGCAGTGTGAAGGTAATAATAAATAATAAAAACTGATGAATAAATAAATACCAACATCTCATGTTCTTAAAGGGCACCTGGTGGCTTTACGTTTTCAGCTCATGCCATAATGAAATCCAAATTAGTAACAATATATATATATATATATATATATATTAATAATATAGATAGTGTATTTTTACACTATATTCACATATATGAATTAATTATGTAAGGATGTAATGATCCATATTCCTAGATACTAGGGGCTAGCTGGACTGGGATGTTACTCAGTCATCCTTAAAAACTCTAAACATGCATATAAGCTCCAAAAGAGGGTAAAAACCATACTTCTCATAATGAATGAGAGATGTCAAACATGACACTTGAGATAGTGGTTGAGTCTTCATTTGACCACGTGAAGAAAGGTATGTGGTGAATCATTCCCACTACCCAAATAATTTCAGTGGTTTGAGACACCGTGCTCGACACCTGATGTTAGGGATAGTGAAGTGTCGTGCCCAATAAGTCCCTTAACCATTATTCCAAAACCTATTTCAATGGTGAAATCATACTTACAATATTATCTATGAGGCATTACCTCTCATGAAATATATTATTCATGCCCAAATATAACCAAGGAAATTTCAATTCACATTTAATAAAACCATAAAAAGGCATGGCCTTTCCACACATTTTATTCATCCATTTAATTCATTTAAATGAGGAAAACAGTTATCAAAAATCCATTCAGCTTAATATATTCCATTTAATAAATCTAATGTGGAAATTCAATTTCATGGTTCAAAAAAACACTTTGAAGGTTCCAATATCAATTAGAAAACTACATGCAAGGTAAATCCTGTTTACAAGTCAGTCTAAGAACATAAGTGTTTTTTTGGTCCAATAAACATTAATATAATGGAGGGAAATTCAATTTACTACCCAATACAAACACTTAATAGTGTTTTTGGGAATTTAATCAATTGATTATTAATGGTAATTTAAATATGGAACACCCACGAGATGTCCATAATTAATTTTTTCATCCTCTAACTACTAAAAAATGATTCTTTGGAGTATAAAAACATGAGAAACGATTATTTAGAACCAAACAACTCATTTATAATAACTTCATGGAAAATGGTGGAATGCGTCACAACAACATGACTATGAAAACAACTATATTTTTAAGGATAACAACTTGACCAACTAAAATGGTGTCGTTTATGACTCCTCATTCAATAAATGTCTTATATTCAAAGTAGTTGGGAAGAAATAGAAGAAACGGTCCAATTCCATGAAAATAAGGAAAAATATATTTCACCCAAATAGCCTAATAAATTCAAAGATAATGTTATAATGGAAGGAAGGGGACTAAAAGGAATACCTGTAGTTATCCAACACCTCTGATGGATTTTTATTTTGAGATCAGATTAATGAGCTATCAAAATAACTAGAAGAGCTTCAGGTGGAGGTATAAGAGGAAGAAAGAAATGCAATTCACTAGAAATGGGAGGAGAAAAAAGATAAATAGGTTTTTAATTCATTAATGATTTTTTTTATTCATTTCACACTGAAAAGTAGGGGCATATGGTTTGACTACACAGTTTCCCAAATCGTCCTCCAAACCTATGAATGGATTATATCCCAGAGGTCTACAATCTCGCACGGACGTGAATCTATGGTTGTTTAGTTGTAGAAAAGCTATGTAGCCCCCATATCTCATCTTTCAAACCCACATGGTTAGGAGATACCATGTGGGATGGTACATAGGGTTTCTTCTAACAATACAACCCAGTTTATTTTCTAAATACGTAGGGCTCTGGGATTTAAAAAATCCCTAGGTGCCCTTATGGACTCTGTTCCTCTATTAAGTAACATCAAAAGGTCCATTCAAAGGAATTAAAAAAAGAGAGCCATAACATCATGAAAATACAAGTCTTTATAACATTCCTTCCTTAAATAAACTCATCGACAAGTTGTCCTTCTAAGGGTAAAAAGGTATCATCAAAGAAAAGCTTTGGACATTGAGCTCCTATATCATCACCCCACTCCCAGGTCTTGTAATGTACTCGACCATGCTTCTATAACACCCAAACCAATGAAACCAACCTACCTTATAGATTTTTGATGACCTGATCAAAAATATGAACTGTATACTCCTCGAAGGAATCATCCATCTCTCACTCAACCTCATTATGTTGAAACACATGTGATGAGTCAAGATTATACAAGCGGAGATAAGATTAGTGAAAGAAATCATACATTTACCAGTATATCAAAGGAAGTGTTATATATTAATCCATTATTGTAATCTATTTCACATACATAATGGGTCCAAAAAACAGAGGTGAAAGCATACCTTTCCTCCAAATATGCCGATGACCTAACATGGGTGAAAATTCTAGAAGAATCGATCTCCAACCTTATACTTGAGAGGTCATCGCCGTCTGTTGGCATATGACTAATATCTGGATTGAGCTATCATCATTCTTTTTTCTGATCAATTGAACCTACCCTATTGTCTCCTGAATGAGATGTAGTCCATGAAAATATACCTCCCCTACCTCTAATCACCACAATGATAGGACCTACTATATAAGTCTTAATAAGGATCCATCTGAATGGTATCCTGAAATCTTTTATTATATGAAAATTCAAAACGGGGCATGTTTTTCTCCCATTAACCCACATATTGAACGACACATGTACAAAGAATTTCATCTAACACTGAAATTATGTTCTTTGTCTACCCATTCATATGAGGGTGATAGGTTGTGATTTGAATCAACTATGTACCCAAAATTATACTACAATCCCCATTAGATCTGTGATATGAAATGAGAATCTCTATCAGAAATGATATAATGAGGAGGTCTTTGAAGATGTATGACCTCCCAATCTTATATCTTCCCAATATTGTCTACCAATATGGTCTCTCACATAGGTGAGAAATGTTCAACCTTCATGAAATGATCAACAAAAACCCACATTATATCTTTTACATTAGTTGATCTGGATAAACTAGTCATGAAATCCATAGAAACATGATCCCATTTCCACTCAAGAATGGACAATGGTTGTAAAATACACTCTAGTCATGATGGTTAAAACTGAACCTATTGAAAAGTGGAACACTAAGTGATAAATCTGGATATCTCAAATTTTATTCCAAGATGCAAATACAAGATATGAAAATCTCAATATAACATGGTGACACTGGGATGCACTACCCATGTCGAGGCATGAAATTCAAACATCATCACATCTATTATGTCTACTATGAAAAATACATTCCCATGGAAGAATAAAGTATCATTATCATCCATGGTCCAACCTGAGGATTAATAATCATCTAAGACACATTTACATTGGACAAGACCGTCATGATCATATAGTTTCGTCATTATCAATCGTTCCATAAGAGTGTAGGTCCCTACTAAATTTGAGATGATATTCTATCCATGATTATCCTGGACCTCAAAATAAATCTCTAAAATCAAATCAATGAGCTTACACTCACCAATATCCCCATAAATGACTTGTGCTTGACACTTAAGACTTATAAAAATGGCTACAATATTCCCTTTTCTAGGTGTATAAGTAATATTGAAATTGAAGTACGACAGATACTCAAACAATCTATAGTGCATAAGATTTAGATATCACTATGTAAATATGTACTTGAGGTTTTTGAGAGAAGTGAATACCATAGAATTATATCCAATTACATAGTGTGTCCAACAATGTAAATATTGAACAACCGCAACTAGCATGAGATAGTGTGTTAGGTAATTCCACTCATGAAGACTCAGCTGAAAAGACCTGCATACAATAACTCACCCATACTATATCAAAATAGCTCCCATCCTAATACTTGATGCATCATCATAAACTGTATAGGTCCTTTCCATATTTTAGTGAACCATTATTAGTGATGAAGTCAAAAGTACCATGAACTTATGAATGGATTCATAAAAATATTCTAACCATATGTATTTCACACCCTTTTTCTTTATTCCTGTAATAAACATTATATGCTGTGAAAAATCTTGGATGAAGCATTTATAATATATCGATATTCCCAAGAAACTGTGGATATCAATCACATTCTAGGGATTCTCCCAAGAAACTATATCTATCACATTCTTTTGGTCAAGTAAAACTCGTGACTTGAGATGATGTGACATAAGAAGTTGAATTTGTTAACCCCAAAGTGTCATTTTATAAGCATTTAATAAAGCTGATGCTCTATTAGTGTATTCAATAAAATCACAAGATGTTTTTAATTGTCATGTCAAGAATGTGAATACAGTAAGATATCATCATAAATAGTACAAAAAATGAATCGAAATATTGGTGGAAAAATAGATTCATCATAGTTATGAAAACCAAAGGAGCAATCACGAGACTAAATGTCATAACTAGGTACTCATAAATACCACACCTTATCTTGAAAGCCATGTGAGGTATGTATGAATACTTGAGATGCACCTGATGATATCTTGACCTCAAATATATCTTTGAAAACACTATTTATCCTCAAAGGTGATCAAAGCAGTCATCTATTCAAGGTAGTAAATACTGGTTATTGACCATAAGTTGGTTCAACCAACTATAATCCACCCAAATCAATAGGATACCATTTGAATTTATTTTAAAAAGGACCTGTGATCCCTAAGGATATGTATTTGGGACTGTAAAGCCTTTAGCCTCTAGAACCTGCAACAATTTATTGATCTCCAAAAGATCCGTAGGTGCCATCCTATATGGAGGAATGGTCACTGGTGCCACTCTTAACACCAAAACAATATTAAACTTGACCACTTGCACTAGATGTCACCCATAAAAGTCATTAGAGAAAACATCTATTCTAAAGGTGGGAAAAGAATGAGTTGTATTCTCTGATCATATATGAAAATACTTGCAATATGATCTGTCACACTACCCAGCCTCTACTACTTGGTTGCTGATCACATAGCTTTTACACCCCATTCTCCTTTATGATAATTTCTACCACCCTTTGATGATATAAGTGTCACCCTCCAGTCATAACATTCAATATGGGGTCTATATGGATTTAATTAGTCCACACCAATGTTTACATTGAATAGCTTAATGTTGAGGATAAAAATATACCATATAGAGAGATATCATCCTATCTCAAGGGGAAATTTTTTACAGTGGCATACACTCATATATTGAATACCTATTGGTGTATCGAACATCATCATACCAAAAAATGTTTCTATATCAATGCCCAAATTATCCATGATCTTCTAAAATATAAAATTTTGATATGTATATATGTCCAATAAATATAACACTAATGTGATGGATACTAGAATAGTACCTCATATATTAGAAGGTCCGACTCTCTGCTCCTCCACATGCGCTTCACTACATGTAAATGGACCATACCATGACCCTAATTCATATCTTAAATACCCTAAGTAATCTTACTCTACTGGAATATAGAATCATGAGTCCGACTAACCATTCATTGAACACCTCCTTGGAATGAATGTCTAGTGGTATTCTAGTTTCCTTCATGACAAGATAATACAAACCACATTCAAGAACATAGAGTATGTGTAGATCCCATATCTCTAGGTGCAGAAGGAAAATTTATGTTGAAGTGATTGATATTACCCATAATGTCACAAACTCTACATTCAAATAGATACCATAAACATTGGGGTTTATAATTTATTGGATTCACACAGTGATAAAATATCAAGAAAATATGATCATGAGGATCCTAACAGCTGCTATCCCCATAAGAAACCATAAAACATTTCTTACACGTAATATAAGTACCATTGGTTGATCTAGGTATTTAACTGACCTGAATTGCACCATTACATTCCTTAAAATTCCACTCGATAATAGTAGATTTTATGACTATCTCAGATATGGTAATCAATTGAAATACATTAACCTGCAACCATATGGAATATACCATCCCATCCATGAATTAGCAAGTAGTGATAAGATAATCACATGCTAGAGTAGGAGAAAAACATTGATAATCATTAAAAAGAGTAGATTATTCCATAATATACACGAATCCCTACTATAGGTTCATAAACTCTTTATATTTGTCAACCCTAAGAGTTTGGGGAAATAAATAGTAGTAGATGATAGTCTAGAAATCTTCGCAAACCATATCTTTATCCTGATATTCCTTGGTAATAATACCCCACCATCTTTTGGTAGAATCACAAAACTTATAAGAAACTAGTTGGACCCTCCCTTATAGATTTGTATCTAGATTTTTGAATATATAACGATTAGCTTTGATCTATTACTCGATATCATGAAGTTAACCATCCCCTAAAAACGTCAATGGATTCTACTGCTAGAACATCCCATTCAAATATTACGTATTTAGAGAAGGTATAAAAATACGTCACATATTTTTTATCATGAAAAAGATACCCTCATAGAACTAGGTTTCATTTCCCATACCAGGAATAAAAAGGGGTACCATAGGTTTCACTATAGGAGGGATCACTGACAACTCTGGGCCCACCACCTCTGGTGCATGGTCTTCACCGCCTTCTGGGCGTACGACCATAGGAGTTCAGAGAGGCATGACGAAACAATGAAAAATTAATGCCATAGAAGAAATATTAACAACTGAATGAATTATAGAAATATAACTCTGATAAGTACACAACCATCCAATGAATAGATCAAACCTCTCTACCTACTCCAGAATCCTGGTCTAGGCAATAAAAAAAATACCATAGTAGCTATAAGAACATAAGAGACACCTCACTACACACTACTAAGGACGACTTTGGGTCTCAGTCTCATGTTACACATATAATATGACTATTTTATTCTAAAAGTTATATTCATTTTAAATTTTTATATATTTATGTATTGAAATGTCTTTAAATAGTTGAACTAGATGATTCATCATTTACAATCTATACTGTCCCACACTCCACATGAACTGAAATATGGAATCCACTTAATCCATACCATAACACGTTCTATCTTATATGACCAATGGTCCATGACTTAATGTTCCCAAATTGATTATTAAGGTGAATTTAACCTATATAAGAATAAAATGTTAGGTTAAGGAAGTAACATTAAGTGTCAATCTTGTTTTCTTAGTCCAATAAGGAATGTTAGAAAATTTACATATATAATATCGGAGGCACTAATAATATAAAATAGGAAAATTATTAACGGAATTAGATGTGTAATGAAAAAATGCATTTCATATCAGTCACATAGTGCTAATAAATGATGCATGTAATGAAACAACCTCATTTAATCTGGCCCAAGTAATAGAAATTTCACTGGAATAACAATAATAATAATAAAAAATCCTAAAACATGTGCATCACCCAATAGTGAAGTCGTATCAACCACAACAAGAATAATCAATAATAGCAATTCCATATCCCACATAATTTTAGTTTCCCCTATACACGGGTTAGCTATGACCAGACACAAGATCATCACCAAATCCCATTAACTTATAGTTTACTTTATAATTCCCAAAAAATAAGACAAATGAAAAAATAAAACACTGATAGCACTTTGTAAATTCCTAACCCAGGATTTAACACCCAAGCTTCCACGGTACATTTCCTTGGAAGTAAAATAAATACCTTTCATTTCATGTAACATTGCATTCAAGCGCACCACAACCTATCAAACTAGCCATTTAAAAAGAGGTTATGAAAAGAAGTAACCACATTCTGAAATTTATAAATTTTATTTTTCAAAATATACTTCATTTTTGAATTCATAATATCAAAATTTTCTTAGGGTAAAATTTTGGAAAATTTCTCAAATGTTTTAATTTTTGATGAACAACAAAAATTACTGCATTGATGTTAAAATCTGACTATTTAATTACATAATAATTTTATAAAGGAATTATTTTAAAGTAATAATAGATAAATAATACACATATTAATCCAATATAGTTCATTGAAAACACTTTATAATAGAATTAGATATTATAATTTATTTAACTTTTGAACGTCACTTTTACTTGCCTTCTAACCACATATATGGATTAGAATTAAATGTAATTTTACCACTTATATGAATTTAATTTCTAAAATAAAACATATATGGTTGTAATTGGAATGAAAAATGAGGTCTAATATTATCAAAATAATTTTTGATGAATAATGACTTTTGAATTTTATTCACCACAGTTAAAGGTAAATAGGGTAATTAAAGGTAAAAAAATATTATAATAATATAAAATTACCCTAACACTTGTTCTAATCTCATTGGATAAGTATATTTATATTAAAATAAAACTTAGATAAAAAATATCATCCCTTTTATTCCACTTGCATTAGAATAACACATTTATTATATTTTTTTAAAGAAGAGTTAAAAATTTCATTTTACAATTTTAATAACAATATAATTTTTAAAATGATGTTTTATAAGTTAAATGGACAACTATTAATAGTATTGAGAAATATAAAATTTTTATCTTCAAAATGGAAATTTACTTATAATTTTAATAAATAAATAATTAAATTAAATGCTGCCATAATAATGATGATGCAATTGTTTAATTTATTGAGATATCAAATAAAAGATATCAAAAATATTAAAATAAGTATAATTTTACTTAAATAATGACACCCATAAATTTTATAGAAAACATAGTCCTGATTATACATATTTTATGTATTTTTTCAAATTTATCATATTGTTTTGATAGTTTTTAAAAATGAAAATATTGAATAGTATCAAAATTGATATGAATGATACCTTAAAATAAATAAAATTTTATTAAATGTTATAAAATTAATAAAAATACATGGTTCATAAAAATAACTAGTTCATTGTTAAATATGTAATCAATGATCTAACTGGGGTTCTTATTTCATTTTATATCACTATATTAACCATATAGTATAAAAAAAAGAGACACGGTAAGAGTTAAACTGTTTAACTGAGGGTTAATCCCAAAAGAAAAGGTTAATTTTGTGGCCTTTAATTCTATAAAAATAATTTATTTATATTATTTATAACCAAAACCATCATATAATCTAAATAACTCACTTTGGATCTATTTGAAACCGAAAATCTATATATAATAAATTAATAGTTTTGGAGTTTTGAATAATGGCCCTCCCCTTTATTATAAAATGGAACCTCTTTTTATCTTTTATTCACTCCTATAACAACGTTTGGATTGAGGAAACCATGCCAAATTCTCCTCAAAAATTCCCTCAATTCATCATATAGGCCATAATTTGGGATTAAATCCAACAGAAGGAGTCCTCTTGTTTAAATCAAAAGAAGATACCCGAAAAAGAGGTAATTTTTTTGTCAACTCTTTCAAAGTTCTTTTATTATTGTACTTCCTCCTCCTATGGTATTTCAATAATAAAGTAATAAAAAAGTATAATATAAATTATTATATGTTATTATTATTATGGAACAATAATATTACTCATTTTATCCATCATATGAATAACAATATCACCATGCATGTGTACGTACGACTTACTGTCTCTACGTCGTGCAATAATTTCTTATTCAAGAATAATTTATTTTTTTTAGTATAATGATGATTATAATGGATATAAATAATTAATATAACATTATAATTATTCTTTATAATTAATTTATCATTCAATTCCATAACATTTATCCTTCAAGGGAATGATACCGTCACTAATGCTTATGTACGACTTAGCGTCTCCACGACACAATTAGATTCATTCCCCAGATTAAATATTCTAGAATGACTATAAAACATACATTATGATTAAAAAAATTATTATTAACTTTATATCATTATGTATATGAATAAAATACATCCCATAGATAAAAACCATGACTTACACAACATAACATGCATAAGAAAATGAAGGATTTAACACCCAAATCAATTGCAATACTAAAATATTATTAAAAAAATGATATAATAAAATCATATTTGATACCATAAATATGGATATGGTACTAGTATAATTTAATAACATACATTAACCATTATAAATGGGCTAACTAACAATTTAATAAATGAAAGTACAAGTTATGGGATAATTTCTTAATCTTATTATTATCTGAGGTTGTTTTTACATTAGTATACACAAGGACATATTTATCATCCATGTCCATGTTTCTTAAAACTTATTTAAAAATATTATCTAGATTTGTTGAAGTAATTTATAATAATGTTTTAATTTTTATAAAACATGGTGAACAAAATATTTCTGTTGTTTTCCAAACGACGTACTTTATGACATTTTCGATAAATTGATGAAAGAATGTTTTTTTACTTATATGGTGTGAGATATTTTTTTCCACCATTATTATGCCGTATCATTTTGAAACTTCCATTACAATATTACATGGTTATTTTCAAAAAAAAATTTCTTTTCTAAATTTTGTGGATTTTAAATAATTTCAAAATTAAACAAGGGATGTTTCTGTAAAAGTTTTTTAAGGAATTTATTAGATTGTTTTCATTTATTTCAATATCCTTTGTTGGATTTTATACATGATTGAGGTTTATTTATTATGATAAAATATTATATATAATATTTAAGGTTTTATGATATGTTTTACTATAGATGTGATATTTTTACACCATTCATGGTTTATGGTTAAAGTATAAATTTTTTTATGCTAGTTTTAATATTAATGTTTATGTTATGATTCAACCTTTTCATATGAGGAATTCATTGGACTTAGTAGGTAATGGGTGGTGACCACTACAGTCCCTCAATGCATCGGTAGTTCTCATGAGACAAACTAGTGACTTGGAAAAAGTCCTTGGTTCTGGTTATTTATGGTCTCAACACAAGGCCTTGATTGTATGTCTATGATGTCCGAAATTATGTATTCCCTCAATTTGAGATTAGTTATTGATATTAGATGTGATTATTCAACGAGTAGAATATCCATGAGAAATTGTAAATGGAATTATTTTATTTATTCTTTCCATATTATGCATATGATTATGTTTAAAAGGATTTTATTTCAATTTTATACCCCACCTTAAAAGATTGTGATTTTTTATGACATCTTATTCTATATTTTTTTATCCTTAATGATCATCTAATATCAAACCATTATTATTTTTCATTTTCTCCAGGATGTGAATATGTATATTATTACTGAACTGTAGGATATTTTATGGGATATAGGTGTTTTTGAAGAAGATACTATATTGTTTTTCATTTCATGATGTAATGTAAAACTTATGTTTGTATCTTGTTTTTTCAAGGCTACTAAACAGATTGGTACTTCAGGATGTGATTTCTAGTGATCATGCTAATGTAATGAAATAATTCACCAAATCTGGGAAACTGGAGTCGAGGCAATATAATTTCTATCATAGGAAGTTTAGTACAATACTGGGAAATTAGATTTAAAAAATACTTTAATTAGGGGACACTACCCTAAGATATACATTAATGATAAGTTTATAAGAACATCCTAAAATTTTTGTAACTAAGAGAATATGTGGGTATTATGAGAAAATAAATCCCTATCTAAATATTAAAAGTGGATGTGGTTCTTGTACATATGTACATAAAAGTAATAACTCCAACAAGGTGTTCTAAGCTAGCCTTGGGATAACAGGGTACACAACAACAGGCCTTATTACACACCTGGTTTGACACTCCTCGGGGATATACTTTGGATAACTAAAATTTAATTTATAAACCATTATGAAGGATTTATGGGTAAATATATCCCCAAAGAAACAATTTTTATGATTATGGATTAGATATGCACAA
The DNA here is from genome assembly GCA_963277665.1 of Viscum album. Classification (NCBI taxonomy): domain Eukaryota; kingdom Viridiplantae; phylum Streptophyta; class Magnoliopsida; order Santalales; family Viscaceae; genus Viscum; species Viscum album. Next base: position 396,961,848 of record OY728166.1, read on the forward strand.
ATTGTTCAATTTATATTATGTATTTTACTAGTTTGGAATTATCCATTTTGATTCATAACCTAATATAGTGTACACCATTATTTAGAAATGATTCCTAGTAGAAGTAATGGAAACTATATCAGCAGATGTAATCTATTTAGGGATTTACCTTATATGCAAGATAATGATTGTGGAAACGGTGATACAACTGGTGATGAATAGCATATAACCATATCGGGAGAAATTAATAAGGTTATGAATAATAACCTTACCCGTATAGAGAAGCCTGATCTAAAAAAGTGTAGGATCAATGTTATATTTTTTCATGTGATAACAAACTCTAAGATTCAGTGGGACAATAAATCCATTTGTAGCTGAGAAATGGATAAGATCCTTAGAGAAAATATATCTTTCTTTGGGGAGTAAAGAAAGGGAAAAAGTTATTATGGAAGTATATCATATACTAGGAGATGCAGATCAATAGTGATAGTTAATTAAAAAAAATACGGAGGATGAAGAGGTATAATATATGGAATAGAGGGAATTTAACGAAATATTCCTAGAAAAATACTATCCTCGTGATCTGCAAGTGGATACGGAGAGGAAATTTCTGAGTTTGAGACATAAGGAGGATGAGATTGTTTTAATGTATGAAGTTAACTTCAAAAGTATAACAAGGTATTATATAGACTACATACATATCCCAATAATTAATAATAATAGATTATTTGATGGGTTAAAACAATTCCTCTGACGAGCACTTGTCTCACAATATTTCTCATTATACGAAGATATAGTCTTATGTGATATCAAGATGAAAAATTAATTCTCTAAGTATTATAAATTTAATGTAAATTAAGATAATAAGAGGGCCACTAAACACTATAAAAAATAAAATGGTGGAGTATGGGAAATGTTGAAATTCCACCCTGTAGTAATTGTTATAATAAACCCCCAAAAACTTTTATAAAGGTGATGAGAGTTTGTTATATATGTGGAGAAAAAGGTCACAAATCACATGATTTTAAGGAGAAGAAAGAAGCTAAAAATTTTTAATGATACAATTGAAAAGATATGGGATATTATACAAATTATTTTCCAAATCATCAAGGAAAATTTCCCCAGAAAAGGCCAAGATTTTATGATGATAATTGCTATGGTTTGAGTTCCATATGATGTGGTGGAAGGTACTTTAATCATTTCCTAAAATATATCCAAAAGATTTATTTGATTATGTATACATTCATTCCTTTATACCATCCCTTTTTTTTAAAATTAGATATTTCCAATTCACATTAATAAGGGAGTTTTCATTCGAAATCCCTAAGAGAAGTCTCATTGCAACAAAGATGTGTCAAGAAGTTCCCATGATGTCATATAAATGCGCTTTATCTGATGAATTTAGCTCCATACATATGGTCAAATTTGATATAATCCTTATTATTGATTGGATATCAAAATATGATGTGAAAATTTCTTACAAGAAGAAGGAAGTTGAGATTTGTGAGGAAAATGCAAAATCCATTATCTTTAGAGTAGAAATTTTATCACCTGATTCTTATTAATGCCCACCCTAGTAGCTTTACTGAATGAGATTCATAGGGAAGAAGTGGAAATAACATCTTGGGATGAATAAAGAAATATTCAAATTTAATATGTACCTATTATAAAATAATATATCAATGTATTTCTAAAGGATTTACCTGGACATCCTCTAGAGTGGGAAGTTGAGTTGACAATTTATTTAATCCCTGATGTAAGGCCAATATAAAAAACTCTATATATAATGGCCACATTAGAATTAATAGATCTGAATAAACAACTAGATGTTTTGAGTAATAATGAATTTATTCTCCCTAGTGTTTCCCTAAGGGGATCCCCAATTATTTTTGTTAAGAAGAAAGATGGATCAATGAGGTTGTGTATTAACTATAATGAAATAAATGATATTAAAATAATGATAAAGTATCATATTCCTTGCATTGATGACTTGTTCAATAAAATTTAAAGATCTCAATATTTTTCAATGATTGACCTTTATTCTAGATATCATCAATTGTGTGTATATAAGAAATATATTCTAAGGAATGCATTAAAAACTCAGTATGGGCATTATGAGTTTATAGTAGTGACATTCGGACTGACTAATGCACCCTATGTTTTAATTGATCTAATGAAAAGAGTGTTCAAGGAATATCTTGATGGTTTGGATATAGTATATATTGATGATATATTGTTGTGATCCAAAATATATAAAGACCATTAGAACCAATTGTGGATTTTCCCAAAGAAAAAATGAACTATATGGTAAGTTTCGAATGTGTGAATTCTTGCTTCAGGAAATTCCTTTTCTTGACCATATTGTCTCCAAGTATAGAATATCTGTTGATCCAATAAAGACAAAGGCAATCCATGAATGGACAGTATATATGAGTACAATCAAGGTGTGCAATTTTATTTGTTTAACTGGTTATTATCAGTGTTTCATCCAAATTTGTTCCGAATTGGAAAACCCATTAACCAAGCTCACATAGAAAGGGGTTAAATTATTTTGGAAAAAAGTGTATGAAAAATGTTTTTAGGAATTGAATATATGATTGGTCAGTGCTCTTATCTTTAATTAACCATATGAGAATGATGGGTTTGGAATTTATAGTGTCGCATCAAGGAAAGGACTTTGTTGTGTCCTTATGAAGAATGATAGGTTTATTGATTATGAATCAAAAAAATTAAAAATTCATGAACAAAACTATCCAAGTCGTGATATTGATTTAACAACAGTAATATTTTCTTTGATGATATAGATATAATATCCCTATAGTGAAATATTTGAGATATATACTCATCCTAAGAGTTTGAAATATATTATCTCATCGAAATACCTCAAAATGAGACACGAGATATGGATTGATATACTTAAGGATTGTGATTTCACAATGCACTACCACCTAGGGATTGAAAATAAGGTGAAAGATGCTTTAAGTAGGAATGACCATAGAGTTATGAACTTAAGAAATGTTGAAAAGGATCCTATGTTCATGAATGTGAAACAACAACAACTTTTTCAAATAGATGACAAACTATATTTACTAGAAAGGATTAAACGTTTTTAGACTAATGATGAGGAGTTTCAAAAGAAAATCAAAGCTATGAATGATAGGATATTGATTGAATTCATATTTAAAGATGATATTTTGAAATTTGGGATGTGGATTTGTGGTCAGGCAGTACCTGAGCTAAAAAATAAATTATTGGATGATGTTCAAAGATCAAATTTATCTATACACACCAGTATCACTAATATGTATAGATATTTGAAATAATATTTTTGGTGGGATAACATGAAGGGGTAGATTGCTGATTATGTGTTATGTTGTTTGGTATGTGTATAGGTGGAGGTTGGAAGACAACATCCTAGAGGATTCATGCAACATCATCCAATACCAATGTGGAAATGTGATGATATTACGATGGAATTTTTCAAGCGACTACAAAAGGCTCCTAGTAGAAATGATGCTATATGGGTTATTGTTAATCATCTTACCAAATCAGCATATTTTCATACTATAAGAGAAGATTTACAACTTGAATGTTTAATAAGACTTTACATTAATTAAGTTTTAAGACTTCATGGAGTACCCCTATCCATTTTTTTATCATGGTACCCATTTTACATCAAGATTTTGGAAGGGTATTCTAAAGGCCCTATATACTATGCTTTGTTTGAGAACTACCTACCACCCTCAAAATGATGGAAAATCAGAACAGATTATTCAAACTTTAGAATATATGTTGAGATATTTCTCAATTGACTTTCAAGTTATGTGGGATTAATATTTACCTGTAGTATAATTTTCTTATATCAATAGTTCCATTCAAATATTCAGATGGCACTATACGAAGCATTATATAGAAAGAGATTTCGTATACCCAATTGTTGGGTTGATATTGGTGAAAGAAAACTTATAGGCCCAGAATATATTGATAAAACGACGAAAAGGTGAAGATTATTCAAACCCATATCAAAATAGCTCAATGCAGGAAAAAAATCAATGATAATAATAGAAAGAAGGATTTAGAATTTCCAATAGTAGATCATGTTTTCTTGAAGGTATCTCTAAGGAGGGGTGTTGTAAGATTTGTTATAAAGTGTAAATTAAATATCAAGTATGTCACACATTTCAAAATTATGGAAGTAATTGAAGTTATTGCTTACTATTTAGAAATGTCGCCAAGTCTCTCCAAAGTTCATGAATTGTTCTACGTATCTATCTTAAGGAAAGTTATGATAGGCCCAACGCATGTAATCACCTACTAAAAAATTTGACTAGAACCCAATCTATATTATTTTAAAGATCTTATTTAGATTCTTGATACCATAGAACAAGTGTTGAGAAAATGGATGACTCGTATGATAAAAGTTCTTTGGAGAAACCATAAAATAGAAGGGGCGATGTGGGAACCTGAAGAAAATATGATAAATAACAAACCACATTATTTTATGCAGTGATATTTTATAAATTTCAAGGATGAAATTATTTTATGGATAAAATAATGTAATACCCTAGGATTCCATGGTACCTTTCATTTGAAATAAATTCAATTGCTTGCACTACACGCAACACCGAGTTCGAGCGCACCATGAATTATCTAAATAGCCAAAGTGGTTATGAAAAATGTTAACCAGATTAATTTTTTTTCAAAATAGACTTCATTTTTGAATTTACAATTATCAAAAAATAACTTATAGTGAAATTTTGGTAATTTTTTGAGAAGTTTCAATTTTTGATGAATAGTGAAAATTACTACATTGATGTTAAAAACTGACTAGTTTATTTAAATAATTATTATATAGTAAATTGACTTTAAAGTAAAAATAGATAAATACTAAACATATTAATACAATATGTTTCATTGGAATAATATTATAATTGAATTAGATATATTTTTTTTTAAAATTTGAACGTCAGTTTTAGTAGCATTCTAACCACATATGTAGATTAACATTAAACATAATTTTACCTCTTCTATGACTCAGATTTTGAAAAATAGACATATGTGGTTGTAGTAAATAGGAAAAATTTGGTCTAATAGGATCAAATTAATTTTTGCTGAATCGTAACTTTTGAATTTTATTTACCATAATTAAAGGTAAATATGGCAATTAAAGGTAAAAATAACAATATAATAATATAAAATTACCTTAAAACTTGTCCGAATTTCATTGGATAAGTATATTTTGACCAGAATAAACATCAGGTCGAAAATATGATCCTTTCAAGCCACTTGTCTTAGATTAAGACTTTTATTAAATTTTATTTAAAGAAGAGTTAAAAATGTCATTTTCAAATTTTAATAAATATGTCATTTTTAATACGAGGTTATATAAGTGATATGATATAATATTTATTGTATTTATAAATATATAATTTTTTTTATAAATAATGGTAATTTATTTATAATTTAATTAACTAAATAATTAAATTAAATGGTGACATAATATTAATGCAGTAATTGAATTATTAAAGGAAGAATCAATTAAATGATAATAAAAATATTAAAATAAATATAATTTACATAATTAATTACATCCACGAATTTTATAGATAAAATAGACATGATAGTGACATATTGGTAGTGTTTGTTTGAAGTTATAATATTGGTTTGATATTTTTTTTAAAATTAAAATATTAAATAGTATCAATATTAACATAAATGATACTTTAAAATTAATAATATTTTATTAAATATTATAAAATTCATAAAAATATAAGGTTCAAAAATATATCTTGGATAGTGTTAAATATTTCACAAATGATCTAATTTGGGTTCTTTTGGAATTTTATAGTAACTATATTAACCATAGAGTATAAAAGGACAAGTAGACATGGTTAAAGTTAAACGTTTTATATAAGGGTTAATCCCAAGAGATAAGGTTATGTTTGTGACATAAACCTGCATAAAAACATTTTTTGAGAGTATTTAGACCCATAATCATCTTAAAGTCAAAATAACTCATTTTGGAGCTATTTTAAACCAAAAATAAATTTATAATAAATTAATAGTTTTTGTGTTTCCAGAAACTCGCTTCCCATCTATTATAAAAGGGAACCTATAACTCTCTTTTATTCACATCTATAATTCCCTTTGGATCAGACAAAACCTACCAAATTCTACTACCAACTTACCTAAATTCATCCTAGAGGCCATACATTTTCATAAATCTAACCTATGGATTACTTTTTTTTCAAATCAAAAACAGATACCTGAAAAAGAGGTTATTGTTTTATCAACTATTTCAAAGTTTTTTATTTCTTCTACTTCCTCCTTCTATGTTGTTTAAATAATAAAGTAATAAATCCAGTATAATATACATTATTATATGTTATATTTTTTATGGATCAATCATATTCCACATTTTATCCATTATATGACTAACAATATCACCATGCATGCATACATACGCCTTACCATCTCCACGTCATGGTGTAATTTGTTATTCAACACTACATTATTTTGATGGCTATAATGATGAGTATAATAGATATAAATAATAAATATAACATGTTAATTATTCCCTATAATTAATATATCATACTATTCCATACCATTTAACCATCAAAGGAATGATACTGTCAGTGATGCGTACATACGGCTTACCGTCCTCACGACGCGATGAGATTCATTCTCCACCTTAACCAGTAAAGAATGATTATAAAATTTATATGATAAGTAAAAATAATTATTTTGATATTTATATAAATATGGATATGAATAATATAAATAATATGCATAACAAACATGACTTACACAACAAAAAATGCATACGAAAACGAAGTAGTTAACACACAAAACAATGACAATAATGAAATATTATTAACAAAATGATATAAGAGGGTCATATATGATATAATTAATATGGATATGGTTCTGGTATATTTTAATTACATACATTGACCACTATATTAGAGGTTAATTAGCCTCAAGAGAAGGAAATTACAAGGTAAGGGTTAATTTCATAATCTCATTACTAGCCAAGGTTGTTTATATGTAAGTATCTACTAGGAAATATCTATCATCAATATCCATGTTTCTTAAAATTTATTTCAAAATATTATTTAAAATTGTTTAAAGTAATTTTTACCCATTTTTGATATTTTATAAGACGTTTTTCAAGGAATATTTTCGTTGTTTCCTAAATGAGGAACTTTATGACCTTCTAGACAATTTAAGGAAATGATGTTTTTTAACTTATGTTACTCAAGTGGCTTTTTTCCACCATTATAAATCGTTATCATTTTGAAGCTTCCATTAAAAGCTTACAATTTTATTTTCATACGAAAATTTTTCAAGGAGGCTAGCTGGTACCCAGAGTTCACCAATTCAGTGCTAGACACGAAACAATGGGCCATTCTGGACTCAATCCTCATCACTACCAAACCTAATAAATTCATCTTCACCCCCCTCCTACTCTGGGAAGTTCACTACAAGAGACTTTCGTATGATATCTTCTCCCCAGGAGCATCAGGTATGCTTGAATGACATTATGTGGTGCAACCACATCCCTTCCGAATACAACTTGTCTAGAGAATTCAGAATTCTGTGATTCCTTCTGACAAGAGGATCAAGAGAATGGGAATTAGTTTTCCCTCTTGCTGTATGTGTTGGAAAAATAAGCTGGAAGAAAATATTGATCATATTTTCTTTGAAGGTTATTGGGCCCTAGATATTTGGAACTTCTTCATAGAGTTCACAAATATCTCTTCCTTCATCCCCAGTAGTTTGATTTTTCTAGAGAGGTGGTTCCAAGGGTCACTAGGGAAGGGTCCTAAAAGGCTGGCGAGGTCCATCATCCTTAGTGCAGGATGATGGTGCCTTTGGCCGGCACGCAACAAGGTGAAATATAATGGAATATCCTCCACAGGATGGTCCATCATCGTGCGAACAAAATTATCGTTGATTGACAGGGTCTCACTTTTTGATAATTGGCATGAGGAACCCTCCTGAATTTCATGCAAGTTTGTTTCCCCGTGGATATTGCTCAACTGGACAGAACATGGGACTCATTGGTGCGATGGATTCCCCAAACCTTTGGCTACAAGTTAAATACCGATGGCTCTAGTTTAGTGGGTGACATGCGTGGTGGTGGTGTTGTCTGCAGCACGGATGGGAGTGTGTTCCTGGATTTCACATCTCACTTTGGGAGTGGTACTGCTCTTCAAGCGGAGGCCAATGTGTTTCTCATAGGTCTCACCCTCTACAGTTAGAAGAACATAATTCTATCCCTAGTGGAAACCGACTCGAAGATCATTTGTGACTCTTTGACAAACAGAGTCTTCATTCCATGGTCAGTTACCAACATCATCAGAAAATGTAAACTGATTATCAATAGAAATATTCATGTCACCCAAATATGGATAGAGGGGAACAAATCGTTGATCATATCACCTCCCTTAGAGCCACTGGATCCAATGTCACCTACCTCCTCAATGTCACCTCCTTCAAGATGGAAGGGGTCAACTTAATTCATGGGGATGCCCTTGGTCTCCTTTACTTTAGACCCCCTTGAATCTTGTTTCATTGTACTTTTATTTCTTCTTTGAATAAATATACTCACATGATGATAAATTGTGTGTCTTTTAAATTATTTCAAATTAAAAAGGGATATTTCTATCAATGAGTTTTAATGAATTTATTATGTTACTTTCATCTCAGTCAACATAATTTGTTGAGTTTTATTCTTGATTGAGGTTGATTTATTATGATAAAACATTCCATATTGTATTAAAGGCTTATTTGTTATGTTTAACTGTGGATGTGATATTTTTATACCATTCATGGTTTATGGTAAAAGTATTAACATGGTTTATTCTGGTCTTAATACGAATGTTTATGTTATGTTTCACTTTTTTCATATGAGGAATGAATTGGACTTATTAAGTGATAGGCAATGTCCACTATAGCCCCTCGATTCATCGGTAGGTCTCATGATACAAACTAGTGTCTTTGTACAAGGCTTTGTTAGTATAGTTATTTATGGTCTTGGCGAGAGGCCTTGATGGTAAGTTTATGATGACCAATATTATGAATTCTGTCATTATAAGATTTGTTTTTGATATTTCATGTGGTTAATCAATTAGTAGAATATCAATGAAAAAGTTTAAATGGAATTTTTTGACTTATTCTCTTTATATTATACTGAATATTATGTTTAAAATACTTATATTTAAATTTAATACCCTACCTTATAAGTTTATACTTATTTATGATATCTTCTGCTATATTGCTTATCCTTAATGAGCATATGTTCTCACCCCTTTATTATGTTTCATTTCCCCGATTATGTGAAGAAGTATATTATGACCGACTTGCAGGGATAGTCGATGGGATATGGGTGTTTTTGAAGAAGACACTATGTTGTTTTTCATTTCATGATGTAATATAAAACTTATGTTTGAATCTAGTTTTTCCAAGGCTACTAAACTAATTAGTCCATCAAGATTTCATTTCTTGTGATCTTTACAATGTAATAAAATAATTAGTTAACTTTGGGAAATTGGGGTTGGGGTGTTATACAAGATCCACTTAACCCATACCGAATCCAATTGGGTCACATGACCTCAAGAATGATTCTCTGAATTCTAGAGGTTGGTGACTAGAAGTGAGGGTGTAAAGGTTGTATAATGTGGAGACAATACCCCTTTATTAGAGTATAATAACAAATATAATAATAAACAGAAAATAGTGGAATCACAATACAAGCAGACAATAAAATAATGGACCAGTAACTTTCCGTATAGGAAGAAGAGACAATAAATATAATAAAGAAACTATAGAAGGATGACTAACTATAAAACTAAATAATAAAATCTAATCTAGAAATGATAAGTCGGATATATAAAGTCATGAATACTAATATGAAAATAGGGAAATAAGGGGTAAACATATACATCATACTGTAAAAAAATAATGAAAAAATACTACTCCTCTATCATCTCGAGCATATTCTTGATTCCATACTCTCATGATCCAACTATATGCTAAACATATAATGAATATTTAATAGGGAACATTGCCTAATCCATACATATAGACAAGTAATCTACCCGGGTACTAATGGTGGACCAAGTAGGGTGTGATATAAAATCCTAGTAGGACACCGCCATTGGCGTCTAGAAGTAATCAATTCAGTTTAAATAGATAAAAAAATAGTATGAAGATAATAGTAAATAATCAAAAATGATGAATAAATAAATACCAGAATGCTCAGGTTCTTAAAGGACACTTAGTGGCTCTACCCACTTCGGATCAAGAAAGAATAAATCTCTGATTAATAACTATATATATAGAAATAATATATATATATTTATTATAATAATATATTGTATCCACCTATATTCACTGATTACATGAGGATGTAAGTAACCAAATAAATCGAAACTAGCTATTGGATGGACCTGGGCACAACTCATTTATCCATACACTATGTAAATGATCCTCTATTCTCCAAAGAGGGTAAAATCCCTATATATGATAATGAATACGAGACTTCATGATCAACACTTGTGATGGTGGGTGAGTCATTATTCCAACACCCAATGTAAGGGATGTGGTGTCACATGCCTGCTGTCTAAATAGTGTCAATGGTGTGAGACATCATGCTCAACACCCAATGTTAGGAGAGTTATATTTCATGCCCAGAATTCCCTTATCCATCATTCCATATCCTATTTTAAAGGAATAATCATAATTATATTATTATCCATTAGTCATTACATATCATTCATTATAATATTAAAGACCAAATGTAGTCAAGGTAATTTCAATTCACATTTAACAAAAACATAACAAGAGGAATGTCCTAGCTAGCCATTTCATTCATCTATTTAATTTATTTAAATAGGGATACCATCATGGGAAATCCATACAATTTAATAAAATAAATTTAAGTAATCTTACATGGAAATTAAATTTCATGGTTTAATGAAACACCTATAAGGTTCCAATATCCATTAGAAAACTACCTACACATGAAATTCCATTTACAATTCAATCCAAGCAATTATGAGTTTAATTGTTTAAAAAAATAATACAAAGTAGGAAAATTCAATTTACATCATGATACCAACACTTAATAGGTATTCCAAGAACTTAATCGATTTATTATAAAGTTTAATTTCAAGTTAGAACACACAAGGGGTGTCTATAATTGAGGCAGACATCCAATAATTACTGAATTATGTTACATGGGAGTATAGAAACATGAAAAAAATTTATTTAGAACCAAAGAGCTCATTTATTAGAAATTCACAACAAATCCCAACATGCGGAATAAAGACACAACTATTAAAAACATATTTCTATTTAAGGAAAACAACTAGAACACCTACCTTAGGGATTTCGACAACTCCTTGTCCAATAATGGCCTTATATTCTATTTAGTTTGGAAGAAAGTGAAGAAACAACACAACTTTATGAAAATAGGGAAAACAATCATCCTTATAAAAGTAGAGAATATCCAAATATAAACTTAGAATGGTAGGAAGAGACATTTATAAAATACCTCTAACTATCCAACACCTCTAAAAGATCTTGATTTGGAATTTAGATCAGCGAGATACCAAAATACCTAGGAGATATTGAGGGAGAGACATGAGAGGAAGAAACCAATGTAATCTTCTAGAATTGGTAGGAGAAAGAAAAGAAATATTTTTCTTATATAAGTAAGGGTAAAATTGTAATTTCACCATCCAAATTTTGGGTGTATGGTTTGGCTACATAGTTGGCCAATCCATGTGCCAACTGTGAAAATGGTCTCTATCCAAGAGGTCTATAATCACGCACAAGCATGAACCTAGGGCCACACAATTATTGATAAATCATGCCGCCCCAACTCTGTTATTCCATAAAATACATGATTAGGAGAGACCATGCAGGCTGGGCGACATGGTATCTTTTAACTATGCAACCCAATCTATTTTTCAAATTCCTTTTGTTCTTTCCTCCGAACAATCCCTATACACCCTCATGAAATCCATGACTACATTAAGTAGAATCATAAGGTCCTTTCAAAGGAATTTAAACAAGAAACATATGATTCGTACCTTCATGAAAATATGAGACATTACCTTTGACCCTTAAATCATTTTTGGAAAAAATATCTACATTAATATGGTATGATTTTATTTACAATAGTGTTATTATTTCTTTGAGATTAATTAATAAATTTTTATTTTTTAAAACATGTCTAAATATATTTCATTACTATGTTTCTCCAACTCTTAACCATCAATTCAAACACTAGGTTATAAATATCATATTTTAATAATAAATTTTAATAGTATATCCCAATTCATCTTAAGCTCTGTATAGAATATAACCCACACCATCGAATGAAATATTATTTATATAAAATAAATTCTAAAATATTGGGGTGTTTCATTCTTCCAATTTATAGACGTTATTTCCCCAATATTTTCACTCATGTCTAATAGAAAAAATTTAAAAGATATCTAGAATCAATTCCAAAGGGTGGAATAAAATATACATATATGGTAATAATTTAGTTTACACATCGTTAACATTCCTATTTGAAAATAACTTTAATTTATATGTTATTATAAGGAATATTATGATTTTATAAATATTTATTAAACCATTTATATTCCATTATAAGACTTTTACTTATTATGGATTTTATAAAAGTATACCTTAATAGTTTTGTGAGTAAAATCGATAGTCTTAACTTTCTATTAGTTGGGATGAAGGATTATTTTACCACTGAGATATAGAATATGATAAATTATACTCACTTGACTTATTTCCATTACATAAGTAAAATTTATTCCTTTGGTTGTGCTTCGAACAGTGTCAAATTTTATCTCATTTCTCACTCTAAGAAATTAATATTCTATATGATTTTTTAAACAAGAATCACAAAAATAAAATTCTAATGGATCACAAGATCGATAAAAGGATGATATATTATTCATTTTGTCTTTAAAAATTAACAAAAAATGGTTAGAAGAAGGTAAAATAATATCATATATGAATAAATACAATATTAATCATCAAATAGTTAACAAGTAACACTATAAGATCAACTTAGGTCATTCCATAAATAGCTAACTTTAAAATACTTCATTATAATCTTGAGAAAAATTGAAACCTAATTATTCGAATGATTTTTTCATATATTATTCCAATATCAATTTAAAAATTATCTCTAAATTACATCAATCACTTAAAAACCAACATACCAAAAATTTATATTACCTAATCATTTATTCTCCAAAATATGTCAATATTTTTTATAAAAAATCCAAATCATCAGAAATATTGTAAGATAATGAATTTTAAAAAAATTTATGACCTCTTTAATTTTCATTATATATTAGGGTTTTCCATAATGTAACGGATTAATATGTCAATGAGTGGTTTGGGAGAATATAAGGGCTCATTTAGAGCCTAGATATCTGGATTTTAGAATGGAAGATTGAGTTGCATGTTTAAGGATAAGTGTGTGACTTAACTATACAGTGTTCTATATTGAACTGAAGAGGGTTTAATAGTCATGTGAGGTTCAACAGTGGGTTTAAGGGGGCCACACATTTTTCCTAAACTATGAGACCATGTCCCCATGATTAGTGTAACTTAGCTGGTGGGTTTCATGGTTTATGAGCACAGTATGAAAAATCATGTGGAAAAACTATACACATCTTATTTTTTTTAAATCCGATCTTACCTTGACCCCTTTTATGTTTTATCACTTCTTTTTCCTTCACATTAGCATGCAAAAATTATCCCAGATGTTAGAACTATCTTTCTTTCTCAACCTAAGATTTAATATCCTACTTCATACGCACTCTAATCACATCGTCATTTATTGTGTTTGATAGAAAGTGTAATGTTATTCAATACTCTTCCTTCCATCCTTAGATTACCTTTCCATATTGAATGATATTTTCAAATGAACTAATATGACCTATTTTCATGTAGTTTGTCTATTTTTTAATTTATATAGTTTTATCACATACTAATGTAAGAAAATGGATTGGGATATTACTACCATGCTAAGGAAGATAGTCTAGTATATTTTTCCTAAAAAAAGTTATTTTAGATCATGCGTCGTCATGCCACATGCCAAAGTTTCTATACATTAATTTAAAACATTAATTTTTCCTTAATCTAAATTATTTACCTTATTTGGTATTCCTTAATTTTTTTTTCTATAATGTAAGTAGAACCTTATTATAGTGACACCCCATGAGGTGTGCATATGAATTTCCATTTTCTTATTGAATGTTTTTATAGAAAAAAAACATTCTAAGTGGCCTTGGCATGATTCTATAATGAAGAAACTACATTAAATTAAATGTAAGTGTGTGGAATGACCATGTAACACTACATATATGTAATTAGTAGTTTTTATAATTGATTAAATAAAATGTTAATTATTTTTAAATCATCCTTTGGAATGAATTAAATCATGAATATCCCTTTTATTAATAGTAAACTGGGGCATGATATCCCATCTATTGGTGTTATGTGGGTATGGTTCCCCATATACATGTGATACATGGGCATGGAATCCCATTTACCTATGATAATTGGGCTTGGTGACCCATATGATTTATGATACTCGGGCATGGTGTCCCACATAATTATGAATCATGGGAACAGTGTCCCACATACATGTGATACTCAGGAATGGAATCCCATATACTAATGAAAGTCATGCATAACATCCCATATACATGTGATACTTAGGAATGGAATCCCAAGTACTTATGTAAATGGGAAGGGAATCCCATAAAAATTTGATACTTAATAATTTCATCCCATGTACTTATGATACTTGTTATTGAATCCCATACACTTCTGATACTTGGGTAAGGAAACCCATATGATTCAGGATAGCCGTGCTTGGCGTCCCTTGACAATTTACTGAAACTCTTACAACTACCCAGGGAATCCTGTGTTACACCTCAAGTCATGGATATTATTATTATATATATATATATATATATATATTGATATATATCTCACTATATATATAAAAAATATGTATATACATACATATGTATATATAATAACATTTTTAGAGATATCATTGATTATGCTAAAGCAGGTGGTGTCAGCTTCATGTCCTTGAGGAACAAGATCTAAGCCATTTATATTTGTCATTTCTTTTTTAAATTTTATAAATTAACATTGGTCATTTTATATGAAATGGATTTATTTTACCATAAACATTTTTTGTTGTACTAATGTTTTTAGCTCACACACTATTCGATCCACTGATTAGTACCTTAACAGAACTTACAGGTGAAGGTAGGGATAAAGGGAAGCATCAGGTTATTGGTACTTGATTATATGCCCTAGATATTGTACATGATAAGGGGACCACAATTATTCCTATGATTCTGTTGAAGATATATTTTTGGACTTTTTCCTTTTTTCATAGCATGTGGTATGTGACTGTTCTATGATTGCCATGAGTTTCCCTTTTGTAATAAAATTACGTGATGATCATTGTTATATGCTATTGATTTGCATTTACCTGTTTATTATATTTGGAGGCATATTATTCCTTAGTTCATTGATTATCACTATTTCCACATTCATTGTTATTTATTACCACTACACTACTCTTTGATCATGAGGGTATAGTTTCCCAAAAATACCATCATAGACCCTTACTACTAGTCAGTAGGCTGTAGTATACGGGGAGGCACTCCTGAAGCCATGAGGCTAACCAGTTTTAGTTAACTATGAGTGAACTGGGTCAAGGATTTCACTATGTTGCATACAAGGCTCATTTAATATAATATTATTGTTTCAGTTGGTAGAATGAAGACTATAGATGTGTCATAATCCGGTAATTAGCATGTGAAATGGATTGGATAACCCAAGTATAGGGGGAATCCAAATTAAATAGGTTGGGGTTTTTTTATTTTGGTTTGTTCCTATTATGGTTTTATTGATTTCAACATTGGGTAAATATTTTGATATGTTGTTAAATTTATAAACATCTATTTAACCCTTAGAATGATAGTGAAAGGTAGTACTGTACATGCATCACCATAGGCATGTATAGATTCACATCTCATACATTTTGACTACCACATAGATACCTCTTGTTGCATGCATTGGTTTTATTTCTTGTGGTTTCTATAATGCATTGATAGTATATTTGAATTGCACTAAATTTTATTGTATGGATATAAAAAATTGGAATAATTAATGAGTATGAATCCATGTAAATGGTGTTTCCCTTATATTTTGGTCGTGTCACTCTAATTAACCAATTATGGAACATTTGAGCCCTGGAATTCTAGTTATTTGGGATGAAACGTTATTAGTTGAACCTGAATGGATTAAAATTTTAATATATTGAGAGTATGGGTATCTATAAATTGGGAATGGTAGTCCATTTAATTGAACCATCGTATAGGTTGGATGTAGTTACATGATATGCCAATTGTAATTATAAAGTAAGTACTTTATAAATTTGGTCTTGTAACACCTATAACTAAACCATGATGAATATATATACACACAAACACAACACATATGAACTTGTTGATCCATGGGAATTAGATAATGGTTACCATTAAATGGGGACAGTTATTTTATTGTAATGGGAATTTTCAACTATAAATTGAAATAAATACTCCACATACTAGGGAATTTGTTATATGTTTTGAGACCTCAAACCTAAAATGACCATAGTAATGGGATGTAGGGAGTGTCTCTTATGATCCATTAGAAAATTCCCTACAAACTAGACCTGGCTATAGAAGCATGAAATAAGGTGTAATATTTTCATAGGAAGGTGTATACATGTCATATGTTATTATATATAATATAATATATTGTTAAATATTATCCACGGTGTGAATTTGGAACTTTTAGAGCTATAAAACCATGAAATATTTGTTTTATTCATTAGGAGGGTGGTGAAGACCATGCTATGGAGGTGATGGGACTTGAGCCACCCGTATTGACTCCTATTATGCCATGAGAAGCATCTCCTTCTATTTTTTATCTAGGTTACAATCATCAGTCACAAGTAATATCTCTATCATTTATATAGTTTATGTAAGGAGATTTGTGAAATATCCCTACTATTGTAGTGTTTACTCTAGAATTATAGAAGTATCATTCACCTAATTTATTGGGGTATGGTGGACCATAGGCTACTAAGTCATCAATAGAGTCCATGCTATTGATATTTACGAACATATAGAATTCTCAAGAGAGAATGGGGAATCTCACAACTTATATTCATTGGTATTCTTTCAAATTTTTGTGGGACTTGATTACCTAAGTTAGTCATCATTAGGTTATAGTCTGGGAGGGATTCCAAACAACATTCTATGATTACATCTTACCACCAGTATTGAGAACGGACCGGCCTAGGGTGTTTATGAAGCTATGACAGGGTGATATATCTGTGATTGAGTATTTAGATAAATTCAATGAGATTTAGTACTTCACACCAACACTTTATAGTGAAGAGTTTATAAAATCAAGGTGTTTTGGGGTTGGTATCTTATAAAACATCTGATATTTTGTTAATTTTTGATTGTAAAACACTTTCATATAGTGAATCATGCCCTCATTATTGAGAAGAACAAAATGAAAACTGACAGTGTAAGAAAGGGTATTATGATTATAAAGGTAAGTGGATCATTTAGTGGTAGGAAGTATTTCATCGAGTATACACATTGGGGAAACAAAGGATAAAATGACACTAGACAGTTTCATGGTGTATAACCAATATGGAAAACCACAACATAAGAATCCCCAATTTCCTCTAGATCTCATGGATTGATGAGTTTTCGGTAGGTTGTTGAAACTTCATCATTTCTTCAGGACCTTCCCTTATGTGCCTAGGTGGAGAGTATTCACATAGCTTCATCCTTAAGAATAATGATCATTAATGGATTTCTATGAATATAACTGGAGTAATACTAGCCAATCAGGCCAAAGAGGTGGATGTAGCTGAGGTATTCAGAATTTATATATACAGTTCAAGTAGATTGGACCTTCCTAGGGTAGTCATGTTGTATCTTAGGACCATAGGTCATACCATATCTATATAGTGAATCCTTATTCTAAGGAGCATATCACATGGTCTTCTATAGTTATAGGTACTATTCTATCATCCTCAACTTTATAATGTTCTTTATTATATATAGACGCCTCACACTACTTTATATCTTCATAAAATATAGAAATTATATGCCTAATGATAGAGTACTTCTTTGGGGTGATTTCTCTCAATACAAAATTGGGGTTCCAATCTGAGATCATACACCATTGTATGAGATACCTCCTTTAAATAGGTGGTTAACCTTTTTTAGAACCTACTTGTCATAGAAATGATGGGTTTCCACATCATACTCAGGATAGAATTTCCAGTGTCTTACTTTACTCATCTTTTTTTCATTCTTTAGAGAGTGACCTTCACATCAACTAAGGGAAGTAGTTATATTCTTAAGGGATATGGGGTGTCTATTCAAGTCCTTATAGACCATATAATTGTGGGACTTATGGAGTGACATCCTAGATTTCTAGTCTTTTTATGAGAGATCATGGAATTCAGTATATGGATTTACCTCTTGTAGTGGACCATATCAGGGATATTTTTCCTACTAAATTTTATGGGTTCTTAAATTGAGAGGTGGATTTCACAATAAAGATAGTTCCAATATAATTCTCAATGTCCATTATTATTTATAGGATGTAACCTACTGAGATCTAAGAACTGAATGATTATTTTGAGGATCTGGAGGCCAAGGGTTTTATACTAACTTGTACCTCACCCTAGGGTTCATCTATCCCTTTCTCCAATTAGAATTATGGTGCCCTCATGATTTGTGTGGACTACCATCAGTTGAATTATATTATAGAAAACAACCAGTATCAACTAAATCATATAGAAGACCTCTTTGGCCAGCTCTAGGGTGTGAAGGTTTTATCCAAGATCAATTTGAGGTTTGTGTACCTTTTGGTATGTGTCATACCTTTGTAAAAATCACGTACAATGTTTCATAGATGGTATGTACTATATGAGTATTTGGTTATGTTATTCTGTTTTATGAACATGCTAATAATATTCATCGATCTAATGAATCAAGGTCTTCACTCATATATGGATTCATTTATGATACTCTTCAAAGATGATATGGTTGTGTATTCTCGTAATCGAAACAAACATTACAAAAAACATGAGATCCTGCTGAATTCAATGAAAGAGAACAAATTGAATGCTACTATCACCAAATTATACTTTCATATCAATAAGGTACACATCCTGGGTCACATCATTTCAAAGGCATGAGTATCTACTGACCTAGAAAAGGAGATAGTTATAGTTTTGTAGGAATACCCCAAGAACACCTTTGAGATATGATGTTTCTTAGGATTTAATGTTTACTATATACCCTTTATTTTGGACTTTTCATTCATAGTAGCAACTATTATAGGATGGACCAAGAAAGAGGTCATGTTTACAAGGTTTGAAGTATAAAAAAATAGCGTTTTAGAAGTTGAAGGGAATATTGAATTCATCACCAATACTAATTCTTCTAGAGGTAGGTAGTAGATACAATGGATATTGTAATGAATCAGGTATCAATATAGGGGTTGTACTGCTGTATAGAGATAAATCCATAGTGTATGGGTGTCGATAGTTAAATACTCATGAGCCTAATAACCCAACAAAATCGTTAGCTAGTAGCTATGGTTTATGACATATGTTATCATAGGATTTAGTTACGGGGAAGAGTTTTATGGTGTATATGAACCAAAAGGTCCTCATGAAAATATTTAAGTATAATTACTTAAATATCTAGAATCTGAGGATGGTTAAATAATTTCATTAATTTGATTTCTAGCTTGTATATATTAGTAGGAAGGGAAATTCCAGTTTTGATGCTCTGAGCCAAAAGACACAGACATACGTAGTTTAGGTGGCTAGTAGTGACTCACATTATTTATAAGATGCACTTAGAGGATAGGTAGTATCACAAGAATTCTATTTTCCAACATTTTAAATGACTTTTCTCTTCTAGAATGATTAATTATAGGACATATTTCTGATCCTAATGGATTTGTCTTATGGGAGAGTGTTTCTGGAGAGGACCCACCACCAGGTTGGGTCATTGATAGAGATGAGGCCTAATATAGTTAGGAATTAATCTGGGTTCCTACAAACATACTAGAGGAGTTTATGTAAGAGTATCATACCTCTATTTGGGGTAGTAAATCCATGTGTTACAAAGTTTTATGCTGACTAATACCGCTAGTATTGGTAGTCTATGTTAAAGAGGTGTATAAAAAGCTTTATCATCTTGTGTTCCAACTGTTAGCAGGTGATGTTGTAACACCAATGAAAAACTATGATTTTACAAATATTTGCTATACTAGAGTGGAAATGGTATTTTTTCACCAAAAAATTCATGATATATTTACCTAGGTAATTTTATGGTAGTTATGTAATATGTGTTATTATTGATTAACTAAAAACGGTCGCCCACTTTCTAAAAAACAGAGATAATATTTCTATGAATGAGCTTAAGAGGATTTACATTTGATAGACTGTATGAAATCAAGGTATTCCCCATTCAATCATATCGTGCATTCACACTTGGTTTATGTCATAGTTCTAGAAGGGGGTATAAAAGGCTCTGCGTACTTACGTGATTCTTATCTCAACATTTCACCCATAGCCGATGGGTTATACAACCATACAATTCAGATACTAGAGATCATTATTTGGGTATGTGTCCTTGATTTTGGAGGTTCATGAGAGTAAAATAAAC
This sequence comes from Viscum album, assembly GCA_963277665.1. Classification (NCBI taxonomy): domain Eukaryota; kingdom Viridiplantae; phylum Streptophyta; class Magnoliopsida; order Santalales; family Viscaceae; genus Viscum; species Viscum album. Next base: position 396,982,661 of record OY728166.1, read on the forward strand.
CTATTTTTTTCTATCAATAACATATTTTAGAAAAACATTTAGTTGGATATATATGAGGCCCTATATGGTAGGCAACACTATTCACCCATGTGTAGGATTTATGAAAGAGAGGTAGCTCTTTTGGGACCTCATCTTGTCAATGTGAGTTCACAATAGGTGAAACTTATATAGAATCATATGAATATAGATCTGTATAGGAAAAAATATTATACTAATGGTCTACCATCCTCTAAAATTTGAGGTGGTACATCAGGTGTTTCTGTGAGTTTCACGTAGTTTGAGACATAGATGGATCCAAAGACTAGTCAAGGTATCACCATATTATATTAGGTCTTTCAAGATCTTGTAGAGAGTTGAGTAGGTAACCTAGAAGATATAACTTCCCCAGAGGTACTAAACTATACACATTCTATTACATTTATCTCAGCTTCACGGTTTCTTTTCTGGACCATCTAATAATTTTGATCATGAGGATGTTGAATTGAAACCCAATGCTTACTTTGAGGAGCATCAAATCAAGATTGTTGATCGGAGAACAACGTATCATTGATTAAGGTTGGTTTCTCTAGTATGGGTACTATGGAAGAATGAACATGTACATGAAGATACCTATGAGAGAGAGGCCCTGATATGCTTTCAGTGGCTAGAGCTATTCTCATATGATGGTCTACCACCATTTGAAGGGAATGGAGAGGATGATATATTTTAAATAGGGGATATTGAAAGATATTTAATTTTAAAATATGTTATGAGCTCTATAAAATTAAATAAATATTTAGTTTTCCCTAATATAAGTGATTAAGAATCCAAAGAGTGGTCTGGGAGAAACTAGGACTCCTTCAGAGCCCGAAGCTTTAGATTTTGGAAAGGGAGAATAATCCACATGGTTAGCACATAGTTAGTGATAATTTTGTGACTTAAACATGCAATGTGATATAATGTACTACATAGGGATGAATATTTTTTTAAAACCATGAATCATAGGCCACATGTCCATATGGGGTTTAGCAATGGGGTGATGGGGGTCTCATGGTTTTTTGAAACCATATGCCTAGGGATACATGCTTAGTGACACATAACATTAGGTGCCACATGGTTTTGAAACATGGATTGGAAAAATGTGTGGCCACATCATGAAACTCATTAAATTTTATGAAAATTAAAATTTTCCCGTGACCCCATTTTTGTTTTCTCCCTTTATTTCCTTCCCATTCATGTGCATCACATCTCCCAGCCATTGGGGCTCTCCTACTTCCTCAATCTTGGATTTGATCCATTTCCTTCATCTTAACTCTGATTAGACCATCATTCAATAAAATGAATTAAAAATGTCAATATCTTCACCCATGTTCCTTCCTTCCTTAATTTACAACACTATATAGAATTCTATTTATAGGGAAGCTAATATGTATTATTTTATAGATGTGTGTATATTTTTTCAATTTATCCTATTTTTTTCACAATTAAAGGATGAGAATATATGAGGAGAGAACTAACAATCTAATGTAGGTCTTATAGCACCTTATACCTAAATATGAGTCATTTTATATCATTATATGTCATGTCGCATACAAGATTTTCCATTCATTTCCTTAAAACTATAATTTTTTACTTAATATAAATTGTGAGACATGTTAGGTATTCCTTGAACATCCTTATCGTCTATTGATGTAGACCCTTTGACCAGTGCCTCCACTTGAGGTGTGCATAAGAATTTATATTTTAATTATTGGATGTTTTTATTGAAACACTACCTTTAATTAGTATAGGCATGATGTCTAAATGAAATGCCAATGTTGAATTAAATAGAAGTCAGTGGAATAACCATGTCATGTTACTTACATGTAATTAGTAATTTATACCCTTGATTAAATAAAATGTTAATGATTTTTATATAATCCTTTGGATTTTATTAATGCATGACCAACTGTTTTGTTAACTGTAATACAAAGGCATGGAATCCCATCTACTTGTGATAATAGAGAATGGAATCCCATATACTTGTGATACTTTGGCCTGGCGTACCACGTACTTATGATACTCGGGCATAGAGACCCGTATTTTTATGATACGTGTGAATGGAATCCCATGTACTTATGAAACTCCAGAATAGTGTCTCATATACTTGTGATATAGAGTCATGGTGTCCCATGTACTTCTAAAACTCAGGCATTGTGTCCCATATACATGTGATACTTGGGTATGACATACCATGTACATATCAAACCCATACATGGAATCCCATACACATGTGATTATCAGGCATAAAATACCATGAAGTTTTGATACTCAGTCATGGTGTACCATACACCTACGATACATGGGTATGGCGACCCATGTGATTTGTGATGGCCACTAATGGCATCCCCTGTCATTGTACGAGACTCTTAAAACTTCCCATGAAGGACTATGCTATACCTCAAGTCCTAGATAACATTAGTATCAATATACATGGATGTACATATCACTGTGTATATAGAACACACACACACACACAAATATATATATATATATATAATCACATGTTCTGATATATCCAAACTTAGGTTGAAATAGGTATGTTCATCTTCATGTCCTTTAGTATGAAGAGATAACCCATTTAAATTTTTTATTTATAGTTAAATTATTATAAATTCACACTAGCCGTTTTATATGAGCCAACTAGATTTTAAAAGACACCATTAGTGATGGACTTCTATGTTTATCTCACACCCTATTTTGGTTACTGATTGGTACCTGAATAGATCATATGGCCATAGGAAGGGAAAATGGGAAGCATCCTGCTATAGATTCATGATTTTATACCATGGATAAACTATTGTAGCAGAGGACCGAGCTCATCCTTGTGAAGCTATTGGAGATACATTTTTGGCTTTTTTTCCTTTTTTATATAGCACGTTCTATATACTTATTATATAATTCTTGTGGGTTTACCTTTTGTACTATCATGACATGATCATCATTTGGAAAATCTTATCGATTGTTCTTTACATGTTTATTATTTATGGATGGTTATACTCTCATAGTTCATTGATTATAAATATTTTTAATGTTATTGTTATTTATTGCCACATCATTTCACTTTGATCTTGGGGGTATAGTCTCCCCACCATACCATCATAGAACTTCACAACTATTTAAAAGACTCCTGAATATGGGGTGGAATTATAGAGTCCATTTGGCTAACTAGGTTCAGTTACTTATGGGTGAACTGGGTCCAGGATGTCACAAATATGTAATAAAATCATATACGCTTGAAAAATATAACTCATCCATTATTCCAAAAATAAAATCAATATGTTATTTCATTTTAATTGTATAATTTACTGAAAATAGTGAACTTCTTAAAAAATGACTTTAATAACTTAGTCATTAATCCAATTTTGAATACTTTTTTTATCTAAATGATAAAACATATTTCCCCAAAATCTGATAAAACTTTTATTCCTATTAACCATAATGACATCAATATCAAAGCTCATATTAAACCTAAATATTATCAATAAATTTTAACTAATATAGAAAAATATAAAATAATTCTTCCTTAAATAACATTTTCACAAAAATGCATTCTAAACACATCGTTTATGTTACCATGAATGTCACCCATTATTTTTTAATAATTTTAAACATCCAAAATATAAAACCTATAGGGGTATATATGGTATTTATCTTAGTATAAAACTTATAATTATTAACCCAACAATATATCTAAAACCCATAAAATATAATCTCAAAAATCCTCAGATCCTCTAAATTTATCTAATACCTTCCTCTGATAACAACTATAACACCTTGTTAAATTAACAATCCATAATTAAAAGATTTATAAAAGGGGTTTGAGTTTCATAAATTTACATGTTATTTTAGGTTTATAGTTTTATAGAATTAGAAAAACAATTACCTTAAATTGGGAACACTAAAAAGAAGTTTCTATTTTTTTACACAAAATATGTTTTTATGTTTACACTCATATTTTATATCTGATACACTTTGTTGATTCAAGTAAAATTACCTTTATTAAGATATAGAATTTATAATAGTTCATACTAATCCATAGGCCCACAAAAAAAATTTAATATCTGAGATGAGAAAAAAATTAGCTCTAGGGGATAAATGTTTTTTCTTAATCCGGTGAGAAACATGAAGACCCATAATAATGTTTTTCATTTTTCATAATAATACTTTGAGCACATAAATAAAACATATCAACATGATTAAATGAAAATTAAAAAAACCACTAAAACACATTAGATATCATAGTCAAATGATGAAATCATCATGGAAAAATATATTTTAAAAAATGCCTTTCAACATTAAAAATTCCCACAATTTATTTTACTTATAAAATAAAAACAATTTTCATCGAACCCCTTTATTAGAATAAAATAAATGTCTTGGAGTGTTATATTTTTAAAACATGATGACTGGTGTTTAAATCATGTTATAGAAATTGAAACATATGTAATTCTATATTTTTAATAACATTTTCATCTTCCTCATTTTCTCATTCAAACAATACATCATTCACCAATACATTGGTGAGCAATATCGGGCTCACCCATCTCTCACGAGGTATGTTGGTCCCACTTGTCATCATATATAATTATCAAGTTTCAAATCATGATTTTTTGATATTTTATTTTATCATCATAAAATCCATGAAAATATCATTTGAACCCATAATCTAAACAGTTTCCATCATCACATAATAATATCAAGACATATCATTTCTCATTAAAAACTCCTAAAAATGAACAATTTCTAGAAGGTAATGAATTAGATTTAATCTAAAAATATATGTTTTTATGAGGAATATTGATCAAAAATAATATCTCTAATGGCATGAAAGGGATGTTAATACTTATAAAATAAAAAAGAATTATTTTTTTCACTTTTGTAAGAAGTAAAAAATAAACCACACTGATAACATTGAAAAGATTACTTTTTTTAATGTTTCTAAAGAAAGTAAAATATATTCATGAAAGAACTTTGAAAGGGTTAAATAATAAATACAAATATTTTTGAAACATTTAAATGATCATTGATAGAGAGGATAAATATTTGAAAAGAATACATTAAAATAGGGTTTTAAAGAAAAATCCCTTACTAATTTGGTATCTTTTACATGAAAAAGGATAATGAAGATGATAAAATTAAAAGGATTTATAAAAAAAATTTAATTTTTGAAAATTATTAATAAAAGGATCCCATATTAAAGGTCATAAACCACAAAAATGAAAACACATTCTAAAAATGAAATTATTCTCAAAGAAAACAAATTGAGTTGATAAATCCCATAACTCGAGTTATAACTCAAATTTTACATTATCTAAATCCTAAATAATAAAATTATATTAGTTTTATACATTATGAAAAACATTTTTAATGATCGTTCAACTATATTTATTCCTTTTATTGATTATAAACATGGATTATTTAATTAATAAAATAGTTATGTTTATATAATACATTTTGAGGATATTCAATAAATATTACCATAATAACTTCAGTAGGTTGACCATGGACAAAAGGATCATGGGTCCATTATATATAGAATATTAGTCAAGACATATTTATCCTGATTATAAATTAAATAAAATATTATAACCATCAATGAATGTTGTATGTGATAAAAAAATGACATAACTTTTTAGAGGTTCTAATCTACATGTAAACACGATGAAAATTATCATTTTCCAATTGAAGGAAGGGTAATAAGGTAATTAATTTCATATTTTCTAAAAAATCATTATCGTTTCTTGAATATATTTTATATTCATTTTATCAATCACTTTAACTATCCATATAAGTTGGTGATGAAAAAATAAATACATCACTTCATGGATATAGTATGTCCACACATATGCACCAACAATGTTATCATTTTCCATAGCATAAAGAAATACATGAATAAGGATCATTCCATTAACGTAATAGCATTTCAGTGTATGGAATCTATTAATTTTATTACATGATAATGGTTATAAAATATTTTACGGTGGTTGAATAATGATGTAACATGAAAAACTTTGTTAAGTATTACACCTATTTGTTGAGAAACCACCTTTGGCTTAAACCATAACCCTTCTGGTTGGTCTTTTTGTGACACAAAAAAATTTAGGACATGGGGAGGAAGGTTGGGAGAGTATTTGGGTACTGATTGGTCAAGATAAATGGATTAAATTTTATATATATTTAATTATAATAAGGAACTGATCAAAATAAATTCAACCCAAAAAATTTAGACATGTTTAAGTGGATGTTTAAACCACACCTCTTAGTTTGAAACCCTTATTAACCCTTCTTATATTTACTATGGTAAAAAAAATTCAATCAATACTGGTCTAGAAAAAAATTTAAAAATAATAAGTAGATCATACATGAAATAATCCGGATAGGCTCAAACATTTCCCATAAAATGGAGTTACGAGAGGATTATTAGGATATTCTAATGATTTAAAAATAATTTAATATAATTATATACAATTTAATACAATTTTAATCACTTTTTAAAAAAATTTACTTTAAACATATCAATAAAATAATGTAATTTGAATCTAAAATATTTCACCACCAGTTATACATTGTAATTATCCAATAAATATGTGGAAAATCATAATTCTTCCCAACCATATTACTTTAAATGTTTTAAAAATAATTCCCAATATTTTTATACTGTTTTCACAAGGTATGTATTGATGTTGGATAATAATTATAAGTATTTATAAAATCACCAAAAATTTCAAATAAATTACTATCATTAATAGTTTATTATTTGTCAAATTTTACCTCTATACTCTTTCACATATCATTTTTATCTATACCCAAATAATGACATCATAATAAGTGAGAGAGAGTGGAACACTATTGTTACTCTTAACCTTAAATATTATAAAGTCTATAATGAAAGAACAATGGAACCAAAAATGATATATGTTACAATTTAGGTTGATTATGGTAAAAAACACTCATAAAATTAAATAATTCTATGTTTTGAATTGATTTTGAGACCTTATCCAATAGGTTTATCAATGTTTAACCCATTATACATTCTATAATGGTGATTCAAATTTTACCATAATTACCATTAATTATGAATAAAAATGATTTTTAACTTTTTACATAATTTTAAAATTATTAATAAAAATATGGAATCCATTTATTAAGATTTAATCTCTAAAACAGGTAAAAATTAATTTTAATATATGTGTGCAATGAAATGAAAAACATTTATTTAAAAAATTCACATTTTATGTGTAATATTGATTTTATACAAAAAATCTTGTATAATATTGATTACAATAGAATGAATAATACTATTCTTAACAAAATGATACATAGGTGTCTTAGAAAAACATAACCAACTATAATATTGGAATCAATTTAAATTAAAGTAAAAAAATACATTTTAAAAAATCAGTAATATTAACTATTCATTAAAAAATCCACCTTTTCAAAAAAATCCAAAAAAATTTCTTTATTTTATTTTTATTTTTTTATGTCTAAAATTATTTCCATTTTATCAAATACGATTTTGAAAGTGGAAAAAATTTATTATAATATCCACACACAAAATGAAATAGAAACCATTTTAAAGGAATTTTTGTTAAATTATAAAAAAATTTCACTTATTCTTTATATAGTAACAATATTTGATAAGTTTAAATTTATTTTATTAAATATAAGATCTATAAATTTCATTAAAATAACTCATCTATTGGGATTAAATTAATTTACTTTGATAAACCTACATTCCACACATGAATCATTTTTCTAAAAAATATATCCTTTAATATTATATGATTTATTTACAATTGAGTATTTATTTCTTAGGAATCAATAAATATATTTTTGTTTCAGAAAAATTGTATACATAAATTTCCCATTTCAGTTACTCTTGTCAATACCCACCAATCCAATGCCATGGTTATAATAGTTATATCTTAATAATAATATTTTAGTTTTATAATGACATTTGTTATAAGCACTATATTACATATATAAAACTCTATCATATGTAATTTAATTTAAATGAAATAAATTTGAAAATTTTTGGGTGTTATATTTTAACCCCTTTATACATCCTTATTGTTTTATTTTGTGTTTGATATAAAGGGTTTAAAACACTTCTTGAATTAATTCCAAGGTGAGAAATAAAATATATATAAGTGTAAAAAATTATATTTTAATCTGAAATGATAATATTCCCATTTGGAAATAAATTTAATATATACGTCAAGACTAGGAAACTTATAAATTCTTAAATACATACTAATCAAGTATTTATCATTATGATTCTTGTAATTGTGAAAGAGTTTTTAAAAGAACACCTGAAAATTTTAGTGATGAAACTTGATAGTTTTATCTTCTTATTTATTGATTTTATGAATTATTTTACCTTTGAGATAAAGAATATTACAAAATATACTTTATTTATTTATTTATATTCCATAATTTAAATTTCATCCTTTGGTTACAATTCAATAAGCTTCTATTTCAATTTCATTTCTCACTGAAAGAAATGAATATTCAAGATAAAATTTTCAATCCTGAAGCCCCAAATTAAACATTTAATAGATAATATGATGCAAAAAGGATAAGAAGTTAATACACTCTTATCTAGACATTAACTAAAATAAAAATGGTTAGAACAAGTTAAGATAATATCTAATATTATGGAATACTATATTAATCTCTAAAGCCTCAATAAATAACACCCAAAGGTAAAATTAAATAATTTTGTAGATAAATAACATTAAAAAATATAAAATATTCTATATTAAAATTTTAACCCAAAGATTAAAGTAATTTGATGACATATTCTCCCAATATCAACTTAAAAATTATAACAAAATATCATTAATCCCTTAAAAAGTCACATTAAAAAATGTATATGCTATAATTATATATTCTCCAAAATATGGTAATATTTTTTTAAAATAAACCATATCACCATAAAGTAACAATATAATCATATATTCTTAAAAATGATAAATAAACCATTATTTATCAAATAAAATTAATATTCCAGTTTACCTTAATCATATAATGTTCAAAAAATTGTTACCTTTTTCAAAAATAAATTTAATTACTTAGTCATAAATTCGATTTTCAATTAGTTAGTTATCTATATAAAAAATAATATGTTCAAAAAATGTGATAACTAGTTGATCTTAATTAACTATAATTACATAAATATAAAAATTAATATTAAATATGAAGGTTATAATTACCCTTTATCCTTTGTAAATTAAATATAAAATCACTCGCCCTCAAATAAACTTATAACTAAAACCCATTATAAACCCAATGGTATTATTCCCATAAATGGCACAAAAAATATTATTAATAATCATAAAATACCATAATATAAAAAGGGGTATCATTTACTTTATAATTATTATCAACCTCATACTTGTTAACCGATGATGGTATCTAAAATTCAAAAAATTTCCTCATATGAATCATCATAACCACTAAATTTATTCAGGACCTTCCTATGATACTAACTATAATGATCTGTAATGAAAATAACCCATGATTACATGAATTATAGAAATAGTTCTAATTTATCACATTTAAAATATCTTTTAGTTTTATTGTTTTAGATAATTAGGAAAATATTACATTTCACAGGGAAAACTAACACATAGTACCTATTGTTTCGACAAAAATAGATTCTTTAGTTTAAATTACATTTTCATTCATGACACAGTTATTTTTTCAAAGATATGTTCCTTTTTTTGGAGATATAACTCATAATTATTCCTAATAATACTTAGGGTATGTAAAAAATATTTGAAAACAAGGTATGTGAAAATAAGATAAAGGGATATAAAAATTAAAGGAATCCTATTAGTCTGTTGAAAAAAATGAAATCTGATGATATTATTGACATTTTTCACAATAAAACTTTATGAATAAAAATATAAAATTTTAAAAGTATAAAATAAAAATTTTCTCAAATAAAACCATAGAATCTCATAATAAAGAATAGGAAAAACATGGAATCATCCTAAAAATATTCATTATAAATAAAATTTATTCAAAATTAAAAATTCACAAACTCTCATTACTATATAAAATCAATAGATTTACATAATAACCCCATAGAAATAGTTATCTCAGAGCATCATATTCATAACCAATGTTCAATTTATTTTAAACTATTTCGGAATAACAGAAACCTATAAAATCCCATAGGAGTTATCTATATAGTTATATTGTTAATTTTCTCCTTTGAAGACTATATCGTTACCCAACACATTGGGGAGATATATCAGGATTACCCATCTTTAGGAGATATATTAGGATCACTTGTAATCATCTATAAAGCTTATGTACTTTCTCATGAATAAAAAATGCAATATTTTAATTTTCCATCATAAAACCGCTAAAAAAATTTCAACGCATCACAATAAAAAATTCTATTTTAGTATAATCATTAGGATAAATATTCTTTTTCATTAAAAATAATTAAAAAGGAAAAATTCTTGGAAGAGTAGGAAAATGACATACTTTCAAAAAACATGTTAAATTTTAGAGTAATCTTGACAATGAATAACAAATAAGCTGGTGGGAAGAGGTGGTCAAGATATACACATTAAAATATTATTTTTACACTTTTTTAAAAATCATAAAATAATACATATTGAAAAATTGAAAATATTCCATTTTTTAAGTTTTATGAAGAATGTAAAATATAGTATAAAATCCCCTTAAACAACCTTTGATGTGTAAATAATAATGGTGAAGATAAATTTAAAAGAACATGAATATGGAGGTGAAAAATTTAAAATTAATACTATAAAATAAGGGTTTAAAGAAAAAACCCATACCAATTTCGCAACATTTGAATCAAAAGGAAAATGTAAAAGATAACATTAAAATAATTAATAAACCAATTTAATTTTAGTAAATAATTGATAGAGTAAACCCATATTTCATTTAATTCATCCAAAATATTAAATAAAACATCAGGTGGAAAGGGAATAAGTCTCAATGAAATGAAATTGTGGTGAGAAATACCTTACCTCAAGTTCCAACTCATTTTATACATTTTCTAAATCCAAAATAACAAAACAATATCAGTTTTATACTTACATAATTAAATTTTCAATGTTCATTACATTATCATAATTCATTTTATTGCATTTGTTACTATGATTTTTTTTTATTAAATCATTTAAGTTTACATTAGAAATTTTTGGGATATTCAGTTCATATTCACAAAAACATTTTCATACCTTGATCATAGTCCAACGGTTCATGGTTACATCATCTCCATAATATTAATCATGAAATAATAGTCATTTTAATAACATAATGAATATTTACAAACATCCATTAATGGTGGATATGTAAAACAAATAACATAGCTTCATGAAGGTGGTATTTCACACGTACTCAAAAATGACATTGTCATTTTCTAACAAATGGAAGGGTAAGACGGTAAGTGAAATAAAATCTTTGTAGAATAAAAATTATGTCATGAATAGAATATATAATAATTTGATCCATATTTTTTACCATACATATTATGTGATGATGAAAATGAAATACATCACTTTATAGAGGTGGTAGTCCACATGTATGAAACATCAATGTTTTTATTCCCATAAGAGGGAAAAAAGAAGGATATAGGTCATTACATCAACATAATAACATTTCAGTATATAGAAGATACTGATATTATTATATGATCATTTTTATATAATATTTTAATCTTATTGAGGAATAAAAAATCATGAAATAAAATAGATAATAGTTATACATGTTGTTTGAAATACCTCCTTTGTATTACAATCTATGCCTTCTAGGTTGGTATTTTGGTGAGACCAGGACCTCTAGGACATGGGGAGGAAGGCTTAGATTTAATTTGTTAAGGTATTGGTTGAGAGAAGTGGATAAAATTTGATATATATTTGAATATAAGATTGATAAAGACCAAATAAATTCAACTAATAAAATTTAGTCAAGTTTAAGTGGCATTTTGAACATTATCTATTAGTTTGACCCAATCATTAACCCTTTTAATCTTGATCATGGTTATAGAATTTTCAAAATCAAAGGGTAATGAAAGTTATTTTTAAAATTACATGATGAATATTCATGGAAAATTTATTTAAAAACCGATAGTTTCCCATATAATTATGATATAATATGTTTTTTATGATTTTATATTGATTAAAAAATAGTTTTTAAAAATTAAATATCATTTAGAGTCATTTTTGGGAGTATAAAAAATATTTAACATTAAAATTATCAATATAAAAATGTACTTAGAATATTATACCATTCATCATATCTTATTTATTATAATTATCTAATAAATTTTTAAAACACTCAAATTATTAAAAAACATGGTACTCTCAATGTTTTTAAATAATTTTCTTACATATTCTATTTCTATCAAATGTTACACATTAGTATTTTATAAGTTTTCATAGTAATTAGACCATAAATAAAAAATAAAAATAAATTTATATCATTGATATAGTGTAGTATTAATCAATAGTTTCATCAATACTACTTCATATAAAATTTTTATCTTTATCCATATCATGACAGCATAATACGTGAGAGAGAGTTACACTTTGAAGTTAATCTTAACAAAAAATAGTATAAAATATGTAATCAAAGGGAAGTGGTAAATATATTGATTTTGTTCAAAATAAACTAATATAATGAAATAAATTCATGCATTGGATTGATTTTGAGACATTATCAAATATTTTTAACCCCGTTTTACACATTTTACCTTTTACTACAGTGATAAAATTTTACTATGATTACCATTAATTAAAACTGAAAATGAGATGGGAATTATTACATAATTTTAATAGTATTAATCTAAATATTAAATCCATTTTCTAGTATTTAATTTCTATATGTGCTGATTTTTTTTAATATGTTATCAAGAAACACAATAAAGAATCATTTTTTCAAAAAATACTTATTTTAAGCATAAAAATTATTTTATTACAAAAGTATGTAAAATTATAATTCATACAGAATTAATTGGATTATGTTTAATAAAATGAAACTCATGGGATTTACACAAAATTCCAAAACCAAATGTAACATTGAAATTAATTTCATTTACAGTTTAGAATTGAAATTCTTTTATAAAATTTTCATTTTTCATTATTCATAAAAAAATTGACCTTTTTAGTAAAATCTAATAAAATTATATTTATATTTTTTTAAAATTATAAATTAAAAAATAATATATGTTTTATCAAAAATAAATTTCTAAAATTTTAAAAACTAACAATAATATCCCTGTAAAAAATTAAATAAAAACCATTTTGAAGAGAATTTTTACCACTTATTTTTTAATGAAAAGAAATCATGATTATTATATTTTAGAGTAAATTGATGTTGTATAATAATAAATCATTTTATAATGAAAATTTCTCTAAGTATTGAAAAAATCACCATCAGACATGACTCACCAAAAAAATGACTCACCAGAATACATGAACCACCATCAGAGATAACCTACTATTTGACGTGACCTACTATAAGAAATGATCTACCACAAGAATGTACCACACCAGGTTTATGAATTTCATGATAGTTCTACCTATAGATGGGATACCGCTAGGAGTGCTACCATCATATTTTTTTACTATTTCTATTCTTCCTAATTTGAATTTAATGCAACGAATGACTATTTTATAGGAGTTAATGGAGATGATTTATTTAATAATTATTCATTAAACACTGAAAAAATGAACTTAATTAAAATTAAGAGGTTCAAAATGATTATCTCTTATATTTTTATGATTATTATTTAATGGGTATTCAAACCTATAATGATATATATTTTTAGAGAACTCCCTCATGAGATAATGTTACTGGATCGATCGAATCATGAACTTACATGGTTCATACTTACACAATTACGAGTGTGAAATTATGGAATATATATAAGGTAAAGTTACTTTATCACACTAAATCAAGATAAGAAATTAAAATTATATTTATATAGAAAATATAACTTCACTAAACTTGGTTTTCTTATATCCTTTAGAGAACACTTTCGTGCTCCTATCCAAGAAAAATATGAGGACTCTTGAGAACATGGTTCATTATAGATCGAGAAACACTATATATTCTATATCTTAGATTATCTCTCCATCATTGATTTAATTTCGAGTAGGGTGTTTGTTTTTCTCTTTTTATTCACACACAAAGTCTCCCATGCATAAACTGAAGAATACTCCATATTATCTTAAATCCCATTATCTGTATACCCACAAAAACTATAGAGGAGGTCTATGTGTGGTCTGCGTTTTTTATTCAAATGTTGAACTATAGAAGATAATTTGAGCATGGGAATCTAGTGTGGTTATTTTTATACCTGATCTAGGTTGTGGATCAGATTATTTGTTATTAAAATCCACTTGGCAACAGGTTATTTCCAAGGGTTGGGGATTGGATCTTAGCTTGACACCAAACCACTTTCATATTCCATTTTTCATAATTGTTTCATTTTATTTATTTAAAAAATTTAAATGAATTTGTTTTTAATCTATGAAAAAACATTTACTTTTATAGCTACTCTTAGTTAGTGTTTGTAAAATAATTTTTTTGAATAATTGATTTCAAAGTTTAATGTAATTTTAAATATTTTTTAACTAAAACCTAATTACACATTGAGAAATATTTTTAAAAAATAAAAATTATATGAAACTTCTTTTTTGATTAATTGGTATTTTTAAATTAATTCTATGGATTTTATTTTAAATCATTTAAATAGAAACTTTAAATGGGAACACAATTCACCCCCCTTGAGTTACTCACTTAGAGTATCATTTGGAATCAATTTTTTTAATATCATTTTAACATTTATTTAGTTATCTTTTAATGATATTAAATTTCTATTATTTCTATATTTAGTTCTTTATGTTTAATAGTCAATAGGGTTTTCCTACCAAGATACCTCTTTATTTTAATGTAAATAGTTATGTATACTAGAATATTAAAATGAGAATGCATATTGTGAGCATTGTATTTCAAATCTATACTGATATTATATAAAAATACAAAATAACAAAAACTGGTAGATCTACTTGGTATTATCCTACTAAAACTTTTTATTACAATAAATTTTAATCTATTAATTCTTTGTATTATTTGTTGGGTGATGATTAATTCAATAGAATATTAGAATGTACAACTAATTTTGAAATTTGGGACAATTTATATATTTCTCATCAAAAACATCTAATGTAAAATAAATAAACATAAATACATGTACTATTGAATATGATACTTTTACGATAATTCTTGATGAATCTAATTCTAACATGTATTTTAGGTTCAATGAGATCATGAATACAATGTTGTCACTAGGGAAACCTATTTCTGATAAAGACCATGTGATACATCTGTTAATGTTTCTTCTAGATAGATGTAGAGGAACATCATTATCCATTAGAGAATCATGTGATGTTATTAATTTAAATATCATGGATTTGTTTGGAAAAATGATTATTTATGAGGAAGAACTAAAATTGAATAGAGAATATTAGGATGGGGAAGAAATAAAATATGTTGCCTTTATATCCACTACATCAAAACAAAAGGATAAAATTCAAGGTAATTTTTCATTTTTTGAAGATTCACTACCTCACAATGGTGAAGATATGAACCATGTGGAGTCAATATTCAAAATGATTTATAATAACTATAATAAATACTTTAAGAAACCAATCTATATGATTAAATATGATAATATAGGTAATTTGAGAAATAATAGGAAGATGGATGGTGATTCAAATGAAATAGTATACTATGAGTGTAAAAGGAAAGGGAATGTCAAAGATGAATGTGATAAGATGAAATTCAAAAATAAATGTGTTGATAAACATTAGAGGTACAATTATTCAACGAAATAAACTTGGATTTGTTCTAAATATAACTAGAGTGATTTAGGAACAACCTAAGCAGATAATCATGACAATACAAACATGTGTTTTATGAAAAACACTTCCATGATAACTTGTGCTTTTATTTCTTCTAATATACTTATTTATAATCATTTTGGTGATGAAAAAAATGGTGATAAAATTACTAATTAAGAGTTGTTTTAATACTTTAATATTTTTAGAATATATATTTAATTAGATTAAGGATAATTATGAGGATATGAAGAAATATAATTCTCAAACTGCTAGTTTTATGTCTAACCTTACTGTTGAAAAAAAGAAAAATAAGCTATATTTAAAAGATAAAAATGAATAGATATTTTATAATGAGAAACTAATTAATGATCAGGATAGATTAACTAATGGGAGAAATATTCATACTTAAATTCATGGAAATATTAATACTCTCAATTAAAGTATCGGTATAGCGTATCAACCAAGATAAAGGGGGACTATTAAAAATATTTTTGTTGGTTGTTCCAGTTCTGGAAAATCTCGTTCTGATTTTTATTCATGTGGACATAAAAAATTATTTATTTTGAAATGACTAAAATATTTTTATAGGAAACATATATTGAATGTATGGGTTCCAAAAGCATTTATAATTAGCATTACTGGACCCCTGAATATTTTTGAACCAAATTCATTTATAAAAAAATTTATATTATTGGAAACCAACATGAAGTTCTCTAGTAAGAACATATGGTACCTGGATATCATCTATTCCAGACACATTACTAAAGATTATCCAGGTTTCATGAATTTGAAAAAATTGGATGGTATACATGTCACTTTTGGTGACAAATACAAATGAAACATTATTGGCCTTGGTCAAATCAATAATTATAATACTATTGTAATTTCTAAAGTATCATTTTAGATGGTTTAAAGTAAAATTTTCCAAGAATGTCACAACTATTTGATGATGGTTTTCATGTTATGTTTGAAAACACTTCCCTTAATGTTTTTTATTTTCAATATTCATTAGTTTTTACTATTTTGGTAAATGATATTGTTTATGCTATTAATTTAGTTTTATTATTTTCAAAAAATGTTTCATATTCATGTGACTTTCATAATTAATGATTTATTCGACATAGAAGATTATCATATTGTAATAATCACTCAATTTCAATTCTAAATTGTAAAGGGTTAGTAAAATGTCAACCAAAACAATAATTCACAAATACTAAAGTATAAAATCCATGTCAAAAAGGGAAACAAAAAAAATCTATTTTATATCAAAGAAATAAGATTAAAATTATCAACCCCTAAAGTTGGTTCACATGAACTTAGTTGGCCTTCTAATGTTTCTAGGATAAATTAGAAACACTCTGTCTATATCCTTGTAGATGAATTTTCCAGGTTTATTTGGGTATTATTTCTATATAAAAAAAGGAATATTTCTTTTATTTTACCAAGTATTCAAAACACATAGAAAATCATAGTGTAATTTGGATAATGACATCAAGAAGTGATCATGGCTGTGATTTTGAAAATCAAGACTTAAAATACTTTTTATCATAAAACAACTATAATAATAACTTCTACACAACCAAGACCCCACAATAGAATGGTGTTCTAGAATGATTTAATATGACCCTTTGTGAAAATATTTAGAACAATATCAATGAATAATAACTTACTATTTTTATTTGGGCATAATATGTGGACACATCTTGTAATATAATTAATAGAGTTTTAACTAGAATTATCTTAATAGAAAATCCATATTAATTATTTAATGGTAGAAATAAAAAGGATAATTAATTTATATTTTTGGGTTACAAGTCTATATTCGGAATACTAAGGATAATATTGACAAATTTACTTCCAAGAGTGATGAATGAATTTTTCTTGGTCATTCAACTTCTAGTAAATCATATGTGGTGTTTAATATTAGAAACAAATTGTAAAATAATCCATTCACGTCAATTTTATTTCGACATATCCACATGAACATAAGAACACTTTGGATAACCATGAGCATGATTTGTTTAATATGAACATAAATGCCAAAACAATTGAAAATACTATGAAACAAGAAAAAAATCATCTAGTTTTGAAGAAAATCACAAATATAAACCAATAGAAGACAATGTGTCTTCTATCCCTTATTTTCCTATATTAATAAGGACTCATTGATACCATCCTTTTGATACTATATTTAGAGACCTAGATCAAGTTATAATGACTATATATTCTATTAGGAATCGGGTTGAACATCAATAATTCTTATGAAAACCTAAACCTAAGATCATGAATGATGTAATTAATGATGAATTCTAGGTGATGTAAATTGAATATGAACTTAATAATTTTGGGAGGAATGTAGTTTGGGAAATTTTAGATTGACCTAAGGACACTCTACCTATTGGAAATAAGTGGGTGTATAGAAAAAAAGTGATGAGTCTACTTCCATAGTCAGAAATAATGATTGGTTGGCTGCACAAGCATACAGTCAAGAATATGGTATTAAATTTAAAAGAAACATTTTCACCAGTTGATAGTCATGAATCCATTAGAATAATTATTTCCCATACAATATATTTTTGTTTGAAATAATATAAAATAGATGTAATTTTTTTATTAAAAATGGTTATACAGTTGAAGAGTTTTTTGTTGAATAACCCCTAGATTTTAAAACCCTCAATTTTAAAATATTTTTTTAAAATTAATAAATGAATTATTTGATTTAAAAGAGGATCTAAGATATTGGTATTATAGGATAAGTTCTCTTCTAACATTTAATGGTTTTTAAATTATTATTGATCATCAATCTATTTTTATAAAAATAATTTCAAAAGATGTTTTATTAGTTAAAATCTAAATTGAGGATATTATTTTTAGATATTAAAAAAATTCATTTTTTATATATTTTTAAAAAATGATGTAAAATTAATTTTAATTGAGTTTAATGGGTGAATTAAAATTTTTTATATGTTTTGAAATATTTCAATATAAATATGGAATTATTTTAAAACAAATAAATAACACTAAATATCTTCTAAAACATTTTGGTTTGGAAAATAATAAATGTAGTGATACTCTCCTGAGAACCACTTGTAAGTTGGATATTGATGAAATTTGAAATTTAATAGATCAAAAAAATTATATATGGATGATTGGAAGATTTTTATACATTACTAGTATCCTACCATATATTATGTTTTGTTTTTTATGTGTTCCTATTTTCTAGAAAACCCTGAAGAGTCTCATTTACATATTATAGAAAGAATTATCAATTACCTCAAATAAAAAACCAATTTAGGACTATTCTATCAAAGAGGAAAAGAATTTGATGTAGTGACATATTTAGATTCATAATATGTTGGGTTTATGTTTAATAGAAAACAACCTCTTGAAAATGTTATCTTTTAAGAAAGTATATAATATCTTGGTGTACTAAAAAAGAAAAACTATCTTGTAATGTATACTACTGAAGCTGAATACATAATTGTAAGGAATTTATGTGAATTTTTTTTGGATGAAGCATATTATGATAGGTTATGGATATCAATCCTGTCATTAACTTATAAATTATGAAATCATAAGTGGGATAAATATTTCTAATAATCCTGTGTCTCATTATAGAACAAATAATAGTGATGTGAGAAATCACTTTTTGAGGGATCATTTTTAGTAGGGTGATATAACTCTTGAATTAATAGGAAATGAACATCAACTTACTAATATTTTTATGAATCCATTAAATTATGAGATATTAAACTATATGAAACATGAACTAGTATTGATAAATTCTAGTTAGTATTTATCCTTATGGGATCCACATTTTGACAAGACACCTATCACAACTGGAATTTTTTTGAGGTATTTTTTATTTATTTTCAATATATCTTTTTACCATTGATTTTCATTTTATATTTGGATAAAATTAGGAGAATTTGGGTAAATTGAAGGGGGTGCACGACTTATGCATGGTGAGGGGAAACTATGCACCCTTTCCCAAGTAACCATGTGGACAAGTGGTGTTTTTAGAATGAGTCTTACTGCATAGTTAGCGCACAGTTTGTAAACCATGTGGGCTAACCATGTGAAATTCCTTAATTTGATATTTAGGGGAGCATGATTTCCATACAATTTGGAAATCCTTGTAGACTAATAGTGCATCCTGCCGAGGTCATTAATTTTTTTTACCTTTCTACCCCTCCTCAAATTTAATCCAAAATCACCCGATTCTCCCCACATGGAATTCTCATGCATAGGCATGCCTCCCCATTCTTCTCATCTCCCTTGGGTTCAATTTTGGTGTGTAATTCAACTCTTATTCATCAATAAACATCATGTAAGTGTATTATTCTCTTTATTTAATCCTCTATTTTTGGGTTTCTTCTATCCTTTGGGTTTCAAATGTCTAGTGGGTTGGGTAACCTATTTAGGGTTAGCTATTGTTTCTTAGGGTTTAATCTTGATGTTTTATGTTTGATATTTCCTTTACAGGGTGTGATTATGGTGCGATGGAACTTTTTCACTGGATTCTGAGAGTTTCTTCACTTAAGGTAGGTGGTTCTGTTCTTAAACATTATGTGATTAATTTGAGATTCATTCTTGAGTTATTAAGGGTGTTATATGATTTATTTGTGTTGTGATAAAGTGATTATTGAAGGGTTTTCATATGCATTTGGAATGAAAAGTGTTCTTATAATGAAAATTGTCTATTTTTCATATGTGAACCCTTGTTATAGATTTTTAATGTGTTATTTATATTGTGCAACACATTTAATAAATTATTCAAGTGTTGGAAATAATATTAGAGAATGATGTTTTAGTGTGTTGGGATTCAAGAGTGGCTATGGTTGTGAAAATGGAGATTTATCAAGAATGGTTGAATCTTTTGTCATATGATTATGTGAATGTAATGGTGTATGTGACATGTGAAATAAAAGTTGATCTCAAAGGGAATCCTATGTGAGTAAGTGGATAGACTAGTATACTAGTGATTCAGAAGTGTATAGTCATAGTTTCAGTTAGCTAGATTGATATATACAACAATAACTAAACTATGATGATTTGATACCCCTAGAGTTTTTGTATGTAGTCATCACTAGTGGATCATGCACGTGAATACTGTTCAATGTTGTTGATATACCACATTTCAATGAGATAAGATGTTCATTGATACCCAATAGATCTACTTACTATATGAATTTTATAGGAATTAGTTCTCTATAGTGATATCAAAATTACCATCGGCATATGGTACACTCACCCTATCGGGGGTTGATCTAGTCTAGGATATCTTGGTCTTGGATATATACCTATTTAATGAAATCCTCATAATGTATTTGATGGCGCGATTTCAAGTGAAAATAATTTTCTATAGGCAGTGGGTGAGTTTCATAGCGCCTAATAGAAGAAACAATGTCTTTTATTGTGAATAAGATCCTCATTCAGGACATACTGGACCTCTACTCCCAAAGTTAGGTAATTTGTTTTTCAATTTTTTATAGCTCACATTAGAGGATGATGGTGATTCTCCTGAAGGTGGATTTTATCATGTAGTGGATGAATTCCGAGACGTATTTTCAAATGACTTTTCCATTTTTCATCTGGAGTGGGGTGTGGAGTTTCCATTGATATGGAACCTAAAACACAATCAATATCCCTTCCCTCATATCACATATCCCCCACCAAACTGAAGAAATTAAATATAAAATGGAATATTTGTAATCAAAATTATTTATTCACCCGACCATCTATCCTTGAGATTCTCTAGTTTTGTTCAAAAAAGGCCAATGGATCTCTCTAGTTGTGCATTGATTACTTGAAGCTGAATAAGGTAACCCTCAAGATCATGTATCCCTTTCCTTGAATGGATTACTTTTTTGACCACATAATAGAGTAGAGGTGGTTCTCCATGATAGATATGCGTTATGGTTACCACAAATTTAGGTTTAAAGAGTCAGATGTGAAAAAAACAAATTTCCAAAGGAGGTATGGCCATTTTGAGTATTTGTTCATGAATTTTGGGTTGAAGAATAATCCAGTGGTTTTTAAGGAACTCATGAATAGGGCGTTCCACTAGTATCTCGATTCTTTTGTCATCGTATTCATGGATTAAATCCTAGTTTATTTAGAATCTAAAGAGGATCATTGGCGGAATTTTAAGATTGTGTTTGGAACTCTTCGGGATCCTCAAATCCATGTTATATCCTCTAAATGTGCCTTTTGGATTAAATAGGTGATGTTTCTAGGCCATGTGATATATGGACAAGGGTTTTTGGTGGAACCTGATAAGATCTGCGCAGGCATGTCATGGGAGAAACTGTAGAATGTGATTGAGATTAGAGGCTTTCTAGGACTGGCTAGATATTATGAGCGATTTGTTTGGGATTTCTCTCGGCTTTCTTCTCCCATGAAATCAATCACTCAGAAAGGGGTGATGTTTGAATGGGTCTAAGAGTGTCAGGTGTCCTTCGAGGAGATAAAGTGGTAGTTTACTATTTCATCTATGTTGATCGTACTAGAATTTGGAAAGGTCTGTGTGGTTTATTATGATTCTTAAAGTATGGGTCTTAGATGTGTGCTTATATAGGATGACCATGTGGTGGTGTATGGATCTCTCGAACTATTACCACATGAAAAGAACTACCTAACCCATGACTGGGAGTTGGTAGTGGTAATGCATGCTTTGAAATCCTGGCACAACTACCTATTTCAAAAGAAATATGTAGTTTATTCTGATCATAGGAGTTTACCCAACAATTTACCACATAAAAATGTGAATTTAAGGTAGCATCAATGGGTTGAGTTCATGAGGGGGTTCAATATCGATATAGTTTATACCATGGGTAAGGGTAATGTTGTGGCATATGATTTGAGCAAAAAAGTGCCAATGCAGGCATTGAGGAAGTCCAGGGATGAGTGGACCTTGATAAGGATCATGGATCAGATGCATTTGGTATCAAAAGAGTTTAGTGGAGGTGTATTCTTGGATATTGTTGAGTTGTATCACTCTCTTGTAGAGATAATTCCACAAGAGTAGCATGGTGGTGATATCTGCCACCATTTATTGAAGTTTCTTCATGGTGGAGAGACACCATGTGATTGGTCATTGTCTTCAGATGATTTTTTTGTTTAATGGACCGCTTTGTGGTGCCATTATCTCTAAAGAAGGTGAGGATTCATGATAAACTTTTGTATGAGGGGGCTATTCATCCTAGAGCCACAAAGATATATTATTACATGCATAGATAGTTCTGGTGTCTAAGTAATAGGTGAGATATAGATGACTTCATGCCGAGGTGTTACACATTTTAGTAGGAGAAAGTAGAGCATGAAAGATCCTCTGGTCTGCTCCAAACACTACCCATTCCAACATGTTAGTGGGACGATGTCTCTATGGACTTTATTATTAGACTCCCTCATATACTCCAGGGAAATAACTCTAGTTTGGTAGTGATCGATCATATGAACACTAACCCCATTTCATTTCTATCAAATATTCAACTAAGTTGGATGAGTTGGGCTAGTTGTACGTCTGAAATATTGTGAGGCTTCATAGTGATCTATTGTCTATTATTAATGATAGGGACCCTGTCTTCACGTCGTAGTTTTGGGGAGGCCTTTCAAAGTAAATGGGGTGATATATTATGTTATGTACAACTTTTCATTCTAAAATGGATGGTCATATGGAGTGAGAGATTCAGATTTTGGAAGACATGTTATGAGCATGGGATTTATATTTCGATGGTTCATTGGATAACTATTTAGCATTAGTATAATTTTTATATACCAATATTTAACAATCCTTGATTAAAATGGACCCCTTTTATGTTATTTATTGTTATCAAAGTGGTTCTACAATGTGTTGGGATGTGGTCAACAAGTCCTCATTATTAGGGTTAATCTTGGTGCAAGAGTCTTCTGAGAAGGTCAATATTTTCCCATATTGTTGACCAAAATTCACGTCATATTCTATGCTTCTCAACTAAAAAACACAATCTTGATCTGTCTCATGTGTTAAATCTGGAAGAGTTGGAAATAGAGCCCAATTTTTATGTGATTGAGAAGCCAATGAAAATTTTGGATTCCTAAGAGAGGGTTATTTTAGGGAAGTCTATCCCATTGGTATATATTATTCAGTAGCAAAAAAGAGAGAATTGTCACACCCATGATTTATTTTTGAGGAATTTTTTCAATAAATTTTTTATATATTTTTTCCTTTGGGTTTCCTTTTAGTTTTTTAAGAAAAGTGAGAGAATTTGGGTAAATAGAAAGTGGTACATTCCTTGATCACGGTTAGGGGAAACCTTGTGCCCTTAACTAGGTAACTGTGAGACCAAGTGGTGTTTTTGGGCAGATGCTTAGTGAAAATTGAGAACATAGTTTGAAAACCATAAATTCTAAACAATTTGAATGTACTAGATAAATAGTAAGGGGATAATTATTTCCACATGGTTTCCACATGGTTTAGTAAATCGTGTGGACAAACTGTGTGACCTGTCCAGGTTATTAAAAATTGTCATTTTTTACCACTATAACCCTCCCTAAATTTAATCCCAAATAACCCTATTTATCCCCAATTAGAATTTTCATCCATATGTGCACCTACCTGTTCGTGTACTCCCCCATATCTCCCATTTTCTAGGTGATTTAGTCTGAATTCTACAAGAAAATTCAATTCTGAGTCTTCTTCACTTGAATTATTTCTCTATTTTAAGGTTTCTCCCCTCCTTCATTGGGATTCACATGTCTAATGGGTTGGGAGACTTATTTAGAGTAAAATATTATTTATTAGAGTTCTATCTTTATGGTTTATATTTGATCTTTCATTTATAGGGTGCGATTAAGGCCCAATTGATTTTTTACAATGGATTACAGGATTTTCTTAACTTGAGGTAGGTGGTTCCATGATTAAAGATTATGCGATGAATTTTAAATTCTTTCTTGAGTTCATAAGGGTGCTATATGATTTATGTGTGTGGTTAGAAAGTTATTTCTAAAGGGGTTTTATATGAGTATGGTTGTAATGTGGTTTTTTCTAATGGAAATTTGGTGTTTTTTCATGTGTGAACCCTTGTTTTGGATTTTGAATGTGCATTATAAATTGTAAACCAGATTTAACAAATTATTTATTTGGAATGAATCATGTTTTAAAATGGATTTTTTCAAAATTTGATTGAAAATTTGTTATGGTTGTGAAAATGGAGATTTATCAAGTATGGTTTAATTTTTTGGCATATGATAATGTGAATGTAATGGTATATGTGACATATGGAATACAAATTGATAAAAAAAAATTAATTCTAGGTGAATAGGTGGATAGAGTAGGACAAGTATACTAGTGATTATAATGTGTAATTTCTTAGTTTTACTGAGCTTAAATGAGATATACAACACTAACTAAACTATGATTATTGGAGACCACTATAATTTTTGATGTAATACTCTCTAGTGGCTCATGTAGGAGAAGACTGTTCAGTGTTGTTGCTATACCACATTACATTGAGATTCAAAATTCCTTGATAACCACTATATATTCTCTATTTAGGCATTTACCATGACTTAGTTCTCTATGGTGATAAAAAATGTACCATCGGCATACGGTACACTTTATCATCACTTTACAAGCAAGCATGTTTCTTTTGTAAAATATTTCCCATGAAAATGTTTCTAGAAATTATTTTATAAAAATTTGATGTTTATTTTCTTATAATGTTTATATCATGGAATCTATCCAATGAGTAGAATCCTACTAGGTTTTGACTCACACCGTACTTACACCATTGGGTGTAAGTAGACATGGTTATTTTTGACATAGGTAAAGGAAAAATACATAGTGATTGTAGTTTAGGATGCTAGTTATATTCCCTCGAAAGTGTTGTGGTGGTTTCTTGAGGAAGATGTTCCTCTCATTTAATGGTGGTTGGGGGGGGGGGTTGGTGTTCTATTTTTGTTGTAGTTGTTTCAGTTTTTTTTTAAATTTTGCGGACCTTGAATCTAAAAATTTGATATTACATGTTTGGTTAGGAATATTTATCCTGGATTTATTTTTTATTGTTGGTTTGTTATGTTAGTGTAATCAGGTAAAATCATTCCGAAGCTATATTTTTGATACCAGGGCACTTGTTTCCTACCCCTTGGGATAAAAAATTCTCTTCCGACCATACCACATACCGATTTCGGTGCCGGGTCAGACGATGTCTAGGCTTGGTTCATACCAACACCATTGAAAAAACCACCATTGTATAATCCACCATTTTACAATCACTATTGGACATGCCACTGTTCGACAAGCCACCATTGGAAAAGCCATCATTACAATGAGCCACTATGTGAATGAGCCGTTATTGGAATGATACACCATTAGGATGATTCACCATTGGGTTCCTAGTAGTCTCTATTTATTTTTTTCTACCTATCAAACCTCTGTATTTTGATCATCACTAATTTTTTATGCCTAAACATTTATTCAACTTATTTTATTTTATTAGATTGTATTTTTTTAATTTAAATCCCTAAATGATGATAATAAAACTTAAATCCAAATTCGACTCGCTCTCTTGCTCATGAATTTTCCCATCTATTTGTTTCTGCATCCCTTTAACTCCCATCCATTGTCCTTCATCACACCATTAAATCAAACTTTTTTTCTCAAATGGTGAGAGTTAAGTATCAT
Source organism: Viscum album (assembly GCA_963277665.1). NCBI lineage: Eukaryota > Viridiplantae > Streptophyta > Magnoliopsida > Santalales > Viscaceae > Viscum > Viscum album. The sequence continues at coordinate 397,009,244 of OY728166.1, forward strand.
TTAGGGTAATCTATTAATGGAATAAGTCCTTTGAAAAGATATCATGAATAAATGAGCTGAGATATTTTGAAGTCATGGAACCATAATCTTGTGAACTATGTAGTTTTGGAAAAAAAATAATTGGACATTGAATGGTTATTTTCTAGTAAGTCTTCAGTACTCAGGGTGATCTAGAACCAAGGATTGATAGAATAGTTATCTAAAAATTATAGAACATTATATCCAGGTTTGGTTTATTAGTTCTATCAATATGAAATGTTTAACTCTAAAAACAAGAATGATTTAATTCATAGAATTATTGATGGATAAAGTTTAACTTATCTTCAAAATAATGGTCTAAGTGTATAAATGTGACTCATAAATGAGTTTTTGAAGACTATAAAGGTTCAATACCATGTGACTGTTATTAATTTTTAATGAGGATGCACTGCTTGATCTGACCAGTGATGATACACTATGAAGACCTACTATTGCTAAGTTATATAGAGAATGAAAGCATTTATTCAAGTTTATTAAACATATCTTATATCCCAGAAAATAGGAATTTAGTAATATATGATACCAGGATGTATATATCTTATTAACTATGAAATTAGGGGATATGATTAATCTTTTTTTATTCCTTATGGTGCACATGTTAGAGATGTGAAATTAATATTATAGGCCAAATTCTCTCATTTAACATAAGTTGATTTCATCTATGCATGATAAAAAAGGGTTAGTTATGAGGAGGAGGAAGCTGATGTAATGTGTCGGGGTTTATGATTAATTATGTTTATCTATAAAATAATATATTTGAATCAGAATCTAGAGATGAAAAAGTGTGTTGAAGATAATGATAAAATCTACAAGGATTTCATTCTTGTAGACCATCCTACCAGACCCAAGAAGTTAGTAGATCTTGGATTGGGGATAAATGATATTTTGAGTTATTCTTATAAAGAATCTGTTTTTGATGCTACTTTGGTAGATAAATTGGAACTGGTTACTTCTTTTGAAGAGGGTAGTGATCCAAATATTCCTTATAGCCTAGAAATGTCATATGGAAAAGCTAATAAACCTTTCTATCTTCCAGCAAGAGGGAGTATCTGTAGTAAATGAGATAAAGATGAGGAGATTGAGGTGTCTAGAGAAGAATGAATTTAGAGTTATTATAAAACTTTTAAATAATTTTTTGACATTTTATATGATTAAAATGGTAATGGAGATAATGGTGATAATAGATATGATAATGAGAATCATAGTAATGATGGAATTGATCATGATGATGCTGATGATGTCGAGGAAGATCAATCCCATCATTGTTCTCATGTTTATTTAGTGATGTCTATGGATTGACCTGGTTCAGATTTATCCATATGTGTGGAGATGAATGTTTCAGTTCATCCAATAGGTTGTGATACCTCTATTAGAGGTGGACTAATATCACTTGTCAAGGGATAGGAATCCCCATTTCCTATCAGTTATAGATATGATCCTACAAATCCTAATAAGATAACATCAATTAGAGTTTAATGTAAGAATTTGATAAGTGGGATAATCACCCAAGGTATGTACAGCTTTGACTAAACTTTTCAGAGTAAAAGGAAGTAAGATAAGAATATCAATATCAATGAAATGCACAGGTTGTTTCCTCCTTAGGAGGGGATGCAGTATCATCTAAGTTGGAGCCTTGAACATGTTCCAAATTGCTTGTAATATCATATCCAAACTCATATAGAGATGATAAAGTTGGAATAACTATAGTATTACACCAGATTATGGTGTGCCTTCTATTTTAGATGGTATTGGGACTAATCCTAATGGATTTCTTGTAGATATGATCGATCAATATAGTGTGATTCATACATTTCCCTATGATACTGCTAAACAAAACCATGAGGAGTATAGTATGCATAGTACTAAACGATATATTACACCTCCATAGTCTATGGAATTTTTTCCTTTATATTTTTTTTTCTAGAGATGACTTTGATGCTTTTAGAGAAAGGTCGATTTCAGACATTGTGGTATTTTGAGATCTCATGAACATCCTATCAATCAGTTTAGGGAGGTTGAGACCAAATATCTTTTTGAGTTGGTTTTTTTAAATATGCTTCCTAAGATGATTTTCATGAATTAGTAATTCAAAATTGAAAATAGATAGGGTGGAATGAGAAATAAGAGTTATGAGATCTATAGTGGAGGAGATGAGGAAATTCTATTGCTGCTAGTTTGGAAGTTATATTGGGAATTCTAGAGTCTTTAACATGTGTTTCATCTTCTTGTAGTTCCCTAGATCCTTCCACCTCAGTTGATGCTGATGAGATCAGATCCATAGTTAGAGATGAAGTGGAAGATATTTTGGGTGAGGACCATTCATCTCACCAGGAGGATTGTCTCAATATTCAATAATATAGTAAGCACATGTATAAACTATTAAGAGTGTGTTTGATTGAAAGTCGAAGTGATAGGGAAACCATCACCAAGTCCATAATAACAATATTTCTAGAATATATAAATATCCTCAGTTTAATTCAAAATTTAAGTTTCTTGGATGAGATCTTAAGGCTGCCACCTGTTACTTGGGAATTTAATGATCATGTAGATTTGATCACAGTTTTGACCTATCTGATAATTTTGTTCATGGAGTAGAAGAGGTATTTTTTCAGTGATATGGACATATGTGGAAACAAAATTATATACATTCTGAATATAATAAATCAATTATTATATGTATTTGGTACATCAGGGGTTGCACATGTGGTAATTAACATGTCAGCATTCTCATATTCTCCTTCTTCTTATCCTCCAACTCTTTGGTTTTTTCTATTATGTTTGTCACCATTTGAATCCATCATACATCTCAGACCACTTGTGATTTGAGAGATACCTCAAATTACCTCCACACTCTAAGGTTCTACATTAGTGCCTCCTACCTCTAGAAAAGTAAAGGGGACTATAGATCCAACATCCTGAGATGAGAGTGATTTATATTAAACTTGGTCTTTGATAGTAGCTATGTATTATTATATGTTTGATTTTCTTGGAATGAAATTAATTGAATCATATCTTTATTTATATTCCTCATTTCCTATTTCCATGATTTTTTATTTTTATAATCTTTTTGTAATTTAAAACAGGGGTATAAATTATTGGATTTCATTTACCTTTCATATTTATGTTTAAAATATTTAATGTTTATATTTTTATGTATGTTACATTTTTTCAAGTGTTTCTATTTCATCATTTACTTTAAAAATCTCACATTTTTCATTTTGAAATGTTAATAAAACTTGTAACTTTCCAAACTAATATATTTGTGCTTAATATTGTCTCAAACATGGTTTATTAAATTCTATGAATTGTGAACATAAAGAAGGGGTAGATTGTTGGCACTTAATTATTTTAATTCTCACAAATCAGAATTACTATGTTTCTAATGAATATTATGTTTTATGATAATATATTATTTTATAAAGAAAATTTAGTTATGTATTGAAAAGATTCACCATTAGACATTACTCACTGTCATACATGAGACACCATTTTACTTGACATACAACATGTCATGATCTACTGTTAGAGATGAATTAACTCCAAAATATGCCACCTTTAGGAATTCCTCCAGCAGGATTACGCTACCTCTATATGATCTATCTCCATGAGTGTTACTATCATCTTTTCTACTATTTCTATTTTGTATAATTTGAATTTTATGCTTCTAATGGTTATTTTATTGGAGTTAATGAAATGGATTTATTTAATGATTATTCATTTACCACTTTAGATACACATTGAAAAGAAAGTTATAGGTTTAGTATAAGGGTCCATGAAATAATTATGAATATTATTCAATGAGTATTCATACCTACATTGATATATATTTCTGGAGAACTCCCTCGTGTGATAATGTTATTGGATAGATACGATAAAGAGATTACATGGATTATACAAACTAAAATATTATTGTGAAAGTTTAGAATTCATTGAATATAAAGTTACTTAATAACACTAAATTAATAGAATAATTTTAGAGAATTTTTATCAAAAAAAAGAACATCATAAATATATATTTTGTAACATCATTTAGAGAAACCGTTCAAGTTCCTCATATAGAAAAATACAAGGGCTCTCAAGCACTGTGTTAATTTTTCTATGTTTATTTATACACACTAAATCATACAACTAAATGGGAGAATACTCTATATTATATCAAATCATTTTATTATTATACTCATGGATATGGTGAAAGTGGTCCCTACATTTCCTGTTTTGATTTTCCTCCCACATAGAAGAATGGAAGAGGCATTGAGCAAGGAAATATTGTGATATTTTTTGTATATTTGATCTAGGTAGTGGATTAGATTATTTGATATCACCATCTAGTTAGAAGTGAGTGATTTCCAAGTTGAGTGGATTATGTCTTAGATTGAGACTGAAACCCATCTTTATTCTATTATTTGTTTCTATTTGGTTTTCATTATTTTGCAGCATTAGCTGCATTTTTTTAATCTATAAACAAAAATAGTACATTGATACTTAGTATTATCTAGTATTTATAAAAGATTTTTTTTGTAAATTAATTAATAATGATAATTTAATTTTATATATTGTTTTAACTAAGACATAATCACACTTTGATAAATATTTTAAAAGATAAAACATATATCTATATAATGTTTTGGTTAAATTGAAAATTTTAATTAAATTGGTGCACTATGTTTCAAATATTTTTAATAGAAATTTTTATTGGGAACACACTTCATCCATGTTGAGTTACTAAATCAAAACAAAAAAATATATTTGAAAATAAATTTACACATATTCCTATCTAGTAATAACTATTATAAAAATTTTAATTTATTTATTAAATATATTATCTATACCTTTCATTAATATTATTCATCTATGATAATTAAGTTAATTTACTTTGATAAAATATATAGTGCACACATAAATTAGTTTTCTGATAAATAACTCTTTTAATCTTATATGTTTTAACTTTCAATTGAGTAATAATTTCTTATGAATTAATCCAAAAAAATTTATCATAGAAAAATTTTTAATATATATTTTATAATGTGGTTACTCTAGTTCGTTCTATCCAATCCAACGACTAGGTTATTATGATAATTTTTAATAATAATATTTCAATAGAATATCATAGTTTGTTTTAATAATGGTATTATTTATACCACACACTATTGAATGTAATATTATTTAAATAAAATAAATTCTAAAATATTACGATGTTACATTTTTCCATCGTAAAGATATTTTTATTTGAAATTTTAGCTTGTGTCTGATAGAAAGGTTTTAAAATATTTCCAGAATAAATTCCATGAGGTGGAATAAGATATAAAAAATTAAAAATAACTATATTTTAATCAACATTGATAAAATTTCACTTTGAAAATAAAATTAATATCCTTTTAAATACTATAAAACCTATTATTTTCAAAATATTTCTTAAACCATGTATTTTCCATTATGAGAATCATACTTGGGAAAGTGTTTCTAAAATAATACCTTAAAAATTTATTTATTGAACTCGATAGATTTATCATTATTTTATTGAGTTGCGGAATTTATTTTCAATTATGATAGAGAATATGATAAAATGTACTTACTTGTTGTCTTTCCATTTAATATGCATATTTTCATTCTTTGGTTGTGATTCGATCAGTTTAAATATCTATCTCCTTCCCCATAACAGGAAATGGATATTCAAGATAAAGCATTCCATGATGAAGTACTAATTAAAATTATAACAGGTCATAAGATTCATAAAAGGATAAAAAGTTATTACTCAGGACTTAATTCATTAACCAAAACCAAAATGGTTAGCCTATGTAAGATAATATTCAATATGAATAAATAGTACATTAATCTCGAATGATGTAACAAAAAACTCCCAAAGTTCAACTTAAATAATTCCATAAATAAATAAGTTTATAACTCTTCAAACTATTCTAGACCAACACATAAATCTAAAAATTTTAATGATTTGATACAATATTCTCCCAATATGAACATAACATCTATCTCCAAATAAAATCAATCACCTAAAAATTTAGGAAAAAATGAAAATCCCTAATCAAATATTCTACAAAATAATATAATATTTTATATAAATAACATGAATCACCATAAATTCATAGTGAAAACATATATTCTTCCAAATGATAATTCAAAGCATTTTACTTAAATAAAATTTATATTTCAATTTACATTAATCATATAATTTTCCCAAAATATTGAAATTATTCAAAAATAAATTTAATCAATTAGTTATCAATTCAATTATAAATCCCTTGGTTATCAATATGATCAAACATATGTTCCCAAAACATGATAAAACTTTTATCCCAATTATCCATAATTACATCAAAATCAATGATCTAATAAAACGTAAAGGTTATCATTACCTTTTAACTCACATCCAAAAAATATTAAATAATTATTCTTCAAATAACATTTTCACTAGATCAAATACTATACATAAGGGTTGTATTCTCATAAATGTGACCCAAAATATTCTCAATTATCTTAAACACCCAACATCAAAGGGTTGTCTATTACATTAAAAATATGATAAAACCTAAAATTTCTAACTAATATTTATATCTCAAAATGTTAAAATATCCTAATATATATCACCATAAACTCTAAATTTATCTTGCACTTTCCTCTACTATACACTATAATGCCTTATATGATAAACAACCAATGATTACACGATTTATAACAAGGGTTGCGCTAGTTTACATATCAAAGATTATTTTGGATTAAATATTTTGTGAATTAAAAAAACCAGTACATTACATAGGGAACACTAATATAAAGTGTATATTTTTACAAAAATAGGTTCATATGTTTACAGTCCTACTTAATTTCTAACACACTTTTTTCATTTAAGAAAAATTTCATTTATTTAATGATATAATTCAAAATAGTTCATACTCATCCTTAGGCCCTATTAAAAACAATTTAAATTTTTTTATTAAATGAAAAATGATCATAGTAAGGGATATAAAAAGAAATACTATTATTTTATTTAAGAACATGAAGGCCAATGATAATTTTAATTCAAAATAAAACTTTGAACACATAAATAAAATATATACACATGAGAAAATAAAAAATTTCTCAGAGAAAACCATTGAAACCCACTAAAAATAATAGGAAAGTAATGAAAACAATAGGGAATAATTTATTGGAAATTATTCCTATAACTTTTAAAAAACCATTGTAAGTATAAAATGAGTGTCTTGTAGAATCATATTCATAATTTTTTTTCACTCATGTAAAACCCCTATTAGAATAACTTAAACCCAATTAATTTCGTAGGAGTAAAAAATATGATTATCTCCCTAATATTTTCCTTTGAAGACTGTAACAATACCCAATGCATTAATGTGATATATCGGGATTAACAATCATCATGATGTATATCAATCTCATACATCATCATATATAATGCTCATGTAATATATCATGAATAATATATTTTTAAGCATACATTTTTAACCACTATAAGCCCTTGAAAATTTCATTTTAACCCCAATCAAAACATATTCCATTTTTCCAAAATAATAAGAAGAAATATCATTTTTTCTTTGATAGCACTTAAAAATATAAAATTTCCAGAATTGAGAGAATATGATATAATTTATAAAACCATATGAATTTTAGATAAATATTTTTCATAATTATTAAAATGGTATGGATTAAGTCATATATGTTAAAATATATATTCTTTTTGGTCTATTTTAAAAAATAAAAAATAAAGCATAAGGAAAATATTAAAAATATTTCTTTTTAGACAATATTAATGATTGTAAAATATTGTTAAAAATGAAATTTAACAACATTAGATGATTAAATAATAAAATTCATGAAATATTTAAAATAATATTGATACGGAGGAGAATGACATGGAATGAATACATTAAACCATGGCTTTAAAGAAAAATATTCCATCACTTTTGGTAACTTTTGAATCAAAAGGAAAATCAAGAAGATAAAATTAAAAATATTTTTAAATTAATTGAATTTTAAATAACGAATGATAAAATACACCAATATGGTATTTCATACACCATAAAAAATGAAACATGTGGTGAAAATAGAATAAGTGTCAAGAAAGTAAAATGTGATGAGAAATACCTAACCTCTAGTCCTGAATCATTACATACATTCAATAACTTTAGAATAATAAAATTATTTTAGATTTATAATTTATTAAAATTGTTTTCATGTTAATTCCATTATCATTATTAATTTTACTTCATTTATTATTATTAATTATTTTTTTACTTAATTAGTTAAGTTTACATCAGAAATTTTTAGGATGTTCAGTTCATATTCAAAAAAAATTCAATAGGTTGGATAAGATCAATGTGGTATTGGTTCCATAATCTACAGAATATAAATCATGATATTATTATTATTTGTATACATTAAATAAAATTTTATAACTATCTATGAAATGTGTACATGTACAAATAATCTCATCACTTCATGGAGGTGGTAGTCCACACGTACGCATGAACAATGTTATTATTTTAAAATAGACGGAAGGGAAATATAATAAGTATTATATTATCAATAAAAATAATGATTCTGTCATGAATATATTATAAAATCATTTGATCCATTATTTTAACCAACTATATTAGGAGGTTATAAAAAACAAAACACATCACTTCATGGAGGTGGCGGTCCATACTAATCCCTTAGTGATGTTATCATTTCATATAAGATATAAAATGGCATGGAAATGAGTTTTTCCATAACTATAACAATATTTTAGTATATATAAGATACTAATTTTTTTATATGATCATGGTAATATAATGTTTAAATTCGTATGAAGAAGAACCAAACATGAAAACACTTGGTTAAGAGTTATAACTCTTATTTAAGAAACCACCTATTGTAACACCCGAGAATTTTATGAGAAATATTTTTTTATGTTATGTAAATAATAAAAGGAATCTTTCACTACACACAACACTATCTTGTCTTGCTTTAAACGCAATCACGACCTTCCTCGATAGCTTGCATTGTACGCAATACTGAGATTCACTAAACAACGATATGCTATTAAAAAAATATTAAAACTAGCCGTTATGAATAGTGATACACACTTTTTAACATTTTATAAATTTTATCTTTAAAAATGGACTTCATTTTTTGATTCTTAATTTCAAAAATATCCTAGGGTGATTTTTTGGTATTTTTCTGAAAACTTACAATTTTTCATGAATAGTGAAAACACTGGGTTACAATTTAAAAACCGACTTTCTATTTAAATAATCATTTATTTTATTTAAATTTATTTTAGGTCAAAATTGATACATAATACCTATATAAGTTCAAATTAATCCATTGGAGTCATTTTATAATAATTTTAGATATATAAAAATTTTATTGAACTTTTCACCGTCTTTTACCCACCTCCTAGGAGAGTTTGAAAATTTACATAAAACTTAATTTTACTGCTTCTATGAGTGTAATTTCTAAAATCTGAGAGAAAAGGTTAATATCAAGGAGTAAAATGTGGTCTAATAAGATAAAAATATTTTTTGGTGTATAGTAACTCTTTACTTTTATTTACCATGGTTAAAAGTAAATAGGGTAATTAAGGGTGAAAATGATATTATTATTACACTAAAACATATCCTAATTCTATTGGATAAGTTTAATTCGACCAAAAACAACCTTATGGATAAAATATTACCCTTTAGGTCCACATGGATTAGATTAGGACACTTATTATTATTTTATTTAAAGAAGAGTTAAAATAGTTAAATTCAATGTTTAATAACTAAAACATTTTTTATATAGGTTTATAAGCAAAATTAATTCGACTATAAATATTCATTAGAAATAAAAAAGGATTTCCTACATAATGGTATTTTATTTATAATTTTTAGACTTTAAATAAATTAATTTATTTATGACACAATGATGATGCAATAATTACCTTATTAAGGAAATATTAACATAATTGATATTATAAATACCCAAATAAAAGTAATTTTAGAATTTTTAAGAATTAAACTAATTTTATATGTTTATATGAAATATTAGTATTAATTTAATTAACTTTTTTCGAACTAATCATGCTGTTATAATTTTCACAAAAATCAATCACACCATAGTGTCAAAATTGACATAAAATAGTTTTTTGAAAGAAGTTTATATTATTAATTGTTATTTTATTCCTAAAAATCTAAGGTTACACAAAATGAATTATATATGGATATATATATATATATTAATAATGAACCACTTGGGGTTATTTTGTCTTGGTATAGTAAGTTTATTAACCATATAGTGTAAGGAAACAAAAAGACACGGTAAAAGTTAAATTATTTAACTTAGAGTTAAATCTAAATGATAAAGATAAAATAGTAGCCTAAAATTGTATAAAACCTTTTGGTTGAGAGGATTTAGACCCATACACAATTTATTATCTAAATAAGTCACTTTGGAGCCATTATAAAGAAAATATGACTTCATTATAAAATAATATTTTAAGTTTTTCTTAAAGTGCACCTCTCCTCCCTTATAAAATGGTACCTCCTACCTCTCCTAATCACACCACTTTGAGCCTTAAAGCTCAACCAAAACCTACAAATTTCCCTTCTCAACTTCCCTAGAAACATCCTAGAGGACCTGGTATTATTCAAAGAACATCTTTAGTGCCCTAAGATGAGGTTAAGAAGAGGCGCTTCAAAGAAGAGTTAATGTCCGTTACCGATTCTTTCAACATTATTTCTTCTTATACTTCATATTATTTAGTTGTTTCGTTATGAAGTAATAAAATAAGTATCACTCATATAATTATATGTTATTATAAATATTAAAAAAACCCTTTTTCACTCTCTATCCATCCCACGGAAAATGAAATCACCACGCGTGCGTACGTACGGAATACCGTCTCCACGCCGTGGTGTAATCTGTTTTCCACCACCACCTTACATGGATGGGTATAATGGTTTAAATAATAACTATATATGATTATTCTAAAGTTATATTGATTCTTAAAAATTATACACTTCAATACAATTCCACGATCATGGGAATGATATGATCGCTCGTGCGTACGTACGGCCTACCGTCTCCACGATGTGATGCGACTCGTTCTACATAATATTCAATGAATAATGATTATATAAATGAATTGAATGAATAAATATGATATATATTACACTAATATTATTCTGTCATTGAGGTATCTATAACCTAAAAGGAATAATAAGAATTTATTTGACAGAAAATTCATAATAACAAAAAGCAATAAACACCCGAATAACAAGTAGGAATGAACTATTACTAATACGAAGCTAATAATATGACCATATATGATATCATAACAATTATTAAGATTTTGGAATAATTTAATAACATTATTTAAATAATTATATAGGAGTTTCAGACACGTACGAAGCAAATCAGACCTAAGTTAAGGGAAAATCTTGCAATCTCATTTTTATCCGAGATTGTTTATACTTCAAAATTTACTATGGAATATTTATCATCCACGTCCTTTTTTCCTCAGTATGTAATATTATTTATATCCTCCTACAATTGTTTTAATCCAATTTTACCCATTTTTGAGTTTTTAGTAAAAGATATGAAATGAATCTTTTGTCGTTTTTAGAACGAGGTATTTTTTGACTTTTTCGGCCAAAGTACGAGAAGAATGTTTTTCTTTAACTTATACGGCATGAATGGATTTTTAGAACATTATTTCCATGAATCTTCCTTTACAAGTTTTCAGGTTTATTTTTAATTAACTTCTTTTAATTTAAAATTTTATGACATGTTATGAAAGGAAACATGTTTTTGAAGTAGAAATGATATTTTCCTCAAGAATGGAGTTTAAGCGTTTTATCAAAATTATTTTCCATATAAGATAATATAGGGTTTTTTTTTCTATCCCTATTTTTACATTGATTTGATTATGTTATGATGGAATTATTTTTATGATTTCATTTTATCTTATAAAGATTATGTTATGATGGAATGATGTTTAAGAATCCCATTTTTATTACATGGGTTATGCTATGATGTATGATTTATGATTTTTTGTCACACATAATAATGGTGTCATTAGGAGATGGGTGGGACCTATATCTCCCTCCATTGAATTGGGTAAAGATTTATATCTCATGACATACACATGGCTGGAACGGTAGGTTAATCAGGTTCAGTGATATAGGACTGAAACGAGGGGTGAACTCGGTTCAGTGATGGACTTTGTCTGCTAAGATAGTTTTGACAATGAGTCTTGACTAATAAGAAATGATTCTCTATGATTATATGTGTATTCCACAAAGTTTCATGTTATGATTATTGGGATTACATTTCACTACTATTATTTATCCCATGTTATGAAATTATGATCACTTTTGCAGGATAAGATTTCCAAAATGTTATGTTATTATGAATATGATGTGATTGATATTTCTTTTTTTACCCTTACTGAGAATTTGAGCTCACCCTTTTGTATGTTTTCTTTTCCCCAGGTCAAGAAGAAGGTTATTAAGTAAGATATGCCAAAAGGGACTCTAGATATGATAAAATAAAAGGGAGACAATGTAGATGATTTATGAACCATTTTTTTATGTTTCCCAGTTTCTAAAGACACTATACCTATACGGTCCTTTCATGGTTTTGTTATATGTTGTAATAAGTGTGCTTCAATTTTGAAGTAATAACGATGCATGTAAAGTATGGGTTGTTATATTTGGTATTAGAGTAAAAGGAGGTAGGAATGAATCCGATCCTTGGGAACTCTCACATGTGAGCGTTGGACGAAGCATGGCTCTCCGCCCAAAGGCTTCATGAAGAAATGGATGCCACTGGGGATGGTGGTGTGTCCCACCCAGGGGGTGTAGCCACCCATGGAGTGACCTGATATGTATCAATTATAGTCCACTGGAAGTAATTCCAGACCACTATAGTTTGTATCATAGGAAAGGTATAATCATCCATTGGAAAATAGGATGTGAAAGACTTAGTAAGAACCCTAAGGATATATCTAAGCAGAGTACAAAATCTTAGTGTTTTAGAAATGGAAATGAACAAACTATGATAAGACCTTAAGTGTGACATTTTATTCTTGATTATGTGGTTTTCCTATTATAATTAGTGTTGATCAAACTATTATTCTTGGTTTTAGTCAATGGCTGGAACCTGAAAGAACCATGTTAATGCGTAATGTGACGGGAAATGCAATGATTGTCCCCCTGAGCAAACAAAAGTTATGGGAGATGGAATGAAAAATCTTGTAGACATGCTCACACAACTTTCTCAAGCTATGAATCATGCATGACTTCCAAACGAGCAAAGGAAGGAGCAACATTTTGTTGAATCTTTCAGGAGGCAGCATCCACCCTCATTAAGTGGGTTTACTGATCCATTAGTGGATGAACAGTGGATCATTACCACTGAAAAGATATTTTTAGTTCTTTAATGTTCTGAACATGATAAAGTCATCTTAGCAGTATATCGTTTGGAAGGTGAAGCTGATCAATGGTGGAATCTTATCAAGAATACGAGGAAAAGGGAAGAAATTGAATCCATGGAATGAGACGAGTTCAAGAACGTATTTTTTAATAAGTAATTCCTTCGTATTCTTCGAACAAATATGGAGAAGGAGTTTCTTGAACTGAAGCAAAAGGATGATGAATCAGTTGGTACCTATGAGGAAAATTTTACAAGGTTGAAAGGTAAGCTTCCAGAATTTTTATCCAACCCGAGAGTAAGATCGATCGATTCTTTAGTGGCTTAAAACCAAGTCTTTGAATGGTGTTAGCCATAAGGGACTTCAATAGCTATGAGGAAATCGTTCAATGTGCTCTCAAGGTTGAGATGGAGATTGGAGTAACCCATCAGTCATATGGGTTTGATAAGAAGTTGAAAATGGAATTCAAATGGAAATCTAAAGAGCACACTGAAAAGAAGATGAGTTTTCTCTTATGCTCAAAGTGTGGAAAGAATCATGGAGGGAGTTGTCTTAAAGGGACAAGTAAATGTTTCAAATGTAGAAAAAAAGTTAATCGGGCCTTTGAATTTTGCAATGATGGGAAGAAGATTTCTAGTGATGCGAACAAAAAAAAGGCTACACAGAGTGCACCTCCTACACTTCAATGTTACAAGTGCAAAGAAATGGGGAATTATTCTAATCAATTTCCTAATCCAAGGGTTGTTGATGATGATTGACGTCAACAAACTCTTAAGGCCAATGAAAAAGGAAATTCACATGCAATTTCTATCGCGATGTGGAGTATGATAACGAAGTGGTGAAAGGTACACTTACCATCCACTCTAAAGTAGAAAATGTTTTATTTGTTTCTGGATCCACCCAATACTTTATTTATGAATAATTTTCTAAGGGTATCACCATATTACCTCAGCAGTTAGATATGGAGTTAGCTGTGACAACCCCTAATGGCACAACAGTCGCATCAAAAGTTTACAATTCTTCTCTGATTGAATTTTTTGGGAAAGTGATTCCTGAAAACCTTGTGATCCTTCCTATAGTATAATTTTATGTGATTCTTAGCATGGATTGGATTTATTTATATGGAGCTCATATCAATTTACAAATAAGGGAAGTCATATTTCATATTCCAGATCAATCTATGATCGTCTATCGATGCAAGGATGAACATAACCTTCCAGTGGAAATATCTTCCATCTTATGGGTCTTGATTCCACTAAATGAAAGTTATTTATCTCAAATGGTTGGAGAGAAACTCAAGATTAAGAATAAACCCATTGTACGAGAGTTTGATGATGTCTTTCCGGAGGAATTTCTGGGTCTTCCACCAAATCGTGAAGTTAAGTTTTCAATAGAACTCATACTGGGTGCTTTAATTATTTCAAAGACACCTTATAGAATGGCCCCAATTGAGTTGCAGGAATTGGAGAAGCAACTCCAAGAGAATATTGATAAGGGATTCATATGCCCTAGTGCACCACCTTGGGGAGCACATGTTCTTTTTTTAATAAGAAAGATGGATCAATGAGACTCTGCATTGATTATCGAGAACTTACAAAGCTCACTCTGAAGAAAAAATATCCTCTCACATTCATTGATGACTTATTTTACCAACTACACGGAGCTCAATAATTTTCCGAGATTGATCTTCATTCAGGGTATCATCAATTAAGTGTCAAAATATAGGATATACCAAATATGGCTTTCCATACAAGGTATAGAAACTATGAATTTATAGTGATGCCATTTGGTCTTACTAATTCCCCTGCTATCTTCATGGATCTAATGAATTGATTCTTAAGAGAATATCTTGATCACTTTGTGGTAGTCTTTATAGACGATATTATTGTATATTAAAAGAGCAAGGAAGAACATGAAGATCACTTGATAATTGTATTGAAGACCGTTAGAAAAGATAATCTTTATGATAAATTTACCAATGGTAAATTTTGGCTTCAAAAGTTTCATTTTTGGGTCACATAGTCTCAAAAGAGGGGATATCTATGGATCCAACAAGAATAGAGGTTATCAAAAGATGGTCAAGACCAACAATAGTAACTGAGATCTGAAGTTTTCTTGGTTTGGATGGATATTATCAACATTTTGTGAAATATGTTTCATGATTATCTAATCCACTCACCAGGTTGACTCGAAAAGGAGTTATGTTCGTTTGGACGGAGGAGTGTGAAGAGAATTTCAAGGAGTTAAAAATAAGGTTATGCAGTGCACCTGTGCTCACACTACCTTGTAGTGGAGATAGATTTGTGATATATAGTGATGCATCCAAGAAGGGATTGGGGTGTGTTCTTATGAAAAATGATATGGTGATAGCTTATGCCTCACGACAGTTGAAAATCCATGAGAAAAATTACCCAACTAATGATTTGGAATTAGCTGCGGTAATCTTTGCATTAAAGATTTGGAGGCATTATCTTTATGGTGAAAGGTGTGATATTTATAATGATCATAAAATTTTAATGTATATTTTCACACAAAAGGAGCTGAATATGCACCAAAGAAGATGGTTGGAGCTGATTAAGGATTACAACTACTCAAATCATTACCACCCCGGGAAAGAAAACAAGGTGGTAGATGCATTAAGTCGATAAGACCATGATATCATATCCATGATGAGGATAAAAAAAGATCCAATATTTATGGATTTACAAATGATGGATCTTGGGATTATAATGGAAGGGGGAAAATCTTATCTTTCTCAAATGAATTTTCAGCCATATATACATGCGAAGATTAAAGAGGCACAGAAAGAAGATGTAGAGTTACAAAAGAAGGTGAGAAATGTTCCTGAATTGAACCTTGATTGTGATGGGATAATAAGGTTCAAGAATCGGGTTTGTGTTCCTCCCATCCCAGAATTAAAGAAGGAGCCGCCGGATGAGGCTCATAGTTCTTCATTCTCTATTCATCCTAGAATCAGGAAGATGTATAGTGACCTGAAAGAGTATTTCTGGTGGGATGGAATGAAAAGAGATGTTGCTGAATATGTCTCTCGATGCTTGATTTTTCAGCAAGTTAAAGCTGAGAGACAGAAGTCTAAGGGGATGTTACAACCATTAGCCATACCAGAATGGAAATGGGAAAGCATCACTATGGACTTTGTCCCCAGACTTCCTAAAACATCCAAAGGAAATAATGCTATCTGGGTCATAGTTGATCATCTTACAAATTCAGCACACTTCATTGCTATTAGAGTAGATTTCTCTCTTGATCAGCTTGATAGGATATATGTAAAGGAAGTGGTAAGATTTCATGGAGTAACACTTTCCATTATATCTGATTGGGATCCGAGGCTTACCTCAAAGTTTTGTCAAAGTCTTCATCATACTCTGGATACAGAGTTGAGTTTCAGCATTGCTTATCATCCTCAGACAGACGGTCAGTCTGTGAGGAAAATTAAAACTCTAGAAGATATGTTAAGAGCTTGCTCTATGGATTTCAAAGGTGGCTGGGATCAACACCTACCTTTGGTGGAATTTTCTTATAATAATACCTTTCACTCTAGTATTCAGATGGCTCCTTATGAAGCTCTCTCTGGAAAGAAATGTAGAACTCAAAATTGATGGGATAAAGATGGGGAAAGAAAGCTATTAGGACCTAATCTTGTTGATGAGATGGCAGAAAAGTTTAGATCTATTCAACAACACATAAGAGCAGCTCCGAGTTGAAAAAAAAGGTTATGCCGATAACTGAAGAAAAGACCTAGAGTTTGAAGTGGGTGATAAAGTGTTCTTACGAATATCTCATTGGAAGAGAGTAATGAGATTTGGAAAGAAGGGAAAGTTAAGCCCTAGGTATATCAGTCCTTTCAAAATAATGGATCATGTTGGGAAGGTAGATTACCAATTGGAACTTCCACCGAATCTCTTTCAAGTTCACGATGTGTTCCATGTATCTCTCATGAGAAAGTACATACCCGATCCTTCACATATACTCTGCTCAGAAGTTGTACCGCTAGAGCAAGATCTTTCTTATGAAAAACAAATGATAGAGATTCTAGATCGTAGTGAAAAAGTCCTATGGAATAAGACCACTCACTTGGTGAAAGTTTTATGGAGGAACCACCAATTAGAATAAGATACATGAAAGCTTGAGGATACGATGAGGGATAGGTATCCACATCTGTTTGTTACAAAGTGACGAATTTCGATGGCGAAATTCATTTTAAGGGGGGTAGAATGTAACACCTGAGATTTTTTTGAGAAATATTTTGAATTTATCTTATATACATAACCAAATGAATCTTTCACTACACACAACACTAGCTTGGATTGATTTAAACTCAATCGTGACCTTCCTCGATAGCTTTCATTGTACGCAATATCGAGTTTCACTAAACAACGATATGCTATTAAAATATTATTAAAACCAACCGTTATGAATAGTAATACCCAATTTTTGAAATTTTATAAAATTTATCTTTCAAAATGTACTTCATTTTTGGATTCAGAATATCAAAATTAGCCTAGGGTGAATTTTTTGTATTTTTCTGAAAACTTTCAATTTTTTGATGAATAGTGAAAACACTGGGTTACTATTTAAAAACCGAATTTTTATTTAAATAATCATTTAATTTATTTAAATTTATTTTAGGTCAAAATTGATACATAATACCTATACAAGTTCAAAGTAATTAATTGGAGTCATTTTATAACAATTTTAGATATATAAAAATTTTATTGAACATTTCACCGTCTTTTACCCACCTCCTAGGAGAGTTTGAAAATTTACATAAAACATAATTTTACTGCTTATGTCAGTGGAATATCAAAAATCTGAGAGAAAAGGTTAATATCAAGGAGTAAAATGTGGTTCAATAAGATAAAAATATTTTTTGGTGTATAGTATCTTTTTACTTTTATTTACCATGGTTAAAAGTAAATAGGGCAATTAAGGGTAAAAATGATATTATTATTACACTAACACATGTCCTAATTTTATTGGATAAGTTTAATTCGACCAAAAACAAACTTAGGGATAAAATATTACCCTTTAGGTTTACTTGGATTAGATTAGGACACTTATTATTATTTTATTTAAAGAAGAGTTAAAATAGTTAAAATCAAAGTTTAATAACTAAAACATTTTTTATATAGGGTTATAAATAATATAAAGTCTACTATAAATATTCATTAGAAAGATAAAAATATTTAATACATAATGGTATTTTATTTATAATTTTTATACTTTTAATAATTTAATTTATTTATGACACAATAATGATGAAACAATTACCTTATTAAGGAAATATTAACATAATTGATATTATAAATACCCAAATAAAAGTAATTTGAGACTTTTTAAGAATTAAATTAATTTTATATGTTAATATGAAATAATATTATTAATTTAATTAACCATGTTCTTACTAATCATGCTGTTATTAGTTTCACAAAAATCATTTACCAAATAGTGTCAAAATTGACATAAAATAGTTTTTAAAAAATATATTATATTATTAACTATTATTTTATTCCTAAAAATATAAGGTTCAGAAAAATGACATAGATAAGGATATATATATTAATAATGAACCACTTTGGGTTCGTTTGTCTTGTTATAGTATGTTTATTAACCATATAGTGTAAGAAAACAAAAAGACATGTTAAAAGTTAAATTATTTAACATAGAGTTAAATCTAAATGATAAGGATAAAATAGTGAACTAAACTTGTCTAAAACCTATTGGTTGAGATTATTTCGACCCATCCCCACTTTATCTTCTAAATAAGTCACTTTGGAGCCATTATAAACTGAATATGACTTTATTATTAAATAATATTTTATGTTTTTCCTAAAGTACCCCTCTCCTCCCGTATAAAAGGGAACCTCCTCCCTCTCCTCCTCACACCACTTTGAGCATTAAATCTCGGCTGAAACCTGCCAATTTACCTTCTAAACTTCCCTAGAAACATTCTATAGGACAAGGTTTTCTTCAATGACCATATTTAGTGCCCTAAGAGGAGGTTAAGAAGAGGCGCTTCAAAAAAGAGGTAATGTCCATTAACGATTCTTTCAACTTTATTTTATCTTATAATTCTTCTTATTTATTTGTTTCATTATGATGTAATAACATAAGTATCACTAATATACTGATATGTTATTATAAATATGAAAAAACTCTATTTCACCCTCTATCCATCCTACAAAAAACAAAATCACCGCGCGTGCGTACATACGGAATACCATCTCCACGATGTGGTGTAATCTGTTTTCCACCACCACCTTACTTGGATGGGTATAATGGTGTAAAGAATAACTATATATGATTATTGATAATTTAAATTGATTATGAAATAGTATAAACTTCAATACAATTCCACGATCATGTGAACGATATCATCACTCATGTGTACGTACGGCCTACCGTCTCCACGATGTGATGCGACTTGTTCTACATGACCTTCAATGCATAATAATTATATAAATGAATTTAACGAATAAATATAATATATATTATAGTAATATCATTCTGGAAATTATGTATCTATAACCTAAAAAGAATAATAAGAATTTATTTGACAAAACATGCATAAGAACAAAAAGTAATAAACACCTGAATAACAAGTAGCAATGAAATATTACTAATATGAAGCTAAGAATATGACCATATATGATATCATAACAATGAGTAAGTTTTTGTAATAAGTCAATAACATTATTGGAATCATTATAGAGGATTTTCGGACACGTACGAAGAAAATCGGACGTATGGTAAGGGAAAATATCTCAATCTCATTTTTATCCGAGATTGTTTATACTTCAGAATTTACTGGGGAATATTTATCATCCACGTCCATGTTTCCTCAATATGTAATATTATTTCTATCCTCATACATTTTTTTTAAATCCAATTTTACCCACTTGTGAGTTTTTTTGTAAAATATATGAAAAGAATCTTTTGTCGTTTTTAGAACGAGGTATTTTTTGACTTTTCCAGTCAAAGTACGAGAAGAATGTTTTTCTTTAACTTATATGGCATGAATGGATTTTTAGAACATTATTTCCATGAATCTTAATTTACAAGTTTTCACGTTTATTTTAAATTAACTTCTTTTAGTTTGAAATTTTATGACATGTTAAGAAAGGAAAAATGTTTTTGAAGTAGAAAGGATATTTTCCTCAAGAATGGAGTTCAAGAATTTTATCAAAATTATTTTCCATCTAAGATAATATAGGATTATAATTATATACATATTTTTACATTGATTTGATAATGATATGATGGAATTATTTTTATGATGTCCTTTTATCTTATATGAATTATGTTATGATGGCATGATGTTTAAGAATCCCATTTTCATTACATGGGTTATGCTATGATGTATGATTTATGATTTTGTGGCACACATAATAATGGTTTAATTATGATATGGGTGGGACCTATATATCCATGCAATTCATAGGGTAAAGATTTATATCTCATGAGGTAGACATGGCTGGAACAATAGGTTTATCCGGTTCAGTGATACAGGACTGAAATGAGGAGTGTACTCAGTTAAGAAATGGAATTTGTCAGCTAAGATAGTCTTGGCAATGATTATTGACTAATAAGAAATGATTCTATATGATAATGTGTGTATGCCACAAAGTTTCATGCTATGAATATTGGGATTACATTTCACTACTATTATTTATCCCATGTTATGAAATTATGATCTCTTTTGCAGGTTAGGATTTCCAAAATGTTATGTTCTTATGAATATAATGTGATTGATATTTCTTTTGGTTACCCTTATTAAGCATTTGAGCTCACCCTTTTGTATGGTTTCTTTTCCCCAGGTCAGGAAGAAGGGTATTAAGTAAGATATTCCAAAAGGGACTCTAGATATGATAAAATAAAAGGGAGACAATGTACATGATTTATGAACCAGTTGTTTATGTTTCCATGTTTCTAAATACACTATACCTATATGGTCCTTTCAAGGTTTTGTTATATGTTTTAATAAGTGTTCTTAAATTTTTAATTAATAATAATTTATGTAAAGTATGGGTCTTTATACCTATTCCATACAACTTAAGCTTTCTAGGATAGCCATTTAGTTGGAAAATAACCTCTAGGAAATGGGTATGAAGTTTGGGAATGAATTTTTGGATGGTATTGATCATTCTAAATGGCTATAAAGTTCCATATATTCAAATATTAGGAGGATAAGGATGAAATACATTTAACCAATAGAATGTATACATGTTTTAGTTGAATTTATATCCTTATCTCTTAGTTCAAACCCCTCTTTAATCCATTCAATCATAACACAAGAAACTAATTTATCAATTTATACATGTCATAAAAGTAATTTTAAAATTTCAAAGAGACAAATACCTATACCATTAATTATATCCTTGAAACATCACCATCCAATTGAGTTATGATAGGATATCTAGGATTTTTTAATGATTTGAAATTTATTTTTAAACATTAAATTCCATTTAAGGTTATTTTAAAGACTTTTAAGAAAATTTATCATTAAAAATATCAATATAATAATGGAATTTGAATTTAAACTCTTCGCAAATAAATTATGTAGTTAAATTATTCAATAAATTCATGTAATACCATAATTAACTGGGATTACTCATTAGAGAACCTAGTAATGCCTAGTAAAGAGTGCATGTGAGCATGGTGACTGAAAACAAGGGTGTTTTACAAATTAGTTTGTGACCATGAGGAAAATAGTATTAGGAGATAACACTAGGCATGTGGTAACTATGTTGGTCTACCTTAAATATACATTATAGAAATGTCTCTATTCAATTATCCTATCCTTAAACCACAAGGAAGGAAAGTGGTAGCATGATTACTTCCGTCATTGATCCATATTATAGTTTCATTATCACATGGTTTTGTCTTCTTTACGCCTCATGAACCCATTACTTTTTCCTTAATATCATGGAGTTAACCCCCCCCTAGAATGGAGTCTGAATGTAATTAAGGGGAATTTATTCTAAATCGATTTAAGGTAGATTAGGTGACCATACTATCCTCTTCGAAGACATGCATAATATTTATAGGGGGTTCACAATCTTCTCAGCAAATTTTATTGGGTAGGTGAATGGTCACATGTTATCCTATAAATTGGGTGACCCCCTTTATTATCACATATTTTTCAGAGCATATTTAATCTCTCAATAATCATCTAAATTTCTATGCACTTGAATCTTCCCGATTTCCTCATCATGACATTTATTTTTTAAGATCAATATGTTTCCTTTGGTTTCCACATGGGAACCTTATTATCCACTTGTTTACTTAGTGGTATTTGGATGTTAATGTGGTTTCCTCGTAGGATTTACAAATTTTCTCAGTTAACCTCACATTCCTTATAGTTTCTATACATCCTCACCTAAGACTATGTGGATTTTCAAGGTTATATGCTTTTAAAATGTTGTGTTCACATGGTTACTATATGATTTCTTATAATTTTTAATTTATTTTATTTTAGGGTCTCATTTTTAATTTTATTAGTGGAAAATATGACCTCTATATTACAAAGGCATGATCAAGCTATATCCACACACCATTCTGAAATTATTAGAAGATTTGAGGTTAGGAATAATTAAAAAATAAAAGAAATTCATAAGTTCTTATCATAGATAATGGTAATGAGACTTTAGGATTATTCACTATTAGATATGATACACTTCTAAGGATTTGGGAAAATATGTGACTCCCCGATTCCTAAATCACATGTATTTAACTTGTGTCTTCATTGGATCAATAAATACCATGAGATTCCTCATGACAATATATCAATGGTCATATATTTCATAAAAGATAATAACCATCCTGATGTTTATATTGTGAGGTATAAACCCTTATAATGATATTAGAAGAAACAAAAAATTATGACTGAGGTGCATACTTATGGGTTGATCTTGAATAATTTAATAGTGAATAGGAATATTGGTTGGTCAGCCAGCTTGTAACTCCAATATGGAGAGGAATTTACCAAAGACCTGATCAATTCATTTATGGTATTATTGTGCTGTAAGAATTTTGAATGGGAGATAAAGGTTGTGGGCTTGTATGAATCCATTTGGATTTCCCAAATCTTTACCCATTGAAATAATTATTTGATTCGGAAATTATTACCAATTAGATACCATATAACAATACATTCAGTATAGTGTGCAGAGACGTTAGAGTCGACCTACGAGACATACAAATTATCAGCATGGAATCAGTATTTTAAGAAATATATGATTAGTTTCTCCCTCCATCCTATACATGGGAAAATAGTAATAAGAAACGACCACTAGTTAGATAGTTTCTTAGATCAATAAGAAGAGTGGTAGGGGAAAATATTCATACCAAGAGAAACTTTTCTTTTTAGTTCAAGGTTTTCTATATTCATAAAACTGACCAGGAAAGTGTAGCACCAATTTATGATTAATGTAGGAAAACTCAGGGTGAATCAAGTATCAATAATTGTTTTATATTTCTAT
This sequence comes from Viscum album, assembly GCA_963277665.1. NCBI lineage: Eukaryota > Viridiplantae > Streptophyta > Magnoliopsida > Santalales > Viscaceae > Viscum > Viscum album. The sequence continues at coordinate 397,033,211 of OY728166.1, forward strand.
GAAATTAACCTTCTACTATATTTATAAAATTGTGACTATTTCAATAATATACACAAACACACACTAACACAAAGGAACCCAACATGTTTTCATGCTTCACATATCAATATGATAAGGACAATACTTGGTGTGATAAGGAATCCTATGAGATCACACTACCAACTAGAATCATTATTTTTGTACAAGGATAATACTATGACCCTAAAAATCATGTCTTCATTTATCTTGAATATGTTTCTATGAATCCCACACAAAAGTGGACCCTACACTTTATAATGATAATAATTTGAAAAAATATAATCTTTCTTATAAAAAATTGATCTCCTCCATGTCTTTGATTGTTCTAAAATATTCCACATCCACTGTACTAGCAATGCATGAAACAAGTAGAAAGTATTATTTAAAATTGTACAAGAACAAGTTGTTTCTTATCTTCATATGTAAAACAGTTGAAAAAAACACTTTTATCTTTTCCCCTTATTCCATTATTCTTCTTCTGATAATAATAAAATAATAACTATATGTTATATATCTAGATGATCTTATTCTTCTCACTCTTTTCTTCGTTTACTTGTTCTAAATCTTTACGCTATTTCCCACTTAACAAGTCTGCATAGTAGACCCTTTCTTAAACATCTAATTCATATTTGAGTTTGATTTTCAAATTAAAATCACTATATTCAATTTAAACCCTTAGATCATATATCATATTAATATTGATAGTTAAATTCAAATTTTTAATTATAATAGGTTTAAATAACCCCCAAAATTAGAATATGAATCCAATTCATCATAGATATTTGAACTAATTATATTTTCCTAGAATATCAATATTATATCTCAAATTCAACCATTACAACATGAATCGGTAGTTCAAACTAGTTTTCTTAACAAGATGTACACTCTATGATGTGACCCTATGTTGTGTCATGGAAGACCTTAAAATTCTAGTGGAACCAAAAATCATTGAAAAACATTCGAATCTTGATCCATGAACCATGGTGTGGTTTTCCTAATTTTCTCATAAATGTGATATCAAATATAATATCCAGTGTGCAGGTTAGAAATTCTATATATTTATTAAAATCTTATCTTGAGCCACTTTGAAGCACGATCTTGAATATACTATACAGACACATTATTTATATTCATCATGTGGTGTAATAATATCATTATGACATATAGAACTATAAAATAATGGGGTTACCGAAAATCTTCCATTATTATTTTTGGCATGATAATAATCTCCATGGTGTAACCACATTTCTACCTCTTATCCTTATAGTATAACTAGAAATAATATAATGTGGAGACCTTTGATCGAGCCTCTAATGTTGTGTGGTCACTTTACGGTATGAGGTCATGTAGCCCATTTTTATATCCCACTACCCAATTTAGAATCTCTATAGAATAGAAACCTCTGTTGTGGTGTAGTACTACTTGATGTCAGCATGATACATATTGGACATTTATTATAGTTAAGAAAAGTACCTCCATTTAGCTTTTATGATGTAATTCTATGATGCGTTGAACTCCTTATGATACACCCTTAAATATTCTAAAATAATGAACTATTATAATGATATATAACCACATTGAAGCATCTTAAGAATCATTTGAATTAGTCTAAAAACACATTCACCTCATAATAAATTTGAGTTTGAATATGATATATTAATTACCACAAAATTCTAACACAGATGATCACATACAGTCCAACCACTTTCAACAAACTTAATATAAGAACATATAAAAACCTATTGGTCTCAAAAATCCCCCCATTAGGTGTTTTTTCAACTAGGTAACATGAATCACTACAAAACATTGACAAAATAGTAATACAACACAATTAAATACTCATTATCCTATATGAGAGAACAATATGTAGCGAAAAATAATATTGAAAAAATAATAGAATTCATTCCATGACATAACGTTGATATATAGCCATTAAATGTGAACATATTCACCTTTCATGATGATAAATTACTTAACAAAACTTATAATATTTAAATAAACTTTTAGAAATATTCACACGCATTCATAAATATAGAAATAATAGCTTTCCCCTATGAATGACTATCTTCAAAAATATTCCCCCTAATAAAAACACACAAAAATCGATTCTACCACTATACACATCTCCACTATATATATTCATTATTTTTTGAAAACTTCAATAACATTGACATAAATAAATATTTTTGTTGTCACTTTTTATACCTTTGTTAACTATATCCAAAGTCTAGAAAGAGTGAGGGGAAAAATCACCATACCTTATACTTGATAAAGAAAAGGCTGAGTTACCAACATCATCATCAGATTATAAAATTATTCCTTTACCTATGGCTTGGATAACACATACATAATCTAATCATTTAGGTGAAAAAATTTCATTTTTAATTCATTTTCTCCCTGAGTTACTCGAGGAAATGGTATTTGATATCAATGTTCTTCCTTATTTAATGATTAAATAAATTATTTTATAAATTTATAGGAATTTTATTTTTATATATCAAGAGAAGTTAAAGCTTCACTTAAACCTACTAATATTCTATCTATGTCTTTATCCATATTAATTGAGCCCTGGAATGAGTTGTATCTATATAGTCTACTTCAAACATGCTTAATTATACAAGTATTTTCTTCTTAGGGTGATAAAAAACACACCTATCTTCAAGATAGAAAACTCAACTAGATTTTGATCTTTTATCATCAATAAAACCAACCCTATCCTCAACACTATCATATATGCATAGAATTCATTTCAGCTGCTCAACAAAAACAACATCAACCTCTGTTATGGAATTTTCTTTATCATATGAAGTTTATTTATTTTATTACTCCATAACTTTCATAATAATAAAATAATTGATCTATATAATTTCTTTTATGAAAAACTGATAACCCCATATAGTTCAAGTATATCTAAATAATATCACAACAATACCTTTATTTTCAAGCATTATAATATTATCACCTTTCACCTTGATAACACAAGGGTTTCTACGAAGATACTTCAAACTTGGATATTTTCTATATTACAAATCATAAGGTGACATATCTAAATTTGACCATTGTAAAAATTAGTTTTGGATATTAAAACCTGTATGGATATTTTTCTTTAAAATTAATGATAATTATAATACTCATCTAACATTAGTTTAAGTCCTAAAACTTGTTCTATATAAATATAAAACAAATAACATGGGTGAATTCATCAATAAAAGTAATAAATTACTAATCTCCATTGTTTTTTTTTCTTACATATGGTCTTATGAACATCTGAATGAATGATCTATAAGGGGTGAGTAGATTAAATCAACACTATTTTCTGTAAAGTGTTAACAATCATCCCCTTTTAGAATGTTTATCACATCTAATATAATTATCTTATTAGAAACAGATCAAAATGAAAATTGTCTCAAAATTTGGTCATATTCATCAATATTTTCATAAGAATAGAAAATATTTTACTTCAAAATTCATTTTCTTCTTTCATAATTAGATTACATGAGTTTCCAGAACCACCCACTTGAAATTTGTTTTTCTTTTTCACTATCCTCAAGTCCTTACATTTACATTTTCAAGGTTCTAGAGAAAGAACACATATTTCCTATAAACAAATTGAATTTCTTTATTAAAAATATATGAAACACTTAACAAATTTTGTTTCAATCCATAAACTTATATAGTGTTTTTGGATTCTTTTCTTTTATATTCTAATGTTTGTTGAAACAAGTCCTTTTATCATCAGTGACCAATCATTTACAATGTCAATAAGACTCTCTTGAAATTTACAAATCCAATTCAAGAGTTTTAAATATATTTTCATTTAGGTTGATTATCTACCTTCCAAGATCTAGGGAATTTCTCCTTTGTATGATTTAAGTTATACTTTCTCAATTATGGCATTCTCATTTATTTTTTCCTTCTTCTTCTGATACTTTTGAGTACTAAAGGTAATATTTTGTTGGTATAATGAAATGAAAAGGCAATAATTAGTATGATGATAAAGATAATATCACCTTAAAAATACCTCTTCATATAAATAATATTTTTTCTATTATTTTTATATTGTGTTCTTAACTAGTCTATTAACATCCTTATTTGAAGTGGACATAATCCCCCTCAACCCGTACCCATCACACCTTCTACTATGATTATGATGTTGGTAATTGAAAATGTTTTTTTTCAATATTCTATTATCCTCTACAATTTTATAAATAACAATATAAACCATATTTAAATTTTAATATAACCTACACTATATATTTTTTATACTTTCATTCAACATTCATGAAGTCACCAATTTTAAGTATTTTTTATGAAACATAATTTTTTAACTCACAAAAACTCATATTAACGTCAATATTTTTAAAACTCTTTTAGAAACAACAGTTGTATTTTATTTTTCAATAATCTTTTTGGTCAAGAAATTTCTAGAATTTGAAAATCACTTTATTTTTACAAGACTATATTCTTCACGAATTGCATCTTCTTCACTAATTTTCAACAAAATGTTCATCATTTTTCCATCCTTATTAATGATTACTATTGGTATTCTTGATTTATAAAATTCATTGAACATTCTCAACATTTGAAACAAAAATTTTGAACATTGTATTTACATTTCTTCAAATTCTATTATATTGTAATCATGTTTTCCTGTAAATGATTGAACCCATTTATTTTATCCTTTAATATTTCTACCAAAATAATGTTATGAGTATTTACATTATCAATAAAAATATTAGAGCGTTTAACATTTTCCAAAAATCATTGAAATTTATTCTAAAAATAATCATTCATTTATATTGAATAATTTTCATATTTTTTATATTTTATGCTGTCCTTATTATGTTTGGATACCCATGATAGTCATTATTTTTATTTTATTTTCAAAATAAATTATATCTCGATCTCATTTTATTATTTACTTTCATAAATACATTAATCATTAATTTTTAAAATGTTTTTTTTCCAACATCTTCACCACTCAATGAAAACTAATTTCAATAAGAAAGAAGTTTATCTTATGAAATGTTGAGAAAATATTTATGTTATAATTGTATGAAACCATTGGATTATTGTGTTTCCTATTTGATAATATCATATGAATAACGTCTTCCTCTACATTATCATCATTGGATTTTGATTTTGGCAAATTTTCAACAAAATGCCTAATAGATCCTCACCTAAAACATTTTAAGGGAATATTTGATTTGTACTCACCAATCCCTATTTTCATGTTTCCAAAGATTAGAGACATAAATTCATAAAACATCTCCCCAAAATATTCATATGAATCAGAAAAAAATTCTTCATCAATAAAAACCTTCTTCTTAGACATCTATTACTTTATGGATTTAGAAGAGACTTATTTATCAATATTATCCTTATTCTAGATAGAACTATATTCACTCATTTCATAAGATATTAAAATAATTTGAAAATCATGAAGGGGAATTTAACTTGGATCCTTTTCTTCAAAAGAATATACTTTAGAGTCAAAATTATATTTTAATATACACAAAATATTTTCAATAATTTTAATATCATCAAACTTGTCACCATAGACTATTATCATTCTCACAAATTTAATAACCATTGTGAATAAAATATCAGTAGTTTCATAATCATGACTCCATAATATTCATAAGCACGTACCCCAAATGGAAATTTGGATCACTTCATATTACTCTTTTTTATAGATACTCTAAAATTTATCCCATATATATTTAGTTATTTTTAGTCCTTTTAATATTAAAAATATCACTTTCTGAGAGTGATAACTAAATATAATTTTTTATATGAACACTATTTTCCAAATTCTTCGTATTAGTTTCAATCAGAGAAACACATTTATCATATGAAACAAACCCATTGGTGTTTACTTATAAAACACCACAACTGATGGATTATAAGTATGAAATCATCTAGTATTTCTATATGTGATAGATTTTCCAACTAAATGTTAGAACACCCTTCATATTGATTGAAGTTAAGTTATACATTATATATAATACAAATCCGTGACTTATTCTTAAAATATAGAGATAGAGACTTCAAATTAAAAATAATTCATATAGATAATCTATAATGAAGGAATCCTTCCTTTGATATCACTTATTTGAACACTTTAAAAATAGCATATGATCACTGAGATGTGTAGGTTGGAGGGGGATAATTGAGTGACTAATAATGATTTTATATTTCTCATGAAATAATATTTTACACTAGTTAGGCTGTAGTGATGATTTTTATAACACACCCAAACACACACCAACCAAAGGGAATATAATATATTTACACGGTTTACCTTTCAATGTGAGAAGTCAAGTACTTGGGGTGATATGGATTCCTCCATGATCAAAATAACTTGTAAAATCATCATGTGAGTACAAGTTGTAGGGTATAACCTTGAAAATCATGTTTTTGTGTCTCCCAACTATACCTCGGTGAGTACAGCACACAAGTGCATCCCACACTTTATAATGATAATAATTTTAAAGACAATGAAATAGTCTTTAACAAAATAGTCCCCCTCTAAGTCATTGATTATGCCAAAGTCGTCCACTTATAATATACTTTTCCTACATGAAACAAGTATGACTTTTCATTTAGTCATTGACATGAAAATGTTTCTATTCAATTTGTATTCGCAACACATTCACATAACTAATCAGATCTCATTATTCCTCTATCATTATTTTTATTTACATAATCAAAAAATCTCTACTATATGGAATATATCAAGAAAGTATTTTTTATTCTCTTTATTTTATCCCTTTACTTCTTCTTAATATTTACACTATTTTGTACTCACTAAATCTACACATCTGACCCATTCAATAATAAATAAATAATATTTATATTTTATTTTTTAATTTAAATATCTTATTCAATCACAACCATCATATAATATATGATCTTAATAATTTTCATTAAATTAAAATTTGTAGTTATAATAGGCTAAAACAACCCCCAAAATTCAAATATGAGTCTAAGTTCTCAGGGATTCTCAAAATTCCTAGATTTTCCTTGAAAAAACATCAACAATGAAACCTCCACCATTGTGGTTTGAGGTTTCAGTTAAAACCATTCATTTCTTATCCATATATACACTATAAAACATGGGAATGTGCTATAATGTAGATGTTTTAAAATTTTTAGTGGCACAAGAACTCCAAAAATATTCATTTCATCTTTATCCAGGCATTAAGGGGTGGTCTTCAATATTTTTTATGAACAAGGATGCAGAATATGAGATTATATATAGTGGACCTAAATTATATAGAGCCATATAAATCCTACCTTGATATTATTTGTAGCTAGATCTTGGTTCTATGGGGTAGACACCTTATTTTTATTATATTTTTGGTGTAAAAATATATTTATAGAAAAAAGACCTGTTCACAAATAGGGTTACCAAAAATAGACTTTTCTTATTTGTGGTGGGGTAATCCTCTATATAGTTCAACCACATTTATTATTATTCTCCTTATAGGACAACCAATACTACTAAAACATAGATACCTCTAATTGACTCTCATCTATATCGTGGTAACATACTTTTCTAAGTGAGGTTCTGTAGTCCATTTTTCATCCCACTTCCTAATTTAGAATATTCTTGGAATGGAAATATATACTATAAAATAGTCCAACATTATGTTAGTTAGATATAGTGTGGACATAAATTATGATTCATAACATCTTCTAAAATAAAATTCTTTGATGAAACACTATTACTTGGGTTTTAGAAATCCTTATACAACTCCCATTAATATGATTGCATCAAGAGATCTTATCATGATATATAATCACCTTAAACCAACTTTATAATCACATGAATGTTTTTTCAAACACCTTAACCTCACAATTAATGTGAGTTTGAATATGATTTACACATTTAAAAAAAAATCCAACACAAATAATTAGATCCACTCCATCCTCCTTCAATAACTTAACATAAAAAAATCTCAACAACGTTTGATCTAAAAAATAAGAACAAATATAAAAGAGGGAAAAAAGGATTAAGTTTATGGAAGTGTAGATATACTAACACTTATTGGAAAACTCTAGAAGAGGTCTAATTTAACAAATGGGATGGGGGAGTTACTTTCATGGATGACATATTAGTACATTTGTCTATTTTTTAGAGACCTATGTATGTTTTTTCCTCATACTAGTGGGGGATTTGAAGGTTAACATTAGATTTTCAGTTTCTATGATAGATTACCAACTAGTTAGATACACCTGGGTTAGCTTATTAGTTTCATTTATAGACTAATTATATTACAAACATGGTTATATCTATAAAGTGATGGCCTTGTTCCATATTTTTGAACCACTCAAAGTGTTGTTGGAATGTATATTAAAACAGTTTTGTGGGTATGAATTTATTAATACCAATGAGATATATAGTTATAGAGTTTTTCCTTACATGTAAAGTATCAGTTGGGTATTTATATGATGACTAATGTAATGATATGTTAGGGAAATGACAAACCAACATGGATAGTTTATGAACACAAAATATACTTTCCCTTTGTACTATTACTAATAGTGAAATTAAGACTATCAAGGAATGTGATTATCTACAATCCTTATGAGAGGGAGTCCTAGAACACTGGTTTTATGGTAGGGTCATTTTAAAGGGGTATATTTCCTATATGTATTTATTTATTTTTAACTACAATCTATAAAATTTACATCCCCTCTATGCAGTGCATAATCAAAAAAAATATGTCGGGGATGTGTCATTTTTTATTAACTTTGAGATTGTAAGAGAAATGAGTACATGTGATTTTTTCCAATTGGATGTTATCAATGAAATTATAATTGACATTTTAAATTCATAGAATCACTCATATCCAAATATTAAATTGAGAGAGATGGTTCCAAAAGTTGAGTATACATTAGTGGATTCCAATTAATATAAAAAAGATCCAATGATAGTGATACAAAAGATATTCCAAAGCTTAGGAAGATAATTTCTTGAAAACTAGTTAGAATACAATTTTCTAAGAAGAAGGTCAACTCAAAGGTGTCTTATATTGAGTTACAGAATCACATTGTCTTTTGTTTTTAAAATCATGAAACACTTTGTTAAATATTTGATCTGGCTTGAGTTTTTTATTTTTTATCTTTGATTTTAAGAATGTTAAACTCTATAAGAAAAATATCGATACATTTAGGATTTTATATAATTATTTTTTGATGATTTTTGAAAATCTAATGATCTTGGGAGTTTTAAAATACCGAAAGTTTAGGGTTTAATAAAAAATTGGTTACCTGATTGTTTTATAGAAGAATGTAGTGGTGCTAAATTAATTCATTGGTATATTTAGATATTCATTGAGTCCATCACAATATGAACACATAAATTAATACCGATTACATTAAAATTTAACTCTATCATCAATGAATCCACCAATATAGTTTTTCTAATAAAATTTATAAATATAGCTACAATTCATGGATTATATTTTACCAAAAATAATTAAATTAATAATTTTAATGAGATCTATCAGAAATATTAAAACAAATTCAAGTCTTTGATAACTTAATAAATAAGTGTTTTTTTTATTTTTTTTACCTTCTTAGTATTTAAAATATTTTTGATTTCATGGTTTCATTTAAAAAGAACATAGGGTTTCTTGTATTAATTTGTGTGTTACTAATTGCATTGATTGAGGGATTCTTGGCAAAGGAGGATAGATATGGGCTACCCATTATAATAATTTGTATACTAAGATATTAGTTGTACTAGCAGAAATATCATTCTTTATGTTTTCTAAATTTATATCTAACAATTGGTTTGGTTAAGGTATTCTAAGGTAAATCAAAAAGACTCAATATTTATGATTAAATAAGTATATACCATTCAACTAGTCTATAGTCGAGGATACCATGAATTACGTTTAGGACTCCACATTTTATTTGATTAACAATATAATTTATAATATAATTTAATAAGTATTTTATTTTTAAATCAATACTATTCATTTTATTAAATTATTATTCTTTTATAGTTTAATTAGTATTTACTGAAATACAGATAGTTTTAATTTTCCCTAATGTATATTAAATTCATAAATAGTCATAAAAATTCGAACAGTTTAATTGTGTTGTTTTTTCTCTAATCTCTTATGGATAAATCGATATTTCATATTACAGATAAATTTAGTGTTTTAGAAGGCTAAATATTATTAGTTGTTTTCACACTAAAATTCACCCACTCGTAGTTCATATTCCCAAATTTATACAATCCAACATTTGGTATCAATGTTTGGTCTCTATATTTGAGAATGTACCAAATTGTTTTGTTTCTTTATTCTTAATTACACTGTTGTATTTTTATTATAAGTTTCCTTGGACCCTACAATGTGTAGATATATTTTTTAAGTATGGAAGTTATGCTTGTTTGTTCCATTGAAAATATTAATCTAAATAAACCAACAATTATTTTATTTATGTTAATTTGAATACTAGAGAGACATTATAATAACCTTTTTTATTAGTATTAAAATTTAAAATTATACTATCCATATTTATAATTAAAAATTACTAAAAAAATTAGTTTCTAATTTTTATATAGAGGATAAAAAGGAGTTTCAACATAATTTTAGTGTTTGAAATACACTTTTTAAAAAAATGCAAAAAAAAATATATAGCCAAGTTTCATTATGTATATATTATTTTGTAATATGGAAAAAATTTGATGTTACATGATTTGAGTCATGAAAATTTCTTGAGATAAAGAGATATATACTAAGATGAGATTATTATGAATTTTATTTCATACCTGGTAAATTTAAAAATCAAATACATTAGAGAGTAGTGACTATTGTCAATAGTGTATAGTTGCATGGAGAAAATGAATTTTATATCGATCAACTTATGTATAAATTTATTAATATTATTTTAAAGATATTTAAATCTAAAATTACTAATATTGGTGATATGAATCATATTTTCCTCATAAATTGAAATACCAAAATCTATAAATCAAGAATATCTAAGATAAATTCATGAAATGTTCTTGATAATAGTGAATGTAAACCAATAGATAGTGAACTTGATATCATATAAATAAGTTTGATAAAATATAATTATTTCTAGAGAAACTATTCAAATGCTATAAAATAGATAAATTCTAATACTAAAACTATTAGTTTCAGGTGAAAAAAGAAAGGTCATATTCTAGCTGACAGTATGGAGTTAAAGAAGAAAAAAAATATATTGTGGAAAGTATTCAATGAAGAAATTAAATAATTGTATAAAATATATAGACACAAAAAGTGTTGGTTAAATTGATACTAGTTCTGACAGCTCATCAGAAGATAGTGATAATAGAAGAAAAATCACTAGAATATATGAAAATTCATAATGATAATTTTTGGTAATACTAACTACAAAAGACCTCACTAAAATAACTATATATTCGAAATGTTTCTTTCCTTCTGTAATGTAAAATTATGATAATAATTCATCTTGGTTAGATGATAATGAGACAGCTCTAGAAACTATTTAAAAAAATTAAATATTATATTAATGAATGTGAAAATAAGTATCAGAAGTTTTATAAGTGTTATAAAAACCCTAAGGATGAAACCCCTGATGGATATAATAGCATTGGGAATCCTTAAGATAAACATGGAAAAAATATAAAGGAAAATATAATTCTTATCTCTAAAATAGATATGTAACATCCCACACTCTAGAAACTTAGAGCCAGTAGTTACATTAAATTATTTTTATAGAATAAATGTGTTCCCACATGATCTAATAATTTAAGATCATTTGAAGAATAAATACATAAATACATAATATTTTAATATATAAGATATAACTTGAAAAAATTATGATAAAACTATATTCCCATCCATTACAATTTTTGAAAATTACCCATAGTTCACCTCTAAGTTTCCTAGGGAAAGGAAAAAAAATAATGGTGATATTTGATTCTTATTAAGGATATGTACACACCAGAAGATATTATAACACAAACATGACATAATTAATATGGTAAGAATAAAGAAATAACATGAATATATAATCTACTAAGACTGAGGGAATTCTATATCCATGATAATAAATAAAAACATGGATACAAATAATCAATTATCTCATACTAATGGGATTCTTAATGTAGGAAATTGAAATATATTTTCAAGGACTTATTGCAAAGACACAATTCTAATATGGAGAGATTAATACAAAAAAACCCAAGTTTTTTTTGTCTGATGAGACCTTTTGATGCATTGAGGGGCTATATATTTTTTATACCCACATATTACTTGATAAATTCTAATGCATTCACCACAAGTGTCAATAGATATTTTATTCCATTACCTAAGGAAACTATAACTAAAGAAAAAAACTACTATCTATAAAATAAAAAATATACAAAATAAATACTTCCCAACTTAAAGGAATGATATTTATTTCTTTTAGAACATCCCTTAAATAAATTAAAAACTATAGGGTGTAATTAAAGTTATAAGAAGTACCCTTATCAAAAACAAATATTGGCGATGGTACATTCAATGTATTAGGTTTTCCACAGATGATAGTAATTGGGTTCAATAATATTCATTGGTAAGAGACAATGAAAATGGTTGGAAAAATGTTTCATCATTTTCTAGAAAGATTATGTGGATATTCCAAATCATTTTCCCCTAAGAGTGTCCTTACATGTGTATAGTATTAGGCCCACTCATCATGCATTGGAGTGATGATTGATTCAATTATCAAAAGAAATTTTATAGTGATTTAACATAAGTTACTCAGTGACACATTCATATCCAAATAGTTGTATCTTGAAGAGAAGTTTTTGTTTAGGAAACTACATAAACTTTTACTTTGAAAAAACATGGGTTGACTTTTCCAGCATCGAAAAGATTGAGGTTTACAATGGTTTTTGTAACTCTTGAATCAAAATAATAAAATGGATCTATAATAATATATATTTTTTGGATGCATTAAATTAAATTAGCTATATTATAAGAAGTATTCCATTGAAATTTATTCACAACATAAAAGAAAATAAGTGGTGAGTATAACAAGAGTCCCAAATAATTAAAATTTAGATAAAAACCCACTTATGACTTAGGTAGAAATTTAATAAAAACCTCTTGAAAGGGTGGGTTTAAAATTGATCTTCAAATAACTTGAATAAAATTAATTTCATGAATTAATACCTCAAATACTTAGTATATAAAGCACATAAATTAAATTAGGTCCATAAGACAAAACATGTCTCAAAGTGAGGAATTTGAGATGCAAAAACCCATACCTCTTGTCTTGAATTCCATGAATTTACTTTATCTTCCTATATCACAAACAAATATATATTATTAAATTAATTTATAATCTTAATCAATTAAATTATAAATTATAAATTACATATATAGTCATTCTCTATATGAATTACAGTTAGTTTATCTATTTTCCAACATCGAATATTTATAATGTGATCAATTTTACGAGTTTAATAAAAGAACTGTTGTTATTTATTCTTTAACAAAAGTTTATCATTCCTAGACAATATAATGAACTAAGATAAATAAATATTATTTATTTATAATTCTATTACCTCATTATATTACTACATTATCTGTGTTTCTTGAAAGTGGAATGAGTACTATTTTATTTTAGTAATTTTAGAAATCGAAGTTGATATTACAATAATAAATTGAATACTATATATACAAATTAATGAACCATAAAAAATATTATTTTTCTATTAAATTTTTATAAATTAGTATTTATGATTCCATAGTCATTCATGATGAAGTTATATCATTATTCGAGTAGGTGGATAAACTAACCCAAAAGTAAAGATTCTATAATTAATGGATGACTATGGTTTTGAAAGTGGTTTGTTTTTGAAATAATATCATTATTATAGTGTAATAATGATATTATTTATATTATATTATGTTTTCGAGTTGTATTTTATATAATTTTACAAAATAATAAATAAAATAGGTTAAAAATAAGATACATAACATCGTGGAGGAGGTAGTTCGCACAAAATAAGATTAACGTTTTTCTTTCTCAGAGTATTGGAGGGAAATTTGGTATATGATAATTTATATTTAAAAATCATAGTTACATTATATATATAATAATTATTCATTAAAACCCTCACTAAAACCAACCATGGGAGGTGTTATGAGAAAAATAGAAGACATCAACTCGTGGCGGTAGTAGTACACGCACCCAAACAAATGGCATAATTTTTTTTGAATGAGTAGAGAAGAATACATAATGGGTTTTTAATTAATATAAAAACAACTTAGTATAATTGTTAAACTGATTTAATTATACTGTTATGGATATAATTCTTTAGGAATATGTTGATTAAGAAAAAATGACTAAGAGGATGGTAATACTCATGTCATGAGCTTGAATTTTCTATTTGAAATATCATTGGAAATAGAGGCCTCAAGATAAATAATGGTGAAAAGAGTCCTTAAAAAGTGGGATATGGGTCTATGAGGACATATATTTAATATTTTAAATAATTAATTATATGTTATAGGTGTGGTAGAAGGTGGATGAAGTGAGTCCCTTTTATAAGTGAAGAAAGGCCCCTTTTGAATACTCATTACATTTCAATGAAATCATTATGGTATTAAAAATTAAATGACAATTTTTTTAAATAATGGACTACTTATTTTCCATGTATATATAAATCCTTATGAAATAATTTCCACACTTTTTTTAATCAATTTTTATTTATGACTAGTTTTTTTTATATTTTCTCATTTTGGTTTCTACATTAGTAACAATTATTTAAATAAGTAATTTATTTTTTATTTTAAACATATGGAAAAAAACATAAAAAATTTGGTTATTAGAATCCTAATTTTGGATTCTATTTAGTCAAATTCAATTTAGAAATATTATTAAATTAACATTTAAAATCAAATATATAATATATAAAAACCGTTTATGTATAAAAATTAAGTTTTCACAATTAAGTATTCCTAGTCACATTTAGTATTTATTAATAAATTAGAAAGTGTTATTATATTTACATATATGTTTATTAATTATTATATAATAATTATTTATAAAATAATTATTTACTTTATTATTTAAAAATTACCCAATGTTAGTAAAACAATTCTTTTGGAAATGTAGTATTGTTATTGTTATAATAAATAACTTTTTGGATAATCAAATTTATAACCCTAAAAATAAAATGGTCCTTTTTACAAAACTTAGACATACTTATGTTAAATTATATATCAATTTAATAAGAATGAAGTTCTAAATGCAATAAGTTATCTTTAAAATAGTAAAAGTATAATGAATTCAAATAATTTTAGAGAAAAATGTGACTTAAGATTTAAAATATGAAATAATGGTTTATAAATTAAACATAAGATTTTAAAAAGTATAATTTTACATATAATAAATATTTTTTTCTAGATAATTTTTTTATTCTTATATCATTTATTTTATAGAAATATCAATGTTTTAATTAAAATTGTATTTTCACTATTCACATAAAAATTAATCTTTTGGGAAAAATAAAAATAAATCATTTTATTATAATATATTTTTCTAAATTTTAAAAAATAATTTTATTTTTTCAAATAAAATAATGAAATTTAAAAATTAATCCTTTAAATGTACTCATGAATAAAGGCTCTTTAGTGTTATCATTTTTTTATAGTCCTAGACATGTTGTTTATATGATAAAGTAGGATCTTGGGTATTACATTCTACGATTTTATATAATTTATTCCTCAAAATTAGGTTATATATTAACTATTGAAAAAATGTGGATATTCCTTCATTATAGATTCTTTAGTCTTTAAGGTTTCTGCTTCCATTTTATGATTTCGCCAAAGGTCTTTAACCAATCAAGCTATCCGATTTTGAAATACCTTCTCTCTAGTTTCATGAATTTGGATAGGCTCTTCATTATTATAAAATTCATTCTTCAACTCAATTCCATAATATTCCAGAATATGCAATGAATCTAAAATTTATTTTAGATGTAACGAAACATGGATGATGTTATGTACTTCAGAAATTTTGGGCAACATAGCCAATCAGTAAGCTACAACTCCAACTCTTCTTATATTTCCAATGGATTCAAAAAAATACGTATTAAATCCCCAATTTTATAAATTTTATAACTCATTTACAATGGGAAACCTTCACGAATAGATGAACTCATACTCTAAATTTCATTTATTTACTTTTATTATAATCATAGTCATTTTTCATGTTTTGGCTATATTAATATGTTCAAGAATAGTTTTTACTTTATCCCTTGTCTCCTACACATATTTTGGAATAATTATATTTATTTCTCCAAATTCATATAAATATGTTTTAGAACGACACCTCTTCACATACAATGATTTATACGGTTCAATATGGATGGTCTAATAGAATCTATTATTGTATAAAATTCCACCCATGGTAGATACTGATCACATATACCTTCAAAGATAAGATAACATGATCTTAAAATATCTTAAAAACTTATGGTAGAAATTTCAGACTATCCATCAATTTATGTATTCATAGGTGGTTCTTAATTTTATCCTAATGCTAAGAACCCATTTAAGAATCTTCTAGAATTTTGTGGTAAATTAAGGGTCATGAGATGATATAATCGATAAAAGATGCCCATGAATCGTTAAAATTTCATGAATATAGATAAATTAATTTTCTAAAGGGGAATATATTCACTTATCATTAAAAAATGAGTAGAATTAGTTAGAAGATCAACAATGACCCATATAACATCATTCTTCTTTAGAGTATTTGGGGTCCAGTGAGAATTTTCATTATAATATTGTCCCACTTAAATAGAGGCATATGAATAGGATAAATAACTCCTTTTAGATGTTTCCCTTTAATCTCTTAACTTCTTGTATATTAAGCATATGGATATATAGTTCAAAATTTTCCATTTAATACCATCCAACAAATTTTGTTCTTATATCCATATACATCATTGTGCTACCACGATGTATAAATAAATTTTATCTATATACTTCATCTAGCAGTTCCATCTTCCACTTTGGTACGTATAGAACACATAACCTCTTCCAAAAATTTGGTACTCCATCTCTATTAATGAATTAGATTAATTTCCCATTATTTACTACCTTAATTTTTTTTACGCTATTATATTCCTACCGTTACTTCTCTATTTTTTCTAGTAAGGTTGTTGTATAAAATTCACGGAAAAGTAATTATGGATCCCCTTGCCTAAAAATTTCCATATACATCATTACTAGATATCTATTTATTAGATCCTTATTAATCATACTCACAGTCATAACTCTATACTCCCTCATAATAAATGCATTAACCATATTTATTTTCATCCCCGATTGGTTTTGTATCAAGAAATCATAATCTTTGAGTACTTACAACCATATTTATTTCCTCATGTTGAGATCATTATAAGAGAAGATATACTTCAAACTCTTTAGGTCCATTTATAAAAATAATCTCTCACAATATAGGTTGTGTCTTTATATTTTAATGAAATACTTACAGATTTTATCTGAATTTGATGAGATGGATAGTTTTATTCTCATATTTTCAATTTCCTTGATGTATAGGCCACCACCCTGTAATTCTTTATAATAACACAAATAAGTCCTTTCATCTATGCATCACTTTATATTACAAATTCCTCATTACCTAATGGTAAATTTAATTCTGATTGATTAATAAATCACCTCTATAAATCTTCAATAATTCTTTCATATTCCTTTGTACATTTGATATTAACCCCTTTACTTGTTAGCTTTGTTAATCAGTTTAAAAAATGGGAAAAATATTGAATAGACTGCAGATAGTAACTTGATGAACCCATGCAACTTGAGATCTTAGTTATTTTTATTAGTGTAGGAAATTCTATGACTACATTTATCATTGAGTGGTTTACATATATTTCATCCAAGGAGAAAATGTGGCCAAGAAAGAAAACATCATTGAGTTAAAATTCACACTACAATATTTCCCATATATTTGTTTTTTTATTCAAGTATCTCCATAATAATTTGTCAATATCACTCATGATCTTCATATATCTTAGAGTATATCAGGAAATCATTAAAAAATACCACCAAATATTTATCATGATAATAATTTAATACTCTATTCATAAGATCAATAATGATATAAAAAGTATTAGTCAATCAGAAATCCATTAATGTGAACTTATAATGTCCATAATTTTTTTGAAATACCCTGTATTGTATGTCATCCATCTTAATCTTTATTTGATGATAAAAAAGTGAATATCTATCCAAGAAAATAATTAGGCTCTATGTTTTAGATAAAATAATTCATCAATTTATGGTAAAGGATACGTATTCATTATTGTAATGGAATTTATCTCCCTATAATTGATGAATAGTCTTATAGACCCATCATTCTTCTTCATAAAAAATATGGGCTCCACATAGTGAAGCACCAGGGGTGTATAAAACCCTTATTACACAACTCTAGAATTTATTTTTACAACTCCAAAAACTCTATTTGTTCAATTAATGTTTAGAGTTTTAGAGATATTACTATAATCTAGAATGATTTAAATAGAGAACTTAGATTCATTATATGGTTAATGACTAGATAACTTTTTAGGAAATATTTCAATAAATTATTTTACCATGGGTACATCCACTATTATTAGAATATCTTACTTATCTATAGATCATAATTGATCTTCTTATATTCATATAATTTTGTTAAGTAGAGATGAAAATGGAGGATACTAACATGATTTAGATGATGGAGCCACCCCCTCTGAAGACAGGATATCTACCCTTGCCTTAAAAAATCATAAAATACTTATCTTGGTGATTACTTTTCACATTTTACTTTTAAATAAAATCACAAAATAGTATAATATCAATTTCAACCATAGGTATAATAAAAAATTTTACAACTAGGGCATGTTCAAGAATCATAATTAGAACTACCTAATATATGCTTGTTATAGGAAGGATTCATTTTAGTGTATTAATTAAAAACTCCTTCACATGGATTCTAGGGAAATACATGATGCTTTTAGGAAACATGGAAGATATAAAAGACTATGAATATCTCGAGTCAAATAATATATTATCTATCATTATCTATGTGATCAAAGTACTTTGCACCATCTCATTATGAACATCGTCATCAGTTGTTGTAATTGCATAAGATTAGCCTTCCACCCTTGGCCTTTTATAATATAAATTTCCTTTTTGTTTTAGTAATTTCTTCATATAATATTCATTATAAATATAGTTAAACAATTATAAAATAATAACTTATACCCTTCCATTTATTCGTGATATTGATGGACTTTTTTCTACACTTGTAAAAAACTCATGTCCCCTTCCTATAAGCCCCAAGGTGTTTCTTCCCATATTTATCACAAATGGGAAACCCAATACTCCAATTATTACCCTTTTATGCATTATTATTCCCATCACTATAAACATACTTAATTTTATCATTATTTAAATTGAATACATACATCATAGATAATTTTTTTTACCTTAATGGTACATGAGACTATATCTTCTTATAATGAAAAGGTATTAGAGGCAACCCCTTTGAAGGATTAAATTTAACCCATAAAGTATTTGATCAATATTTCATTCCATAATATGTAAAAATAACATAACATGCCAACATAACCTTGTAATGTTTTCCTTTTACTCAATAAAATTTTCATCCTCTTGTAAATTATTGGCAAACTAAATTTCAATTTATGAACAATACTCATAGGGACAATATTTTTAATATAATACCTACTTAAAATTTCCCCATTCTATGCAAATTAACTAATATTTCTGCATATTTTCTTGAATTAGAGACCACCACTGGTCCACACATTCCTTTAGATGATATAATCAAAGGATTATATGTTTTTTATCAAATTCATAATGAAATAAGGATCTTCATTAGTGACTTGGGCCATTTCTCAACTACCAATGGATCATTAGTTCCACTAAATTATTTAGGTTATTTTTGAATGATGTTGTCAAAAATTGTTTCAACAAGCTACGAATAAAAAGTTAACTATATGTCTGCGAGATTATTTTCATAACTTTTTTTGACATCCCTATGTAGTTATGTTTTGATTAGCCTTAACTCTATCTTTTTTATCATGTATAAGAGGGAAAATCCATAAATGGAGTATAAGTGTTGATAAAATTCCCATTCCTTCCATTATCCACCATTATTCTAAAATGGAACACACATAATTATCTTATGATATTTAGTTTTAATATTTAATTCATACTATATTTTCTAGAATATTCTAATTAAATAATTAGTGTTTTTTATATTACCTATTATATATAACATGGTTCCTCTCAATATAGTCCCCAAGGTTCTTACAAAACATTCTCTCATAAAAAATACAATATCTCAGACCCCAAAAATCAAGAGATAATAGTTAATATAAATAACTGGAATAAAAATAAAGATTTCATGTAGGATACACCAACTTAGTTATCTTTGTGGAGTATGGATATCTATACAATGAAAAATATGTAAGAAAAATACTTTCCCATTCAATGTAATGATTTTTATTTCTGGGATAACATCCCTTGATCAACATAGAAATTATAGGGTATCATAAAATTAATAGGAGATACCATTATAATAGAAATTTAGTGGTGATGGAACTTTTAATGCACTAGATTATAAAAGGAATATATTAATTGTGTTAAATAGTATTTTTTGGAATGAGACCATGGAAATGTGTTAAAAATATATCATTATGATTCATAAATAGAGAGGGAATAGTCCAAATAATATCCCCTAAATATTTCTAACCAGCTATGTAGTATTATACCCACTCGTCATACTTCAACATAATCATTGATTCCTATTCAAATACCCATTTTTAAGACGATTAACCCAAGGTAAATATTGGCCACAAGCACATCCAGTGTCCAGTATCTAGATAGGGATTTATTTTCTAGGAAACTGAATATGCTATTAATTTACCAAAAGTTGTTATGTTTTTAAAAATTTGAATAGTTTGAGTTTTATAACAATTTTCGTAACTCTTTATTTAAAAGAATACATAGGAGGTATAACAATATATACTTTAGAATCCCTTAAAAATACTGATTTATATGTTAAAAGGTCTTCCATGTAAATTTATGAACCAAACCAAATGAAATAATTGGTTAAAATAGCTTGATCCTTAATTAATTAATATTGGAACAAAAAACCCACTTACGACTTGGGTAGTTATTCCGTCACAACATATTAAAAAAGTAAGTTTGAAATTGATCTTAAAATACCACAAATAAAATTAATTTCATGATATAAAATCACAAATATATAGCATATAGAACATATAAAGAAAATTAGGTGAATTATATAAACATTTCTCAAAGAGAGGAATTTGAGACCAAAACCCATTACCTATTTTCCTCACATCCATGAACATACTTTATCAAAATGAAACACAAAAACTATACATCTCAATCACTTAATTAAGAACCTAAATCATTTACAATTTACATTATACTCTTTATATATAGTCATTATCTATATAAATTCAAGTTAGAATATATATTTTCCCACATAATGTGTTAATGTTTAGATCGTTTGTACAAGTTTCATAAAAACAATGTTGTTATTTAATATTATGAAAAAGTTCACTATTAGAAGATAATATTAGGTATTATAATATAAATTTTTATTGTTTTATAATTATATTATCTTAGTCCATTATTGTTCTAGTTATGTTGTCTGAAAGTGGAATCTATGTTGTATTATTTTAGTAATTTTGGTGATTTAATATGATATTCAAATAATAAGTTAAATACATAATATAAAAATTATAAAACCAGAAAATTTATTATATTATTATTAACATATAATAAAATTAGTATTTATGTTACCATATTCATCCATGTTGGAGTCTTGTATAATTGTTCAAGAAGGTGGTTAAAACGACCCACACATTAACATACTATAATTAATAAATGATTTTGATTAAAAATATTGTTTTTTGGACATAAAATTATTATTATAGGATAATAATGATAATATTTATATATTTTTTTTATGATTTTTAGTCACCTTTAATTATGTTTTTACAATTAAGAAATAAACTCGATGAATAATCGGACATGTTGCTTTATAGAGGCTGTAGTCCGCACAAGACACATTTAACATTTTTATTTCTTAAAGAATGAGAAGGGAAAAATTTATACAATAATTTTAAATTTTGTAATAATACTAATAGTATATATTTAATAAACATTCATCAATCTATCATTAATAATAATGATGATAGGTGGTATGAAGAACCTCTAATGATGTTGATTTTTAGAGGTGGTAGTTTGTGCACACGAACGAACAATAATTTTGTATTTGTACTGGACCAAGAGGAATAAATAATGGGGTTTAAATTAATATTATAAGAGATCATAATAATAATAATAATTATTATTTCATTATATTGTTATGGATATTATAGGTTAATAAGATGAAGATTAATAATAAAAAGACCATGGGGATGATAATAAGTACGTCATGAGCTTTAATTTTCTATTAGAAATATCCTTTGAATTAGAGGCCTAAATATTACCAATGGTATCAATATTACTTAAAAATTGATATAGCTTTATAGGAGTAAAAAATGGATGAGTTTAAAAAATAAATTATATGGGACGGGTTTGGTATGAAGTGGGGGAAGTGAGTCCCCTATATAATTGAAGAAAATGATCCTTTTTTAGAATAATATTTACTTTTAAGTGAAATTATTAGACTATTTAAAAGTAAATGAATAAAAATGTTATAAATAATTGTGTTTATTGATTATCTTGGTGGACTAGGCATAAAAAATTAAATTCCAAATATTTTTTAAAAATTTTATTCTTTATTTTCCATTAGATTTTTACTACTTATAATTTTTGTTTTTACATTGGTAACCTATTTCTAAATTTGTAGTTTATATATTATTATAAATATAATGTAACCCATATTATCATTTTAAGGAGTTATGAACCCAAATTTATCACACATTTATTCCAATTCAATTTCTATATATAATAAAAGTATCTTTTAAAGTAAAACCTATGATATATAGAAAATCAAATTTTTGTAGAAAAATGTGTTTTCAAAATTCAGTGTGTCTAATAATATTTTTCATTGATTAAAAAATTATTTTGTTCTAATTTATTAATATATAATTTGAAAATTATATTATAATCATTATTTAAATATGGTTAATTTTTTTGATTAGATAAATATTCTAAAATGTTAATTAAACCGTATTTTTGAAAAACAATTTCGTGCATAAAAATAAAATAGTATTTTAAAAAAAATTAAGAAATAATGTTTAATTTTCATAAATATATATAATTATACTAAATTTCAAACATTGGTACTTGAATTTTAAATTATTAAATTAAAAATTCAAAAAATAGTGAAAATGTGACTTAAGCATTAAAATATCAAATATAGGTTTATAAAAAAACATAATATTTTAAAAGATATAATTTTAATTTAAAATATATATTTTTTCAAGATAAGGATTACTTTAGTTTTAGTATATTTTTACATCCTAGATATTTTATAAAACTTGTACTTAAAAAAAATGATATTTTCACTGTTTACATCAAAATCACTGTTTTTTTGAGAAAATCCAAAAATTTCATCTTAAGCTAATATCTTCACAATGAATTAAAAATATATATTTATATAGTTGGAATAAATTTATAACATTAAAATATACTCATGGAGAATGTCTCTTTATAATGATTATTTTGTGACTATCACAAATATGGTTTTTACCTACTACTATAGGGTATCAAGTATTAAAAGATATGTTAAAGGAAAAGATTGAAATTCTTACGAGAATATAAATGATTAAAGAAATGTTAAAACACAAAAAGTTAATATTAGGTTACATAACCTAAATAAGAAAAGTGAAAATAAGTAAAATTCATATAATGTTACATTTTTTCAAGATAAGTTTGGCAATATTAAAATAATGTATGAGGTTCCAATTTCGATGAAATCAATGATCAAATTTACTAAATAATGGAAGGAATTTAAAAAGATTTTTAGGAAACTAAGGTAATATAAAAAATAAATACTTTCATTTTGTAGTAAACCCATTATAAATTTATTTTATCAGTCAATTAACATTGTTCCAAGATACATACCCTTTTTTACAAAGGGCTAATGAGGGGTATACGAGATTTAAATATTCGCATTAAACAATGTTAAATATTTCAAAACATATTGAGATTTTAACACAACATAACATATTACTTATGAATAAAAAATATATACAAAAATATGGTTTCCAAATATATTATTTTAGAATACAACTAGAATAAAAGTGATAAATATTTTCAAGAGATAATTCTAATGAATTTAATGACTATAAACCAATATCTAAACCCTAATAACTAGGTCCCCTAATAATTTTTTTATGTTCATCAGAATAAAATCTTAAATGTATAGTATCTTTTAACTAGTTATAATACTTTATGTTTTTCTTTCCAGATTAAATTAATTAAATCAATTGGGGGGGATTATTACTATAATTTTTATCTGTCGTTTAAAAAATATTCTAAATCCTTAGAATCTTTTAAAATTAAAAGTTAAAATATATTTATAATCATCTTCAAAAGAAGATGATAAAGATATTCCAATGATAAAAAACATCTATAATATTTTAACTATTAGTTTTCTATTCACTTTATATTCAATAATTTGTTTATAATTTATAAAATATTAGTTTTGGATGAACCTAAAAAATTCAAAATGTTGAAATTTTTATCAAATTAATTAATATTAATAAATCCATAAATTTCAAATATAAATTATATAATAGAGGAGAAAAGTAATTATATTTAAAAAATAAATCATTTGATTTAAAAATCAATTTATTTTCCAATTTCTGATTTCCTGTAATAATATTTCGACTTATATTATGTGATAAAAAATATTATATATAATTTTTTTGTTATTAACTTTTCAATAACATAAATATTTCTATGTGAATGTTTTTATACTAATTATTGTATTTATTTTTTAATTTTTGTTATTTTAATTTTCTAATTTACCTTAAATTACTCTCTGTAACCAAGTAGAAATCTTTTTTTATTTTAGGAAAATTATTTTTTTCTTCCTAAAGTCCCCACTTATGTCAAGGGTGATATTTTATTTATCTATTTTGTTTTAGGAAAATATTTTAATAGAATATGTTTTAGAAAGTTTTAATAAAATTTCTTATTTTTATCATAAAGGGGTGAAAATATTAAAGAGAAAGTTACTATTTTTATTTTTTATAAAGTTGTAGGTTTATATTACTCTTATGTTTCATAAATATTTTTTAATGGTGGATATCTTGTAAATCCTATAAAATTAATTGAAATAATGAGATGTTATTATTTTAAATTTTTTAATGTTTTAGTTTTTTCATATGGGTATTTTTTAAAAGGGTAGATTGTGGATTTAAAGAAACATATATTTGAAAATAAAAAAACCTATATTAATTCTTTTATCTAATATTTGTTTCTTGTTTATATGTTTTACATGAATAATGAAATACTATTGAAGAGAAAATATGATAGAGTGTGGTATTTCTAAATTCTGATGGTTTGATGATTTGTGAAAATATTATGAACATAGGAGTTTTGAAATACCAATGGTAAAACGTTTTTTTAAACAGACAACCTAGCAAGTCGATGGAGCACTATAGAGGTGTTGAATTACTTCATTGGTATTGGTGGAGAGTCTCTAAGCCCCTTTTAAGATTAATACATAAATTTATATAGTTTACTAATAAAATAAACAAAAATATTATGGAACTTGAACATTAGATATTTGTACAACAACAACTATAAATCAAGCCTCCCTTTACAAATTAGAATAAACATAAAAATAATTAATTTAAAAATTTTCCAAATATATTTCAAGAAGCTTACAATCACTTTATGTATTCAATAATTTATTGAATAAAAGTGCATATAGTTCATTTAATTTAAAAGTTTATGTTTGAGTTTACAATTTTTAGGATTCATTATAAAATATCATCGAATTTATTATTGTAATTTATTCTCTACTGATCAGGTTGATTGATATATTCCATGGTAAGGAGGACATTGTTGATTTATTGATAATAGTTTTGGGTATAATGAGCTATGAGTTTAATTAATGGAAATGTCAAGATTTAGTTTTGTTTAAATAGGTTTCAACTGAATGGGTTGATCAAGGGATTCCAGGGTAATGATGATAGATCCAAGATTTACACTTAAATAAGCATATAAATTTTTAAAGGTATATAATCGAGGATATATTTAATAGGTTTTATAAATAACATTGTGTTACAGTAAAATAACTATTTTCACATCCTTTCAGAAGTATTTGATTTATAAATCAATACCCAATTTTTTTATATTCTTATGTATTTATATATTCTTTGCAATTTAATAAAAAAGTGATAGTTTGTTTTCAAATGTATATTAATTCCATATATAGTTATAAAACTCCTATCAATGTAAATTTTTTTACTCTAATATATTGTGGGTAAATTATTATTTTACATTACTTAGAGATTTAATATTTATAAAGGGTAAAAAGAAGTAGTTTTTTTTCATAAAATAATTCAACCCCCTCTATTACTATTTTTCTATAACTTATATGATCCAGCACTTTCATTATTTAATATGAGAAATAAGTTAGTGAACCAAATATGTGTTTCACCTACAAGCAGGGATGTGGTCATCCATCCTTCAATTAATTCTAACAAAAAATATCCAGATATATAGATATTGTGGGATACATGGTTAAAATCCATCTATAATAAAAAGGCCTCAAATGTGGTTTCTAATAAAGATTATATTGATGGAATTTTTTAAATCTTTCCCCTTTTTGATGCCTGTTATAAAGATGATTCACATGTATCCAATGATTATATCATATATCTAGAGGCTTATATCAATTTTATAAAGGATACACCATTTTATTCAGATGAGTCATCAATGATATTGGAGCCTGTGATAGGCAATGAGGGTGACGACAGTGGAAACATGTCACATATAGAAGTGGTAAGCTTGATATGCTTCAATTAATATAATATTATAATATTTAAATTTAAATAAAACTAATAAAAAAATTTCTTTTATAAGAGTGTTTGAAATATAAACCTCCTATTATTTCACCAATATACACCACTGGATATGAAAAATATATCTCAAGTAGTCATTTAGCTGCTAGAGGTGATATGGGAATGGGCTCTCTCAACTAGGAAGAAAACATGTGAACAAAAATCTCTAACACACATGAGGTATTTTAGATGTCTCCTTATACCTAGCTTTGGAGTTTTTTGACCAATGATATATAAAAAATGAAGGTGTAATAGTCATTGGAGATCCAAATTTTATTGATAAATACAGGTATATGTTATATTTATCTTTGTACAAAAACAATGAAGGATGGTTCCTTATCAATACACAAACTTTTGTGGATACTATTATGAGTTCTCTAGTCTTGGAGGTATCAGCTTCTTAGGATCATGTAGCCATTATCCCTCTAGGTAATGAGATAATAGAGTTGGTATCATGCCGTTCCTAGGAAGGTCATCAATTAGACCATAATTTGAGTATCCTAGATACTTTCTCTACTCATGGAGGAGATGATAGTTCAAGTATTATGACTGAACTCTACTCTAATATTTGGACAAATATACTAACATTTAATATTGTAACAGGGTCAATTTCATTATATGAAGCTATAATAATGATGGAAGATGTATTTGAATATGTTTATTCCCATTACACTTTAAAAGATTATATTATTTTAGTAATGATCCAGAAGAGTGTAAGACTATATCAATCATGATTGACTTGGACTATTTCAATGTATTGTATTTGGACTCATCTTTCTATCTTATGTATCTATATCTACAAAGAATATTTCCAAGGTTCCTTATAAATGGGAGACCAGTATCCTTCCCTATATATCCGTAGAGGATTCCCTACCCTGTGATCCTAGATGTGTGGATCCAACTGGAAAATATAAGGAAAATCCAAAGGGTCTATGAGAAGAAACAATTCCTTAGTTTACTTTATCACCACTAGTTAATAAGGACATTAACATAGGGGAAAATATTATTCCACAAATGATCCAGGTGTGGTGGCAGTCAACAATAATCTTATTTCACTTGGCAATAAGGGTGTATTGGTGGTCATAGATCTTATGAACATAAAGAGTGGGGCTTTAGTTGGGGGAGAGTTTGAGGATTCTATTTTTATCAGAGGTCGTGGTAACTATAGAGACCCAAGAATTAGTAGTTGGGTAGTATTTTGGGAATATGTAATTTTTGATTTCATGTTATAGTTGCTGATAATACCTCCCATTTTTTATCATCTTATATATTCCCAACCTCAATGATGGGACCCATCAAAGAGTTTACACCTCAAATAGTTCATTCAATAGGCTATGTTGAATTTTTTCTTTCTTTGGGACTCAATGAGGCTGAATATGTATTAAAAATGGTCTCCTTTAGTGCGTTTTCCCTAACAATGTATCTCCTATTGAAATCGACTCTAAATCTTATCAAGAGGTCATAAATGTGTTTTATTCTATCTACATATATATAAGGATGTATGTATAGAAGATAACAACATATACCCCTGTGTAGGATCTTCTTTTGAATATTTAAGGAATTGATGAAATGTTTGAGGCATTGAGATATGATATATTTGATTACTTTACCATTCACTATACCATAAATGAGACCTTATAGTTGTTAAAAAAGAAGGAAACTTAATAAAAACAACATATGAGGAAAATATTTACATCTCACTTCTCTAATACCAGAGAAGAGGAATCCTGAGAATAATATTATTATATATGTATTACGATTGAATTTTTACCTATATCTAATTTTGAGACTATTTAGTGAAGTGTATTCTATGGGAATTGGATGCAGAAAAAGATGATTTGGCCAAGAACCTTTGGTTACATGATATGACTTATATTTCATAGAAAAATGTTTTTTTCCAGTGTATATAACCTTTATAATACTGAATAATATTTATATATATTCTTCAGAAAATATCAATATAATATAGATTATTCCCTAAAATAAATTTCTATAATTAATGCATATGCTGAGGACCTCTTTTAATACTTTACTATGAAGAGGAGAGACTCTAAACTATGGATTCTCTATTCTTTTTTCATTAATGAAAATGAGTTTTTTCTCCACTATTACCTATTTTATGATTACCTGATTCATAATGGTTATCATTTATAATAACCTGAAAAACATTGAAAAAATATTTCAGAATAACATGAATCTAATTTATCATTTAATTGTAATGAAACAATATAATCAATATTTTAAACACTTGATTCAAAACAATTTGTTTTTGGGAATTGATCCCAGATAAATATATGAATATATAACATCACCATAACTATATAATTGGCCCATTAAGATGAAATATTTCCTAAAATTCATTGATCAGAGATGGCTATTGGCATTTATACCATCACTATAATATTAGAGTGGGTTTTTATGGGTGAACTATTTAAGTAAATCAATACGATGAGGATCAAAAAATGGAAATTTTGAATGAGGGTTCTTATTTTTTAAATGATTAATGTACCATTAAATTTTTACTTTATTCATTTCATGTGGATCCTCAAGGTTGACATTCTAGAGAGTAAAGAATGGATAAAGTCTCAATGTTTTTACTTATCCAAATATCTTAGTGAGAAAAGTTATAATTTTTTGCGCGTCATATTGTGGACCTAAAAAGATTTATGTAACTTATTTTATTGTCATAATGTTAGGCTAAGACTTTCATCCAAGATACATAGTAGGAATGAACTAAAATTTAACTTAGGTATAACTTTATGTGTTTCTAACATAACAAGTTTTATGCCACTTGAAATTGATATTCTCAATATCACCTGAACCGTACAAGGTTCATGTTCAGTGAGTAGAGAATTGACTGTTTACCAGGATTACTTTGAGGATTTTCGATATTTCTAGTTTCATGTCTCTTTCCTTGGGCACTTTTAGGTTATTAAATATGCATCATTAAAGTTGACGTTTAAGCTTAGATAACATTGTACAAGGAAAAGGTGATACAATATATGTATAAATATGGTTATGGAAAACATAAAAAAAATTATGGTCTAAAAACATTGCTGATCTGTATGTGTACACATAATTTATGGTCTTAGTGCTTGGATAAAATGTATTTTGTTTTCTTATTAAAGAAATTTGACTTAGTATTTTTTTATTTCCATTTCTATAATATGGGTGAGAAAAAGTAATCAAAATTATAAATTCCCAATATAATTGATTTAAGAAACATCACAAATTGGTATCTCCCAATCATCCATATTAGAGTGATCGTATCTAACAAAACCTTTTTCAATGATCCCAATAAACCCTACTAGAGTGACCATCAATGTGAGAATCATTATCAGTGATCTTAATAAACTAAATCAAAATGACCATTAGTGTTTGTAGTGGTGTATTTTTCATCTCAAAGAGTGTTTCATGGACATCCAAAAAACCATACACAAGGATCCGATGTAAAAAGAATAATATTTAAATTGTTAGTTGATAATAAAGGAAGAAACCAAATGTTAAGATTATATAATAACAATATAAATAGCCAACATTGAGTGAAATAAATTTCAAATTAATCTTAGGTTTATTATTTTAGATAGTTAGGAAAAACCCTTTACATATCAAAACCCATGTCTTTCACATCATATGATCACTTTTCCCATTATACTAATATTTATTTTTCCATAAGAGGAATTAAATATCTCTCAAATAATTCACCACACATGATAACCTTCTAGACATATCTTTCATAATACCATTCTTCATAACCTAGGGAAACAGACACATAAGAAATAGTGAGCTCAAATGATCAATAAGGGTAAATATATGGGATGTCAATAAATGATCATTATTTAGAATGAGATATGAAAAAGTGTATGAGAACATGACCACAAATTACGGAATTCATACTGAATTAGATAAATATCATTAATGATGAGTCATGGAATAAGGCTTCATCATAACAAAATACCTAATTCACACGATTGTAGAATCATCAATAATAAATCATGAGAAATGTGGGAATATAATAATAAGAAAAAAAATACATGTATGGAACAAAAACAAAAACAAAAAATACTTTCCATAATCAAGGTTCACTTCTAAGACTATAATTTTTTAAAAAGTCTGATAGTGGACCAGGTTCACTCCCCATTTCTTCATTTCTAAAATAAAGTTTCAATCTAAAGAAATTAACAGTTTTCAATGTACCATATTGAATTTGGCTCACTGACTATTATTTTTAATATTATATCATGAGATTTAAATATTTACCCAATTAATTAGAGGGAAATATAATTCTAGTTCCACCCATCACATAATTTAAACCATACATAAGTGTCCCAAAATATCATTAAAACATTCACAACCTCATTATAGAATATCCCCTTGGAACAAAATGGGCTGTGAAAATATTTCACCATCACATAATCATAATACATCTAGATTATGGAAGTGGATAGTATTAGTTAAAAACTACTTAATTCATAATAACTTAAATAACCTCTGTAAATTTAACAGGGATTAAATAATCATCCTTAAAAAATAATCAACAAGATTCCTCCTAATATATAAAGTGGATGAAATCCTAATATAATATAAATTTTATTGAATAAAAACCTTAAAATATGTTTATATAGATACACAATACATTTAAAATAAATTTTCATTTTTTTTGAAAATACGGAAAATAATATTTTCTATCGATATCTTTAAAATCTGAAAATTACCATAACATTGAGGGAAATATTTTCTTTTAAAATATCCATGGAAATATGTAATTTAATATTATAATAAATTAATGGTAATGATGTAAAATAAATTTCCCCATGTCATATACATTAAAAAAGAACATTATTTTCAAACTTTTGTAAAAAGTAAAAAGTGTGTCACATATTGGACATTCGAAAAAATTTATTTTGATCATTTGTAATAATAGTAAATGGTTGTAAAAATATACTACTAAAAATTTGACTAATAACAACAGATCTATACTAATTGTTTTTCCATAACAGTTGGTTTATTTTCCAAAGAGAGACCCTATACGAATGGTTTTGGTTAAACAGTTTGTATAGGTTCTAGATATAGATATTTATTTGGTAAAAATATTATTATATCTTTTATTATAAGAACCTATACCAATTGTTTTGGACAAACCCATGGTATACGTCACAAAACTAACAATAATGTGGCCAAAACCGTTGATATGGATTCTATATTAAGTACCTATACAAAAAGTTTTGAAAAAACCATCGGTATATGTCATAGCTATACCGATGGTTTATAAAACAATTGTTGGAAAAATTTCCACAATAAGCACAAATACCAATAATTTTGAAAAAATCATTGATATAGGACCCAAGGTTCCATATACATAAACCAAAGGTTTGGAAAAGAGTTGGTATAGGTTTATACCAGTGGTTTCCAAAACCTTTGTTATAAGAAATTATATTTTTAAGTAATATTTTATCAAATAAAATTAAATGAATCCAAATGTAAATTAATTTTTAATATATATATATATCCTATTATGTCCACAAACATAATTTTATCATAGTGGTTCGGTCGTGTGAATATAATTTATAGGTTCTAGGATCAAAATATAGCCATGTTTTTTTAAATTGCCTATACCAACGATTCTTGAAAATTGTTTATATAAGTCTATACCTGTGAAATATAGGACAAAAATCCTCAAAACCATTGGTATAACCTATACCAATGGTTTGGGGGGGGGCCATATAACTATGGTTCTGAAATAATGGTATATAATTTTTTCTACTAGTGATAATATTTCTAAAAAATTTAGGTATAGACAAAAAATATTTAAATTTTTTTGAGGAAATCTCATGTTGAATAAAAAATTCAACTACCAAAAGGGAAATATAATAACATTTTTTTAATTATTTTATTATTAATGTTAATTTACAAAGATAAGAAAATGGTAATTATACTTAGAAATTAAAATAATCACCAGAGGGGAAGAAAATTGTTGGGGCATGAAGTATAAGGGCCATATAATTTATCTCAATAGAAATATGACATAGAAAAACATAAAAATTAATTATAGTTTAATAAAAACACATAACAATACGGTAACTTTTGAATGATTGTCCCTTGAAAGAAATAACATCATATAAAAAATAAAATAAAATTAATATAAAGATATTTATGTGATAAAAAATATATTTTAAAGTATATAACCCATATAAACACAAATAGAAACATAAAATAAAAACTTTCCCAAAGAAACAAAATTAATATGAAAACCCCTTAATGTTTTGGTAGTCTCTTAGTCAAAACCTTATAAAAGAGAGAATCCTAGATTGAGTTTTTAATTACCATAATTCTCATTAAAATCATCACGAAATAAATTCACGGGTAGTATATACACCACAATAAATAAATAACTTTTTAATATATAATATTTTTTATGGACAAAAAAGTGAGATAAGAGACCCTTTATATTGCTATGGGCCTTATTCGTATATTCTCTTAACCACCTTTTCTTTTAGAAAGCTTATTTGGAAATCATATTATTGATCTTGGGGTGTTTTTTTAAGAATAGTGAAACCTTTAGAATGTTGATAGGGATGTTGAGAAGATATTTTTATAGGTTTTGTTACATCTATGTACATCATGAATGTGTAAATAAGAGAGAAGATGAGGTGTCCTTTTATAAGTGACGGGAGTGGCACACTTGTAATTATTCTTATCATTAAAATAATATAATTTCACTTTTGGGGTATAGTGGTTTTAAATTGTATTCATTTCGTTTACGAGATGAGATAGGGTCAAAATCCACTAAAATAATAGCATTTAGAAAAGTATTCATGTTCTTTTAACCCGTATTTCATTAGCTTAATGCCTTATTAATCCTTTTAAGACTTACAATGTTAAAAAATTCTCTTTTTAAGGGTATATAATGTCATTGTAAATGGTAAAGTGGGTCATAAGTGTAAATGGTTGATATTAAACAAAATATTTCATTCAGTTTATGAATAATTATATTTTCATTATAGTTAAAATAATTAATTAAAGTTTTTACCTTAAAACATCCTAAAAGTCATTTTATGGAAAATTCACATAATTTGACATTGGAAAAATAATCATTACCTAGGATTTTAAGTTTAAAAATTTAAAAAACTAATGAATTTTAATTTTGATATATAAAAATCTAAGAAAAATGAAATTTATCAAAAAAACAACACATTTAATATTTTAAAACTATTTACTATTAATTTTCACTCACTAGCACTAGCACTACATCAATGATGTGTAAGCGTTTTAGGTAGTCATAATTTTATGAAAAATTAAAAATAAATTAATATTATAAAAATAATTTATTTAAATTTTAAAAAAACATTTTATAATCACTCATAAAATATTTTTTGTTTTTATAGTATCATATTAATAAAATTAAAATTAATTGGGTGAAATTTTGTACTTATTCTTTACATAAAGTAATATAAATAACATCAAACAAAAATATCATAAAATATCAATATTTTATACATTAGAATGATGTTGTTAAAAATAAACACATCTAATGAATTAAAATAATCATTTTAATATATTTGAAATTCCTTATCACATAATTTTAACCTCAATTAACCCAATTTTCTCTTTAATAAGGGGATACACTTTTACAATGGTTACTATTCATTATAAAAAAATGATGTAAAAATAATGAAATTTATATAACATGATGATCCCAAAAATGAATTCCATTTTCTATAATTTAATTTATAGAATTGGTGAAATCAAATTTAATATATGTTCTAAAAATGCAACGAAAAACCATTTTTAGAAAAACAGTTGTTTTATGCATAACAACAATTTTATACCAAAATAAATCTTAATATTGATTCCCATATAAATAATTAAATTATTTTAAATAACATTATATTTATTTTTCTTTAAAAAAAGAAAATATAATGAAAAATTATGTAAAATGTATTAAAATAGAAGTACCGAAAATAATTTTTATTTGAATAGAAATTTTAATTTGATTTCAAAAAATTTCCAACATATCTAAATCCATTTTTTTAAATTTTCTAAAAACCACTTTGTGTGTTAGTGGGAACCACACAAATCATAATACAAATACATACCAAACATTAAAAACAAATGCATCAACAGGGCTAAACCACCATGACTAGATTCAAAAATAGTCTCCTAAATGTCATCAACCACTACTAATGTCATCGCCACCTCAATAGTTGATCTACATCCAAATCACTAGCCGTGACAATGAAATAGTAAAAAGAGTAAAATCAAACTTTGAAATTTAAAACCCATCATCATTCTTATCTCGGTCACCACATCCCCTCACACGCTGCACACCTGACACACTATACACATCGCCTCACCAGCCCGCTGGCGAGAATCACTCTGAAATACTTCACCACTTCCCTAATTAGAACCGTTGTCATCTCCATCGAAACACACAATAATGAACACCACCAAAAATAAATAGAACAAGACCCAAAATGAAAATCATAACCACCTACACCGATGACAGAAATCAAGACATGAAAATCATGCTGACATCCACAATGATAACTCCTTCATAATGCCAAACCATAGACATCAATAGAAAAAGCATTTATGGGGACCGGGAAAGAAACCCTAAAGGAAAAATCCATGGTCGTCAAACTGCATGTACCAAAACCCTATGTATCCACTACTCGAAATCTGACCAGGAGAGGAGCGGTGGAACACTATGTCAAAAAAAGGTTGAGGCAGTCGAGGAAGAATAATGGGAAGATAAAACCCATGCAAAACCCAAAACCAAGAAAGAGTAAGGGGAGACTGGGGGCTGGAACCCTACAGAGAAGAGATGAAGATTCCTTAAAGATCCATGACCACCAAGCCGATAAGCCCAAAACCTCAAGAATCCAATTCTCAATAACTGACCTGGAGAAGAGTAGAGTTATACAAAGTCAGAGATAGGTATGGTAGCTGGGGAAAGGGAGTTTCCCCTTTACTAGAGTGGACTAACTGCGATGTGAGGAGACAAATCAATGAGAAGAAGAAAGAGAAGATAGGGGATTCTAGAGGAACCCTTGGAATGAAAAGCAAGGGGAGAAAGAAAAAAATTGGCAAGAGCTGATTATCCACCAAAGAAAAGATGGGGAAAAACCCTAATAAGACGCTGTCGAGAAGAGATTCGGAAGAAAACTAGAGAAGAGTGTTGGAGGATCTATTTAAGCGATAAACTCAACCACGAACAGGTAGATCAATTGAGGTGATCACAATAACATAAACAGAGTAGAAGGAAACTGGTATTATTTCTCACTCTAGATTTTTATTACAACACACAACGTGCTCTCTATTTATTGGTTACAATCATGTAGCAAAAAAAAACAGAGAAAAACAGAGGGAACACAAGTCAAAATTTGTTCGTGTTAGGTGACACCCAAGCCTCTTGATCCACACACATCAAGACGTCTTCATGGAACTCTTCAAGCCTCCATCCCCATAGTGGATGGTAGATTCTGTCCAAGGATTAAAAGTTTAATACTTCCAACAAATAGAAAGGTAGAAGAGGCAAGAGGGGGGAAACACATCATCACTGGAAGACTCTCAAAACCCTAGAGGAGGGTGAGAGTGGAGGGAGAGCGCAGAGAACCTGGAAAGTGAGGGGCCATTCCTTCACTAACATAGATTTATATGTTCAAAAATATATTTTTAAATGAATTATTTGAATTATTAAAAATATATTTGTTATGTAAAAATGTTTTTATAAGATTTAAAGTCAATATTATATCATAATATTTTCATAAGAGTGTCATTATTCACAGAATCAATGTATTTAACTATTAACCCAAAAATATACTATTTTTGAAAAATTAAAAAAAATTCACTCTAACATAATTTTTATAAGATTAATCGAGAAAATGAAATTTAATTTATAAATAAGAATTCCAAAACATAATATTTTTTCTTTTAAAATAAAATTACAATATATAAGGAAAACCCACTTTTACAAAAAATGACCCTTTTAAGCATTAACTATTCACATCCTTATAATATTTTGTTATTATCTTTCAAAATAAAGTAATTATTTCTGAAGTACTAGTAAATAAAATTTATTGTGATACCTTTTTTATATATATTCCATTATTTTTTTTATTACAACTCATACCACTAATCCAATGACTATGTTCTAATGATTATATTTAATTAATAACTTTTCCATTGTATATTGCTGTTTTTTATGTTTTGGGTTTTGTGTGATATATTTTATTAAACATTATATTTAATCAAAATGAAAAACTATAAAATATTGTAGTGTTACATTATACCCCATGGAATAAATTATATCCTTTCAATTTTACCCCATGTCTGATAAAAATGGTTTTAATCCATTTTTGAATCAATTCTAATTAGTGAAAGTAAAATACAAAGAATTGTAAAAAAATAATTTTTAACTCATATTGATAAAATTTACTTTTTAAACAGTAATTAAATATTTAACTAAAGACTAAAAAACATATCATTTCCTTTGCATTTCTTAAATCTTGTATTTACTATTATTTGAACCATACTTGTGAATGATTTTTTTAAAGTGTACAATTATAGTTGAGAAATATTTTCTAAATTGGGTATGAAATATTTATAATCCCATTTCTTCAGTTTTAGGAATTATTTTACTATATATTTATTGAATGTTAGAGAATTTACTTACCTTTTTCCCATAAATTCATTCTTTTGTTGTATTTGGAGTAGTTTTCCATCACTGGTTCATGTTATAAGATGAATAAAAATGTTTAATTTTTCTTGCATTAGGAACTCAAATTATCATTTAATAGATCCCAAGATCCAAAAATGGTTAAAAAAACATTCATCCTATTTCTACTAGTTAACCATAAAAAAATGGGTTGAAAAATATATGATATATACAATATTAAGAAATAATAAATTAATCTCGAAATTCTCAAAAAATAACATCCAACTTTTTTATTAAATTATTCCATAAATAATGAAAATCCAAACTCATCTAAAATATGTCTCAACAAATTGAAATCCCCAAAAATAGAAATATTTAATCACATAGTTTTCCAACATAAATATATAATTTATCCAAAAGTAACATTAATAAATCATTGATTCATATACCAAAAAATGTAAATACACTAATCATATAATATCCAATACAAACTAATGAATCCGAAAAATGATTTAAATCACTATAAAACAAAAAAACATATATTCTACTGTAATTAAATAATATTCCCAATATGGTGAACCTCAAAAAATATAACATTAATAACATTTTTGAAAAATTACTTTTCAATCTCATATATTGCAATAATATGATAACCTCTTTATCCCCATTAACCAAAATTACTTTATCATCACAGAATATATTAACCATAATGGTTATGTGTTTCTCTCAACATATATCAACAATAAAAATTCTCCAAAATAACTATATACTAAATAAAATGTTAAACATGAGGGATACATATAACTGAATCATATATTATGTTTCCCATAATTTTATTAGTCACCACAAAACAACATCACATAAAACCTCAAAAGTGTATTTATGCCTTAAAATTATGACGATTTTTAATTTATAAACCATAATGGAATCCCTAAATCACAAATTATCCACATATTATTACTTTTTAACATCTAAATTTATCCAAATCCTTCCCCAATACTGACTAAGATAATATGAAACTCATGCAGCCAGATCTGATACTAAAAATATAATCTTTATGTACTAGATTTGATAATAACTTAAGAGACCCAATTGTAACCATGCATAATTACAATATCAATATCCAATATCTAATCATATACAAGATCCTTTATTTTTTGAGTTTTAGAGAGTTAGGAAAAACACTGAAGATAAAAAAATCCATATTATTCTCATTATATGATCATTTTTCCCATTACACCCTGATTTATTATTCAATAAGTAGACTGTAACATTTCCCACATAATTCTCAAAAAATGATAACCTTATATTAATATCTTATATAATCTAATTTTTCATTACCTAGGGAAATTAAAACATAAGAAATAGTGATATTAGATTTTTATTAATGCTAAATATAGGAGATATAAGTCAATTCTCATATGTGAGAATAATATAATGATTATGGTAAGGGAATATGATCATAATTTATGAAAATTATTCCAAATTAATAAAATATCACTAATCACGAATCAAGGAAAAAGTATTTTTTCTTAAGAAATTACATAACTCAAAAAAGTGTGGAATCATAAATAGTCAATAAGGATCCATGAGAAAATATCATAAGAACATGGTATAATTTTTTTGGTTTATAGATAAGTATAAGAATCTATTTCCATTATTAAGGTTCAGATCCTAGAATATCATGGAAAAATTCCCCTAGTGGATTAGCCTCACTCCCCATTCCATCATTTCCTTAGTCAAGGTTTACTCATAATAAAATCATTGTTGAAAAAGTCCCTAACCTAATTGAGTTCACTCTCCATTTCAGTCCATATTATCTCATGATATATCAATCCTTATCATACACATTGGAGTGGTATATTATTCAAGGCCCACCCTTCACATTATATAAACCATACATAAGAAAACCATAATATTATAAAAATATTTACCAATAAATCATAACAAATCCCATGGAAAGTAAAGAGTCTTCTAAAATATTTCATTATCACATAATCATAATCCATATAGACAAATGAAGTTGATGGTGTCATAAAAACATTACAAACTATATTATAGATTAATTAAAAGGTGGGAAAGTAATAGGTTTCAAAGAATCATTAATAAAACATCATCATAATAAGATATCCCAATAAATAAATTATATGGTTTCATAGGATCATATATCTAGTGAAGAATAAAAATCCTTAAAGGATGTTGGTATTGATGAAAAATTCCCTTAAAATATATTTTTAACATTTCTCTGAAAACAAGGGAAAATATTATTTTATTTTGTTATATTTGAAAACTAAATATTCCTAGAAATTGATAAAAATATTTTCATTATAAATAAAATGGAAACTTCTAATGCAATATTCAACTAAAATAATGTTCAGGATAATGGGAAAATCTGTTCATTTCGTATATGTTAAAAGTGAATATTGTTTTATAATTTTGTAAAAAGTAAAAAAATGATCCATATGTAAAACATTTATAATAATTTATTTTAATAATTTGTAAAAAATGTTAAAGGTTGTGATGATAACCTTTATAAAACATTTATGTTTATATAAAAAATTCGATTAAACATATCAAATAATGTGTACATGGAAGAAACATTTCAAAAATCAATGAGTAAATAAATTCAACTATACTTAAAAACATTTTCTTGGTAAATTTAAGAACCAAAGAGAGGAAAATGATTCTAAAAAATGAAAAATACTAGAATATGAAGAGTAAAGAATAATATATGGTTTTTATGTATAAGAATTATATATTTTCTCTTAATGGAAATTTAACATAGAAAATTCCGAAAGGAAATGAGATTGTAACATAAAACCTTATTTATTTTTTATCTATTGAATCATAAACCCATAGAAAGAAATAATAAAAAATGAAAATTTAAATTCCATTAATATAAAATGGTTCAGGATATAAAAAATCAACAGGGAAATATATGCACCATATAAACACAAAATCATTCATAACATGAAACATATATCAATGAAATAATGTTGATATGAATAACACATACAATTTTTGTGATTTATGGATCAAAAACTAATAAAAGAGAGAAACACAGATGAATTTTTGAATCCCTATAATTTTAATTTTAAACAATATAAAATATATTCATGGTAATTATATTCACCAGAAAAAAGTGATGAATAAGAAATATATCTCACATAAATAAGAATTAGATGAGAAACCCTTACCTATGGTCCTACATTTCTTTTTACATGCACTTAAACTCCACTTTTTTTCTGGAAAACCTCCATTGGATATCTTATTAAAGACCTATGGGTTG
Source organism: Viscum album (assembly GCA_963277665.1). Lineage (NCBI taxonomy): Eukaryota > Viridiplantae > Streptophyta > Magnoliopsida > Santalales > Viscaceae > Viscum > Viscum album. The sequence goes on from OY728166.1 coordinate 397,074,299, forward strand.
GTATTTTTAAAAGACCATCACCACTACATCATGGTTAAGTATTTTTATAATATATTTGTTTTTGTTTTTACTGATATAAGTGACTTAAGAAGCCGTGAAGAATAGAAAAGAGGAGGTTCCATTTTACAAGAAAGGGGAGTGACACACCTATTATAATTCTAAAATTTAAAATTATATAAAGTCACTTTTATATTAAATTCCCTCCAAATTTTCTCAATTGTTAACATGGAATGATATATGGTAAAAATACATTGAACTAATTGGTTTTTGAAAATGTTTTAGGTCATTTTAACACTTATCTAATTTTTTTAGCCCCTTGTTATCCCTTTTATCCATTATCATGATAATAAGATACTTTGTATTTATTGGTCAATAATTTCATTATAAACGTGAATGTGGTTCATAATTGTAAAATGGTGTATATGATAAACAATTTCCCATTAATTTGACAATTGATAATATTTATATGATATTAAAAACAATTAATTAAATATTTTTTAACATAAAATACTGTTAAAGTCATATATAGAATAATTGAAATAACTTGAGTAAGAAAATAAATATTACCATGGATCTATAACTTGAAAAAAAAAATTAACTACCTTTCATTTTGATCCTTAAATATAATTAAAGAGTTCAAATTATCCAAAACACACCACTTTTAATATTTCAAAACCATTTACTTTTATTTTTAACCTGTTTTTACAACCACTACATTAGTGAAGCATATGTTTTTTAGACAATTGATTGTAAAAAATCCTTCATGGATCCACTTTAGTTTTTTTGAAATGATTGTGTTTGTTGAAAAATTCATTTGACTATATGATTGTATAGTCATTATTGCCAATGGAGGATATTTGGTGAATGACATAGGGAGTATGTGGAATCAAATTTACAAATTGGAAAAGTCATGGATTACATAAAGAAGATGCATTATGTCTTCCATGTAGGAGGATAATAGTTTTCATATGAGGTGGTAAATTTGTACACTTGAAAAGGGTTACGCGCTATCAGAACCACATACCTAGATCAGTTCACAGGAGGCTCATAGTTTGTTGTCAAAGGCAGAGAGTTAAAAATATCTATAGTGGTATTTTTATATGGGCGCGAGGATGGTGATTTAAAGGGAATTACCAAGATATCATTGACTATATGGACCATATAATGAGTATAGTACATGATGATGGTTAATAAATAAAGGAGATTTTGTAAATTGTGATTATAGGGTATTTTTTGATTTCATTGGCTATATAAAAGACCCCTAATTGTATCATTAGAAAGAGAATATTATATTAGAGGAGAGCATCAATGGAATAACTAAGCTATATTTAATTTTATTCACGAGGGATTCATTTTAGGAAGGAAGTTATTCATGAATGATGTGATCCATATTCCAGTAAGGGTCAATTCGTGAAGGAGGTAGTTCATGAATATTTTTTAAATAATGGGTTTGCTGGGAACCATAGATTGTAATGAAAAGGTTCATGTATTTTTAGTCATCTACATAGCGAATTTAGTCGATAAAGAATGTCGGTATTCATATAACTCATGGAACATAGTGAAAAGTAGTTTATAAAGGTACTGAACATATCACGCGAATGAATTACTTGAAAACTAGTATTATGCGAAAAAGTGTATTTTACATACTAGGTGAAAAATGATATTCATTGGACACTCATATACATTTAAAAAATAATGAGGTGATTCAAAATAATTGAAGATTCCTATAAAGAAGATTGATCACACTTCAGTAGATAGAGTAGTGATATTTAAAATTGATATTTTTTATAAACTAGGATAGACAATTATTATTCTCAAATACTTGTAAACAAATGTGAACTATAGTAGATTTGATACATTATCACATTACCTTTTCATGATCCTTGGACGTAGCCTACATAGGGTCAACCAAGTAAAATTACATTTTTGTATGTTTGTTTTAAATAATGTTTGCTTTTTTCAATGGGAAAGAGAGAGATGAGTGTTTTGTTATAATAAGATACATGATTCAAAAAATAGAGCTATTTTTATATGTCATTCACTGATTCACCACCCTTCTTAGAGAATTTAACGTTGTTGAGAAAAAAATTGGAATCATATCAAAAGGTTTAATGTCAGTGGTTCTCTATCAATAGAATAAATAGAATCAATTAATCAAAAATGTATTCTGATCATCGATAGAAACAATTACCGACTAATGAATAATTAGATGAAACACTTATTCTATTCATTGGGTATAGATTTATTTATAACTAATTTTTTTTCAGTATTTATATTTATGTTTTATCAGAATAAAAACATAGATAATTAGATTCTGATGCAAAAAGAATTGATGCCTTCAACGGAGATTTATCTAACACAATCTACATGAAGGCGATTTCTTGTAAGTCATCACATTCTATGTGGGGAAGGATTTAAAATATCTATTTAGGTGATTCAAAAGTATGATAAGCTAGGTATTAACTTATATGGAACAAATATGAGGACATAAGAATAAACCCCATTTATTATTTAGAAGCATTATTTGATTGACTGAAGGTTATTGTGAAGAAATGCATGGTCTTGGTGAATTTATCAAATATGTGAATATCATTAAGTTCATCCTGAGAAGAATCCCACCTTAGTTGAATCAGGATGTATCTATATCGAATGATAAATATACCAAGGAACGATCATTGGATAAGTTATACAATAGTCTTGATGCTTAATATATGAGAAATGATGATAAAAATACCATGGACAAAGGAAATTAAAAAGAAGTGGAATTCAAGGCCATGAAAAAGATCACTATTGAAGATAATTTGGAGGAAGACAATGTGATTGAGGTCATTCCATTTCGCTACTCAAAATTGAAAATAGGAATATGAATGTTCAATAGGAAACTTCAACTTACATGCTTCAAATGAGGAATGATTGTGTATCTTGTAGAAAAGTGTTGTATGATGTTTCAAGATGATGATGATGATGATAATGAAATTATAAAGAATAACTATTTAGCCTTTATGAAAGGTAGGATAAATTTTAGGATAAATTTACTCCAAAATAAGAATCTTCTTTCTATAAAAGATGAAAATTCAGAAGAATATGAGGTAGAAGAGATGGAGAACTGTAAGGATCCTAAAGCTAATTCTATGGTGGCAACTATAAGAAATTTTAAAATAAGGGAAGAAAGTGACAATGAAAAAGGAAAAGTCTAAATAAAATGTGACCTTCATATCGAATTAGAAACTCTACTTAATGAGATTGACATTGGGAGAGTGAAAACAAAGAAATGCAATAGGGTTGTCAATGATATTGAACTCCATACACAATAACAGGACGTAGAGAAAGATTATTTAGGGGTTGAAATTGAAAAGCATAAATATGGAAGGGAAAAAAACTCAGATAATTTCATTGATAAAAAATCAATGCTTAGGAATAGACTTGTATTATGGATAGTCTTGACAACATAGTAATATATGGGGTCAAACACATTGTAGTGTTTGAGGAGGAGGTTTTCAGTAAATGAAGAATGATAAAATACCATTAAAAAATATTGAATTTGATAAATAAGGTCAGAAAAGAAACATAAAAAGATTAAATAAATTTTAGAGTTCCAATGAAATAGACAGATAAATGTTAGGAGAAGAAAATGATGAATCAGAAAGATAAAAATGGTGTGAGTCTTGATCATAAATAGAAAGATGTGATGGTTAAAATCATTGCATAAGAACATGACCTGTCATTCAAATTTGTTTGGGTATGAATCAGAACTAGAAATTCATAGAACCCCAAAGAAAAACATTGGTGTTGTAGTGACACACATGAATGCACCCTGCATTATATATTATTATTTTGGAATTATGATACACTCAAATAATGTATTTTCTATATCAAAGATGTAATGAATAGTGAAAGAGATAAAAAGTTAAAAAAATAGAGATTGATACTCTAGTAATTCAATTGATGGTCATTGTTTTTGGTGTGGTTTATTTGAACAAATGGATATATGTTTTACATTAACTATATCAAGGAATTATCCAAATAATTACTCAATGTGGTTGTAAGAAACAACTCAAGGAATCTCTAAATGAGTTAAAATCACAAAAATCAATTTATAGCATTACAAGATGAATGTCCCCCATCATAATTTGATCAATATCAAGAATATCAGTCAAAGAAGTGGATTAGAAAAAAATGAGATGAACAAATAGTGGTTTTTTATATTTCTTTTGACGAATCAGATCACAATTAAATTTGCGTTATTGAAAGGGGATGCACCTCCCATTTGACATGAAATAAGGATCTCATGACACGAATCATATATGCTAAGGAAGGTATTGTCTAATTTGGTAATTTTAAAGGCCTAAATATTTTTGTCTTCAAAAAATCAATATTTAGGTGAAATGTTTTTAGACGATCAAATGTCTGGTTTGTTCAAGGTTTTGGTCACAAATTTTTAATTTTCATTCAGTTGAGTGACATAGGACAATCCATAATATTTTAAAAGAAATAATGTATCCTAAAAGAAAAAGATGGTGAATTTTTTTAAGGAAAGCACATGAACTAGTATATCTTCCTTATAATTAGAGGGGAATATATGTGGTTTTTATATGAAGAAGAAGAAAATATGTTATCATATAAATGTCTTGGTCATTTGAGATAAAAAATCCTCTTAAGATATGGTTAAATGTGATGATGCTGATGTCTCCATAGGTTATTATGTGATCATACTCATACATTCAATTATTGTCAACAAGGATTGATCACATGAAAGATATATGTGAAAAAGGATCAAAGGTAACAAAATATTCTTATGTTAGTGAATATTGATGTGTGTAGACCTATTTTACAAGGATATATTGATGTGAAGATATATTATGTTTTATTAATCAATGATTCTAGAAGAATGTAATGGGTTTTATTCATTACTCATAAGGATGAGGGGTTTAGTTTAATAACACGTTATCAAAGGGAAGTTAAAAATATGATATGTCAATGAAATTGGAAGTTCTGAACTAATAATAAAACAAATCTCACAAACATCCTGGTGGAGGATTATCTTGAGAAAAATTACATAAAAACAAAGTTTCATAAGTAATAAATCCAGAGTAATATAGAGTAGTTGAGAGAATAAATAATATTGTAAAGAACATGGATAAAACAATGATCATTGAGAAATACCTTTTATAGAAGCTTTGGAAATAAGTAGTAATGAAATCAATCTAAATTTAAAATAGAGACTTATTATTTGAAAATTAATATAAGAATCCATACGATCTATGAAATTCAAAAAATCTAACCTAGAAATACTATTGAGTCCTCAGATATAAGCGTTTCACTCTCAATAAGGAGAAACATAGGCTATTTGAATCCCATGGAGATGAAGGGATATTTCATGTCTACTCAAGAGAAAGAAAATCAAATAAATGTCTAAATAAACTATTAAGAAAAGCTATAGAAAATAATTATGTGTTTTTTATAGAAAATGATCAGAATATTCAAAAAGTACATGAATAGATTCAAAAGGATAGTGATGAAGAGATGAGAAGCTTAGAGGGATTTAATGTAACTGAATAAGATTTAATATAGGACTAGGATAATGAAACGTCTGAAAATAATCTTATATATACATAGAGACTGAAGAGTTGAGTTGAAATTGAAAGACAGAATATAATCAATGATCATATAGTGCTACTATTGAAAAGGAGGATAAAGACTCTATAATATGATACTTTCTTATCACAGGTAGAGCCATTTTTTTAAAGAATCATCAAAAGATTAGGTTTGGGTACAAGTAATGAATTATTGACTTGATAAAATAGGAAAGTATCAAAAATGAGAGATTGTTTTGAGGCTAGATGATAAGAACACTATTTGAAAAAATGGGTCTTCTAGAGCAAGATAAATCAATATTTTTTGGTAACTGAAAAAATTAATGACTAGTGTTTAAGGGATACTCCCAGATCAAGGGAATAGATGATTCTAAGACATTTTTACCTGTTGTAAGGTCATAGACTATTCACATATTCTTGGCCATAATAGAGGAAAAGAAATTAATTTTTTTCCAAATGGATATTAAGTTAAAATTTTCTAAATGAGGGTCTGGAAGAATAAATCTATATCAATAATCCATATGGTTTTATAATTCATAAGGATGATGATAATGTTTTTTGGCCGAGGAAGGTTCTATATGGGTTGAAGCGGGACCGAGACCTTGGTACTAAAGATTTGATTAGTTCATGAAGAAGTTTAATTTATATAAAAATAGAGTATATTAAAATAACTATTTCATCAATGAGAGTAATCAAAGGACAATGGTGCTAGTGTAGTTGGGGACATAATATTTGGTGAATCAGATAGTATAAGTTGTTCACAAAATTCTTGAAAAGTGAGTTTGAAATCTCAATGATGACGAATTGATATTATTTTATCTTACTAGTGACATAAGGAAATAATAAAACATATATTTATCAATGAAAAATATACCAAGGAGGTTTTGAGAAGATCTGTCAGTGATCATTCCAAGAAGATGAAGACTACAGTGGCTACGAAGATGAAATAATTATATGATGCAGAAGAAAAATAAGTCAATGCCACATAATATAGCTTGATCATTGGCTCTATGCTATAAATAATAATTAAATAAACCAATATTTATTTACACATACCATGAAACATGGTATCAATGAAGTTCCAAATAAATCCACTTTATTTTAGTAAAAAGAAGACTTTGGTATTTCAAGGTCTTGGTGGATTTCAATTGAATGTCAAATGAAGAATTGAAAAAAGAGTTATTGGGGAATAAAATGTAGATTTTTCTAGTTCAAAAGATGATAATAAATCAATGTTAGGTGGGGAATTCTAAATTGGTGGATTTTATATTTCATGGAAAAGAAAGAAGTAGGAGTTAATTTCATTTATCACCTCATATGTTGCATATATTGCAGCTAATCAAGATTTCATGTAGTTATTATGGATAATGAAAAAACATCATGATAAAGAAGTTCAAGTGATGTATCAAATCAGAATACATTGTGATAATTCAACTGAAGTAATTTAAATAAAAAATCCAGTCCATCACTCATGGATGAATCACATTAAAACCAAGTATCAATTTATCATGGAGAAGGTGGATCATGGGCTTAAGAAGTCAGATGACATTTCAATAAAACTATAGGTTGCTGATATTCTAATAAATGAATTAACCAAAGGAGTATTTGAATTTCATCAAATGGATTTTGGAGTTTAAGTGACTCTCCAAATATGATATAATGTGGATGTGGGACCCCTCATTCCAAGGTATAGTGTGTTTCTCTTTTATGTGTTGATATGTGTTCATTACAATGTTGCATAAAAAGGGAATGACATTTGGGTTCATTGAAAATGGAGGACAAAAAGACATGGAAAAAAGGTGATATGGGGATAAAATGAATAATGTGGTTTTTTTAAATATTATGATCCTAAATATTACTAATAAATGGTTATAAATAATGATAGATATGGCTTGTGGTGAAATAATTTCACTATTTTGGGATTAATGTGATTCTTTCATGAAAATTGAATGATAATATAATTTTTCATGCAGATCATGGATGTTGTGGGATTAGAGTATCTGTTGAGTAAATATATTATCCCTACCTAAATCATAAGAATTGAATTTTCATATAATATAGAAAAGAATTTAATTATGTATCCAAATATGAAGATCTTTTCATGAATGAAAAATGAGAGATTGTTGGGGAAAAATACCTCAAGGTTCTGATTTGTTATTTTGTAATGGTTGTGTTTTGTGAAAAATCTAGTTGAACGCATTATATTATTGTCAATGGTTCCTAAGGAGGATATTTGGGGAACATAATAGGGATTATATAGAATCATAAAGTGAAATTGACAATGGCATGGATTCTAAATTGTAGCTGCACTATACTGACAGTGAATGAGGATTTTATTTTGTAGATGTGGTGGTGAATTAACTCCAGAAAAAGGATTATGCTCTATGAAAACTATAAATAATAATCAGTTTGTATGAGGATAATCTTTTTTATTCTAGGATAGTGTTTTAATAGCCACTAAAATTGGTATTTTTTTCAAATGGTGGCGATGATTTAAAGGGCCCCACAAATGAATCTGGAGCTATGAAGACCACATCGTGAGTATATTATGCAATGATGGTTAATACATAAAGGATATTTTTGGAATTTTGATTAACATGTATAGTGGGATTTGTTTTCATATATAAAGGAAACCAAATCACATAATTATGAAGATAAAATTCTAGTAGAAAATACCATTGATTTAAGAATCCAGGTAAGTTCAAAATGGTTTGAGAAGGTGGTATTCTATGAGGGAAGTGATTTATGAAATATTTGGTTCATGAAGTACTTCACAAAGATGTCTTTCAAGAACAAGGTATTTCTTGAATCCTGTTTAAATAAGGGGTTTGCGAGACACTATCACTTGTAATGAAAATGGCGCCAAGAAGCATCTACCATCAACAGAGTAAAGGCGGTCCATGAAGGATGGAAGTCAGTTTAACACCCACGAAACATGGTGAAAGGTAGTTCATGAAGGAACTAAAAAATATAAGTGAATAAATTTTAAAAAACCATAAGTATGCAGAAAAGTAGATTTTATTAACCATGTGAAAAAATTTCATCATGGAACACTTATATATGTTTGAAAAATTTCTAAGTTGATTTAGAATAAAAATTGATTCCACTAAATAAATAGTGAGCACACTTCAGAAGAGGGGGAAGTGAACATAAAAAATATGATTGGTTGAAAAGTAGACTAGAAAGTGATTCCACTGAAAAACTTTTTACAAATAGTTATTTTTGATATATTTGGTAGATTGGAAGATTGACATTGAATTCTCCTTGGATGTATCCTAGTGAGAGGTAACTATGTAAAAATATTGTGTCTTATGGAATTTTTAATTCTCATAACTCCTTGATATGTGAAAAAATTGAAAAGTGTTTTTTAATGATGAGAAAAGATCCAGAGAGATATTTTTTTAATATGTCAAACCCCAACTCACCCCCGCTAATGGTAGTTAACGTAGTTATGCCAATATAATTATAACAAAAAAAATTGAAAAAATTAATATAATAAAAAAATTATTAATATTGCGAATAATTATTTATAACCATTCATGACATCTTTTTATTCATATGGAAAAAATATTAAAAATGTTAAATGAAACAGGGTTGAAATTTTTAATTATTCATTAAATAAAATAATATAATGAAATTTACATAATTAGAATAATAATAAATTTACATATTTACTATGATAGAATGATTTTAGTTGAAATACAGTCATCTTATAAAATAAAGAATCGTTTTTTAGAGATTTTTAGACCTTATCCAAGTGTATTAACCCCTATTAATCAATTTAAACCTTTACCAAGGTGATTAAATTTTAACATGGTCACTAATAATTATAAAAAAAGTGAGATACAACTTATTAAAAAATTAAAGAGTACTGATTTGAAATATTTATTCTGTTTTTTATTTATATTTTATAAATGATAAAATTATTTTTATTATATTTTCACAAAATAAAACGTTATAATGTTTTTAAAAATGATTATTTTAAGAAAAAGGAATGGTTTTACACCAAAATCATGTAAAATTTGGATCCCCATTTAATTAAATATTTTATTTTAAATCCTACCAGACTGCTTTTATATTAAAAAAACCAAAATTGAGAGAATTTTTTTTGAAAACATGATTAAAATAGAAGTAATGAAAATAGTTTTTATTGGAATACATTAATTACTTATTTTTCTAAAATGTAAAACAATGATTTATATATTCAAAATTGTATTTTTAAATGAATTAACTTACCTATTAAATATAAATTTTCTCTATAAAAATGTTTCCATAAACTGTCATGTCATTACTAAATCATGATATATCATAAAAGTGAAATTATTTTTAAAATCAGTATTTTCAATAGTTAACCTAAAAAAAAACTATTCCTAAAAAATCATAAAAATTTACTCTTTGATAATATAGATATTATGTGTAAAAAATAATGTTCATTTAATAAAATTTAAATTCTAAATTTTATAAATATATATTTTAAAATAAATTAAAAAATATTATGAAACCCCACTTTTATATAAAAATAACCCTTTTAAACCATAAAAATTATTAACATTATATGATTTCATTATTATAACTCAAAATTCAGTAATTAATTCCCAAGTAATAATAAATAAATTTCTTTTATGAGAAATTTTAGAAATATATTTCGTAATTTGGTTACTTCTATTTCTACCCTCCAATCTGATAACTATGTTATAATGGGAAAATTTGAATAGTAATATTTCAATTTTATATCACAGTATATTTTAGTTCATTATTTCATGTGATTACAAATATCAAACAATGTGATTATTTAATAGAAAATAAATTCTAAAATTTTAGGTTATTATGATTCTAGAGATTGATCATGTGACTTTAGAAGGTAGATATAACTTAGGGATTTTGGATGGGTAAAGCGATATGGAGCATGTCTCCTTTCTCAATAATTAGGTCAAAGGATGCATATATTTTTGTTTCGATAACAATGACCAAACTCCTGGGACAATAAATCTAGCAATTAATGGTAATTCAGGATGATAATGGAGATCCTGATCAAAAAAATAGACTATACCAAAAAATGGATGTTCTGTTTATATTCATGAAGATTAAAATGTCGTTTCATGGGTTTTAGGGTCACACATATAATATTATTCATTGGTTTTATGGTGATATATAGAATCTATATTCTAAAGATGAGTATAATGGAATTGTTTATAACATAATGGATAGTTAATCAACATGAATAGTTGGATTATTGGTTCATTAAATCATAAATCAAGAAATTTCAATGTAGGATACAGTTGTATGGATATAATGAGATTAAAGGATCTCCCTATTAGGATATAGGTTCTTATGGATGATAGGTTATATCGGGGGAAGAAATTTAGGTCCACATCGAGGGATTGTATACATAGTCAAGAAAAATTTCCCTTTGGAATTTAATACACTATTTACTTATAGATATTAATTGTTTTTATTATTAAAACACTTATTAAACGAAGTAGGTTAATGGGATAAATGAACATTGATGAAGGGTTTTGTCACCCTAATAGTTACACCACTATGTATAGAACACAAGATTAAGTTAAATAGATATGATATACCAGTACTATATATTTTTTCTGATGTAATAGATTCAGAAAGTATGGATAGTCATTTTATAGGGCTATGTTTTGGGTTATTCATGGTTTTTTGGTAGTTCATTTATTCCCTAATTATTTTTCTAAGACCTGAGATTTAGAGTCTTAATGAGAAGGGGCTTAAATATTTCTATGCTATTCATTGTTGTTTTTTATCCAAAAACGTTTTGTGTTCTTTTCACATATAATTTGGTGTCTTTCAATCTTGACAAATGGGGGCTAGATTTCTAATGTTGTACAACTTTAACCCATAAGTTTGTTGTATAATTTTATAAATACTTGACTGACATATAAGACAATTTAAACAATAATAACATGAAAAAAAATTATAATAATGAGGTGGGGGGAATTCCAGTATAGAATCACTCAGATAATATTTATATTGTTTTGGTCGTGATTCTTGGACAATAATGAGAGAGACAGTCTATCAAGTGTCAAGAGAAATTTTAAACAATACAAATGAGAACCTGGTTCCATTATTAACAATCTTAGAGGGATATACATAGTTTATAGTCAAGATGTATAGTCTATTAGTGGGTGAGAGTGAAATCTAAAATGGTGTTCAAAGACAATTAATATTCTAAAACATTTAGAGTAGAGGAGAGTAAATTTTTTTAAATCTCAACTCAAGGTTCTTGGATAAGAATAAATGTCATGAAACAAGTATACATGGCATGGTTGTGGAAAAAATTCAAATGATGGGTTATAATTTAATGCTATAGAGGTGTACAAAGATTATATGATCTTCTCCATAGGATGAAGATGCATCTGGTTGTTAGGATATATGAAGGGTGTATATAAATATCCATATTTATGGCATGTATGGATTTCCAAGAAAAAAGTTTCATTTATAGTTGAATATAGACATTATTGATAGCCATGAAAGATTTATAGTGATCTATGATGCCTGATTTACAAAGTCTCATTTTTGAAAAATGATATTCTGAATGAGTGATGGAGTCATTTTAGACTTTATCACTCCATGGATTAGTTTATATTATTTCCTTAAATCGAGTGTAAACATAGGATGACTCATGTATTGGTGATGAACGTTTGATTCAAATATCTCTATGTATCGTAAGGAATCATGAATCAAGATATAAGTAGTTCCTAAAATATATGGGAATATATAAATAATATGATATAATGGGGAGAGGGGAATTTAATTGAGATTCTTATTTGGTGAACAACTATATGTGAGACACCCTTACATGGATCTAGTTCTCATGTGGGCAAACTCATCCATATAAATAAGATGTTGTAAGTAGTTTATGGTCATACAATTTGGATTGAATTTCGTTCATTTTATTATCATGAGAAAATGATTTATGTTCCATACATTTTAGTTTCTTTTGATAAGGATTATTATGTGGGGTATATCCACAGATTTAGATAGTGCATAAAATTATATGGTTTAATCTTAGTGATAAACCCTTGAAGGGAAAACTAGTGGTAAATTAATGGGTCCACAAATAGGGACTAAGGGGGTGTTTAATTCGAATTGTCTACTGAGCCTATAATAATATATCCAAGAATAACTATGTACCCTATAAAATAATAATTAAGCCATATGTATTTATTGTATAGGGGTCCCTTATATTGATCAAGATCTATCATAATGGGGAAGAATTGTTTTATAATTGGTTCAGAGATAATGAAGTATTTGATGTAGGCTCTTATATAGATCTACATCATATATTTGAGAGGACACCTTTCTTATTAACAAAATAAAAAGATGATTATATATTTGGGTATCTTTAGAAATCCTGCCCACATAAAGGAGCAATCATTTCTTATCGACCTATGCAAAATTCTTATTTGGATTATTCTCTGTAGACTTGAATCACATGCATGAGAATAAAATCTAAAGTCGACTAGATGTCATGTCATATGGAATACAAAACATTGTGAGATAATTCTATAAGAGGGTAATTTTTATTTTAATATATTGTTGGGATTGGGAGAATAGATCCATAAATCATTATGTATCCTAGAAGAATATAAATCAATCTAGTCATAGTTATTTTAGAGAAATTACTCATATAAATTGAGATCATATGCAAGGAAAATATCCTTTTTTGTCATATGTGAAGTTTACAATAAATAATAGGTTTATAGTATATAGAAAACTGTTAAATCCACAAGAAATATAGGTACCACACTGATGTAGATCATTCTCTTACATAGGGGATGAAATTTTATTTTAATCATGGTTAGACCTATGATAAAGCGTATAGACATTACAATCTGTCCCAAATTAATAGGAATCAATACACATGTTTTTCATGGAGTGAAATTACTCACATAGATTGAGCTAATATGTAATGAAAAAGAAGAATTGATACCCTCAACAATAGATAGACTTTTTTATTAAGGACTCCTACAATGATTCAGAACTTTTGTAAGAAAATTAGGCCATGCATAATTAGACACTCTAGGAAATTTAGGGTCATATAGAATAGACCATATAATTTCTTATTTTTAGTCACAAAACTCTTATTCATTATAAATATAATGATCAATCAAGACATTGAACCTCATATTATTGATGCTAAATTTAAAAAAAAGATATTTATAGGACTATTTTTACCGCACATGAAGGGTATTTTTAATAAATACCATATGTTTTTTAAAGTTGTGGTGTGGAAGAATACATGGGGTTTAACATCACACAACCAAGAATTTCAATATGACTATTATTGTATTATAATATGGAAATCACTATATAGATTAAAATTATATGGTGAGGATGTTGTCGTGTAATGTTTCATCATGTAGCTAGAATGATGTTGAGTTTTTTTACATCATGAAACTGAGAAACTGTTGTTCAATGTTATGTCATGTGACTAAGATGCTATGATATGTAGTTTAAAGTCCAATAGTTGGGATTTGTTGAAAAAAATTAAACATTATATAATATGGTTTATGGTCAAAAAACATGAAAAGTTTGTTGATTAATTTCTTGGAAAGCTTTCATTATTGGGGTGTGTAATGATTTATCCATCCATTGTAACCAAGGAATATTATCTATTGGTGTAAAAATTATGTATAAAATAAGTCCCTTACCTCTTTTGTTTCATATTTTAATGATATTTTCCTGGTATTATCATAAATATAGGAACTAGTACATGATCTCCATAGAAGAATTAACATAGGAAAAAATTCTTACTTAAAGCTCATATAACTCAGTTTTAATGGACTTCCAATTTATGTAGAGTGCACAAACACATCTCACCACATCACTAAAAATCATAAATATACTTCTAAGACTATTCATCTTCATACAACATGTTATATATTACAATTAAAAATGGGGGAATCTATTCTTTTATGGGTAGGACATCCAATATCCCTTATGCAATAGAATATGGGGTCACTTACATTTTTGTATGGGTTGTGGTACAGTAGGCCCATAAAAAATGTTGGAGTTTTTATAGATGTGATTTATTATCTTTAACAATAATATTATGAAGTATATTAGATAAAGTCTCATTAATATTTTATATATTTCCATTTTCCATAGAATTCTAGCTAGATGAGCAGTTGGGTTGAATAAAATACTATTGATACAACCTTTTTATTTTGAAAGGGAAAAGGTTGGAGCCATTTTTTGTCAATATTATGCATGGAAAACCATATACAGTGGTGATAATTGACACCATGATGTTAATTACAAACTCCATAAAAACTTACTTGAGTGATATAGCGTTGAACCACTTAGAGAAGAATTAAGTGGTAGTAAGAATGTTTTTGAAAACCTGGATATTCTTAGGGGATATAACCTCCTGAAATCTATACCAAAGATGAAAAATAACCTGGATTATTCATAGGTATGAAACAGATCTGTGGTTTGATGTATTAAATTGTCCTATATTTGAAAATAATGGCATTTCATTGTGAATTCCAGGCAATCTATGGTCTTTGACATTTAAAATTATAAATGTATCTAGATTTGGTGAGAGATATTGATCCCTAATTAATGAGAACCACAGGGGACCATATGGTCTTATTATATAATAGTTATGGTATCACCTAATTCAATGAATATGAGGATTAGTCCATAAAAACCTCTTTTATGGAGGAATTTCTTAATATTTCAGGAATTATATTGAATTATGTTTACAACCCATCATGAAATCTATTTTATTTTGGATTAATCAGATAGAAGAATTCCATTTTGTAGATAATACAATATGGGGGAAATCCACCCAATGATGGTTTAATTTATAAGTTTCACTATATCGCATTATTAAAAAGTGGTGTTGACATAATTTACCTCTTCCAAATTGTATCCAACGAATATGTAAACCACCCCATTGTGTACAATAATAATAAATATTTCTTCTTGGTCTGGATTTTCTAGGTGTTTGACTGCATTAGACTATGCAACACATGTGTGTTATGTGGACATGGGACATGATATAGTGATTTTGAGGGTAATTCTACCATCAACCCTCAGACATAATCAAGTAGGGGAATTAGTTCATCTTTTGTAATAACATTTTCACTATCAATTAATTTAATTAACGATTCTAAATTACATTTTACATTTATTTGGGATGTGAGTGACTTCCATGCCAATTAAAAAACCATAATTATAGGCTAAAATATATCCTTATGTTTGGTGAATACTTTTGATAACAGAAATAAATAGGGAATAATTACATTTTCTTTAGAAATAATAACACTTCCTAAGTCAACTCTATTGAGTTTCATGTTTTCCTTCCTTCTTCATGTTGGAATTCTAGAAGCATCATCAAAATACATCTCTCATGTCAAGAGAGTTCCAAAAATGGGGAAAACCACTTTATCAATAAATTATGAATTCACTACTAAGCCTCTAAAGTAATTTTATAGGAGAAATTCCTCAGTACTTTCCCTCCAAAATATGAATTAGATATCGAACTACATCAAGATGAATTCCCACAGTACCAAGCATCCAGTCATCAATATAAGATTTTAGATATACTTGAATGGATCGATATTTTTGAATAGATATACCCCATGATATTTCATGTAGTTTCTCAATTTCTAAACCATGTTGATTAGGCCATAACAATTATTATGGATTTTAGAATATCGAGTCTCAGTTTCAAGTATGGTTATATTAATATTAAGAAGATCACTTTATTTTCATGCAATTTTTTCAAGAAAGGTACTTATTAATTACAAAAATATCATTTATAGAATGATTGGATATCCTTTGATATGAGAAATTAATAATAATGGGATAAAAAAATAGTACTTAACATTTTCCAAATATTATTGGAAATTTTCTTCCCAGTGATATTTGACTTTGTTCTACATGATATTTATGAAGTTTAGAAACATTATACATATGTTTTATATAAATTGTTCAGTATATGTGAGGGTTCCTTGAAGCAGTCTCTAATCTATGAGATTTTTAGGAGGTGTTAGGTTTACGATTTCCATGATATTCGTAGCTTCAATCATGATACTATGTTGACCCACCATAAAACAAAAAAAGATCCTTGATTTCATTATGAAATCACAGTTCATAGGATTTATTTGTAGGTTGTGATAACATAATTTTTTAAAAACTATTTTAATATTGATATGATGATACAATCACTTTTGATGTTTTACCACCTTTGATTATATTTAGAATTCTATAGTTTTCCAAGAACGGTATTGAAGATATGAAACGTGGAATATTGATATAAAGAGATCACATTATTTAATCCAAATCACATTACATGCTATAAATTAACTCCATAGGGAGCCATAAAATTGATAACCTCCTCATATCTAGGATTCATCTGGATATGGTTATAACTAGAATATCCATACATGAATAATATAGAAAGGATACTAGTAGTTTCATCTATCAATAGCTCTGCATTTAGAACTAGGAAATCATCTTTGGGAAATAATGGTTGTGATATCTAAAGTTTAGGAAAATATAATTTTCCAATTATTATACATAACATGAATGATGTGGGGAATCTGTTAAGCTAATAAAATTTCCAAATGAATTTCTATTTAAAGAGAATATTGAAATTGGATTTTACCATGGTAGCATGATTCAGATATATACACATGGATACCTTCATATATCGATAATGATATTTTGGAAGACACAAATGATGGGTGGTGATATCAAGATGAAGTCCATACATTTATTTATAATTCCATGTGAATAAATTAGGATGTTAATTTAAGAAATATATGACTCTTTTTGTTTAGGTTACATGAAGGTGCTAATTAGGGTTTTGCATGTGTCTTCCTCTAATACTATATTCACCTATCTGAGTTTATTAATGGTTTATAGAAACCTTATGTAAATGACAGCGGGGTATCTATGAGATATTTTTCTTATTCTCCATCTTTTTTATCTACCCTATTTCACCAAAAGTGGGTTATGAAGTAATTATTTCTGGATTGTGAGAAAATGTGTGGGTATTTTTCTAGTATTTAAATGTTGGGTAGGTGTCTCTAAGTACTAAGAGTATAGATGAATGATCCAAACTGTATTATGTACTATGGATATCCTCTCATTGTTATCCACTATCATGAATGGAAGAAGAAGTATAAATGCCCAGAGATTCAAGAGACGTAATTGATGAATTTTTAATTTTTAATGATAATGCTGTGGAATTATTTTATCTGGATGGTGGTAAAAGGGTCTCCTTTGGTCTATGAGAAGAAATTGGGTCATTTTAATGAAGGGCCTCATATCTATTATTAGGGAAAATGATTTTTTCTCCGCATCCAGATTCGATCAGTGTAATATATATCGTGTAGACAGAGGAAAACATGCCAAGACATCAAACTTCTTTATTATCCTTGGATTTATATCCACTATTTAAAATAGTACTCGGTTTTATGATAGGTGATAAAGATAATATCGTATGGCCTTCTTATAGAGAAATTGAGGAATAAGATTAATCTATATAGATGGTATCAATTTTTTCTCTCTATTAGGGATGTTTATTATAGGGAAACATTATCACAACCATAACATGTGAAGAAGGTGATAAAATGAATAATTTTATTAGATGTGGTTATTAAATCATAATTAAGATCTATATGTGGAGTAATTTACCCAATTTTATTAATGCGAAATACACAATCCTTATTGATTTCATGGAATATATTGACATGGGCGATTTCAAAAGTGTTTAGTGTAACTAACCAAATAAAATTATTGGTTACAAGTAAATTTCCATACCAATAATTGAATTAATCATCTATGTATTGATATTAAATGGAATAAGAAGCGGAAATATCACCATGAATCAATCTAGACTATTTATCAATTGAGTTCTTGAGACCTTGGTTGTATGATGAGGGAACTGTAATTTGTGGATGATACCAAAAACATTCTAAGAATGTATAGAGATCCATATCTTAAAAGTGAAATATAAACATAGAATTATATATAAGGTCCCAAAAGCGGTCTCTTATATTGATCTTACCAAGTTTCTTCTTCTCTCTTTTGTCATAACCATTTTTTCTCAGAGAAGAGGGAGAGAAATCTGCCACACTATGGCTTAGGAATCATAGCATCTATACCAAGATGATATTGTTTTCGGATCTATTTTCAATGAGATATAGAAAAAATTTAACTTCATCCAAATTTCTAGATATGTATGATGTCATGATGTGTCCTCATATGGAGGTCTCTTTATATTATCTATGAAGGAGATAACCATATAACACTCAACATGTTTAGTCTTTATATGATATATTTTTTTAATTGTGACCTTGGTTTCAAACTCTTGAGGTATTAAGAGAGAATCAAAATGTAAGTCTCACATATCCATTTATAGATCAATAGAATCATGAATTAAAATATTGCATGGATTAAAAGAAATATACTTAAAGATATCATATTTATGTGCCAGAGGCCTACACTTCCCTATATGAGGATTGTACTTAGTCTACAACTTAGGAGCTTGAGTTTTCTATACAGGTGGATGCCTTCTGTAATTAGAATTTAAGGAATCTTTTAGCGTATCTGAGTTAGGTTAACATGATATTTTGACATAATAACTCAAACTGGGGAAATTCCAATTTTTTAATTGATTATCATATATGATTGGGAATGAATGAAACATAGGGGATTAAAGAGTTAATTGGTTATCCTACAGATTCTGTTGGAGTACCTATCTTGGGGTCTAAGCATCTTATATATTATGAATAAGGATATGATATGAATATTGAGGTCTATGTCATCCTCTTCTTTATCAAACCCATTGTCCTCGATGTCATCATTCTCTTTATAACAAATAATGATAGGGTAATTAAGAATAATATGTATATTCTTCATTAGAGATTGGTTCTAATAATATCTCTATTTATATATATATTTTCATTGGTTTTAATCTATGTATGGATTTAGTTTTTATTGATTTAATATGAGACTACTACCAGATTTTCATTGTGTGTGTATGTAAAGAATGTGTTGGAATGGAATCTAGTGAATGTATAATTAACTGACACCATGAAATTTTTATTCTGGATGTGAGCTATCACAAATAGACACTAATCATGAGATCATTAGAAAATTATATCCATATACCATTAAGCTACGATGGAGGAATATATCCAGAAATGTTTCTCACTATAAAGAAATATTAAAAACAAAAATAATGAATCCATAAATATATGTAATTCTATAAATCAAAATTCAAAACATAAACTATAAGCCTCCACAAATGAATAAGTAATAATGTTTCAAATTTTCAAAATGAATCATTTCACATCATGGATAAAATGTGATCCACCTGTGAAGCATCATTACTTCCCCACAAGAGAGACCAAATTATAAATTTATCGTGTTCCCAAACCACACTGAATACAAAGGTATAAAACATTAGAAGTACGATGTTTATACAATAATGAATAATAAATATAAGTAACAAATCTCAACTAAATGTCTGTACTCCACAATATTTTTAGATCAATATGATCATTTTATATAATAAAATTACTAAATTAACAAATTAAATGAAAAGAAGATGAAAGGAGGAAGAATAACGATGTAAGGGGAACTAGTTTCCAAGAGTAGTTTCTATGGATAAACTAATTCGACTTCATTAAATGGACAACCAATGTCATTAACCATGAAATCATAAATATTTTTGAAATCATATTTGTAAATTTCATTAAAACTATCACAACATTTTAGTCCTAATGGTTAGAGGAATTGAAACATCTAAAATGCTTTATTTCCAAACAATAAATAAATAAAAATAATCCAATTCAATTTTAATTAATTAATTACCTAAATCATGTTGGTGATCATTCATAGTTGAATTTTTTTTCAATGAATCAATGGAAAATAAGAAGGAAAATTCTTAAACAATATGACAATATTGAATAAAACCCCCCTATGATTGATGGAAAAACAGAAAATATTGGTAAACAAACCCTTTAACGAGAAAAAATATCTATTATAGATCTATCATATTATCTTTGGGTGATCACCAATGATAAATAAACCATAATTCATTGAGGAGAAAATAAAAAATAGGCGATTGGGATATATTAACTGAATTAAACTATGAATAAATAAATGTTATATAAAAGTGAAAAAATATAAACAAAAAAAATGAAAAACCTAAATATGAACTTCATTTAGATAAGAACCCAATAAAATTCCTCTCGGTGATATAATTTCTTGATTCTGCTTTTCATTATTATAAATCCCCTTAAAATGTTATTCAATATTACACCCAAGGCCACCCAATCAAACTGAAATGAAAACCCCAAAATAGGGAATGAATAGTAAATCCAAATTTGATGATGTAATATTTTAACATCATCAATTGATAGTTCACATAGTGAATGGGCCATAGACGTAGAAAAGATAATTTTACACACCTAATTAAATTTTAGAGCTTTAAAAATGATTTATTCCACAAAATGATTCTATTATATAATTTTTATCTTTTTAATTCTATTTGAGTTTGGTGATTGTGGTTTATGGTTTGAGTGATATTTTGTATAATCCCTTACATTCTTCATGTCATTATTTTCTTTGTGAATAATGATTTATAGTGGTAAAAAATATAAATTTATTCCTCCAACCTAGTTCAATTGTCCACGACTATAAGTTTCTAATGATATCTGGATTAGTATCTCTTTATGACAACTTATTATGTATTCTATATTGTTATGGAGTAAATTACTTTTACCTTTTATATATTACATTCATAAAAAAAAATTCCATAACAACACGCACACTAAGGAAATCACGTATAAATAACATATTCAATGAAACAAAAAATAATGTCAATATAAAATAGAGAAATGAAAATATATATGAAAAACAAGTGTATCATCTTCCAAGTGAATTATGTTGAAAAATATTTATAGAGTCTCTAATTGAATATGATTACATTTTATAGGGTGGTTCCCATGGGACAATTGAGCAGGGGAGTTCCCCTCCTCCTAGTTCTAGAGGATGAATGTTTTAGAGGGTATTGACTATAATATGATTTATCATGAGTTTTTCTTATTATTCCTTTAAATTATTTTTCTAGTTACACGTGATCATAAAATACTAATTCCCAGAGGACTGAAGTGCGAAAATAGTTGACTCAACTTTCATGTAGAGAATTGGGTTACCAATATGCTGATTTAGTAACACCCTGTGGATATAATGGGCTCGGATTACCATCGTTCTACTCATCTAATCATAAAAGTTTCATAACATTTCTTATTGGACATAATTAAATTCATCAATTTTTTCTGAAAAGTTATTGGAAATATAATATAGTTTTATTGGAAGATTAGATTACTTTTTCCTACATGTTGCTGTATATATTATAGAGGGTGTATTTAATTATTAATAAATATTGAAAGGAATGTTCCAATATTTCGTTTTAGTGGAAATAGTTGATTAGTCATTAAGTCCAAAATAATAAATATTTCTGGGCTCTTATAAAATTAGAATGTGGTTCTCTATAGTTGTGATGAAGTAAAAATTGCCCTATTATTTTTGAAAGTAATAAAATTTTTTCTTTAAGACTTCATACAGTGTATAACAATGATATTTTATCCTCTACTAAAGAGGAATATGATTTTATTTATGACATTAGTGAGGTTGGACCATAGGAAATTATACTGTTTTGGATATTAGAGCCGGCACCATACATGGATTGTATATTATTATACTAGAACAAGTTTGGTACTTTAAAAACATGAAAAAATAATTTAATCAAAGATACCTCTTACAACTCAAGGATTTTCATCATGAGACCACATTTAGGTATGTAGTGTGTTTGATACTTCTATGGGTTAGCAATGCAATTTATCATCATAAAATATTGATTTTCAATGTTATATGGGGGAGGTGTGGCATCCACAGATGTAAGATATGGGTTTATTTCACCATCCCATAGTCTCCAAAGGAGCTTCTAGTGATTCAATGTATTTTATATGTTCTTATAGGATAGTAATTTAGTGAAAAAATTTAACAGAGGTATCAAAAATAACCTAATATGGCTAGATAAACATTTTTTGTTGAAGATAATCGGTGTGGGTTATCATATATTAACCAACATGACATAGTTATAGATTCCTCTACAATAGAGGAAAATTATTATATTCCCTTTGCACTAGGTCTAGATAAATTATATGTTTGAATCTAGAGTTGTTTTGATGGTCATATTTTTCTCTCATCAGTAGAGTAACCTCCCTATATTGAGGGTGATATATTAGAGGAGAGACACACATTTCTACTTGGGAGTTTCACTCAATGATATTATTTCATATAAGAAAATAAATATTGAGTCTTTTTATCTCCTTTATCTCTATTTTATATTTAGCATATATTTCCACACTTGTTGGATGCTCAATATCTTTGAGGGATGAATAGTCTCTGGCTATAATATTCCCATTATCTATTTATGGTCCCTAATTAGGTGGTTATGACAGATCATTATAATAAATTTTTATATTTTAAGAACAAATCTAATGATGGGTACACACATCTTATTTGAAAGTTTTATTACATATAATGTATCGGATAAAAACTTCTATATTTAGCTCTTATATATCAGAATCATGTTCTAGACCACCATGGGTATGGAATTCACTAATTTCTATCAGGCCACAAAAATACTATCCTCGTTAGAAGAATAATGAGATGGATCATTTCTTAAATATTAGTGAAGTGGAAAATCATGAATCTCTTTCATTTTCTATTTCATTGTAGGATTTTATTACTTTTACACCCTATGTATTTCCCTATCATTCCAATAATTTACAGAAATTGAATTTTTAGGGGTAATACAGAGTGTAACTCAATAAATCCTTATCAATAATTTCTCCCAAAATTAATATGGGTCCTATCATGAGAGAAACATGAAGGTTTATATTTTGAATATTCTATAGAACAAGAGAAGAATAATTTTACTTGAATATGGGAGGTTATGATACAAATTCCTCCTTCCCATTGGGATGATGTTAAAATGGTTCCACCACTATTCGATAATAAACACATTGGGGGGTATGATGGTTCCTGTGGTGGTGGTGGTAAAAATACCCATAAAACTATAAGATATAGTTTATCACACATTACTTGTGTTGAAATCACTACTTCTGTCCTAATGATTTTCCAAGATTTTTTTGAGTGTGGTTTGAATGAAATTTAGGTCCTTAGTGATAGTTAATCAATATTGAGGAGAGTTATTCAGGTGAATATTTAAAATTTCTCTCATGAGAAGTATGTTCAACCATTCTAATGTCTTGATGGAAGTGTCTCCTGATGGATTATTTCGATTGGGATCACCATTTATAGGATTTAGAAGTAACGACAGACTATTGGATAGAAAAAATAGAATGTGAATAATTGAGGCATAATATTTTTTCTTAAAGGGATGAAATATCATGATATAATTCTTGGTATAACAAATTGTCTAGATAGAAGAGTGAAAATTAACACTCTATTCTCACACCATCCTCTAATGAGTATGTTTTTTTTGAGTATCAAAAATCAATTGAGATATAGTCTTCATAACATTACGTCATTAAAATTGAAGATCTATACACACCCATCAGAATTTTGATTCTATGACACTATAAGGGAGGCCATGTCAATTTGATAGTGAATCTCTCCGAGGACCTTAATTTGAGAATCATATTCCACAAAAGGCTAGGTGTTTTCCTTTAGATGATGAAGAGTTTTCTATAAATTAACATGAATATGGTGTATGAATTCATCACCCAATTCTCTAGGAATATCATACTGATAAATAGTTAAGGGATAGAACATAAATGTTATGTTATCACTATCTTTATCTTTCCTCATCATCATGATATTCTATTAATCTTTAGTGAGATATTCCCATACCAAATATTAACTAGATTAGTTGCTTTCAAGTTTCCTTACTAAGGGGAGGGAGATCAAATATGATCTTCTCTACTATATAGAAAGATTATATGTTCAGTTGTGGAATGGATAATTTCCACTATCTCAGGGTATATTCTAATTGAGAAAGAATATCTCTCATTAGATATAGGGAACTTGATATAACTAGCTGAAATCTCTCAAGCGACTCTCTGCATGAGGGATTTCATAAAGTTTATTTGGTAAGGGGATGACTATATATCCAAATTTAAATTTCCATATAGAGAGTACCTTCCTAAAAAACAATATGATGGGAAGGACTACATCCATTGATTAATTTCCCCATGTAGGGAGGATTCCTTTAGCACATTCACTTGGGAGGATCATTAGGGTAGATTATGTCTGCTGTAGTAATTAAATGTCTTTCTTAGTGATCAATATTATATATTGGATAAATATTTTCATAGATCTCACCATGATAAGAGTTCCCATGATATATTTATATATTTCTACACTAAGGAACATCATAGATGTCACTATGGGGAGGACCTCCAGAGCTACTGGTTGCAATATTGTGGGTGCGATCTTCTCAACTGCAATTACTTCCTCCTTATGTTGTGTTAATATGTTCTTGGGCTAGAATCAAAATATTTTTACGTGACACAATAACACCAAAATTGAGCGGGGTAGGGATATCAGCCTGCTCATATATGGGGAAACCTAATGAGAATTTGTTTTAGATTCTCTCCATTGGGAGTTCAGGGCCATGTGTTGTGCACAATGGCCATAACATATGGGATCCCTATTTTGTGATTCTGACATTACTTTTAAAATATGTTAACAAGTTTCCTCACACTATGTGGGAATACATTTTTTTGCCTACTCCTAAATTAACATTGTAATATTCTTATAAGGTCTTTTAAAATTGAAAAGAATATGAATCTAATCTAAAGGTGCCATTGAAATGGGATAATGATATCCAATTATATTGATAATATGTTCTTGATACTATTTTTAATTTATTATCATGATGTGATAACAATCTTTCCCAATGAGAGTAGGAATGTGTGCCTACACATGAGTAGCTCTTTAAGTATTATGAGGAGTTGATCTGGTAGAAGAAGTGGGAATATTTTCCTTCACCAGGATGGATGTCAAGATATGTTGATGACTATATTCTTCTACTAATTCCATAATATACTATTAATATTTTATGATATGGTTAGGGATAAAATACCACCCATTTATTGTATCCAAAATGTGTTAATGAGAATCTGTAGTGGTACTGAGGATATGTTACATTTCTTTTATAGGAGGGAAGATATGAGTCTACACAAATCATTAAGTCTCATTAAAGATTTTATGATGGGTTATTTGTGTGGGGGAAATAATATGTGTCTTCCCATATTCATAGACAATATAAACCAACACACCACTATAGATGGTACTAAAGCACATTGGAAAACAAGATAAGTATGAGTTGGAATATGGGATTTTTTCATACAATATGCCTGGATTAATTTATGTTGTTCCTATAGTGTTTCCATTATATGTTGGATGATTTTTAATGAATAAAAAATGTTATAGACAAGATATCTAGTTTATTCCACAATATATTGACAATATTTTTTGGTTAAAGTAGGGTTTTGAGCCTGATCCAAATGGTTGGATACCCACTATTCTTGGAAAGATCACTTAAATGTTTGGGTTTGAGTAAACTGGAAATGGACCAAGGGGATAATGTCCTTAGTAATCTTATGAGGTATTTTTTCACCCTATTTTAAAGATATTACATTAGCGGGGATTGATTCATGGTGTTACCATTTTAAAAAAAAACCCCTTGAAAAATGATATTGTTCTATCAATGTTAGAAATACCAATTTTCTCTTATAATTTCTCTCTATGAGTGATAAAAGTTATGTAAAACAAAATATAATTTTACTTGTCTCACACTAATGAGTCTAGTATAAGGAGGATGCAAAGGTTATGTGCTCATACTCTTAAAACATCAGAGCACACTGCTTCTATTTAGTTTACACAATAGTCTGGTTATATAGACCCTCCAAACATAATATTCAAAAAAATGAAAAAGATAAAACCTATCTTCATAAATAGGTACTCACTGATCCTTCCATGATATCCTTCTTCTTCATAGAAGAGGAATGAGAAAATTCACCTAGAATGATGTGTCTCTTCTGTACAACCTGATGACATTATGATGTTACAATGATCTTATAATACGCTCCTCATTTATGTCTTTCAATTTTACAACAAATATGGGAATATGAAATTTAGTTTTTCTCTACGAGACTCTCTTGACACTACATAAAACTTTGTTTATCCTATCTATATAAGACATTTACCATTTGCAATTATAGAGATGAACAATAAGTATTTTATCATATGATTAAGATAATTAAATTATTAATCCTTCTTATTAAGATTGTTGCAGGTGTCATTCCCTCTTTAATGTGGTGATTAAAAACCATTTAATTCATATTAAAGGCCTCAAAAACCAAGGAAAAAGTTCTTTATCAATGATTCAAAATGATTTCCCAAACTATAGTGTAATTTTTTCCTTATATAATTTTACTACATTGTAGAATCCTTCTCTATATCATAGAAAATGTATTCAATCAAATTTTATTTCCATTTTCACTATTATATAGAATAATTACCTATGAATAGGGTTATAATATCCTTTAACTTATTTTCTGAAAAAACCAAACATAGTGTGGATATTTACATGATGATAGGATCTTTATTAGGATGGATAGAAATAAAATCATCCATAGTACCAAATTCACATCCTCTATAATGTAAGGGATATATGAGATAATGTAGTTTCTTCATTAAGAAACAATAGTGTAACCTATTATTTATGGAATTGTCCTCCTCCAAACTCTAGTGACACTGGAAATCTTATACTCATCCCAATGCAGCTCCACATGGAGAAACCTAACCTTCTATGATGTAGATACCCATAGATACGAAGAATCAAAAAAACTTCCACTATGTTATATACACACCATCCATGAAACAATGTTTTCCTATTGTATGGAAATCACCTTTCCTAGAGGGATTTGATGTAATATTCTCCATTATATATATGATTCCTTGAAACTCTAATGAAATTGAACTTTGGTTGAAAAAATATTACGGTGTTTTCTTGTACTTTTATATGTATAATTTGTTTTAGATTGATTTATACACTTTCATCTATAGAAAAAACAAGACTTAATTAATCCATAAAAATATTATAAAAATAACCATATATACACAACCATAATAAAAAATTGCACAAAATTTTAATTTTAAACAAAAACAAACAACATTAAATTAAAAAGGGAATTTTATCAACAATCCCCCTTTTGGGGTTGTTGACAATTTAATAATAATCCCTTATCTACTCAACATAGTGCATTGATGATTTATAAATAAAAAACAATAATATCATAAGAGAATAACATAGAATGAGAAAAAATTGTTATATGATAGATTAACCATGGTAACAACTCATTTAGATCCATAATTTTATAAATTCTATTTCCAATTGATCATCTAAAACACTGCTCCAACAAATTTTCAGCAAATCACTCTCTACCTAAGTGGTGATCCCAATTTCTCACTTGGGAAAATGAAAGGAAACATCCATATCCATCATTCCAAAATGTGTGATTTGACCCCATTTATCTGTGATCCCAAATATCTTTTCCCTGATGGTACAAAAAAATTGAGTTAGAAATATATAAAATAAAATGAGGAAGGAGATCAAAACCTAATAGGATGTTTCCATGAATAAGTTAGGGGAATAATCTTTTAAAACATCTAGAGAGATGGGTTTTGTTTGAATCCTAGTTCCAACCAATGTCCTCATGATATTATTTCATAAATATCAACTCATTACAAGCTTGAGTCACTACAATATACTCCACCAATGTAGTCTATAACTACAATAAATCTTTATTTTCTAGATTACCAAGAGTTACATTACCTTATAAGAAATAAACATCAAGATAACTAATTTTAGTCACCAAAATACCCTAACCAATTATAATATATAGAGCCTATTGGATTCTTTTATTATTTTATATATTAATATAGACCAAAGTCCACTATTTGGTTTATGTATCAAAGTATTCATCTCACAAACTTGATGTTCATTTCCCTTGAAAACTCTGATAGTAGTTGGCTTAAAACATGGAAAAAATAATATATGGTCAATTGGATATCATGTAAAGTAATATACCAGTGATATTATAGTACAAATTCATGTCATTATCCTCACTTTCACTATATTTTGACAATTTAATTTGTGTTCCGACCATTTAATAAATCTATTTGGATTCATCCATTTACTATTAGTGATTTTAACTTTTCTGTATTGTTTTTTATACTTGGTTTTCATATTGTATTTACCTCACCATGAGAGATATCATCTGAGTTTATTATTTTTATATAAACTCCACTGGACTAGGACACATCTTTATCAATTTATCCTAGAAAACTATTTTACATATTTATGAATACTTCTTACTTGTCGAGAAAATATTATCACACGTATTTAAAGTTTTCTCAATTTTAGATGTATAAGCTTCATGTATTTCATAAAATTTACAAGTACATTTGTTAAATTATCAATATCCATTTATTATAGAAAAATATCCTTGAAATATACCTTTAAAACCCTATACCAAAAACTTTCTATTCATTTCATTTTTAATAACAAAACATTTTCCATGAAACTCTAAGAAATATTTAATTTGCAGCTTATTTTTAACACACTATTTTGAATAGAATCATATCCTCATCTAGAAATAATAATTCCCAATTAGAGATATAAATAAATATTATAAACTATTCTTTGTAATAATTATATGATTTGGAATTTCAATAATCATAGTCCTAGAAATATTGATGATAATATGATATATCCTCAAAATAAATATATTCTGCTGGTCAGTTATCAAAACTAAAAATTAATGTTGAATCCCATGTTTCTATTAATATTAGTACACTTTGATATTTAATAACTCTTCACCATTTTCAGTGTGAATATTTTGAAAATTTACAGCCAAAATCATTTCATCTTCTCTTTGGTATTAAGCAGTACACTTGAATTTATCTGATTTTTATGTAATAACCATAATACAATAAATATTACTAAAATAATCTAGAAAAAAAACACAATATATTTTTTACATTAACATATTTATGATTCATTGTTCAATAAGAATACAAATAAAAAACCCTGAAAAATTGTGATGATTATCAATTTTTCAACTTATAAGTCTCTCAAATAGTCTCCCATTTTTAAAAAAAATTAGATATATGAGTATTGTAGCATGTGATCTTCTGAAAATCATGATCTCTATCATTATTTACTATTTTTCTTTGATTTTGGGATGAAATTCCCGAGTCACTTGTTCTAAATACTTTTTATCAACATTTGATAACATACTCAAATTATCATTACAATTGAGGTAAATATTTCCATTTTCTATCTTCATTATCAAATAAATGACTAATCACTGGCTTTAACTACAAACCCCATATTTGATACCAGGTATAAAATTTTCATTTATAGTATTGTGTGAGGTACAAGTGATGTCTAGAAAATATTGAACATACTTGTCTCTTTCTCTTAAAGGATTAAAAATATTTTTTATATATCATATCTTATTTTCATCATCCATTACAATTGATGATCTTCCCTTGATTAGTGATACACTTTCGTCTCCTCTGGTTCAATAATTTCCTCAACATCTTGAAATAATGAGAATAATTTTTTTTCATTTTCACTATGTTTTTTGAGTTTCCCAGCTTCTAATAACAACTTCGTGTATGTTTATGAAATTTCTTTTAAAACCTTGACGAATAATTGGCTACCTTGTGTGAAAAACAATAACACTATAACAAAAAACCAATAAAGGAATAAGAAAATGACAGAAAAATACATGCCTATTTTTGGATTTGTTAATATCTAGAAATATATTTTTTTCATTTGAGAATATATAATAAAATATCCACAATTATCTACATAAATAACACCTAATTTTTCATTTCATTGGAAAATCCTTTATTGCTTAACTATTTTCCATCCAAGATAACCCCAAATCCACTTTACTCTAAGGAGTTGATATTTTTGGTCTAGTGTAAGGTATTTCCATATCATCCTTATCATCATGCTCCACAAAAAATTTACCTTTTTTTAATGTTTTCCTATTTTGATATGGGAATATTATTTTCAATACTCTCTCTATGGTATTCTAAATATTTATATAGGGATTTTTACTTAGAGAAAACTGAATCCATTATTGGAATAATGAGTTTTTCATGATCCCCAAACATTCAAAACCAAATTACGAATTCTTATTTGAGTTAGTAAACACTCTTAACTATTTTTTTAAAATAATAGTAATGTCCTCTCTGATTTTATAATGTTCCTCCACTTTGAGCTTGCGCTCAACTTTCTTTTCAAGATATCCATTAATTCAAGATTTTTTTCCATATATTATATTTAATTTGTGATTTTTCTTAGTCTTGTTGTTGCATACAAATATTAGAGTCATGATATTTTGAATTGGAATTCATGGTGTTTCCGTACACTTATCTGGTTCTTTATGGGATTCATAGATTTCAACCTTATTATCTACTCTACCCTGAATATTATTATTAGTAGTACCTCTTTCATTAACATAATATAAATTTATAGTAGAAACTAATTTGTCTTCACCAGGGTCACTTTAATCCCCAGCCTCAACCCATTCTAATTCATTTGTGATTTTTTTCTTTATGAGATAACATTTATTCCTTTTATATATATTATATTGTAATTTTACCCATTTTTTCCATTAAGGGTTTTCTTCATTATTTATTCATCCAATTATTATTTAAAAAATATAATGCACTTACCAAATAGATGTGACATATTACCATAATAGAATAAATAATGTGGAAGCTTACCTTTGAATTTTCCATTTCCCAGCTTAAGATTAAAGGAAAGGAAAGACTTCACTCCAACAACCTCATCTTCATATAGATATTAATTAACATAATATTTCTTCATCACATTGAATATTATCTCATGTGAGATATCCTTCACCAAAAAATAATTTAATTCATTTATTTTTTCATATGTGACAAATGTAACATGATTCTTATCTAGTGATACATATTTTGGATTCATGTTTTCTTGAATTTATACCTTCACATTGAATGAAAAATTTAGTCTCCACAAATATCTTTTCATGATTTTGATATCATGAATATTCTCTATAAAACCAAACATGTCTTATAAAAGATAATTCATTTGATAAGAGAATATATCAATAGTTTTATCTTGGATCTTCCTCAAGTATTAATATTTATTCCACAACACTTTCAACATTCTCTCTTGAAATTTGGAATCAATTTCACAAATATTCAAGAGTTTTCCCCACATAATGAGAGGTCTTATAGGACATTACATTAGTGTATATATGTTTGTCTGAATCTCACACTAATGAATTTATTTACATTGTATCCACCCCAAATTCTTTTTGGTATGTTTATGATGAATCATTACATTCCATGATTATAAATATAAGATGAATGTATACCATGAAAAATTATATAATCAGTGAACTGATAAAGTCTTGTATTCATTTATTCCACTACTAGAAATTTTGGACGTTGTAAATTTGAATTCCATTGTTATTAATAAGAAATAATATTATTATACTTTTGATAGATAAAAAATATCACCCCCTAACTGTTATTTGATACCAATTTAAAGTCCCATGTCAAGGAGAATACCCTGAGGGGGGGGGACGAATAAAGCCATTACAGATTTAAAACTAAACCCCAAAAGAAAATGATCTTGTTATATAAATGTGAGGAATAATTATTTCTCCCCATTATATTATATATTATTGAAATGAAAAATAAACCAACATAGGAGAATTTAGTTGGTTCATTCTAACAGTGTTACTGTAAGGATTTTTCAAATTTAATATGCCTAAGCACCTAAAACACAAGAGGACACATGTATTGAGTTTACAAAATAGGGTAATCACAAATTACCCTATAAACTTATTATTAATATAAATAAGAAAACATCTCCCCATCTCATTATAAATAGGAAATCAATACACCTTCCATGGAAAAATCTTTCTTCCAAAAATAATACTTTTAAAATAATTTGGGAGTGGTGTGTGTTTTTTAACACAAACTGATGGTGCTCTAAAAAAATAAAGATCCTAAAATATCCTAATTCCATGATTAATTAATTTTTATATATGTTTTAGAAATATCCTCTTTATTCCTTATCTATGATCCTCTTTTAATACCCACCTTATCCCTATCTCTTCTCTCTGAATGATAATCTTCTTTGTATAATTGTAGAGGGAAACACATTTATTTCATCCAATAGTCGGGATAAAGCAATTATTATTTTATCATATTTGGATCATTCCATGTAACATTACCAATGAAATTCCATTATTAAGGTGATATTAATTTATATTAATGAACTAAAATCTTGAGCATAACATTTATTTTTAAAAATCTACGTTTTGCTACAAATTTTGTTTTATAGCATGATTTCCCATTATACAATATATATTTCTATATTTTTTTTAAATTCTATAAAATCACTTAATAAGGTGAAAAATAGGTATTTAATCTAATTATGTAGTTTCTATCTATTTCTCTACAATGTGATATCCTGGGAAAATGTTCATTTATCTCTTGAAAAAATGTCCTCAATGAACTTCCCATGATCACGCCACGATCTCACATAACTTATTGGATCACAAAACCAACTATTGTGTGGGAAATTACAAAATGGTGTGAGATCCTATAGTATTCGATGAAATCAAATCACTTGCACTACCTAATTCAATTCCCCCATAATTTAAGGTATGGATATATTTTATGAATTTTTTCTTCAAACAGCTCCAATGTGGCTTATTATCAATGGTGTAGGAATACTCAAAAATCTAATGACATTGAATACCATAAAATCCTAACAAAATAGCTCCTCACAACACAACCCAAACTTCTATGGAATAGAAAAATATATACATGAATTATAACCAATTCTTACACTCTTTTGAATAAACACCTTACACTATACAATGACAGCCTGTGATGTTGACATATTTTTTTCCAATGGGACTATGATATAGGATTCTATAAATGATGTTGTAACTATTGAAACTCTAGTGACATTGGATATTCATTAAAAACCTCGTATGGCATGGTCCCATGATTTAAAATATATAATCCATATATGTGAATTTTATCCTCTTTATCCTCCATCCAAAAACCTTATATACAAAATTAATCCACAATGATCATCCAAAAATCACATGTTCATCATAACATTATTCAACTTTGAAACTCATATGTAATTTTTAATAATCATAGAAAATACTAAACACCAAGGTAATTTGTGTCAATAGGATTTTTGTATCATGGTTTTGAAGATATAGTATGTTTAAAAGATCCCTCTTAGGTGACTATTGTGATGAGGTGATGCTGAATTAGACCACTCAATAGGCCATTATAGGATATGGGAGGTGTTTATTTCTATAATATGGGGAGGGAATCATGAAGTGGTTTGAAATGATGATAGGTTCCAACTACATGTTTTCTAACACTCATCATTAGAAAAATGGTGGGTAGGGATTCCTATTGAGGTGGTATTCACCCATGACATAAAACATTGAGAAAATACCATTCATGTGGTACTATTGGACTAATGATTTTATCATCAGTAACTGAAGGAACTAGGTGGGTGATAACACGTTTCGGTTGGACATGGGAAATTTTTTTTAGCTTCTTAATCATACATATATTTTTATGACTGTTACATCAATTAGTATTTAATGGAATTTTGAGTCAGTCTTAATATCAACAAAAAACATTAACAAGAAAACCCTTTAATGAAATATCTTATGTAAAAGGATTTTTAAATTAATAATTTTCATAGTTAAAGGATTCATGTCATGGTAATTATTTTTTTTATGTTGGGAAAATATGTTGAACCCCTTTCTTTTTTATTCTCTAATGTGGATTTCACTATGGGCCTACTTTCTAAGGACATGTAGCCACTCAGTTGTTTTTCCAACGAGGCTTCATAATCCACATTTTTCATGAGGGAAAGAGGTTGATCTCATCACACATTTTGAATGGATTATTTCCTCCTCTTAGACTCTATTGTTGATTTATGTAATATTAATGAATCCTCTCTATGTCCCAATCAGGTAATAGTTATCCCTATTCCATAAGATGGTTTTTAACTTGTATTGATGTTAACATACCAATATATTAGATGTTATCCATCTTTCTTCTAAACTAATTTCAGATGCTTAATTTTATGGTATCATGGTTTAGAGAATCAAAACTGGTTAGTGAATTTTATCATAGTCCATAGAAATAGTATATATTTATGGTATTAGGATGATTCATATAATAATGGATTATAATGAATCATTTCAAAAGGAATCATAACCCACATATTTTGGTTCTACATAATGATACACATAGTAATTTTTTTGTTTACATGATATAGAAGGATACATATTTTCTAACATCATGTTGAATGGATGTGTAGGTAAAATAATCCTTGAGATGTTCAGTATGGGACATACATATGAGAGAATTGTTTTTTAACATAGAGGCAATATGGAACAATGAGTATGGGTGTGAACTCACAAGGAACGTGGCCTAGTGAGGATAAGACCCTCAGGGAATATATCCCAATGAGGGTAGTGTGAGGTGACCCAGAGGGAATGTGGATCTTTATATGGGGAATGATCTTATCAAGTATATGGACTAATAAATGGATTATCTACATTGAATATGGCCCCAGTAGAGGTTAATGGTATATCAGGACGAATAAGGCCTTACGAGTAAGGATTGGAATGCTTACATGAATATATCATAGTGAAACGTGCCATAGATTGGTTTTTATAATGATAGAAACTTATAGAGGTGTCCTATATATCCCTTTTTATAGTAATTGAAGATATCTTATTTTAATTTTCACAGTTTTAAATCATATATTAGGGATGGTTTATATAATTCTACATTATGTGGTAAGGTTCTTATAGTGCATTATTAAGTCATACAGCATGAAATATTTTACACATTATTTACTGTAATGAAATTAAGATGACTATTTATGAAATATGTGAAAACATATGGTTGAGTATGTCTTATATATTGGAGTTTCCATATAACACTTGGGCTAATAAGTGACATAGGCTAAGGCAGGGAGAGTGGGGGCTTATAGTTATCTAGAGGCCCACTCTCCCATCACCCTATCAATTGGTAGGCTGGGGTATATTATGGGGGAACAATCTATGTTAGGGGAATGAAAGGGTAGATGTAGGGAATTCAATATCATTGGCTACCTCCCTCATTGAGTGGAATTGGACATCCAACAAGCGCTCAAGCTAATCGAACCAAGGCCATAGTCTAATGGATTAGATTTCATGGGTCGGTTATGGTTTCTATGATGTACATAAGATGAAGAATATAATTATCAAAGGAATTCACAATTTCAAATGCCCATGTGGAACTATAAATTTTGGGAAGAAAATATAGATATACCTTTTATCAATGGAATGCATGATTGAAGGAGGATAACTATATCATATGCTACAAACTAATCACACTAATCAGGTAACTTTGTAAGAGTCCTAATATTTTTTTGTTCCTTGGAAAATATGGAAATAGTTATATTAGATACCCATTTTAGATATATATATGGATGTAAGAGTTTATATAACCCGAATAAAGACAAATAGTGTAGTTATTATACTAATGGAATTAGAGTATAACATGAAGTGAGTGATAGGAGGGGTTATTATTCATAGTAGGTGTGTGGTGTATTTTTCCACATGGGGACCCCAAGAAGTTGGTGGACTTAATTTGCAAGCGTGTGGTGGTGGGATGACTTCTGTAGTTGGTATGTTAATTAGATTGATGCACATGGCGGGTTTGTGGGCGAGGACCATCTACCTGGTTGAATCATACGGGAGACTAGTCTACTTGGTAGGTGTGTGAGAGTCATAAGCCCATGCGATATTCTCATTCACAATAAGGCTTGTGTAGTGGGATCATCCATGAGACTTAACAGAGGGATTTTTTTAGTCCTTAATGACATCCTATGTGTTTTCTAGGAGTTTATGTCAATCATAATTTGTCATTAATCTCTCCATTAACCTCTCTCCAAACAATATAATTGGCCACTTATATTAAAATAATGTGTAACTAATTTATTGGATATGCAACCACTCAGTATGGAGTACATGATCACACACTAGATGCTAGTTGATAGAGTACATAGTCGCATGGACATCTGTCTTGGGACCACACACATGATAGGTATTCACGGAGTTATTCCTCCTTCAAGCCATGTACTAGATGCACCTCCATGTGATTATCCCATCATAGAACCATGTGGAATGACAGTGGTAGCATGGTTCCTTTCATCTTTGGCTGTATGGTGATTGTATGATCATTTGGGTCTTCCAACTATAGGTCTCATGAACACTTTTATTTTCTCTCAATTATTTCTAGAATTAATTTTTCAAAATAAAATAAAATACATACCTGGTATACTAAAAATATTTAGACATGAAAATAATCAGATGAAGTATACTACTATTATTTCCAATATTAAACAAGATTTGGATGATGTTTTTAAGGAAGTGTAAATAAATTCATATAGAGGGGTTAATGGAATTTTGGAATATTTAGCTTCCATTAGACCAAATATCTTGGTTTTAGTATATCTATGTTATAAATATCCAGAAAATCCTAAAGATTCACATTTAAGTGATTTCACTTTTTTAATGATATTTTAATTGAATCATTTATCTATCTTTACTTTACCGAAACATCTATATTAGATTTAATATAATATAATAATGCCAGATTTAGTCAGTGTAGATTATAGATAATGAGTACCTAAAAAAACTATCTATTTTTAAGGAGATCATTGGTTTCTTGGTTAACTAAGAAGTAATACTCAGTTTTATTAAGAAATGATAAATATGACTCTATTACATCTGGTATTTGTTTTGAATAAGCGTCATGTATGAAACACACTTTAATATATTTGGGATTTAATTTAGACCAAGTTAAATTAAAATTTAATAACACTTATAATAGAAACACTTCAAAAAAATAATACAATTACCTATTAGAGGTCTAAACATGTTAATATAAGATATCATGTCAAAAAGGATATCCCACAAATGTTCTATTTCTCTTTAGAATTCAATTTTACTGAATAAAAATTAGCATACATTTTTACTAATCCCATGATTATTGTTCAATTTAATTTTATTAAAATTGGGTTGGTATCATTTTATTTTAATTTCTTTTATTTTTATTCCTAATTTTGTTACGTTAATAATGAACTCTAATTTGTATCATTTTATTCTTATATAATCACTAATAATAAAAAATTGTGTGTTGTTTTCACTAAGGAAAATGTGGTTTATTTAATAAAATTATTTTTTATGTCGTAACATGGAATATATTCCTATTAAAATTTTATTATTTTACATATTTTATTTTTATTTCTCCACTTAGAGTGACATTTAAAATCCATCATAATAAAATTTATAAACCATTGCCTAATAAACTCAAAAATTTTCAAACATCAGAGTCTCATATTTTCCAAATATGAAAACTTCTCACAATAAAATAAATCCTTAAACCCATAACCCATATATCTTGACGAGCATTGGGAAGAAAAAAGTGATGCTAGATCACCATTTTTTAGATTCAATTAATATATGATTTATGCAAGGTTCTATATGGAAAATCTGTTGATTTTTTATAGATATTCAAAATGAATATGTTTTTGAATAAAGTGTTAAAATTTTAAGGATGAGAATTTGTATTTTATTAGAAATGGTATTATTTTTTACTTGATAATGAGATTAGTGATTTCTATGAAAATGAAATTTTTTTAATTTTTTGAAAATGAGGACCTCATTATTTCATGAGTAAACAATAATGGTTTTTTATTTTCTTCAGAAGATATACCTAAAAATACAAATTACCCCCATTATGGATGTATCAAGTTAAATAAATATATTTTAAGTGTAAATGATTCTATACCTAATAAAATAAATTCCTCTATTTTTAGTGTTTTTTTCTTTATATTTTTATTGTGAATGATCTTGAACCTGAAAGAATTTTTTAAGTAAAGTTTATTTAGAATTACATTCCTCAAAATTAAATACTATTTAAAGAATTATTATTTCAACATATCTACTTAATGTAAGACATTTTTATTGAGAATAAATTAAATATTTCATTTTACATTTTGTGTTATATGTACTATTATAGTAACATATCATTAATTTTAAATCTGTTAAGATGAATTTAAACTATTGTGTTTGAAATAGTAGAGATTTATCTAAGCAATGGGACTTAATATGAGTGCCACGATTTACAAAGCTAGGAGGAGAAATCCTTTAGAGGATTGGGTGTTTAAGAATCCATTCCTTGTAAAATATTATGTTAATTGGACCTAAAACTATAGAATAAAACAAATATCATACAAAAAGGGAAAATTTTGTGGAAATTTTCCTTGAACCTAAAATAGGGGGAGATGTTTCTAGAGATGAGGTTGTTATAGAGGTGAATATGTTCGAGTTCCTATAGTAATATCTACTAATTCTTTTAGATCATTTTTCAAATATAATGTGGTCAAAATAGAGAATTAACTATAAAATGAACCTTTTGTAATAAAAAATGAAGTGAAGTTATATTTGAGGATTTGACATCACTTGTTATTGGAGCCGAATATGGATAAATGGTAGAGGTTTCTCATGGAGATTTTTTTACTGATCAAGATGAAATCTAAGTGCCTATTGATGATAATATTTCACCTCATTAACCTAAATAAGCTATGACTATATTTTCTTGGATCTCCATAATAAGAGTATCATTGGATTATTTTCTTATGAAACTGGTAACAATTGATGGAAATGAGAAAAGGACCCATATATCATAAAATATTATAGTGAAAATTTTGAGTTTCCTAATACTGTTATAGATATTTAGAAACAAATAAAGGGTGAAATTGTTAATTTTTTATAAATGATATGATTGGATCAGATGAATATGTAAATGAATAATTCCCTTTGTGTTTGAAGAAAAATATAAGTAGAGTGGAGGATGAAAATTTTATTAAAAGAGAAGAAGAAAAGGGAGAATAATCCCTATTTAATCAAGGACTATAAACAACTGATTTATATTTTGAACATTATTTATTTATAATGATGATAATTTTTGAATTAAACTCAATTTGAATATAAATAAAATGTATTAAAGATCAAGTGGTATAATAGAAAGAATACTCAGTCACTAATTTGAGTTTGATTAGCTAAAGAAATTGGTAAAAACAAAATTATAAAGAATTAAAAACATCACTATTGTGAAGTCATATGTATTTACTTTAGTTTTATATAAAACCAATTTTTTATACTTGAAGTGAAATTATTCCTTGATTATTTTAATAAAGTGGTGATATATCAATTAGAAAATATCAAAAACATTCCATGTACTTTTACAAATATATGAGTTGTTTTTTAAAATAAAACAAATATTGTTTCCAAAAATTTTACATTTTTTTCTCTAGATATGAATATGTTGAAAGGAAAGATTCAAGAGTCCCAGTTTCATTTAGTTTCATTTTCCACCCTTTACCATTAAAAAATGTATAAATTTTATAAAATTAATTATTTCGAACCTGAATATAGGGATAAGATTCAAGGTCTTGAATGATCAATTTATGAATTAATTAAGTTTGTTGAATAAGTCAGGCCTCTCTGAGACATACCTCATTAGACACTCTCAACTCTATTAATAGATTCATGACCTTCATTGAGAAACAATATATTTCAATAAATTAAAACATTATATTCTGGATGATTAAATTGAGAATAATTAGATAGATTTTGAATATTAATTTTCCTCTAATTTTGAGTAATATTTTAATAAGTTTTCTGGAAAAGAAGATTCAGTTGAAAAACAAAACTCTAAAGGAAAATAAATGGTTATTAAAATTGAAACTCAATCCCTTCCAATTATTTTCATATATAAATTTATTTCATTTGGTTCTTTGGATCAATATATATATGTTTTTATGACCTTGATTACAATATATTCCCATAAATTAGAGTTTTAGGAGTTACTCAAAGTGTTCGATCATAAATAGTGGCAAGGATATTCAATTAACATAGATTTCAATAAAGAATACATTTTTAAAATAATTTTTTTTATGACACACTTTATAAAATAATAATAATAATATCTCTTGATCATACCCCTCTATACAAGTATAATGTAGCTCGATAAAAGCTATATTATTCCCTTGATCTCAAACCCACACACCAAAAAGATACTCCCAAACCACATATTGATCAACAAAATTGATACTGTCTTGCATTATTATTGTTTTTATTTGTTTTAAATTTATTATTGAGTTGTACATTTCTATGTTTACTAATGAAAAATTTATTTCCCTATTCTTGTTTGAATGATTAATGATGACTTATGATCTCATAATAAATTTCTTTTTTTAATGTGTTTGTAAAATTCAATGATAGAGCATCATTTGTCAAAGTAGATTATATTTTAACTTGTTTACTTATTTTAGTGTGCAATATTGAATATGTTTTATCTTAAAACCTTTCCATTATTTTTGATATCATAAAAGGGGGATAATATCAATATACATATACAAGTTTATCCCTATATTATGCATGTCAAAAATATATAATTTTCTTAAATTTGTAATATTTATTTTGTAATTAAAAAGGGAGATATTATCATATATTGTAATATTTTTAATCATATTACAATACTTTACATGTTTTGATGCTTATAATATCCCCATATGTTTTAGTAACAAATTTATGATAAGTGATTTTTTTGTGAATTCGTAATATTTTTTAAGTGTTATTTTTATTGTAGTTTAATATTTCATATATTTTTTATTCATGTTTTAAGAAACATTCACATGGATTTTATCTTATGATTGTTTGTATTCAATTTATCTAATGTAACATTTCTTATGGGTTGATAATGTTTCGTGCATTGGAATTTATTTTTTGACAATGTAATTTCTCTTATTAGAGTCTCTATGAAAAAAGTTTTATATAATGTATGTAAATTCCATTAGAATAGAAGAAAGTTATATTATAAAGTGACTTCATAAGTAGATTATCTAATGATATTATAATATGAAATCAATAATAGTTTTAAAATTAAAGTTTCTCACATAGTACATGGAGCTAATTTATATTACATGTACTCAATTTGTATTTTTGTAGAAGAATTATTTTACCAAAATAATGTTTCCAAATAAATTATCATACAGATAAGGATAATATCACTAGGGTGTTAAAATTCAACACATAGATTTGAATATCTATATATAAGAATTTATTTATAGAGATAAAATACCTTCACCAAAATCATCGAATTCATTCAATCAAATGATATAAGAAATACATTTATTCAAAGAATAAGCCTTCCAAAATAAAATATTATTTTTCAATATTTAGGAGAATTATTGGTTTACTTTTTACCATATATGTACCATGAGGAAATTATATTGTTCTTTTTGTTTTATAATAAATATTAAATCATGGATAAAGAAATAATGAATTACTTTTAAATTATATTTTTACGAAATCACATTCTTCTTTATGATATATGAGTTACTATCAATGATTAACTGTATATTTATTATTTTTAGAGAATAATGACAAATTAAAAATCATATATTTCATTTATAATATTTTAATTTATAATTACCATAAAATAAAAGTTGTGTGTCTCCATTGATAGTGTGTGTGTGTGTATGTATAAGAGTTCAAATTAAAAAATAAAGTGATGATTGGAAATTAAACTCATGCAAAAACATTATTTTTCTACTCATCCATGAAATTAAATTATTTTGAGATGAAGAATAATTTTACTACCAATTTGAATTCCAGAATATATCTACTACATTCAAAGGGATCTTTTAGGTGTACTTATTAATGTTTTATATATGTTTTGATGATTTTTTGATCACCTGTTAGTTGTTACATTCAATTCTGTACTAAACTAGATATCCTTGATAATAATTTATTTTCAACTATATGTGATAAACTTTGTACTATATTTTATTCCAAATATATAATAGGTATTTTACATTCAGTTCCTATAGATATATTTTTGAATGTTTAAAAAATGTTATATTTTCTTAAACAAAAATTTCGAGGCCCATTGGAAAAGGTAATGCTTTGTGAATATAACCAAACATCCATTAGGTTTTTGTAGAGTGGATTAGGGATATTTATTATTATATATATTCATTTTAAGTATCATATGTCCTAATTATTATCTTATAATTTTTTCTTATTCCTATCCAATTGGGTAGAGTGGGATAAGTTAAAATAATTTTAAGTGGGATATTTTAAGTTAGTGAAAAATTAAAGAACTCAATTCACCCCTCTTAAGTCATTGTGTGACACTACATGGAAAATAGCCACTCCCCTAGTTCCTGATTAAGAAAAATATGGGACTGAATAGTGACTTATATAACATGAATATAAATTGATCCTAATCTTGATACCCATTCTATTGTAACAAATCAAATTAATCTATGTTTTATGGCATTAGAGATACACATAGCATGAAAACCCATTGATCTATTTCTTGATGGATGTTAGTACAAATCATAAAATAGGGGGATTATTCAGTAAAATAACATGACCATTATGGAGAAATACAAAACTATCAAAAATAAAAACCATCCACATTTTTTATTTTTTTATATAATCCAATTTCCGTATTTTAATTTATTATGAAAGATTCATACATGTTCTATAATTCCTTAATTCTTGATTTTAAATTATTTATATTATCAGGATAAAATTTCCTATAATCATTATGGCCTTGTATTTGAAGAAATTACCCCAATATCAATCAGTGAAATAGATATATCATCTTTAATAACCTGTGAGGGAAAAATCCATTCTTGATCATTCAGTTAAAATCATATTACCTATAGTGATCCTAATATATGCTACATATCCATGAACAAATAATTTTTTTTTCATTTTATATCAAATAACCCCATTCATGATATATAATAATAATGATATTAGGTACAATAAATAATATACATTCTCATGAATGGAAATTTATTAAAATAAAAAACATGTGAAATTCAAAGTGGTGGGTTTATCCTTATGATATTCTCTTGTTAGAGATCCCTAAGTATGAAAATTGTGAGAAGGTGTATCAATTTTCATGGGCCCCAAACACCAGATAATTAGACATAACCTATTTCATATTTTATAAATATATCTTGAATATAAAACAAATATTTTATAGTATTTTCATTATATACCTTGGATCTCATTAAAGTATGAATTATTATAAAATATATATGTGAAAAATACTCTAAAAACATTATTATATTAGGGAAAAATAAGAAAAAATATACAACAAGAATAAAAAACAAAAACACAAAGGTAAAACTGAAAACTTGTGGCCTGGAAATAAAATGTATATAAAGAAACATGGGTTGAGGGATGAAACCCCTACAATATCTCACTTTTACTAGATGTTTCTACTAATAATCCCACTATATAGATCTTAAATAATATTCATTCGTCATCTAGGTTATGTAATCGGTCAATAGATCCCCCATAATTTTCTTTATGGATACTCTACTATATTTAACATTATCCCTTTGAGTAAATCAGATTAATAGATAATCATGAAGAAATAAATGCTTAATCAGTGGGTATATTTTGGGCTCTTTGAAAAGAACCAATCTTATAGTATTATCACATGACAATGTAATATGCGTAAAATTTTGTAGTAATATGCCTTGTCTAGACACAAAGTGTCATATTAAAAATGAATATTTAATTGCATAAAAATCTACAATATACTTAGAGATTATTGAATTGAAACCCACATTCCACTCTTATCACTTATTACTAACTAACAATAACAACAATATTTAATAAAATTGATCCATTTATAGACTAAAAAAATGTATATAACTTTATTAATTATCCCACATCTTCTCCATAGTC
The DNA here is from genome assembly GCA_963277665.1 of Viscum album. Classification (NCBI taxonomy): domain Eukaryota; kingdom Viridiplantae; phylum Streptophyta; class Magnoliopsida; order Santalales; family Viscaceae; genus Viscum; species Viscum album. The sequence continues at coordinate 397,118,952 of OY728166.1, forward strand.
TAGGAAAATATCATTTTCTCTCTTCATGAAATTTTAAACAACTTCACATTGTAGTTATCTTAAAATTTTATTTATGTGAACAATATTATAACATAAAATGTTATATACCATAGATCTAATCAGTAAAGTATAAATGTTTTTATCCATATTATCTTTCTCTTCATATATTCCAAGAGACATACTGTTTATTGCTTTGTTCCATTTTTTGGACTCTTATATATTGTATTTTTCAATACATTGTCAATATATGTACTTTTAAAGAGTGTAAGAATTCTATTAGATCCTTCCATAGAGAACATGATCCCTAAAACATAGTTTGGATATTTAATTCCTTTATAGATAATTATATATCTAAACATGTATTAATATACTATAATACTATTATAAATTTTTTAAATATAACTATTAATGCTATGTCACTCTCACAACCCATTTTAGGAATAAGGATCTCTTTCAAACACAATAAAACCAAATTATTTTATGGAATGATCAAAACAAATATTGCTTGACCTACATGATAACTAAAATAAAAAAATGGATCTCAATATCATGCTTAAATTACTGTCTTTCATTGGTGTCATAACACCTTATAGTTATATCATATTGATATATTCCACATGTTTCCATGTTAGATCACAATTTTAATATCCATATACCAAATATTATAAAAACGGTAAGCTACTATTTATGTTTTTCATATTTGATAAAAAGAAAACCGAATGGATTGTGTTGGTTATATATATTTTCAATTAACATGTCTATATGTTATTGTGTCTTGGGTGATAGAAGAATATCCAAATGAAATTGAGTAAGATGATTCCCCTATATTGATGGGTAAAGAAGAAATACATTTCCAATACATTAATGGGTAAAAAAGAAACATGATACACATACATTGATGAGTAAAGAAAAGTGAATCTATTGACATGGAAAACCTGGCTAGATAGATTCTAGGTAACCATTATATATATATATAAATATATCTAATTATGATTGAGATATTATATTATGGAAATCATTGAAATGTTTTTTGGATGATGTTATCACTTCCAACAACATGTTATATATGTGTTTTATGATATTTCCAAGTAAATAATTGGAATATATATTTTTTCAAGAAGTGAAAGCTAATATAAATAATGTAGAATCATTTAAATATTATTTAGAATAAAAATTCAAATATTTAGTAATGAAAACCATGTAGATGAAGGATGGAGTGATTAAGACTTGTCGAGAACATTAGTGGAATTTAATTTCACTATAAGAATTAGAGTTGAGTATTTAAATACTTCAAAAGACATTTTAGTTTTTTTGAAGAGATTTGAAGAAACTATTTGGTTTACCAAAGTCAATTAAAGTCAATTAATACGTTTTTGTGATTATTTGATAATCCATGTGTGGAATTCAAAAGCATCAGTGATTATTTGATCATCTTTTGAATTATGATATTGAAGATGAAAAATTTATGTAACCTATGTTTTATATAAAAGTAACATGAGAATAATAGAAATTTCAGTCAATTCTTCATATATCCATAAGGGTATCTAACAGATCATAAGAGTAACATTGAGAATTAATATATATATGGATAATGTAATTTTTATAAGGTTAACATTCACTTCATAAGGGTAAAAATTTATTCATAAGGGTGATTCATGATTCCGTAAGGGTTATATGGATTCCAAAAGGGTAAGTTTCATTTCCATGAGAGTATCCTTTAATTCTGTTAGAGTTCTATATATTTTATAAGTGTAATACTTATTCCATAGGGGTATGATAGATTCTATAAGGGTGAATAGTTTTTTGAAATAGATAAATGATGATATTTGAAGAGTACTCTTAGAAATTATGAAGATCATTTCAATGAAAAGGACAACATCATAAGTGTAATGCTGAGACTTTCTAAGAGTCTTATATTCTTGAAAAAATAATTCAAAGTTAAAAATTTGGAAATGTAATGGAACCTCATTGAAGATTATAAGATTGTTTTACTTTTTTGAAATTCCACCATAAGGAAAACAGTTTGTATAAATGTGAGAGTTTATATGTAGTGATTTTTTTTAAATTCCATAATGATAAAGGTTGAGGGAGATAAGATATGATCATTCCCAAATTGAACAATAACAGATTAAACACTACTAAAAATATTTGTATTCAATACCATGAAATTAAGAGGGTGATTAGTATTTATAATATTGTAATATTTAAATATTTTTATTTGAAATATTTCATTGGTTATTGAAGATGAATATTTTCAAATATTAAATCAAATAGAGGAATAATATATTGTTTTTCATCATATAAATCACATGTAAATTATCATGTTGTGATTTATATTGAGTGTTTAGAGAGATTTAAATCATCATGAGTTTTGTTACACAATGAATTAACGTGATGATGATGTCAAACAAGGATGATAAAATTTAATTAAGAGATAATATTAATATTGGAACCTTTGGGAATTTGAAAATAAAAATATTTTTGCATTATTGTATGTGGTGAATAATGTTGAAGACTTACACAATAATTTTATTTATCAGGTGAAATATGAAGTATTGTTTTATTAGAGTATTATGAGAGACAAGAAGATAAATGAAATGTGAATATATTATAATTGTGGGAATACACCCACAAAATTTTATTAAAAAAAGTAATGATATCATGGTTTCGATATTGTTAGAAGATTATAGAATGCATTATATATTTGTTTTCATGGGATGTCCTTGATAATTAATTAATCCTTAAATAGTGAGACTACTGAAATATAAAAAATAAAAATAATAAATACAAAATAAAATGTGAAGAGATATAAAATAAATACATCTCTATAAAAATAATATATAGAACTTTATTACTCCATAAGGAATAAAATAATTTTGGTATCAAATAAGAAGAGAAAACCAACCCAGTTCTTTTAATCAGATCATGTTTTTTAAATTATATATATAAATAGATGAAAAATATGTCATTTGGTACACCATACTTCATAATTAGAATACACTGAGTGAGAAAAAAGAATAATAATAGACAAGTACGGATGAAGTGTATAAATTTCTATTGATTATTCATTAGTAGTTGATATCCTTGAAGAATTACTTGAGTTATTTAAGTAATTAAATTTTGAATAAAATCTATTAGAAAATATATTCATAGAAATCATATTTTAATATTATATTCATGAAAATATATTGTAATTTTAAGAATTCATTAGAGGAAATACAAATTTTTATCCAAATTCAAGGACATTAAAAATATGAATGAAGATATTTTTCAAAATAAGGTTTACAAAAAACAATAATTGTTAGGATAAGTATGTAATTTATTTCAATATATATAAGAACTGGTGTAAGATGATTAAAATGGTTTGATAATAATAACTATTTAACCCACTTGTACATTATAGTTGATTCTAATGAAGAATATATGACCCAAATTGTAATTAATGACAACACAGAGTTGGTTTCCAAAATTAGGGATAATCCTTGTAAAAATAAAATGTGTTTCTCTATATTATTTTATTAAATTTTATGTGGTTTATTTGTGATAATTTATTATAGTTTAATCCACTTATCTATCCCAAAATAAGGGGTTCAAATTCAAAAGGGGATAAAGGTTTATAATGTGTAATTGTTGTTTTTAAAAATATTATGGCTTATTGATTTACACCCTGTTAGTGTACATTCACCAATTCCAAGGGTATCTCAATTTGTATTAGATCACTATTCTCCCTCTAGTTATACAAAATTTTTCCTAATGTATTTTTCCTAAATATTATAATGTTTATATTTTATGCATTTTTAAATGACCATTAAATAGTGAATTGTATTTATACTCTTATTTATACACATGTATTTTCTCATTAAAGGATTCTAAAAAACTATAATAATATATTTGAAAGAAATTGATTAATAATTATAAAATTATATTGGAATCACCAATACATAATAGCAATTGTAGTGGTATTTGTCCATTAGTTAAACCTGATAATGATTCTTATGTTGAATCAAGTTCAAGAAGTGATGAGAATGTAAAAAATGAATCACTTTGTGTTTTTATTTTAACATTGAGGATTAACTTAAAATGGTCCCTACTGTGATTTTTTACTTAAAAATTTACATTCATCAACGAACTAAAGGATGAAAAAACATAAATGGAATAGGAAGGTAATGCAATAGAATATGAATTTGTGAAAAAAGTAAGAACGTTTTACACTATTAAAAAAATGGTTTAATACAATAAAAAAGTAACACACACTAAAATGCATTATTTTCACTAGACACTAAATAATTAAATGTATCTATTTGTGAAAATGTTAGGTTTCAGAAATATTTATAGAAGTGATCAATTCAGTAGAGGAACTAGAATAACATTCCTCATCAGAAATACCAAATTTGAAAATTCATTACCAGAGGAAAGAAAAAATGCATGAAGATTCTCAGCTGAACTTAATCTCTAAATGCCAAAGTTTCTCATTTGAATGTTAAATTTAAGAGAATATAAAATATTTAAAATTCATTAATATAGTCAAGAAAAAATGATTGAATATAAAATTGGAATGATAAATAAATAATAAAAATAAAGGGTGAAAAAATTGAAGACAAGAAATATATTCTTCATTTGAAATTTCTTAATCTGTATGTTGAATTGCGAAATCTAGAAAACACTGATATTGACTCCTCGAAACCGTTTAATGTGTATATTTATCACACCACCCAGGTTAATTAAATTATTATTACTTTAAAGAGGAATTAAATTATTGTCAAATTATAATTGGAACATAATAATAATCTATTATGTGTTCATGGTGAAAGTATCAAATAATAGAAATAAATATATTTTTACTTATGGAATTTCATCTTATAGTGTAGGAATAAATTCAAAATATAGAAAGATATAGGAGGATAAACATTATGAAAAGCCCACCATAGCATTAAGGGTGGATGTAAGATTTTATAATGAGAGTATCTCTCTAGAGAAATCACAAAATAAGGGTTGTCCTATAAAAAAAGAGTAATATTCAAAGACTATAAAATCCCAAGAGACTATTATTAACAAAAGAATAGTGATATTTATAAGTCGGTATTAGTGATGTTGGAGACTTGGTAATAAGTCCATTGAGTGATGGAACAATATGTCATTGTATGAAAATAATATAAGTCTTAAATTGAGCTTGATAATTTATTAAGTAAATAGAATTTCTGCTAGACAATTTTAGAAATCAATGAATCTAAGATATCTCTCCACCAAAAAAAATATTTATCGTTTTAGGGATTTTGTGATTACTATATCAAATTATTCATAATCATGGAGAGTTATAGTATATTTGAATTATAAAAAATGGATATAATGATTTTATGATATGGAGATGTAACTAAATAAAGGGAAAAAATAAAATCATACAATTCTTCGTTCATGTCGAAAAATATATGGCAATTAAACAAAGTGTTCCCAAGAATAATATTCAATAGGATATCATACTCATAAGGAATATATGATTCTATTTTTGGGGAAAAGGGAATAAAAAAGGACTGGAATAGAATGAAAATAAAAATAAGATAGATGAAATAATGGAATCAATCCAAGAGTGTAATAGGATAATTAGTTTAGTTGTATACTTCTTATATTAAATGTTTAAATTTCATGAGATGATTTTAAAGAATGGTAACCTAAAATCTATTAAGGTGAAATGTGAAAGTTGAAATTTTTTTGTACATTTAGCTAAAAATATAATGATATGGATTCCTAAACAAGAGTAATTATTGAAGTGCAAAATAAAAACACTAGTGACTCATAGTTTTAAAAATTATTATATAAAAAGGGGTCTATATAAAAGAATAATACTGAACCCATTCTAAAATACTGACTACCAAATTGGAAAAATCAGATGAAATTGTTTAGGAATGTGGATTAAGTTAAAAATAATGAATGTTATTCGGATCCTAATGTTATATAACCTATTCCACCAGTGAATAAAAAAAGAACAAATAAATCTATCCCACCCAAATAAGGTCATATTAAAAAAGTTAAAGAAGTTATTATGAAGGGTTATTAGTATTTTAATGTTATAAATAAAAAGAGTATCTTTGTCGAGATCCATGTCTCATCCCTTTTTCAATAATTAATGAGTTGATGGAAACTCAGTTTAATCCCATATTTAATCACTTATAAAATATCATATAAGGAATTAATGGTGAAGGGATAAATTTAAGGAATCTATGATGTTTATACACATTATAAAAAAATCAACCATTATGGAGTACCTTATTATATGTTTGGTATCATACATCAAATATTATCTAAAATTCTTGGAGATTTTATTAAAAAATAACATTTCTGATGATAATAATTTGAATCCATCCATAGAAAGGGTGTTACTTAAAATGTTAATCATTTAAAGTATTATTATTTTATATTAAATCATGGATTTTGGAGAGACATGGAGAATATAGATATTTAGGTATGATTATATCCTTCCCATCTCTATTTATCTTTATGTTAAATTTGATTATTAATAGAGAGTGATTGTAAAAAATTAGTTATAAAGGAGAAATAAATTATTTTAATTGAATTATTTTATTGTGTTCGTTGAAGATATGTTTAGGTCATGAACTTCTTGAAAAATATATTCGTATAGTCCCTAATAAGTGAGGTATGCATTTTCATCACGTTATAGATAATATATTGAAAACAATTTTATCTAAAAGAATCACTCTTGTTTTATGCACTTGCTTACACCTCAAAACATAGAGTTGATTAATTAATGGAACACTATGAATAAAAATGAAAGAAAACCTTTCAATAGTATTTATTGAATAATTCTTTAAACAAAGGAGAAAGAAGATATAGGGAGTATAAAAAAAGAAGAATGTTATTTTCAAAAGGAAGGAAACTGAAAATGAGTATCAGATCATTCCATTCATTAAGACCATTTTCTATATTATCAATAAGTGGGATAAATAAAAATTTATGGAGAAAATAGAAACATATTGAAATTAGTTTTTCAAAATCTTTTATGTTATTAAAAAAATAATAAGGGGTATATTGAATAATACAAAGGATTTTGTTGGATGTATTTATATCCAATGAAAATGTCAATTTGTCATGTTATCTTAGGAGATCAGTACAAAAATATAATTTCACATTGAAATTTTAAAATTATTTTTTAAAAAACTAACATTACAATGGACATGATTATATTTTTAATTTAGGTTTATTTAAAATTAATGTTAAATATCTGCTTGAATTAACTTTGGCATCAAATGTTTTATAAAAAACTGACATAAAATGTGTTTTAAAAGAACTTTCAATGTCAGTTGTTTACCAAAAATGAGGTCATTGTTTTATTATTATTTTTAAAAAAATTAATGTTTAATTTGACAAACATTTTGAGTTAGTTTTAAAAAACAATCACTAAACCGTATAAAAAATATTTCAACACTAGTTTGAACAAACAATCTTACAAAAAGTGTTTAAACAAAATATTTTTGCACAATTTTACCCACTTTATTCAATAGTTATTTTTCATGAAATCCTAATACCTGTGATTCTTGATGGTTGACCCCATTTTATTTCCCTCAATCTTCTTCATTTGATCTGATTTTGTTAGTTTTTTTCATTATTTTTTGTATCCATGTCATTTTCCTGGATTTTCATTAGCTTCATTTGGACAACCAATGTATATTTTATGAGTGTTGTGTGACTCTTGACCCCACATCATTGTCTGTAATTAGATATTAATTACTCACAAATTTTTAGCTCTTCATCATAGATTTACATTTTGAATCTCCATATGTTATAAGAGGAATATTAATTTTTTAATTTTATAATATTAATTTTGTATTTTTAATTGTATATTACATTAATTTTTTGTATATATACATATATTTCAATTATAAAATAGTTTGGTTATAATTAGTTACAAAATTTTAAATCTATTTATGATTATATATTGTTTTTTATTTTTGAATAATTTCTTTGTAATTATATTTTTTTATTTTACAATTTTTTGAATTTATAAATAATTTTTCATTAATTTGTTGTAGTTAAAATTATTTATAATTAGATGATGTATGATAGATATTGTAATATCAGGTTGAATTTTTGGATATTATATCATATCTAATGTAATAATACTTTTGAATATACTCTTGTATAAAATTTTTATTTTTAATTTACCAATTAAATTGGAATTATTTATTATTCCATAAAATCATCAAATGTTATATATTTTGTGGTATAATAATATTAAAAAATAAAATTAATTATATTATATGAGACACAAACATACATTAAAAATCAAAAAATTAAAATAAATATGACAACATTATGGTTACTGAATTCCATTATGCTATGTTATGTAGTCATGTATTTGCTTGTTATATCATACATTTTTAATCAATTTTATATAAATAGTCGAATGATAAATTTTTATTATCATGGATAAATGTTGGTTTTTATCAAATAGTTATCAATAAATTTTCAATTGATTATTTTTATTATATCTTTTTATTATTTAAATAAATATATATATATATATAAATTTGTATATGTTTTAATAGATTCTACTTTTATATTGTGATCATTTTTAATTAATTGATCTTAATTGGATAAATTTACTAAGAAAAATTTATGAATATTAAAAAGTAATTTATGATTTTATTCAATTTTCTAAACAAAATAGTACAAACCAATTACTAATTTTCTATCCATGCATGATCTTTTTGAATATGATAAATTCAAATTACAGAGAAAATAAATATCATCTCATTTCCTTTGATTTTGAAAACAATTATAAATACTAGATACGACATGGTGAAATAAAAGAAAATTGAAATTAAAATAATGATGAAAATATTTAGAATGAGATAAAGGATTGTATTGAATAATTTAATCATTATAGAGGAATTAAAACCTTCAAAAAAAAGTTACTGAAAAATTATATGAAGATTTTGAGAAACCACTATTCTTAGGTTTTAATAAAATTATAGTGTCATTTGAAATTATGAGGTTTGTTAACTTGAAAGAATGAAATGGTTGGAGTGATAAAATATTCATTGAATTATGTATATTTTAAAAAAGATATTTGAAAACGAATATATGATTCGAGAAATCAATTATGAATCAATGAAAATATTATTTCTAATGGGACTCAGTTATAAAATGATACATGATTTACCCAAAGATTTTGTGTTGTATAGGATGAAATATGAATATTTATAAAAACATCATTAATGTGGAAAATCATAGAATAAGATTTATGAAACATTAAACTCTGATTCATTCTTAGGTACTAATGCGAAAATTATTGATAAAATAATTTGGTATCTTTCAAAAATTACTCATTTGAAGCATACATGTTAAAATTCAAATGAATTAAAAATTTCATTATGGTATTAAAATGAGGGAATCTCTAATTAAAATTTATGTCAACTTAATGATTCACCCTAGTGGAAGATATTTTATTCTTTCCTTGATTTTGGTAGCGAATATGGAAATCCTATAATCAGAAAAAGATCAAATATGATGAATCCATATCAGAGTCTTTATATCTAATATTGTTCAAGGCCTATTTCATTGGTAGTTTATAACTTTTCTCTATAAATATGATTGAAAAAATAATTTTTTATGACGATCTTGATAATTTGTTGAAGAAAATATCTGGGAACAATCATTGATGTGTATATTTCCCTATTGATTGATGATTTATATTTTCTTGATGATATAGGTGATATAATTTTTGATTTATACAAGAATGATTATTTTATTTTTCATTATATGATAATGTTAAATATAAATTAATTAATTTTATATGGAATTTTATTTGGATACAATGTTAGGGCACAACAATCTTGTCAATTTTGTGAATAAGACACTTCTTATTGTCAATTTTAGAATGGAATAAAGACAATGTGCATGGTTCATCAATGTTTTGCTGGAATTGATCATCCTTAAGAGAGGTTGAAAAATTAATTTAATTTTTTACAATAATATAATACAAACCACAACAATTTTCAACAAAATAATAATATTATGAGATGAATGATGTTGATTACACATTTAGAAAGAATAAAAGTTATAGTCATTCAAAGAAATTTGGATGAAAAATGATATCTTAAAATTGATACATTATAAGATATTTTTTGAGATAAATTGTAACAGAGAAATTATGAATATTGAGAAAACCATATGTGACAGTTTGATTATACATTTATTAGATATAAAAGGAATAAAAAAAGATAGTCTGCATTCTATATTAGACTTGATATCTATTGGAATACATTTGGAGTTAGGTCCCACTATGAAGGGAAATAGAACATATTGACTTCATTCTTTTCACACAATAATAAAGAATGAGAAAATTAATTTTTGTTAATGTATGCACTATATTAAAGTAATTAATTTATTTTCATTCATTGTGAATAATTTAATTTCTTTGAAGGATTTTAAATTAATAAGTATGAAATCATATCTCCATCTTGTATTTATGAAATAACAGTTACTTGTTTCACTTTATGTTATATTTTCTACAAAATTAATAAATACTTTCATTAGGTTATGTTATATTTAAAAATCAATTTATAGAAAATTCATTGATCCAAATTTTTTATATGTGTGAATAATGAAGCTTACTATATACTTGTATAACTATAAATGTTTTTCCAAACAATAATTTTTTATATAATGGTTTATCTGGTGATTCATCTGGTGCGAGTGATTAGAATATGTGATCCTATTTATTTATTTTGGATACACCATTTGAAAAGATATATAAAAATTTAGAAGTAGTATTTTTAAAATCCTAATCATCCAGAGGCCTATATAATTGAATAATATATATCGAAAGTGGTCATTCAGTTTTGAATAGATTATTTATATGATCTATATCCCATTGGTTTCCCAATATATTGATATTTTACAGTTGATAGAGAATATAGATGGATTTTTTTCTTAAAGGTAAAGTTAATTCCATGTGATTAAGTGATGTATCGACATTTAATCATTTTGAATAAAACAAATAAGGTTAAACAATATATATAATCACATATTGCTGGATTTAAGATATGATATTTAAAATAAAATGAAATATGGTGTATTATTTAGTATAAAAAACAATTTATTTCATGGTTTAAAGAGAGTTTCAACATAGATTTATCAACATTAAAAAAATTAAAATCATTGGATCGGGGGCCATCTCCTAATGTGATCACATGGTCTAGTTTTGACATTAATAGTGACATATTTTACATAAAAAACTAGGATTACACGAGTTCCATTTAAAATAGGGGGCTAACAATCACCTCTATAGAATTTTATTTTTCAAGTACAAAAGAAAAAATCCCATTTTTTGAATCAATGAAATATTTTGGAGTTGTGGAAGATATATTGGAAATTTATTACTTTAAAATTTGAGTAACCTTGTTTAAGAGTAAATGGTTATATAGTTATAATGGTTTGAAACAAGATAATTATGGATTAATACCCATTGATTTGAAAAGATTAAGTTAATTAAAGGAATAACTTATTATATAGACACATTAAAATAAAATATTTTATATTTCTTTCCTATTGAATGATCAGTGGTCCATCATTTTGGAAGGGAAATGAATTCATTAGGGTAATGAGGATAATGACGATGTTATGGTTTTATGCATGGTTTCTTTATCTATTACAAAATTTTTATATTACAACAATGATTATAATGTAGGACATTTTTAGGATATAAAAAATTACCATGGTGAAGTGATATTAGAAAACAATAACTTACCATCCTAATCAATCAAGTAAATATTTAAATATTATTTATTTTTTAAATTACAAATGTAAAAAATCTATTTTTTTAATTAAAATATTTAGATATATATATATATATATATTCATTCTTTGAATTTGTGTTAAATTTGATATTCAATAGTTACAGTTAAACTATTATTAATTGGAAAACCCAATGTACATCACTATGTTTTTTTAAAATAAAACATATTTTTTCTCAATGGTCTAATATTTAACTTTTTGAATACTGATAAACTAAATAATATTTTAATTAAATTTTTATTTATTTTTTACGATACATATTTTTTGGTTAAGAATCATGGAATAATTATTATTTTTAAATGTTTACATGGCTCACACTCTTTCATTACTTAAATATTTTTGTTTATAATTTTTAGGTATTAACTCTCAATTAAAATACATGTACATTGAATATACATATATTTTTCTATTTAATTGAATGAAAAAAGGTAGGGAATAATATATTGAGGTCTATATATTTCATCTTTATATTATTAAATATTTTCTAATTAACATTTTAAATGAGTATAAACATTTATGTTCTTCAAAAATTATTTGCAGGAGTTCTTGTTACCTTCATCTGGTGGAGTCTTCTTCATATTCTATATTAACAGTATTCTTAGTGTTATTAGGAATAGGATTAGATGTTTACTGAAACATTCACCTACTCAGGGATAGAAAAGTATACATATTAATTTTAATGATATGAAAAACCCAACATTCCCAAATGAATTGTAGTTTGGGAATTATATCTCCATGAAAAGTTGTTATTGGATTAAAATTTTATATCTTTATTTGAATTATATTGAAAATATGATGAAAGAGTATCCATGAGATTCATTAATGGTAAAATATATTAATTGATTTATTTTTATCCCATTCTTTGAATATTATATATTTTGTATGACAACTATTTAATGATTTCAATTACAATTGACATTTAACATTCATGAAATGAATGATATTAATAAAATGTGACATTATTTAGTGACAAATTAATGAATATATTTTAATAAAATTGAAATAAATATGTTTTTTTGGAAATTATAGTTTGAAAATCCATGCCACAAGTATGGGTATTTAGATAATGATATGTGGAATAAATTTGTCTCTAACCGATAAAAATAATAATTTCTGGAATGATAATTATTTTATATTATAAAATTTTTATTTATTACCAGATACTTTATTCATTTAATTTTCTGTGATAGGGATCCATGATATCTCACCTAGAGATCTTGTAAAAAAATGTATATGCTAAAAATTCATCACATGTAGGGTATCATTTATTGAAGGAGTAAATAAATAAATAAGTGTTTGTTGCATTATAAGATAAATCTAGTTTTGGTTCCAAAGAGGTACAGTTTGATACTCTATATAACAAGCTACTACATGAAAAATAGAAAAGTGTGAGAATGAAAAAAATAAAAATATTTTACAGTTAAATCTAAAGAAGTATATGAAATAATTATACGAAATAAATTTTTTCCTTGAATATTTTTATTTTTTGAATGCATAGGACTAATAAACCATTTTAATATAAAATTTTTGTGTTACCTTTAAGAGAAAGTGGAATGTGATAATTTTATCCCTAGGGGTAGGATAGAAAATCTATCAATTTCTTTAGGAAATCCAAAATTCCCTGATCGTGAAAGAGAATGTGAGGTGGGTGTTATTTTTAGGAAGGTTTTTGGTCGTCGAAGTAATAAATCAAGGGATTTGAAAATCGTTTCATTATAATATTATATTCAAGACCTAATATAGTCCATGGGTGTTGAAATTAAATCAGAAATATAGGCTATGTTTTCAAAAATTTATAGACAATCACAACCTTTACAAGATGCATACATTGATCCTCAAACTCCTTGTTTAGATATGACCTTATACAATGAGCTATATGTTTGAGATTCCTATAAACATATTGTAGAATATAGATTTGCATATATTTTTGCGAATTATGAACTTCAACATAAAATATATTTGGGTCTAGAAAGATTAAAGGTAGATAATATTTTTGACCCAATTGCTCTTGTGACATTTTATATAGAGGAAGTTACAAGAGATTTAGATTGTGTGGTTTATTTCTTAATATAGCCAACTAGACCTATTCATCGCATGAGTTAAAAGGTATAGGGTTTTTTAATATAACTTACATTTTTATTGAAAATTACTTATAATGGTTTATTCTATTTAATTTATATAGGAATATCTAAAAAATAATTAGTGAAAACGAAATAGATTGTTAATGAACCAAAAACTTTATATTCATATGATATTTATGATGGAATAAAATGGTTATCCTATATTTCTTCTATATTGGATAATATTTATGTGTTTTTTATGATGACAGATATATTTCAAAGAGAATACGAGTTGATAATATTAGATAATGATATCATGGATCTTGTTATTTTTTATGACCTCCCCATTCTAGTGTTGAAGTTTTTTTCCATGATAGGAAATTTAAATTTTAGTTTTTTTTCTTCAAATAAACATGAATTAAAGTGAATTATTTTATTATATATTTAATTAGGTATATATATATTATTTTCATTGAAAATGAGAGAACTACCATTTATGGTTTTACATATCTAGAATATAATTCAATGGATATACAATATCTGAATTATGATGCTAGAGTTACATATATATGTGATACATTAGTAAATATGAATATTAAATATAATGTCATTAATTTTCAAACATTAATATTGTAGTGTTTATTAGATTATAGGTGTATTCTTACCACATTATTATATATTATCTTTGTATTTAATTTTATTTGGTGGTGTTCACAGAACATTTATCAAATTATTTTAAAATTATGATTTATTGTTTCCTATAATTAAATTAATCTTAATTTTTATTACTATACATGATTTTGTTATTGATAAATGGAAATAAAGATCATGGTAAAGCTTATCGATTATCCCTGGTTGATATAGGAACAAAAGAAAATTAATCATGTGTTGGTAAAGATAAATAAAATTTATATTAGATATTTTCTTCTTATTTATATATATTGGTTTTCATTTCCATGTTATTGTTTTATTACCAATGTTTCATAAAAAATTGTTTAATGCGTTTATTATGTTTCCGGATAAATGTTGATATCATAAAAATTTGATGACTGAGTTTAATATGTATTTTATATTAATTATTTTAGGTTTTATATCAGAATATTCTATTTTTATCATATAATAATCATTTTTGTGGTATATTATCAATTATTTTTCATCGTATATGGATGAAAAACCATACCTTCTTTAATGTTTTTTTTAAAAACATTTTTTTTATTATAGTTAATTTGTAAATTGATTATCATGTAGGTCACTTTTAATTAAATATTAAAAAATAGTACGTAGACAAATATTTTTTGGTTTTTTGTTGGCTTGTTCTTTTTGTTTTATTTGGAATCAAATTTAGTTGTTCTTGGAACATTTATTTTATTTTGTTTTATAAATTATAAATTTCCATGATGGTTTAGAAAAAAGTTATGTGGAAAATTGAATATTGGGAATTGGATGTTAGTTTTGTGTAAAAACTGAGGGATAAAGCCCATTTTCATATCAGTTTTGTAGTAAATATAATATAGAATGTTTTAAATTTAATACAAAAATTTTTAGTACTTATTTTCTATAAAAGCTAATTGGAATAATAGAATTTATTTAAATATTTTTAAATAATTATTATGGTAAAACTGACTTAGAAAAATTGTTTATATCATTTTTAATTTTTTCACATGCATCTTCCATTAATCTTATGTTGAAATGATATATTTTTAAAGATTTCAAAATAGGTTAAACCACTAAATTGAGATAGAAAATATTTTTGATTGTTAGTTTTTGATAAATTTCACATTGAAATATACCATAATATCACTTTATATTTGAATTTTCATCCTCAGTTTAAAAAACCCAATGTCAAAAATATTATTTTTTACATCCCTTACATCAATGTTGGTTAAAAATTTACAATGAAAATTAGAAAAACCGATAATTAAAACATTCATTTATTCCGGTGGATAGAAGAATAACATAATGAATTAGTGTACGATTCTAACTATACATTGATGGTAAAATAAGAAATATACTTCACACAAACTAATTGCTAAAGGATATAATTGATTCCATAAATTGATGGGAAAAGAAGAGTGAATCTGCTATATTGGAATACTTGGATGGATGGATTATTGGTATGCAATTTATATATTTAATGATTGTTGTTATATTATTCATGGAAATCAATGAAAGGATCCTAGTATATTAGTAGAACTCTAAAAAACATTTTACATGTATTTTTGAAGAGTTTTTAGAGTGAATAGTTGAAATAGTTTATTTTAAAAAGAGAAATTTGGAAAACATTGAGTGGAACCAAACAAGGAATATTTATCATCAGTAATACTATATTTAGTGATGGATATCACTTTTATAAATACTAGAGTGATTAAAATTGCAGATGAATTTTATGCGGAATTGATTCTTTTTGTAATACATTGACTTATGTAATTCAATGTTGTAAAATATTTTCTAGTATAGTTGAACATATTTGGAAATATTATTATGTATAACAAATTCAATTAAATCCACATGATATTTTTTGGAGACGATTTGAGAAAATATAAGTTTAATTTAAATAGTTTTCTGATTATTTGATCATATTTTGGGATTATATGGATAAATATGAAAAATGGATACAACATGTGTTTTACAAAAGGGTAACTTGAGTAGTGATTGAAATTCATTAAATTACCCATAATTATATAGTGTTATCCAATACATCATTAGAGTAACATTGATATTGCATGAAATATGACCTAAAAAATTTATATCGAGGAAACATCACTTTATACGAATAGGACATGACTTTGTAAGGTTAATTCATGATTTTATAAGGTTCAAATGGATTATAGAATAGTATGTTTCATTTCTATATGGTTATATTCAATTCAGTAAGAGTACCTTGGATTATGTATTTTTAACCCTTATTTTATAATGGTATTTTGGATTCTGTATGGTTAACCAGTTTGTAAAAATTGATAAAGAGTGACATTAAAATAATACTCTTTGACATCATAAATCTCATTTTAGAGACATGGTATAATTCATAATGGTAACCCTTAGATTTCATATACTCATTTACAAATATAAAATACCACATGGAGTAAAAAATGTATACATTTTAGGGGAATTTAGAGATATTTATAAGATTTATTTCACTCTTACAAAACACCACACCGAGTCTAATAATTTTTTAAAATGTATGATTTTAGAAGTATAAAATATCTATGAAATTTTATAATGATAATTTTATAATGGGAAAAAATATCATGGTGACAAAATTTTATTCTGTGGATTAATCTTCATACATAAAATAGTGACTTAGGTAGGATTTTATAAATAAATTTAAACTATGAAAACTATTTTAAATATAAATGTTTTTCAAATAAATTTATTAAAAATATATCAATAGTGATCATTTATGAATGGTTGAGAGGAATAAATCCAATATAATGATGTTGTGATGTTATGAATTTCATAAATAATGTTTAAATGATCATTATATGATTTAATTGAGTTTTAAGTGTGATTTTCAATCTGATGAATTTCTTCACACCACAATGTAACATGATGAATATGTCCACTGATGATGATCCAGTTGAATGAAGTTCGGATAATGCTACATGAACATTATGGAATTCCCAAATCTATATATTTGTGAAATATTTTACATGGTGGTCATTCATATGGAAATATTTGTGAATTTTATTTATGAAATATATATTTAATGAGGGTATTATTAATATTTTAGTGGATATATGAAGTTAAATTAATATATAAAATCATATGATCATGGGAATAATCCAATGTGATTATATCATGAATAAAAAAAATAAGAATTTGGTATAGTGATTGTGGGAATATTCTAGAATAGATTTTATAATTTTTATAGAAATTATAAAATAATGAATTATTAATTTATTCCTGAGATTGAAAAAATATAATATTAGGAATAAATAAATGTTCAATAAATATTTTAAGAGATAGAAAAAAATATCATCTTTTTTAGAAAAATATTGAGAAACCTATACTATTCTGAAGAAAAGAACATATTTTTATACCGGTGAAATAAAATAACCTAACATGATTTTGTTGATCAGATTCGATTAGTCAAATAAGAAGGATAATTAGGTAGAGGAGAAGAAAAAAAATAAATATACTATGTATTATGGAAACTAGAAACAGTGAGAAATAAATAATAATTATAATTTATAAATAATGCCATGAGTGATGTTATATAGACTATTCAGTGGAAATCAAGATCCATTAAAACTATAATGTGTGATGTTAACAATCATATTTTGAATAAGATCTTGGGAAATATTTTTTAAAAATAAAAAATTACAATATAATGTTCTTGAATTTCTATTTATAGAAATAGACTCTTAGTGGGAGAGGAGATATGTTAATATTGATGTAAAGAAATCCTAAATCTCAGTACCAACCTTATCTAAAATAAGAATTTATAAAAACCATTGGGAGGTAGTATATAATTTTAATTCCCATCAAGAGACAAAACCCAAAAAATATTAGTAAACATGTTTCAATATGAAACATATTTAACCTAATTATAATTTATTGTTGATTATAGTTTAGAGTTTAGGAATTACACTACAATCGATCAAAACATGGAGTAGGTTTTCGAAAATAGAGCTAAACCTTATAAAATACAACATGATCCTATTTATTTTATTTCTTTAATTGTATGAGGTATTTTTTTGTAGGAATATTATAATAAAGTAAATCTATATTAAAATGAATTATAGGTTTAAATTCTTATGGGGTAAATTTTTTTTAAGAGAAATTGGATTTTTTTAAAAGATTGGGTTACATTGATTCACCCCAAAAGTGTACCTACAATCATTCTTTGGCCTCCCAAATATGACTTATCTAATAAAAATAAAATAATATTTGATATTCACGATAATAATAAATTCATATATATTCGATTATCTATGTTATTTTATTTACCCATACTTTATTTGTTTCTAAATAATTTTTTTTCCTATGGGGTCTTCTTAATATTGTTCCCATTCCATCTCTTATGCATCTTGAGCCTTGAATATTATAATGTATATCATTCTCTAACTATCACCATTTTTGATTTTCTCCCTTTCAATAAATATAGGTTTTAATTATACAATAATCTTTATAAATAAGGTATTATATAGGGAATTTACATTTTCTTACTTTTTTTGATAAATTAAAATGGATCAATATATGTGTCTTGTTATAAATATCTTAGGACTACCATTAACAAATACCTCTCATTACAATATATGAATATATAAAAGGTAATGATTCTTTATAAACTAAAACTCATTTGAGATCCTATTTTTTACCTTGGATGGAACATTTCTTTTAGTGATTATGCCACTATTTTAAGTGAATAATCATAAAAGTATTAGGAATTAATTTTCATAAATCATCATCATTATAACAATAACTATTGTGTTATCATATAACATTATTTAAGATAATAACTAACTTCTTAGTTAAGTTATTCTATGCATCAATCCAATGAATTTTTTATCTTCTTACCCGGTTTATTCTTTACATCACTTTTATGTTCCTTAAATATATTCAATGAATACGATTTTTTAGATTCTCATTAGGTGATTCACACATACCTTATTACTATTTTTTTAATGATTATTGATAATTTAAATTGATTTTTGAAATGTGTCTTTGTTTATTAATTTATAATGATGTATAATTTATATATATATATATTTTGAAATAAAAAAGGTATTAAATTCTCCTTAGGATGTATATTTGTTAATTACTTTTAATTTACCCAATAATGATGAAAAAATAACATTGGGTTCAGTAATAGACATATGGTTGGGTTTTTATCTCGATTAAAAATATATTGTTTATTAATTTCAGTATTTTTATAATCTATTATTTGGAGGATTCATTATATATGTTTTAATGTATACAGTCAATCACAAATCATCACAAAGTGATGGTCACTACGAAATGGTGGATGATTGGGAATAATATTTTACACCACACTACAGTGCATGTGAGAATGGTATGAATACCATTTAACTGATTCTTCCAATGTGGTAAACAGTCATCATTATCAAGATAAACCTCATTTGATGATGTGTCAAGATAAATTGAATTTTCATGGAGTCTCATTATTAATAATAATCAATGAATGGGATCCAAAATGGCTTGATCATTATATATCATTGGAATTTCATGAACACTAATAAGAATATGACATCATTGAATAAGTCCCATTAAATGGGTAATAGAACTTCATTGAGGTTAGAAATGGAAATTATGATTATATATCATAAAACCAATACTATATCAAACTCTTAATTCTACATTTTCTTAATAGTATGTGATAGAGCACTATTTATATAAAAGTGGTCATGTTGAAGTACTCGGTGATTCTAGTGGCTGGTGGATACCATCAGAGGTAAAAACCTATTTGATTTTTCTAATGGAACCAATTCTGAATCACTCTAAAAATATATGAAATCCATGGATAGTGATTTATTCATGGGTTATCATTTTAAAATTTAATTTAATTTTTTTCCCCTTGGTATCTTAGGTATGAAATTCATTTTTTATTTCATAGAAAATGGGTAATAAGGTGTCCCAAGAACCCCATCAGTGGTGTTAGAGAAAATACTAATGATAATTTTATAGGATTAATATCAATTGAGATAACCCAATTTTAATATTTCCATGAACCATGGCATTGCCTCTTTAAAATTATTAGTTTTGTTCTCGATCTGTCTAACCTTGACATAACATTAATATGAGTGGGTGTTTCAGTTCATATTTTTCCTTGTCTATTATATAATGAACATATAATGGATATTTTTGGAATCATTTGGAAATTATTGAATATATATCATCATGGGATGATTCTCAATTTCATGGTTATCTAGTATTTGTTCCATTGTTGAATTTAACCATGATTACTGTCATAAAAATTTAGAGAATTACAATCTATTTCAAAGAATGTCTTAAATTTCCAAAATACTAACCAAGACATAAAATTAAATTGGAATTATATATTTCATATTCAGAGGGATATGATGGAATTTACTATGAAATAGTTCAATTTAATTTGAAGGTAATTTTATATAAATTTATATTTTGGTTAAAATATTAAATACAACCATTAGCATTGGCCCAAAGGCCCCATAATGAATCCATTTGAAATTATACTATTTCACTAATAGATTTGATAAATTGATTGTCTAAACTTGGTTATCTCATGTTAAATACATTAATTTCTAATTTATTTATGATATTAAAATTTAATTATTCATGTATATAAATTGTTTGTATGATTTAAACAATATGTATGGTTAAATTTATGTGATAAATTTCTGCTTGGAAAATCATCATTCCACTCTTGGTATGAAATCATAAGATTTAGTTTTCATTTACCTTTAATTTTTTTTCATTATAGTTATTATATTACATTTAGAGGATGAATTTTGTTTATATATATTAGTTGTAATTGTTATTATGGAATTTAAGTCATTATTAAATAGAGTATCCTTGTGTAGAGGGAATTTATTATAGACTTCCCAATACCATAGAGTCACATTCTTTGTTTAGAAAATCATTGGTTAACTATATAGGGACCCATAATTAATCATGGGGATATTTTTAATTTCATATAATTCTAAAACATTATATAAAATAGTACATTTACTTTTTCATGAGATGAATTTGGATATCTTATTATATGTTTGGAATATACTTTTGGATGAGTAATTGAATCTGTGAGTTGGGTTAAGAGTTACACATTATAATTGTTTGAACATGTTAATTTGGGGGATGGAATATGGATTAAAAACTACATTGTTATAAGAATACATACATGATGAAATATTTAATGATTTAATATAGATTACATAGGATGCAATAATGATGAATTTAATATGCATGTGATTTACATAAAAATAATTCGACTAAGAAATACCCTTAAATTATAAGTATGGAATTCTTTCTAAAGTAAGGACATGTAATTTCCTCGATCATCTAATTAGGTAAGTCATTATAAAGAAGGATCCCCATGTATTATCTTTTTTAAGGAATTCTAGGTATGGGTGAATGAAATATGACTAGGTAACAATATACAACTATTTTCACCTAGTTACACTTAGTTAAAAACCATAATAATATTATAATACCATAGGAATAGACTGGAGTTAATCCATATTGTGGATTTGGGTGAAGGGTATTCACTAAACCATATAATAATTATATGTGATATGACTGGAAAGATGGACAACCTAATTATCTATGTTATGGGAGAAATGACAAAGAAACCCATTGCATGGTTGAATATGGGTCTTTTCCCACAAATGGTAAGGATGTATGTTGTAATAAATTTTGTGGGAGTAATTTTAGTTAATTCATTGAATATAATGGCATAAAACACGATATACACTGATATATATTTATTTGATGTAGATTTTAGAATGCATCAGGATTATAATTTTGAAGACTTTTATAGGTTTGGATTATGAAATAATTATAGATTGTTATATAAGGTTGAGATTCTTTCTCATAGGTAATTATTCTGCGAATTTATATGTGAATGTTATAAAAATGAATTTATCCAACTTAAAATCATGGGAATAAGATAGTAGGTTTGCTACACACATTTATTCAAGTAGATAACATCTCAGAAATATAAGTAAATTGAAAAAAGGAAAAGTATATATTAATGTTGGGAATGGGGAGAAGTTTTTATATTATAAGTCAAAATTTATGATCTAATTCTACATAGAGGATAAGTTCTGATTTTGTAAAACCGTTATTATTCCCCCTCTACAAACAAGAATTTTATTTTTATATATTTTTGGTAAAATATAGTTTCTTAATTAATTATTATGTGAACGAGTTATTATATATATATGAATTTAAAAGTTTTATTTCAGTGGGAATATGTAAAATGGATAATATATTCTAGATATTGAAAATATAATCTATAACATTCAAAATAAGAATGTAAAGGATGATACTATCCTAAATTATATTTTGAATAGTTTCTATGGATATAGAAATGAGAAACACATTCAATTTCCCCATATAGATTGATCATTGAACTCATTTTTATATATATAATTTTTAACATACAAGGAATTTATATTACAAAGTAAGGAAAATGATACTTTCGATAAAAAAGTCAATGATATAGTATAGAATTAGATCTTAATACATTGTGATGTTTCTGAACTGATGAGTACTCAACAAAGTAGTCATTAAAGGTACTTGAAAACATTATCGCTGAATTTGGTCGAATAGGTTATGTTTTTTATGTGGTAAAAGTTTTAAACCTTTTAAAGGTTTAAAGAGTTTTAAAATGAAGTGAAAAATTAACTAGGAAAAATTATTAAGATTATATTACTAGATTTGTGTGGTGAATACTTGAGGAAGAAATTTACTGACCATCAATTAAATTATTGAATTGTTTCCCAACTCACTCCTCCTAGAACATGAAACTAGAATAGTGAATTTGATAAGATAAATATTACACTTCTAGACATGGTTCAATCAATGATAATTTAGTGTTACCATTTTATATATTTCTGGGTTTATGATCTATAAAGAATTTCATTCCTATTTTAGTGGATTCCATATATAGAGACCTAGAGAAAACATATAATATATAGAATAAAAATGTCCCCACTTGTCTTCTATGAGTACTTGAGGTTCTGAAGCATATATAAGACATGTATTACCTGATAAAAATATCACCAAATTAGATTAGTTCTTATTCTTTGGTTAACATAAAGAGACAATGAGATGTCTGAACCATAATCTGATGAGAAAAAATGTTTATGGATAAAACTAATATATATATTGAGAATTAATATATTTAAAAAGGAGTTAGTGAGAAGTATTATAAACATCGAGATGTTTAGTACCAATAACAAGGAAGTTATATATAGATGAAAGTTGAACTAGCTCAATGAAGTGTTATTGGAAAAGGACCAAATCAAGTTAAATAAAAATGTTGTTCATCACGATCCTGAGAGATATGTATTTATAACAGAAATTGGGGATGATGTATTATTCATAGAGGACGAACCTAATAACTACTAAAAGTCCACTAAGTGTCATAGTTCGTAGAAATAACTAAATTCTATGAAATTAGAAATAAACTTATAGTAAATTAACAATGATTGGAACATGGGGGATGTACTTGTTGGGGTGAGAGAAATAGCTTTGAAGAGAGTTTTTTTGAAGGAAAACATACACGGTTGGTAATGTTTCTACCTATAAAGTGTAATTCTTGATAAGGGTTATAAAAAATCAAGGTATTGAATATAAATAATCCATTAAACCAATTGTTTTGATTAAATACACTTAGATATTTATATCAATAATAGTACGTTAGGATTATAAAATATATCATATTGATTTGAATAATATTTACTTCATGAAAATTTAGTATGGGATATGTATACGATGCTACTCAAATGTTTTGATATTATAAATGAATCTGTTAAGTATTTTTATGTTTTAATAATCCATTTATGGATTTAAGATTTTTTTTGGAGTTAGAACACATTATTTGTTTATGTGATCTATGTGTTTAGTTTCTTCAAGAATGAAGATGGTTTTTATATAGAAAATCTTGTAAGTTAGAGTATTTCGATATTGCTAGTATTGTATGTGGATACTATAATCATAATAATAAACGATGTCCAAAAAATATATTATGTAAAGATATAGTTTGGGAAATTATTATCAATAAATTAAGTGGGTGAAATAGAAATATACTAGGTATGAAGATATATAATGATAAATCAATGAGGGTACTTTGTATGAGTCAAAAAACTTATATTTTATAAGTGATATAGTGATTTATTATGGAGAAATATAAGAATGTGACTTTACATCTGTTTTAATGTAAAAATATTAAAAATATTCCATATATTTATAGAGGGTTAGAAAGGCTCTATATGATTTCGTATGTAGATTCCATAAAATTTATCATGAATTTTTTGTTATGTATTATACATGGTTTCATATATGCTATTAGAATAATTTGTAGATACAAATCCAATTTATGTGAGAGTCTATTATTTATATTCAATAATATCGTCAATTACTTTAGAATAAATTATGATATGTTCTTGTTCTTTATATGAAAATATGACCACACTGTAAGGGGTAAAACTATTGTTAGTTTTTAATTCGATGAAGATAATATGATATCCCAATCTTAGTTCATTTTTTTAAAAACTAGTATAGTCATAATTTTGAAGAGTTCCAAACATGCCACAATAGTGGACTTAACAACATTTTTTGAGTATATTACAACATTAAATGCTTTAATGGAGTAATTTGGATCAAGAATTCCATTTCTGAACTTGTTGTGGCTCTTATCATTGAGGGTTCAAATGGAATTTACTATGAAAACAACATATCCAGTACTCAGGCTAAATAACCATATATATACCAAAATAATAAACACATCTATCATAAAAACCATATAATCATAGAGATTGTTAAGAGGGGATATGTAATTATATATTTGGTGGCTATAAATGAAAATTTATCAAATCCTTTGAAAAACCAATTAACTCAAAAAAGAATGAAGGTTATATATAATCTCTTGGAATTACATACATGTGGGATTAAATTTAACAGCTGGAAAATGTATTATGATTTTATAATAAATTAATTATACAATTATAATTCCATCATGTGTGATGTATTATAATACATTAATAGTTTAATGATAGTATCCAATTAAAGTATAACATTTGGTTTCTCTTAATCAGTGATTGTTATAGAGTATTATGGCTTGTGAAGATAATTTAATATTAGCATGATTATAATATGAAGTTATATTAAATGAGTAATATGTGATATGAAAATAATATACTCTAAATATAATACATTAAGTCTAATTATTTTTATTGGTCCAATAAATTATATGGAATAAAATATCATATGGCCATTGATATTCTTAGGGGTGTATTATAATTATCAATCATCATTAAATGAGTTTCACAAGACACCTATCATGATAAAAATTATAATTTTATACCTTTCTTACCCAAGAAACGAGTCTTAACTAATCTAAGAGTGGTTTGGTACATTATTGATCATATTTTCAGTTAGATCATAACTAGGATAACTTTTTTCAACACATATTATAGGAAAATTATTATGGTTCTACGACTAAATTACACTATATGTAACGCCCCAACCCTAGTTACCCAGAGTCGGTGCATTATTGCATAACATTGGCATGATCAGAAAAGATCAAGTCTCGAAAGACTGATTAGTTTAGTAGCCTTGAAAACACTAGATACATTCATAAATGTTACATTACATCATAAAGTGAAAAACTACAATAAAAAAGTGTCCATAGTCCAAACTCATATCCTCTTCTGACTATCCCTGTAGGTCATTCATAAAATACTTCTTCACATATTGGAAAATATTAAAACATTGAATAGGGTGAGCTCAGATGCTCAGTAAGGATAACAATATTGTGGAAGCTTTCATAAATAAACATTAACATTTAAGGCAATGTATAACTAAAACAAAAGCCTTTTTAAACTTGAACTTCAGCATAATATGGAAAAAATAAAATTAAATAATTCCATTTACTTACTCACATGGATATTCTACTAGTCGAATAATCACATTCAATATCATTAACAAATTTCATAATGATGGAATGCATAATGACAGACTATCATAACCACGTAGCCAAGGGCTCGTTCCAAGACCACAAATAAGATTTTTTCAAGGCCTCGTGCCAAGACACTAGTTTGTCTCATGAGACCTACCGATGCATCGAGGAGCTATAGCAGGCTCCACCAGTCACTTATTAAGTCCAATGCATTCCTCAAATGAACATGTTTAAACATATCAGTAACCATAACATAATTGTATCACATAAAACATGCATAAAGGAAAAATAAGATTTCCACACTTCAATCAGAAGATATCAATACAACACATAGATATAATAAAAACATTATCAAAACCATCAAAAATA
This sequence comes from Viscum album, assembly GCA_963277665.1. Taxonomy (NCBI): domain Eukaryota; kingdom Viridiplantae; phylum Streptophyta; class Magnoliopsida; order Santalales; family Viscaceae; genus Viscum; species Viscum album. Next base: position 397,145,817 of record OY728166.1, read on the forward strand.
AAAGAAAATTAAAACATGGTATTTATTTTTCTTAAAAAAACGTTATGGATTATAGAGGGAGTTGAAACTCAAATAATAGTCATGGCGGCGGCGAAGTCGTTGTCACCGCATACGTAAGAAAAACATTTCTTTTGTCATTTAGTAAAAATGCTTCATATAAAAATATTCCTTTTGAATAAAAGTAAAAGTCAAAGGGGTTTATACACCGTATAAATGAAAGGTTTATATAAAACCAAATATGCCTCAATGAAAGGAGATTGAGACGATGTCCTTACAAAGATCAATTTTTTAAATAAAATCGACTTATTATGTGTATTTACTATAAGCACAAATAAATAAAGTAAAAATACAGGATATGGAATAATAATATGATGACATAATTTGAAAGTATGAGATTAACCCAAAGAATGGAAGTCGGGTTAAGAAATTCCCTTACCTCGTGTCTGACTTGACTCGACCGTTATTTAACCTCCTGAATAATAAAATGGAGTTAATTTATAATCGCTTAAGAACCTTTTTCATGTTTATTATTCCTTTTATATCACTTATTACCATGTTATGAACATTATGTAATTATTTATGTTAATAACGGTTGTTTTGTCGTTCTTTGGTACTTGAGTCAAAAATAAACTTCTTAAAATTACAAGTTGTTCATGTGGTAAAATATCCATTATATCCATAATTATATTGATGATGTAGTTATCATATACATCATATATATCTAGTATAAACATTCATTTATAATATTACATAACATTTATAGGTAAGAAATGAAATGCACCGTTCATGGAGACGGTAAGCCGTACGTACGCATGAACGCTACTTTCATTTATATTTCATATTTAATGGAATGAAGTTATAATTATATAAAGGTATAATATAATTCCAGTATAATGTATAATACCATTTACTCCATCCTTTATACATCACACATATGGCATTAACGATTCAAATCACTTTGAGGGGGTGGTAGTCCGCACTTCCTAAAGTGAAAATATCGTGTTTACCCATAATGGAAACCTTAAAGGTATGCCATAAATGAAAAATACAGAAGCTTAAGTAAAACATAAACATATTATATATCATATATAAATATAGTGACATCTTAATGGCCACCTTTTAAGGTGTTATATGAGTGTTGAACAATCATCATTTCGTGAGGCAGAAATTCACCATCCACATAAACTGTATGTTCTTTAACCATTAGATGTAGGTGTGTGTAAGTGTAGCTCTAATACGTCTTATAACAACATCCTAGCATATTTATGATACCGGTGTTGTTACAAAAGATATGAATAAAATGAGTTATGGGGGTTGGAGAAGCAAAATAATACAAAATAACATAAGTGAAGACATTACCTTAAAATCGGGTAACTCTTTTTTGATTTTAGCCAAAGGCTTCCTTGGGAAGAATTCTGCCCAAAGTGAGGCTTCTAGGAGTAATATAGGGAAGTTGGGAGAGTATTTGGGCAGAGGTTGGCCGATTCAAATGGTTTGAAGGTGTGAATAAGGTGGTAGAGATGGGGGCCTTTTATAAGAGGAGAGGAGAGGCACTCTTGGAAAGATTGAAATGTTACATTATTATGAAATGAATTTCGGATTCTAAAGGTCCCAAAATGATATATTTCGAGGATATGGTGATAAGGGTTCTAAATATACTCATAAAATATGTTTTTGACAATTTTACGCCTTAGATTTTACATTATCTTTTCATTTTATTTAAATCGTTAATTAATGAGGTAATTGCTGCATCATCATGGTGTCATATATAATTTAATTTATATAATGTCTAAAAATTATAAAAAAAATATTATTATTTATGAAATATTTTTATCTTTATAATGAATATTTATAGTCAAAAATATGACTTGTATAAGCACATTTAAAAATTTATTTAGTAAAACAACTAATGTTTGTGACATTATTATTTTAACATTAAATAAAAAGTTTTTAATGTCATTTTCCTACCAAAGTGGCTCCATGGGGTCTCCAAGTCGACCCATGGTTTTTCATCGTCGGCCATGACTCATCCAATAGGGGTAGGACATGTGTAAAGGTATTTTCATATTTTTATAATATCATTTTTACCTTAAATTTCACTAATTACCTTTAATCGCGATTAATTAAACTTAAAAGTTACTATTCACCAAAACATTATTTTAATCCCATTGAACCACTTTTTAATTCCTAATGACAACCATGTATGTCAGATTTTTGAAAATCAAATCACAGAAGTGGTAATGTTTCATCTAAATGAAAAATCAGTTTTTTAACTACCACTTAGTGGTTTCACTATTCATCAAAATTGAAGTTTTTCAGAACAATGCCAAAATTTCACCCTAATCTATAATTGTTATTCCGAATTCAAAAATTACATCTATTTTATAAAATTCCAAACATATTTTTTGAATTAATTAATTTCATAATTAATTCCCGCTATCATAACAAATAGCGTGTTTTTGAGAAACAATATATATCAAAGGATTGACAATTGTTTATGTCCAATTTCAATGTGAAATTAATTCTAATGACCACCATTGGATAAAATGGTAAAAATAAATTCAAATTATAATTTAAAACCACTCAATAGTAAAATTAATCACTATAAATTATTTTTTTAAAAAAAGTTGTTTTAGGTATTTTTCACTATTCATAAAAAAATTGAAAGTTCTCAGAAAAATACCAAAAATTCAACATAGGCTAATTTTGATATTCCGAATCCATAAAAAAAGTCCATTTGGAAAGAATAAATTTATAAAATTTCAAAAATTATGCATTACTATTCATAACGGCCACTTTGATTGGTTGTGGTGTGTGTTTAGAACTCGAAGTTGCGTACAACACACGCTGCTGTATTATTCAAAGAGAAGTGTACCGTGGAAACATGGGGTGTTACATTCTCCCCTCATTCAAATAATTTCGTCCTCGAAATTTCATATAATATCACTGTATAAAAGGACTCGGTTGATTCTTCATCATAAGTTCCTCCGGTTCCCACGTTTCCTCCTCCATCTTATGGTTTCTCCATAGTACTTTTACCAGAAAAGTCGTCCGGTTTCTCAGCACTTGTTCTATTGTATCAAGAATCCTGATGGGATCTTCGCAATAAGACAGATCGGGTTCCAGTTCTAATTCCTCATAGGTGAGTACATGCGTTGTGTCAGGCATGTATTTTCTCAACAGCGATACGTGGAATACATCATGAACTTTGGAGAGACTTGGAGGCATTGCCAAACGGAAAGCTACAGCCCCAATTCGTTCTAGAATTTTGAAGGGTCCGATGTACCTGGGACTCAATTTACCCTTCTTACCAAAATGTATAACTCTCTTCCATGGAAATACCTTCAAGAAAACATGATCTCCAACCTGAAATTCCAAATACTTCCTTCGGTTGTCGGCATAGCTCTTTTTCCTACTTTGAGCTACTTTGATGTGGTTTTGGATTAATTTCCCCTTTTCCATTGTTTCCTCCACCAGTTCTGGGCCTTCAAGTTTTCTTTCACCAACATCATCCCTACAGGTTGGTGTGCGACATCTCTTTCCGTATAATTCTTCATATGGTGCCATCTGAATACTTGAATGGAAGCAATTGTTATAGGAAAATTCTACCAGAGGTAAATATTGATCCCACATTCCTTGAAGGTCAAGTGAGCATGATCTCAACATGTCTTCTATGGTTTGAATAGTTCTTTCTGATTGTCCCTCTGTTTGAGGGTGGTAAGCAGTGCTCAAACGAAGTTCAGTATCCAAGGCCTTTTGAAGACTTTTCCAGAATCTTGATGTAAAACGAGGATCATGATCCGAGACAATCGACAGAGGTACTCCATGAAGTCTCACATCCTCATTAATATACAGTCTTGCTAGACGTTCAAGTGGTATATATTCCCTTATAGCAAGAAAATGTGCTGACTTCGTGAGACAATAAAAAATGACCCATATTGCATCATTTCTTCTAGGAGTCTTTGGTAGTCTCATGACAAAATCCATCGTAATATTATCCCATTTCCACTCAGGTATGGGAAGAGGTTGCAATATTCCACCAAGCATTTGTCTTCCAGCTTTCACTTATTGACAAACCATAAATCTTGACACAGAATCAGCAATCTCCCTCTTCATGTTGTCCCACCAGAAATGTCCCTTTAAATCTCTATACATTTTGGTACTCCCAGGGTGTATAGAGAAATTGAAACTATTAGAATCATCCAACAATTCCCTCTTTAAATCAGGTATATCGGGAACACAAAGTCTCCTCCCAAATTTCAAAATTCCATCTTCATACACAAAATCACTCAATCTACCATCATTGACATCTTTAATATTCTTTTTCAACTCTTCATCAATTCCCTGAGAACACTTTATCCTTTATAGTAAAGATGGTTTGGCAACCATTTGAAATATTTTTGATGTTTCACCCTCCATGGTGATTCCCATATACATCTTTACTAGATCCATGAAAATAGGATCCCTTTCCACTATCATCATGTTCAAAACTCCATGATCTTTTTACTCAAAGCTTCTGCAACCTTATTTTCCTTCCCTGGGTGGTAGTGTATCGTGAAATCATAATCCTTTAGTAGTTCAAGACATCGCCCTTGCCTCATGTTGAGTTCTTTTTGTGAGAAAATATATTTCAAACTCTTGTGATCGGTATATATCTCACATTTTTCACCATAGGGATAATGTCTCCATATATTCAAGGAAAAAATTACAGCATCTAACTCGAGATCATGAGTAGGATAGTTCTGCTCATGAATTTTTTGCTGTCGTGATGCATAGGCAATAACCCTATCATTCTGCATAAGGACACAACCAAGTCCTTTCATTGATGCATCACTACAAATAACGAACCCATCATTTCCTGATGGTAGAGTCAATATAGGAGCGTTGACTAATCTTCTCTTCAGTTCTTCAAAAAATTCTTCACACTCTTTTGTCCAGACATATTTAACCCCTTTAAGTGTGTGCTTCATTAATGGGTTAGCCAATCGGGCAAAATTCTGGACCAAACGTCGATAATAACCTGCCAAACCAATAAAGCTGCGTACATTTGTTATACTCATCGGTGCTGGCCATTCTTGTATTGACATGGTCTTAGAAGGATCAACAGAAATTCCATCCTTAGAGATAATGTGGCCAAGAAAAGAAATCTCCTGAAGCTAGAATTCACACTTGCTAAACATTCCATATAATTCCTGCCTTCTAAGAGTCTTCAAGACAATACGCAAGTGATTTTCATGATCTTCGTAGCTTTTAGAGTACACCAAGATGTCATCAATAAATACCACCACAAAATCATCTAGATATTCCTTGAAGACTCTATTCATTAGATCCATGAATATAGAGGGTGTATTAGTGAATCCAAAAGGCATTACTGTAAACTCATAATGCCCATACATTGTTCGAAATGCTGTCATCAGAATGTCTTCCTTCTTCACACACAACTGATGGTATCCAGATCGAAGTTCAATCATTGAAAAGTATTGATCTCCATGCAATTGGCTAAATAAATCATCAATGCGAGGTAGGGGATACTTGTTCTTTATTGTTATAGCATTGATCTCCCTGTACTCACCACACAACCTCATAGATCCATCTTTCTTCTTAACAAAAAGGACAGGGGCTCCCCATGGAGAAACAATAGGGTGAATAAATCCCTTATTACTCAATTCACTAGTTCTTTCTTTAGTTCAACTAATTCCATGGTTCCCATCCTATAAGGGGTCTTTGATATAGGCCTTGATCCAGGAATTAAATCAATGGAAAACTCAACTTCTCATTCTGGAGGATGTCCAGGTAAATCTTCCGGAAACACATCTTCATATTCTTTCATGATAGGTACATCCTCTATTTGATCATTCCTTTCCTTGCCCTTAGTCATTTCATTCTCTTCCTCCCCAATAATTGAATTTAGTTCAGCTATTGGGGGTGGATCTAAATAAGAATTAGGTGGTGACGATTCTGCTCTAAAAATAAGGTGTTCCTTATCATCATCATCAAAAATCGTAACCTACTTCTTCTTACAAGAAATATTTGCATCATAGTTCGAAATACAATCCATACCGAGGATTATATCAAACTCAATAATATGTATGATAATGAGATCAGTGGATAAAGAACAGTTATGTGCTCTAATGGGGACTGATTCAAAAAACTTTGTTGCAAAAATACTTCCCTTAAGAGTTTTGACTGAAAATTATCTTGTTAAATCAAATTGGAAATATCCAATTTTCTTAGTAAACTGGGAATATATGAAATAATGAAATGATCTAGAATCAAATAATGCATTTGATAAACCTGAGGAAACCAATAAATTACCTGTCACCACGTCTTTCGGAACATCAACCTCAGCAGTAGTGATAGCAAAAGCTTGGCCTTGATCCCTTGGCCTCTTCTGATGTGTGTTACTCTGACGCTTAGGAAATTCATTTTCATAATGTCCCATCTCTCTACATTTATAGCATTCTACATTGACAGCAACATTCTTTCCCTTGTAATCATGAGCATGGTGGCCTTTTTCACCACACTTGTAACAGACTCCCATTCCCTTCAAGCAAGTACCGGGGTGTTTCTTTCCACATTTACTGAAGGACTGATATTCAACTCTTCCCTTCTTCCCCTTATTTCCTTTTCTAGATTGATCAGAAGATCTCTTCTTTTCTTGCTTTGCATTAAAGTCATAAGACTTAGATAATTCCTTTTCCGTCTTGATAGCACACGAGACAATATCTTCGTACGACGAGAAGGTTTTTGAGACTAATGATCGATGGAGAAATGGTTTTAACCCATCAACGAAACGATCAATCTTACTTCTTGTCTTATGTATATAATCTGCAGTATGCCTCGCTAACCTTGTAATGTTAGCCTCATACTTTGCGACGTTCTCATCCTCCTTCTACCTCAAACTCAGAAATTTCCTTTCCATATCTGCTCGATGGTCATGTGGAAAGTATTTTTCTAAGAAAATTTATTTAAACACCCACCATTCCATACCTGATACTTCTTCATCTTCCTTTGTGTTTTGAATCAGCGACCACCATTGATCGGTATCTCCAGTGAGGCGGTAGACTTCCATGAAAACGTTCTCCCTTTCAGTACTCCCCAAGGCGTGGAATATTTTTTTCTAATGAGTTTATCCATTGCTCAACTACTAATGGATTTTTACCCCCCATTAAATGTTGGCGGTTGTTGCCTCATGAAGCGGTCTAACATTGATCCTCCACGTTACGGATCAGGGTGCTCCATACGTGTAAGGTTATTATTAATAACCTGATTGAGTTTTCCCAGTATGGTAATAAGTTGTTCAGCACTAATTGTATCTCCAGCTCCACAATAATTATCTTGAGAAGGAGGGAAATCCCTACATGGAGTGCGTGCATTGATATGGTTTCCATTCCTTCCACTGGGTTCCATTTCTAAACAATGTGATAAACTAGATTAGTTTATAAATCATAATACATAATTTCATACTTGTAAAATACTTAACATAAATTGAACTATTTATGGATATAATCCATAGTCATAAAAATGTTTTCTTTGAGAAGTATATACTCATAACCCTCCTTAATGGTTTGTAAAGAAAATGATAATTATCCTAAGCATATCCCCCGAGAGTGTCGTAACCAAGAGTCCAGCAAGGCCCATTGTCGTGCACCAGTTCCCATTTGAGTCTAGCTCAAAGCGGTGTTTTCGGGTTTTACCCCTAGGTAATTCTGTGCCAGAGCCGCCTCTACCTGCTCATATCTAGACATGGATGTATTTCTTGGAAAACTCACAAAATCTCTATAATACCAAAATTCTAGGAAGTTATTCTAAAATAATCCTCAAAGTCTATCTTTGGGCTATGTGATCTAATCAGAATTGATTTAAATCTAGCTTCCAAGGTTAGTACTAAACTGCCTCTGATACCAAATGTAACGCCCTGAACCCAGTTACCCAGAGTCGGTGCATTATTGTGTAGCATTGGCATGATCACAAAAGATCAAGTCTCGAAAGACCGATTAGTTTAGTAGCCTTGGAAACACTAGATACATTCATAAAAGTTACATTACATCATAAAGTGAAAAACTACAATAACAAAGTCTCCATAGTCCACATTCATATCCTCTTCTGACTATACCAGCAGGTCATTTATAAAATACTTCTTCACATCCTGGAAAATATTAAAACAGTGAAAGGGGTGAGCTCAGATGCTCAGTAAGGATAACTATATTGAGGAAGCTTTCATAAATAAACATTAACATTTAAGGCAATGTATAACTAAACAAATAGACTTATTAAACTTGAACCTCAGCATAATATGGCAAAAATTAAATTAAATAATGCAATTTACTTACTCACATGGATATTCTACTAGTCGAATAATCACATGCAATATCAATAACCACTTTCATAATGATGGAATGCATAATGCCAGACTATCATAACCATGTAGCCAAGGCCTCGTGCCAAGACCACAAATAAGATTTTTTCAAGGCCTCGTTCCAAGTAACTAGTTTGTCTCATTAGACCTACTGATGTATCGAGGAGCTATAGCAGGCTCCACCCGTCACTTATTAAGTCCAATGCATTCCTCAGATGAACAGGTTTAAACATATCAGAAACCAAAACATAATTGTATCACATAAAACGTGAATAAAGGAAACATAATATTTCCACACTTCAATCACAATATATCAATACAACACATTTATATAATAAAAACTTCATCAAAACCATCAAAAATAAAAGAAAAGTAAAACATGGTATTTATTTTTCTTAAAAAAAGTTATGGCTTATAGAGGGAGCCGAAACTCAAATAATAGTCACGGTGGCGGAGAATTCGTTGTCGCTGCATATGTAAGAAGAACATTCCTTTTGTCGTTTAGTAAAAAGGCTTCGTATAAAAATATTCCTTTTGAATAAAATTAAAATTCAAATGGGTTTATACACTGTATAAATGAATGTTGTATATAAAACCAAATATGCCTCAATGAAATGAGATTGAGACGAAGTCCTTAAAAAGATCATTTTTTAAATAAAATAGATCTATTATGTGTATTTACTATAAGAACACATAAATAAAGTAACAAATATAGGATATGACATAATAATATCATGACATAATTTGAAAGTAGGAGATTAACCAAAAGAATGGAAGTCAGGTTAAGAAATTCCCTTACCTCGTGTCCGACTTGACTCGACTGTTTTTTAACCTCCTGAATAATAAACTAGAGTTAATTTATAATCGCTTAAGAACATTTTTCAAGTTTATTATTCCTTTTATATCACTTATTACCATGTTATGAACATTATGTAATTATTTATGTTAATAACGGTCGTTTTGTCGATCTTTGGTACTTGAGTCAAAAATAAACTTCTTAAAATTAAAAGTTGTTCATGTGGTAAAATATCCATTATATACATAATTATATTCATGATTTAGATATCATATAAATAATATATATCCAGTATATACATTCATTTATAATATTACATAACATTTAGAGGTAAGAAAAGAAATGCACCATTCATGGAGACGGTAAGCCGTACGTAAGCATGAACGCTAATTTCATTTCTATTTCATATTTAATGGAATGAAGTTATAATTATATAAAGGTATAATATAATTCCATTATAATTTATAATACCATTTAATCCATCCTTTATACATCCCACATATGGCATTAACGATTCAAATCACTTTGAGGGGGCGGTAGCCCGCACTTCCTAAAGTGAAAATAAAGTGTTTACCCATAATGGAAACCATAAAGGTATGCCATAAATAAAAAATACATAAGATTAACTAAAACATAAACATATTATATATCATATATAAATATAGTGACATTTTAATTGCCACCTTTGAAGGTGTTATATGAGGGTTGAACAATCATCGTTTCATGAGGCAGAAATTTGCCATCCACAGAAACAGTATGTTCTTTGACCATTGGATGTAGGTGTGTGTAAGTGTAGCTCTAATAAATCTTATAAAAACATCCTAGTATATTTAGTATACTGGTGTTGTTACAAAATATATTAATAAAAGAGTTTAGGGGGTTGGAGAAGCAAAATAATACAATATAACATAAGTGAAGACATTACCATAAAATCGGGTAACTCTTTTTTGATTTGAGCCAAAGGCTTCCTTGGGAAGAATTATGCCCAAAGTCAGGCTTCTAGGATTAAGATAGGGAATTTGGGAGAGTATTTGGGTAGAGTATGGCCGAGTCAAATGGTTTGAAGGTGTGAATAAGGTGGTAGAGTTGGGGGCCTTTTATAAGAGGAGAGGAGGGGCACTCTTGGAAAGATTGAAATGTTACATTATTATGAAATGTGTTTCGGATTTTAAAGGTCTCAAAATGATATATTTAGAGGATAAGGTGATAAGGGTTCTAAATATACTCATCCAATAGGTTTTTTAAATGTTTAAGCCTTATATTTTACATTATCTTTTCATTTTATTTAAATCGTTAATTAAGGAGGTAATTGATGCATCATCATGGTGTCATAAATAATTTAATTTATTTTATTTCTAAAAATTATAAAAAAACTATCATGATGTAGGAAATCTCTTTAGATTTATAATGAATATTTATAGTCAAAAATATGACTTGTATAACCCCATTTAATTTTTTTAGTAAAACAACTCATGTTTGTGACATTCTTATTTTAACATTAAATAAAACGTTTTAATGTCATTTTCCTACCAAAGTGGCTCCATGGGGTCCCCAAGTTAACCCATGGATTGTCTGGGTTGTCCATGACTCATCAAATAGAGGTAGGACAAGTGTAAAGGTATTTTCATATTTTTATAATATCATTCTTAACTTAATTTTCACTAATTACCTTGAATCACGATTAATTAAACTTAAAAGTTACTATTCACCAAAAAATTATTTTAATCCCATTGAACCAAATTTTAATTCCTAATGACAACCATGTATGTCGGTTTTTTGAAAATAAAATCACAGAATTGGTAATGTTTCATTTAAATGAAAAATCAGTTTTTAGCTACCACTTAGTGGTTTCACTATTCATCAAAAATTAAAGTTTTTCAGTACAATGCCAAAATTTCACCCTAAGCAATAATTGATATTCCGGATTCAAAAATTATTTATATTTTATAAAATTACAAACATATAAGTTTCATTAATTAATTTCAAAATTAATTCCCGCTTTCACAACAAATAGAATGTTTTTGAGAAACAATATATATCAAAAGATTCACAATTGTTTATGTCCAATTTCAAAGTGAAATTAATTCTAATGACCACCATTGGATAAAATGGTAAATATATATTCAAATTTTACTTTAAACCCACTAAATTTTATAATTTATCACTATAAATTATTTTTATTAAAAAATCTCTTTTAAGTATTTTTCACTATTCATAAAAAAATTGGGAATTCTCAGAAAAATACCAAAACTTCAACATAGGGTAATTTTGATATTCCAAATCCAAAAATGAAGCACATTTGGATAGATAAAATTTATAAAATTTCAAAAATTAGGCATTACTATTCATAACAGCTACTTTGATTGGTTGTGGTTTGTGTTTAGAACTCGAAGTTGCGTACAACACACGCTGCTGTATTATTCAAAGAGAAGTGTACCGTGGAAGCTTGGGGTGTTACACTATAGAGATATAAAAACATCCATTGTCGATTAATATCAGGTATGCTTTGGGAATTATATCAGTGAAAAATTCTGTATGTATTCAATCATCTCAGTTTATTATAGAGAATCATAAATTTATGAGTTGGCATATACTATGTTTACATGTTTTTTGTCTACAGGTCACTTGATTCCATGAGAAAATAAATTATATTATCATATATAAAATGTTTTCAAATATATATTTTAGAAGGTGTGTTCATATGGAAATATAACTGTGTTTGAATGAGAAAACCCTTAACCCCTTTGTATCTTGAGTAGAACTCCAATTTCATAGAGGCATCCATTTGATTACAATTATGTATTAGGGAATTATATAATTTTTTTCAATGCTGCTATGGCACATAGGGTCATATACAAATCCAAAGATAAATGATTTATTTTGATATAGATTTTTCTTCCAAAATATGGGAGTAGTTTTGATAATCATATAAAATTAATTTAGGATGGAGTCACAAATAGTTGTGAAGTTTTTTCATAATCTATATGGATTTAGGGAATATTGGAGGCTTTTTATAAATATTCACTAAATCTTATATCACAACATGATGATGGTCACTACACTATGGTGGATGTTTGTTCGTGGTATTCTATACCACATCTTGATGCATGTGAGAATGATATGAGATACCGTTTTTTTGATTCATCTAGTGTCGTTATCATTATCATTAACTAGAAACTCATCATGAGATGATGTGTATATATAAACCTAATAGTAAAATAATATCAATGTTTAGATAATTCAATGAAGGGGAGAGAAAAATATTTTCCCATTATGTAATGTTTGGAACATTTTAAACTCTAATGTGAACATTAATATGATGCATGAGTCCTATATAAGGGAGTTCTAGAACTTTAGTGAGGTTAGACAACATATTATTGATTATTTCTCATATAACCAAAAATCTCCTAGACTAGAAATTTTAGTTTTTAATTAGAGTATATGATAGCACACCATTTGGATAAAGGAGGTCCTTCCATAGTATTGGAAGATTAAAATTGATGGTGGATATCAGTAGAGGCAAAAACCCTTCGCTTGTTACTTAAGGAACTCGATAAAACTCACTAATACTTAATATTAAAATCATATATACTGAATTATATGTGGATTATAATTTTATGATTTTATTATATAATTTTATCTCAGATAGATCATGGGTATTGAATTATTTTTTTCTTCTATTGTAAATTTGAATAAATATGTTAGATGAATACCATAAAAATAAAATATAATCATTTTTTTAAAATTAACACAACAATATTTTATTAATTTTATACATTAAATAACATTCATCCAATATAATAAGAAAATAATTTATCATTATGAGATGATAATATTATCTATATAATGTTTCATTCATCGATCCCTCCACAACTCAAATAATCACTATATGTTTAACAATATTTTTTTAACACTATTGGTTTATTTATTTGATTAAAATTTAGAATGACATAAGTTGTAAGTAATAAAAAGGTAAAAAATAGAAATACTTCATAGAATTATAAATATAATTGAATTATAATCATTTCATTTCTTCTTATTTACATTATTAAAATTAATTTTTAATGGACTTTCTTTCAACTTTTAATCAAAAATTCCATTAACTTATTTCTTTCCCCATTTCTTTAGAGTTTTAGGAGTATGTTTCATAGGAAAATTTGGTTTTGATCCTTACATTCATATTTTCCTTTACTTATTTATTTTCAAAAAAAAAATTGAAATATATATTTATTTATATCCTTATCATATTGGTGAACCATATCCAAAAGAAATAGAATAATATTATCCATATTATTCATTATATATATATAAATAAAACTATATAAACTTAGTGGTAGGTATAAAAAAATTAGATGTATAGTTGTATTATATCATTTTTTATCCTAATGATTCTAAAATTATATATAGTCAATCATCTTGAGTACATGAGGACTGTCCCAAATTATGTATACTAACTTACCCATGACTTGGGGGATGAACCCCTTCACACCTGACCATTTGTCTCCTGAATATTTATGACTTAACATTGTTTGATTGGTTTTATTAATTATTATTAAGTGTTAATATGTATATCATAGTGAATTATAGGTGTTTTAGTGATAATACCAAAATTAATGTAAGAAGAAGATACCCATGTATCAGGGTAATTAAAGAAGAAGTAATATCTTTTTGAGAATCCTATAAAATAAAAAATTATAGAGCTAGACCTAAATTGAATTTAATGTGATGAAGTGTGAGAAGTATTGTTTAAAATAGTTTTAATATAATATATAATAATGGAAAATATAGATTGTAAATCATGTGTATGCAGAAATTGTGTGTAACTATTTTTAAAAGGTTTAAATATCCACATGAGTCAGAGGAAGCTAACTTAATATGTGAAGAAACCGTATAATGTTTAGTTGGAAAGTAGAAAACTAAAAACAATAAAAATAAATACACTTGGATAATGTTTTTATAATTTTTTATATTGAGGATAAAATTTAAAGAAAATAGTGTTCATTGGAATACACTCACTTGAGTATTCTAAATGTTGTAAAATCGGTTAGGGGCATGATGGATGAGTTTTGAATTATTCTATAATTCACACATATAATTGACGCTATTATGAGGTGATTTTAAAGGAATTATAGAGTTAATATAGAATAATATTAGTTTCATTTATGTATGTCTAGAATTTTGTTGTTCAAGATGGGATAAAGGATAAGTATTTGTAATTTTGTATAACATATAATTATATAATAGTTCATGTCCAACATATGACATGTCGAGTCATGTGTTATACTTTTCAGACATGTATTAATTTTAATAGAGCCCAAATTTGAAGTGAATATTTAATTTAGTGTAGATTATATGAATCCCAGTGAATCACTTCTGGCATTGTGTACTGTATTTAATTCTCAGAAGCTTGCTTTATTACTTTGGGGCTGACAATGACTTTGCGTATGAGTCTCTATATTCACATAAGAATTCTAAATCATACTGTAGACTTTGGTGCTAGCATTTGACTTTGAAATTGAACCATATTAATTCACATTGGGTATACTATTTTGAGATACCATGTATAACATTACCCTATGTGCTTGAATTTAGACTTATAAAAAACATAAATCTAGAAAATTCGAGAATTGAATATTCTGAATAAAAAATCAGATGTGTTGTTTCCAAATTCATTTTTTCATGTTTAGAACATCAGGGATATTTTTTTTTTCACATAATGAATTACCGAGGCCCCATATAGTATGGTGGCATATCGAAAGTGAGACCCAAATCCAAATTATAATAGGATAAGTTCTAGTGATTGGCATAGAGCTGGAAGAACACACTCAGAGTGTCCTTATCCCACAAAAACTTGCAACAGACTCATATGTCCATCATATAATATAAGAAACAACACCAAAAGGATATAAAATATATAAATAAATTTTCCTGAATAATAAAAATTCACGATACATCCAATTCTATCCATAAGATAACAAAATAAAAAAAACAGAATAAAAAGGATAAATATACGTTCAACAGTTCAAAATAGAAATTGACAATTAGAAAATGCGAAGAGTCTATAACTATAAGCTTAATCAACCCAAAAAAATATCTCTTACTACCATAATATCCTAGTATCACCAATTATATCACATCATGAAATCCACCATGGTAACATGATGTTAACTCTAAATAATATTTTTTAACTCCACTCTCATTATTTTGTCTTTGACTTGTAGAACATCTGCACCAACCCAATATATATGGTCCTATGTCTCGTACATGGGTGACTATAAACATACACTATATGTCACCTAGAAAACCTTAAATAGAATATAAAGTAATAATAATCTCAAATCTGAGAAATAGATTTTTATAAGAGGATAGTTAGGAAAAAAAGAAATCCACACCATTTCATGATTCCCGACAATGAGAATCCATCAAAAGGAAGTCAAAAAGAGTAACCCTGATATGAAAAAACATTATAGATATTAGGGATGCTAAGATATACCAAAATTCATAGTCTCAATCCTCAAAGACACTTCATATGATTATATGGATGTGCTAATAACACTCAAGATTCCATGAGGTCATAATTTTATACCCAACTACAACATGAAATCGAAAAGGAAACTGCCAGGGTGCCAAGGAATCAAAGGTCATTAAAAATTCATCACTGCACATGACTCTATTACCCTTACTGACTCTAGAATCAAATAATTATATGGTAATAAACATTCTCACACAATAAATAATTATAGATTACTAGAGAGAAATGGATAATCCTAGTCATGGACATAAGAGGTTCTTAAGTTCCATAGTACAATCCCAACCATATTATCTATCCTGAGGAGCTCTTCCATATCAGCTGCCAGTCTAGAAGCCCCAACCAAATCATATGTTAAACCCCTTAAAAGATGTTGGAGGATCCATTCCTCAGGAAAACGTTGAAATTACTAACTCCAATGTAAGATACATTTCCCCTCCAAGATATATAGATGAAGGAAATATCAATCCTTTGATACAATATCATTGACTTAGATATGTGGGTAAAATACCAACTCAGTTTGATTATATTGGTAGATGATCCAAGACCCATTCTCATGTGAGAGAAATATCAACTACCTATGAGGTTTTTAGTCTTAAGGGGTTAGACAAAATATCTACCATATAATAATAAGATGATAAATCCATGCAATATTGATGAATCTAAGGTCAAGGGGATACGTGTGGCTTTCCTAGGGTACATGGTCTGTTTTCCCAGTTAGACACTCGTCCATGCATTTCAATCTATATGATGTTTATAAACCCAACAACATGGCTTGTAGGGGGTCACAAAATGTGTCATTCCTTTGGAAATACGTGACATGTAACTTGGTTTACCAATCCAAATACCTCCAATGATATATGATATGTGTCCTCGCACACAGGATGTTTAGGTCCATTTGGGTCACTAGGATTGTACACATAATAGACACATATTAGTCTAGGTAGTGTATTCATGAAATGTGAATTATCCACGTGGATGTTTGATCCTTAACTCTAAAAAACACAAATAGTGCATAAAAATAGACTATATGACATGTGTTATTTGAAGTCACAAAACATGAAGTCATGAAATTTCTAAAAACATCAATTAATTTCACATCTTTATATCCCTCCACCCCTTCCACCATGAACGAACTTTATCATATTGGAAGCACTCATAATCCATGTTTATCATCATAAAATATTCTCTAGAAGTCAGATTCTTACAATTATTCATTGAAAAAACAACTTATTAGTTTCTATCATGGAATATTATATATCATGCACTACTTGGATCTTGAAGAAACCCAAGTTGATCCCTCTTCAGAATACCATCATCAACATCCTACCTTTTTAATAGAATATTCCATGATTTTGAATTTACAAAAATGATATATGTAACCAATGATTTATGTCTCAACAAATTTGGTTCCTAGAATTTTTCAAACCACTCGGTGATCAGAACACATATAATAGAGGGAGAAATAGAATATTGGAAAAACAGATCAATAGAAATTAGATATTTTTGGTTGGGAAATATTTTCGGATTGTGTATGAAGAGACGATTTGGGATATGAATAAAATAATCAATCCAAAAAATATTATTATTAAATACAAAAGTCATAATTTAATAGGATTCATGCTAATTGATTCTACATTAGATGGTTTAGGTCTAATACAAAATCATAAAAAAGATGTAATAAATCCATAAAAGAAAACCCTAACTAAAATTGATAATTTCTGATGCTTTAATCCATTATGAAAACCATGTATTATTTCATCATCACCATAAAAATATATCTATAGAAATTATTATAGATTAAATCCATTTTATTCATCCATATTTACCACCACCATGTTCATCCTCTCCTCTCCCCTGTCCAAGGTTTGTCAGTAAAATTTTCAGCTAAACCTCAAGTGGAAATATAAGTAGAAATAAATACATTTGTCCTATGATTAATCAAAAAACTAGAAAAATAAATTAATTAATTAAATATAGATAATCCTACTATGATTGTGAAAATCAAAGAATACATATGATAACTGAACTAATATTGTATAAAGGGTTAACACAATGTTCTGTACTAATCAGAGGTCCCAATTTTCCCATCCTTGTTTCAATTTGAGATATATCAAATTTCTTTAAAAATCCACATAGACCCATTAAAATAATATAATATTTTTCTTATATTATTTTTGAGGTTCAGATACACTCACATTCACATGATAGATTTATCAGGGATTTAATGCATATTCTAGATAAAATATAACCTTAAATTTTTATTTACATGATCATCTATGAGAGTAAAATCACCATTTTTACTTTAAGGAGATTTTGAAACTGAAAAAATTAATATCAAGATGACTCCCACTCATGTAAAATCCACATAAATTAAATTTTCCCAACTTTAAGACTTTTCTTCCAAAAAGGTAAAAAATTAGAGCTGAATAACCACATGGAGCATGATAAAACCTATGTGTAATATAAAGAAAATCACAAATAGTTATTTTGGATTCTATATTATGGTTCTAAGTGAAATTATTACGTCAATTATTTTGAAAGAGAACACCCCCATCATTTGTGGAGATTCCAACAATATTATGTCTTAATTTAGAATGATACATGTAAATTATTCTACCAAAGACACGATCTTCTTAGCCTATAAATTTCATTTGATATTTTCCCAACTCATGGGATTATATAAGCACAAAATAATTGGCTACCTTATCTAAATGATCCCTGAAAAGATCAACTTTGGTGAGAGAACCTTACTCTCCAACTCCTAAATAGAATATTATATTGACATCATAGATGGAAACCCGTTATTGCACCACAACCACACCAAGAACATAACCTACATTCCATGCTAGAATTTGAAAATTTGTGAGCTAAAAATATTATTAGTATTTGATTCATCATTATATACCATAAAATCCCATCAACAAACTTACTCCATCAATTATGGATATTCATTTATGATAAATATAATCCTTCTATCTAAACCTCAACACAAACATTCCTAATGTTTTTTCATTTCATACCATGATATCTAACCAACTCACAACTTTAGTTGAAGATATATTGATAGGGTTATCATATCTCATTTTTAAAATCTATTGAGGATATAAGTTTTCATAAAAACCAACCTTACCAAATGATAAATACAACTTCACTACTTGTTGGTTGACCCAATCACCAAATATTTTAAGTGGACAAAGCTGACCACTAAAATAACCCTTCTCTATAAACTCTTGACTAAAATTAAGGACATTAATGAGATATAATGATCAAAAAAATTCTAAATAACTTCCTTAAACACTAATACCAATTTCCAAATGTGATCAGAATGTCTAAACATAACCAATGGCCATGACTCATCAATGGACACACCTTAAAGAGATATCTTCCAATAGGATTCCCATATCTATACCCATCAGATAAACCTAGGAAGAATATATTTCCTATATAATGTCAATCCTTTTACAAATATTAATACATGATTCAAAACATAATCATCCATTAATACAAAACACTTAATTTGAGGCTATGTTTCTCTAAATATAGGATCATGATACATATAAAGTAAATAAATCAATAAATCAATAATTTATTCTCTATAGTGAGCTTCAATTCCATTAATGCTATTAAAAGTTCATGGTATAACCAAAAAACATGAAGGAATGGGGTAAGATAAAATGGCTAGTAAAGGAATAAATATGATAAGGAAACATAACATGTTATTCAAAGACATAACATGATATCATAAAAGAGAAGGCACATGGTTAATCACATGGAATCATAACATTAATAACATTATATATTAATAGCATGAAGTCATAGGTATGAGGAAATAATATAAAAAATAAATAATTTTAAGTCAAGGAAAACTACCAAGACAACATCTCATGGTGGACAGAGTCCCATAATGGATTAGGATCACTCCATAATCTCATGCATGATGTATCATAAGGGTAAAACATTTCTGAATACATTTTAGGTTTATATAATTATACAACCACATATAAAATTCATTACATGTACATGATTATATGTTCTATATAAGAATATTAGTCATAAGGAACAACAAAAAAATCACCCATGGAAAGAAAGTGGGTGGCATAATCATGACTTATATCATAACCAAAGTAAATTTCAAAATGATGGAAATTGAGAAATATTCATAGAGAATGTATTACCCCTAAAAAAGTTAAGGAGAGTGATAACGAATTATATGTAAAGGGAAAATATAAGGAACTTAGTATAATTAAATAGCATTAAATTTTTTCTTCATTTAGGAATAATAGTACTTTTAAAAGTATTAAAAAATACATAAATAACCTTTATACTTTTAAAATACCTTTTGAAAAACAAAAAACATAAAAAGAAATGACAAAATATTTTTCTTTGAAAATAAGCATGGAAAATTATAATTTAAGATTTATTGAAAATAATTATCATTATAGTAGGTAATTTTTTACATGTCAAGTATGTTAAAATAAAGATTACTTTCTCATTTTTATAAGAAAGGTAAAAAGGTACCTCAATAGATAAATATGGGAATATTTATTATAAAACATATTTTTAATAAAACATGGGTAAGAATTTCTTTAATAAATAATTATAGAATATTAAAAACATTTGATATTTTTTTAAGAAACATGGATTTAGAAGGAAGGGGATTTTCTAACCAACAGGGAATTATGTTGGAATATTATAGAAACACTGTATCAATCATTTTAGGCACCTAATAGAAGAATATTATAATATTAATTTAAAATTTCATTAGTTAACAAAGTATAATAAAATGAAATTGGTTTGTGATACAATGTTAAAATAATTACCTTTAATGGAAATTCATTCACAAATCATCTCAATTAAAATGAAATTGAAGAATTAACCCATACCCCTTTAGAAATGTTTGAAGCATAACCCCCCTGAATTATGTAAGTGAATTTTAAATTAAAATATAATGAAGTATTTATGATTCATGATATAATATTTTAATGGGATTTATATATACCATGTTAAATAAATTAGTTGCATAAAAGAACATGTTTCTCAAATAAAGATTTTTGGAGATGGATACCATTACTACTTTGGTAACTTTTGAACCATAACCTTGTTAATGAAATAAATTAAAATGGAACTTTAAATAATAAAGAGATAATATATTCATTATATAAAATATCAAAAAGATATTATATAAACCACAAAAAATAAATTAATGGCGAATTTGATATATGCCTGGTAGATGTAAAAGTTAGATGAGAAACCTCTACCTTTAGTCCCGACTTGTAATGTATGTCCTCTGACTCCTATATAAAAACATTATATAAAGATTTTTTTATGAAAATTATATAGGTACAATCCATTATAAATAATCTAATTACTTCATTTATTTTATTGACATATTTAATTGCATACTCAGTTATGTCCACATTGAGTATTTTATGGATGGTTAGTTAATAATTTAAGAACAACATTAGTGTGTTGAACGTCATCAATGGGTCCCTATAAAATCATCTCCATAATAATAATAATGAAATAATTATCATTTATTGAATAAAGTATAGTTTTAAAACCAATATTTATTTATTGTAATGAAAAATGATCCATACTAGAATCTGGGAGATGGTAGACCATATGTATGAATTGGTAACATTTCCATTTTACAATAATCATGATATAAATGAGGTAAGTTTTATTTTATATTTCAAGAATTATAAATATATCATAAATATTATATTATTTCATTAAATAAATTAAATATTACATCCATTTTATTTAGTAATAAATGAAATTTAAATATATAGTATATCTCTTCGTGGGTCAATAATCCTTCATACATAAGAATGACATTACAAGTTTCAAATGATTGTAAGGTAAGAATGTATATGATATATTATTTTTCAATAATGTTTAATATTTCATAATTATCATGTATAGATATTAAATCCATCATTATAAACATCCAAGATAGAGGATTCTGGAAAATGATTTACATCGGTTCGTAATGTGGTAGTCCTCTTTATACGTGATCGATGGTTTTATTTCCCAATTGGTGGAAGTAGTAAAGTATTTATGTTATCCATTAAAATAATAAAATATCAGTATATAGGATATATTGGTGTTAATATATTGGAAGTCTTAATACATAACTGGATATGGATATGGAATACGTTAAAAGAAGGATCTTGGTGATGAAGTTTGTCTTCTCTTAGGGGAGCCTCATTTGGATATATTTTTAAAGACACTTAGATTAGTATTTTGGGAAGAAATAAAGACCTAGAGTGTGGAAACAGATTTTGGGTTGAGATTTTTTAATGTTTTTTTGATCCAAATGGCTTGATATTTTTAATGGTAGAGACCCTCATGGTCCATCCCTTTTCCAAATTTCCAGATCCTAATGGTGGCGTCTTGAGGGTAGGATTCCATTTCGGTGTGTGACCGATTGGTGTGACATGATAGGTGTGTCACCAATCGGTGCAACTGATAGGAATGGCACAATCGATGTGTCATTGATCGGGGTGATAGGATTGGTGTGTCACTGATTGGTGTGACACAATCAGTGTCACAAAATCTGTGTGTCGCCGATCGGTGCGACCGATCGGTGTGTCCCCGATCGGTGCAACATGATCGGTGTCACACAGCCTTGTTGAGATTTTTTCTACAATTTTTCCAGTAATGCCACTTTTAAGCCTTTTTATACTTTTGGAAGTGGTTCAAGACCTTTTTTATCCCCATAATCAATGTTTAAATTCCTAAGAGTGGGGCGACCCTAAACGGACCCAGTTGTGGGTCCGTGTAACATTTCCCTCTGTTTATATAAAATCCATTAATGTCACAGCTGTTACCACATTTTCCTAATGAGTGTTATTAAATAACAATTAATCTCATCGTGTGTAACCTCCCAACCGCGTGGTGAAACCATGATCCGCCTTTAAAGCCACCAAAGATCTTAATATCTAGTAATGCCTGAGCTCATCATTATATCTCACTAGCTTTCCTCCTTTTCTTCTTCTTGGCTGGGTTCATTCATCCCTTGGAGCATTTGGAGTCCCCTTCTCGAGGCAAGTGGTGTGCTTTTACAAGAGCCCTTACTGCTCATCCTTGGAGTCCCGGACGCTCCTCCCATACAAGTTGGGCATCCCCAGTACTTGGCGCGTGGAGAGAAACATCGATCTTTGATCATCCAAGTAGGGTTCCCCATCATCTCTCTTTACTGTGTATCATGAGAGGTGGGTACGCTATTATTTCTATGGGGATGGATGAAACCAAACATTAATAAAGATAACAAAAAGAATTTTAATGAATAAAGGGGGGTGTGATCTATGTTTTTGCTGTTTTCTTTTCATACAATTGATTATTTATATTGTGGATTGTTCGGGCCTATGCCCACTAAAAATTATGGCTGTTGGTGGTCATTCTTTGTTCATTAATGAACCTCCATCCCTTGTGACGACTTAATGGCTCAATCATGGGAATTTGGTTAATAACGTAAACTCGGATGATTAAATGAATGTCCAGTGAACAAAAATCCTTGTGTGATCACCCTAGTTAACCAACAGAAAGAAGAACCTAATAAATAATTATGCTTGAATCTGGAAGTTTCCCTACTCTATTGGCAGAAGGTGTGTTTTCCTGCTAGATTCTTACGAGGTTATGTGGATGAGAATGGGATCCTCTATTGTGGTACGATTGTTGGTTGTGAATCTAAAGCCGTGTGGGGATATATCTCGAGGCCTGGTTTGGTTCCAGTACTTTGAGGGATCTCACCGATCCATTTGTTGTTGTGACTACACAACAGAACTAGGAGTGAATGCTTACATTGTTGTTTGGCTATTTATTTCTCTTTAGCTTGTGATTATGCCTGTTAGTTGCCCAGTAGTTTTTAATT
Organism: Viscum album; assembly: GCA_963277665.1. Taxonomy (NCBI): domain Eukaryota; kingdom Viridiplantae; phylum Streptophyta; class Magnoliopsida; order Santalales; family Viscaceae; genus Viscum; species Viscum album. The sequence goes on from OY728166.1 coordinate 397,169,380, forward strand.
TACATAAATGGGATCACTTGAACAATTAAAACAAGAATGGTCTCAATGGGGAATTGTTTTCTGGGATGAGTGGTGACATGGTCGTGGGTTCGGTGTTTCCTGTGAATGAATAGTAACAAGGGTGTTTGTGCTTAAGATGGTTTCAGAACTCCTAGGTTTGGATGAGTGCTATATATATATATTATATAATTATAGTTCTTGTGTTTCATATTCTCACCCCACCATAGTGGAGCACTTAGTGCCGAACACCCCCATTTCATGGGGGAAGGTGTTTTTCCCAACACTCCTATGAGTGGTTGGTTATTAGCTCCTTTTCTACTCACTTTCCCAAATAGCCCAGGATTATTCGGGCAGGGTAGTTGTGGTGGTTTCCAAGGTGTGTGCGGGAAGGTTATTTCCCAAGTGTCTTCGAGATGTGGCCCAGGTGTCTTCGAGCATGGCAGTGGTTGTTCTGGACTAGGTGTTTGTGGGCGTGGTTACATGTGGTTTTTGTGGCCCAGTTTTTTCGGGTGGGATGTGTGGTTGTGGCCCAGGTGTGTGCGGGTGGGGTGTGTTAGTGGGACTAAATCGAGAGTGGTAGGAGAGGTCCGATGCGTAGGATTTTTTCAATTACCAGTGGGAAAGTTGTGCGGGGTACCCAAAAATCGATGTGCTATAACTATACATTACTTGATTTACATTATTTAGGGAGTGTGCCATGGTGAGGCTTGGGAGGATAGTTCACCTTGTTTGGTGATTGGGTTATGTTCTTTCACAGAGGGCATTAGAATGCCTCCCCACTTGTGCACAAGAGTCTTTGGTTTTCCCTACTGAGTATAATTGTATGCTCAACTTATGTATATCAAACTATTTTCAAGATTCCAGGAGGACTTCAAGGATCATGCAGGATCGTACTAGTTCGGAAGTTGGGGTAGTTTCAGTTGCTGTTTTTCTTCTCTTTGGTAATTTTTTTGGGGTTTTTCTTGCACCTTCTAACATTTCCTTTTGGAACATGAATATGGAATGATTTGTTTTGGATTTACATGTGCTTCCACTTTTGGTGTTGTTGGGATTTAATATCTTATCTCACAATCCTATTAAATAAAAGGGGTAATGCCTTCCATCTTGTGTTTGATTCTATACCCTTGGTGCTAGTCACCACTCTGGGACCTATTGAAGGCGGGTCTTGGGGGGTCATTATCTATCTTACAATTTGAAGAAGGAAGGGTCTGGAAACCTACTATCCCTTCCCTAATCTTGGTGAAGGATGGCCGTGATAGAATGGTATCAATAGAGTATGGTTGAGAGATAGGATGGATTCTAGGGTTAGGCACAGTGAGGATTACATGGGATGGTAGGGCAACCGTGTTGGGTGATCTTGGTGCGTGAAAGAGGCCAAGGAAGACTGTCTTGGAAATGGGATTTTAGGGACCCCTTGTGACCCGATGCAAGAACTCTGGGCCTACTGAACAACCAAGTGAGGCTGCACTGATTGTAGGGTAGAGACCCTTGGGAAGGTACATGCATCATATTGACTTGTGTTCTTATGTTTCATGGGTATTTTGGGGATTTAAAATGAATATGAAGTCTAAGAAAATTTAAAAGCAATCTTCTACACTACTTGGGCTTAGGCATTACTGGTTTACCCTACAGCTATGGCACTCAGACGGTGACCACGAGTAGTGCGTGTGATCGAGGCCCAGGTGGTTGACTTGGTAGATTGACAGAGGGCTGACGGAGAAGAGGATGACAATCAGTGGAAGAAGATGCTTCATGCCTTTCAGCGGCAGACCCTCGGGAAGTATGAGGGAAGCATATCTGGCATGGAGATAGAGAGATGGATAGAAGAGCTAGTGATATCCTTTAGCTTGATCCGAGCTCTGATGGAATAATGGGTTCCTCTGGCTGTAATCCAGAAGTGGGGATCAACACGTCAGTAGTGGAAGCTTTATCTTGTGGAGAAGAGGGAGGCTGAGGTGACATGGACTGACTTCGAGAGGGACTTCCATGGAGAATTCCTATCTTCCACAATGAAGGTTGAGAAGAAGTATTAGTTACTACCCCTTTAGTAGGGGAGCATGTTAGTGAGAGAGTTGGGGATCAAGTTCAAGGATCTACTCCACTTTTCTCCAGACCACTTTCTTGATGAGGAGACTCGGGCAAGAAGTTTGGAGGAGGCACTTCGACCTTATCTTCAGCATTCTGTTACTCTCTTCACCTTACCGACATACATAGAGGTCCAGAAGAAAGGTGAAGTGGTGGAGAGGATGCACATGCTGGGAGGTTTATCACGAGAATGAGTCCAGTTGGGCTCATCGAAGGGGAAGGCCGTCAGTAGAAGACCTCTAGCATCACGACCCTCTAGGTTCTGACTAGTAGGGAGTAGGCCCCAGGAGTTCCAGTTCCCATTTCATAGTCCTCACCCCCTCCATTAGGGCCTAGGACCGAGGTTCCTCATCTGTGTCAGCCATTTCCACCTTCAGAATTAGTGCTCAGATTGAGTACAATACAATGGGGGTGGGCATGTGCATCACCCGCCCCAGCCGCAATAGTTTTCTGCCAGGCCCTTTTAGCAGCAGCAGGGATAGTGAGCTACCACTCCTCCAAGGTCCAACATCGTAAGGGGAGGCTGGCCTCAATGTTCTCCTCAGTGACCTCGACCAGGGAGCGGTTGAGGAGGTGGCTGATAGCCGAGGGGTATGGGAGCTCAGCGTGGGTAGTTACACGCCACAGAGGCAGCAATCTAGCAGGGCTGGAAGTCGTTCGATGTACGATCAGCTTGTTTAGTACTCTTGCCTTTGCCTTGTTCGATACATGAGCTTCACACTCCTTTGTTGCTCCCAATCTGGCCTATTCTCTAGGTATAGATACTGAGAGACTTCTAGTTCCCCTGGTGTTGAGTACACCAGTCGGAGGTTAGACCAACTTTTTTTATATTCGTTGAGGGTGTAGACTGATGGTAGGGCCACATCAGTCAATCAGGGATCTTCTACTGTTGCAGATACATCCCTACGATGTCATCCTAGTCATTGACTAGCTATTCTATATATGTGCCATTATTGACTGATTTTGAGGAAGGGTTGTGTTTTCAGATTTGGGCGGCCAATGTGTAACTTTCATCGGCGAGCGAGGTTGCCAGAAAAGCTGTAGGCGAGAGGATCCCCTACATTCCTTCTTAGCTGAACTATCAGTGGAGTCAGTGGATTTAGAAATGGTGGAAGTCTCAGGGATCATCAGTGAGTTTATGGACGTCTTCTTTGAAGAAGTGGAAAATCTACCCCCTCAACGTGATGTTGAGTTTGGGATAGACTTGCAACCTGGTGCCCATCGGATTTCGATGGCTCCCTACCGGATGATGCCTTCTAAGTTGCGGGTTCCGATTGACGATCTGATGAAGAAGGGTTTTGTTCAACCAAGTGCATCACCATGGGGTGATCCTGTCCTATTCACTAAGAAGGAATATGGTGGTCTCAGGCTGTGCATAGACTATCAAAGAATGAATCAGGTAACGGTCAAGAACAATTACCCTATCCCAAGGATAGATGATCTCTTTGACCAGCTGAGGGGAGCAGGTTGGTTCACTTAGATCAATCTACGGTCGGGATATCACCAGTTGAGGTTGAAGGAGAGGGACATGTCAAAGACTTCCTTCAGGTGTAGGTATGGACAATTTGAGCTTGTAGTCATGCCTTTATGCGTTACGAATGCACCAGCTGTGTTCACGGGACTCATGAAATTCGTCTTCCCTGAATACCTGGACCGGTTTTTAGTCGTGTTGATTGGCGAAATCCTGATCTACTCAAGGTCAGTAGAAGATCACACTGAGCACATGAGAACAGTTTTAGAGGTCCTCCGATAGTACCAAATCTATGGGATATTGTCCAAGTGCATGTTCGAGACTCGAGAAGTGCACTTCCTTGAAAACATGGTGTCCGAGAAGGGAATAGCGGTGGACCCATCGAAGGTCGAGGCAGTTGTTTCTTGGGCAGCACCCAAGAGCATGACAGAAGTTTGTAGTTTCCTAGGTCTGACAGGTTACTACCAGAGGTTCATGCCCAACTTCTATCGAGTTTCATCACCTTTGACCCTTGACCAAGAAGGACCAGAATTTCGTATGGGATGGACAGTGCGAGGCAACCATCACTTATCTGAAGGAGAAGTTGGATACTTCCCCAGTGCTGAGGTTTCCAGAAGAAGGGGTGGCATATGAGGTGTTCTGTGATGCTTCAGAACAAGGCCTCGGGTGTGTGCTAATGAAACGACAAGGGGTGATCTCTTATGTGTCTAGACAGTTACGTCCCCATGAAAGTAATTATGCCACCCATGATCTGGAGCTTGTGGCGGTCATATTCGCACTAAAGATGTGGAAGTATTACCTCATCGGGGAGCACTTCATGGTCTTCATGGATCAGAAAAGCTTGAAGTATATCATCTCCCAGTGGGACCTAAACTTATGGTAGTGAAGGTGGATGAAGTTCCTTCAGGACTACGACTTCGAGATTTCTTACACATCAGGAATAGTGAATGTGGTGGCTGATGCCTTGAGCAGGAAGTCACAGAAGGATGCTATTCGAGAGTCGACAGATTCTTGGAAGGCGATAGAGGAGTTGGAAACCCTACAATTGGATGTAAGGGAGGATGGTGGTAGAGGTTTTCTGTTTCTGATGACATGTCAATCCTCTCTCCTACGACAGGTGGAGGAGTCTCAGTGGGGAGACATAGAGAGTGAAGTAATGTGTGACTGGGTTAACTAAGGTGATGCTCCAAAAGGGTGGATTATGGATGGTCAAAATTATATTCTGTTTCGAGGGAAGTTGTTTGTTACCGAGACGATGTGAGAGAGAGTTCCTGGTGAGTTCTACAACTCACCCTTAGCAGTGCTCCTATAATTTTCCATTATGTACCAGGGTCTGAGGAGTCAGTTTTGGTGGCCCAGGGTAATGTGGGTGGTGGCAGAGTTCGTGGCCAGTTGCCTAGTGTGTCAGCAGGTGAAGGCTGAACACCGTGTTCCAGTCAGTCTTTTACAACCTTTAGATATCCCCGAGTGGAAGTGGGTCGACATATTGATAGATTTCGTCACATGACTACCCAAGGTTCAAGGAGGTTGTGATGTTATCTGGGTAGTGGTGGACCGATTAACGAAATCGGCTCACTTTCTGGCGATCAAGGAGTCAGGTGCGGTGGATGCCTTAGCACAGAGTTACGTGGATGAGGTGGTGAGGTTTCATGGAGTTCCGAGGTCCATAGTCTCAGATAGGGATGCACGGTTTACCTCACGAGTTAAGAGAGGATTGCAGCATGCTTTTGGCACCCAACTATGTCTTAGCACTACTTTTCACCCCTATACAGATGGACAGTTAGAGTGCACTATCCAGAAAATAGAGGATATGCTATGGGCATGTATTCTTGACTATGGGGGATCATGGGTGTGACACTTGACTCTGGTAGAGTTTTCCTACAATAATATCTATCACTACACCATTGGTATGGCTCCGTTTGATCTTTTTATGGAAGGCCATGTCGCTCACACGTATGTTGGACCGTGGTTGGGGAAGCAGGTGTTCTTGGCCCGAAGGTGGTTCAGAGCATGACAGAGAAGGTTTAGCTTATATGGGAGGGGATGAAGGTGGTTCATGAATGAAAAAGTCATAAGCTGATAATAGGAGGAGACCCATGGAGTTCGAGGTCAGGGACTACGTATTCCTGAAGGTCTCCCCTCGGTCTGAACAACAGAGGTTCGGTAAGGGTAGTAAGCATTCTCTTAGGTTCTTCAGACCATTCAAAGTACTTCGTAGGGTTGGGAAAGTGTCTTATCAGCTAGCGCTACCACCACCACTACTTAGAATACATTACGTCTTCCATGTGTGACAACTCTGACAGTATATACTCAATGATTCACACATCCTCAACTGGGTAAAGCTGGACACTGAGGCTGACATGATGTTTGTGGAAATACACATGAGAATCGAGGATCATGAGGAGAGGGTGCTCCGTGGATGGACCATTCCCTTGGTTTTTTTGTTATTGAGGCATGGTGGGATCGAAGAGAGTACCTGGGAACAGGAGGCGCATATGCATGCCAAATACCCAAAGCTATTTTGAGTTTTGTTCCGTTTCGTTTTGTTCTTGTTTGTGATGTAAGGATGACCTTGTTGGTTTATGAGATGTTTTGTTTCCCAACCATGCAAATGTAATGAAAAGTCCTAATATTTGGGGAAGGGAGGACTTGATCCCTAATCAAGATGCATTAAGGTGGATGCAATTAAACCCATACGAGTGAGACAGTGCCACCAAAAGCGGATAATATCTTGACATTGAGGAAGGAAATCCCCGAACGATGTGTCTGGACAATATGGACCTTTAGTTTGGTGCGGCTTTTTGGGGTGGTGTTTCCCTGAGAGGTATCTTTCAAGGGGTGGGGGAGGGGTTTCCAAACCATCTTTTCTCTTCAGGTATATCTTTGATTCTTGAGGATGAGAATAGTTTGAGAGGAATCTAATGTAAACGTCGAGACCCTCATGGTCCATACCTTTTCCAAATTTCCAGATCATAAGGGTGGGTTCTCGGGGTTAGGAAGTCACTTTGGTGTGCGAATGATCATCATTACTCGATTAGTGTGTCACAGATCGGTGCGATCGATTGGCGTGACACGATCTGTGTGTCACCCATCGCTGTGACATGATTGGTGTGACACAATCGGTGTCACACAGCCTTGTGGAGTTTTTCTTATACAATTTTATCCCCATAACACCACTTTTAAGCCTTTTTATCCTTTTGGATGTTGTTCATGGCCGTTTTTATCCCCATAATCAATGTTTAAATTCTTAAGAGTGGGGAGACCCTCAACAGACCTAGCTGTGTGTCCGTGTAATGTTCCCCTCTGTTTATATGAAATACTTTAATGTCACAACTGTTACCACCTTTTCCTTATGCGTGTTATTAAATAATAATTAATCCCATCATGTGTAACCACCCAACCGCATGGTGAAACCATGATCTGCCTTTAAAACCAATGAATAACTTGATATCTAGTAATTCCCAGGCTCATCTTTTTATCGCACTAGCATTCCTCGTTTTCTTCTTCTTAGCCAGGTTCATTCTTCCCTTGGATCATTTGGAGTCCCCTTCCTGAGGAAAGTGGTGCACATGTTTTGGAGCCCTAACTGCTCATCCTTGAAGTCCAAGACACTCTTCCCCTGTATGTTGTGCATCCCCAGTTCATGGAGTGTGGAGAGAAACATCGATATTTGATCGTCGAAGTAGGGTTTTACTTATTCTCTCTTTAATGTGTATCATGCGAGGTGGGTCGCTATTGTTTCTATTGGGATGGATGAAACCAAACATTAATAAAGATAACAAACAAAATTTTCAATATTAAGGGGGGGGTGATTGATGTTTTTTAGTTTTCTTTCCTTACCATTTATTATTTATGTTGTGAATTGTGCGGGACTGTGCCCATTGAAAATCATGTCTATTGGTGGTCTTTTTTTGTTCATTAATAAACCTCCATCCTCTGGGATGATTGAATAACTCCAACATGGGAATTTGGTTAATCACGTAAACTCGGCTGATTAAATTATTGTACAATGAACAACAATCCATGTGTGATCACCCCAATTAACCAATATAAAGTTGAAGCAAATGAATAATTATTCTTGAATCTAGTTTTGTCCCTACACTATTTTTAGTAGGTGTGTTTTCCTACTATATGCTTATGAGGTGATGTCGATGAGGATGGGATCCTTTATTGAGGTACAATTATTGGTTGTGAATCTGAAGCCATGTGGGGCTGTATCTCAAGGCTTGGTTTGGTTCCAGTACTTTGAGGGATCTCACTGATCCCTTTATTGTTGTGACTTCACAAGAGAAGTGGGTTTGAATACTTTAATAGTTGTTTGGTTGTTTCTCTCTCTCTGGCTTGTGGTCATGCCTATTAGTTTCCCGGTAGTGCATAATTTACATAAATGGGATCACTTGAACAGTGAAAACAAGAATGGGATCAATGGGGATTTTTTTTGGATGAGTGGTGACATGGTTGTGGGTTTAGTGTTTCTTGTGAATGAATAATAATGAGGGTTTTGCAATTAAGTTGGTTTTAGAACTCCTAGGTTGGGATGAGTGCTTGTTATATATATTATATAATTATAGTTCTTATATTTTTTATTCGCACCCCACCCAAGTTGAGCTATTAGTGTCGAACACCCCCATTTCATGGGGAAGGGCGTTTTTCCCAACACACCTATGAGTGGCTGGTTATTAGCTCGTTTTCTGCTCCCATTCTCGAATACCCCAAGATTTTTCTGGCAGGGTAGTTTTGGTGGTTTCCTAGGTGTGTACGGGAAGGTTGTTTCCCGAGTTTCTTTAGGATGAGGCCCAGGTGTCTTCGAGCATGTCAGTTGTTGTTCTGGCCCAGGTGTTTGCAGGAGTGGTTACACGTGGTCACTGTAGCCCAGGTGTGTGTGGGCAGGGTGTGGCAGTTGGACATCAGTGAGAATGGCGGGAGAGGTTGGATTCATAGGATGTCTTCAATAACCCTTGGGAAAGTGGTGCGGGGTACCCAAACATCGACGATGTATTACTATAAGCTACTTGACTTGCGTTATTTGGGGTGTGTGCCATAGTGAGGCTTGGGTGGATAGTTTACCTTGTTAGGTGCTTAGGTTATATCTTTTCTCACAGGCCATTATAATGCCTCCCCACTTGTGCATGAGAGCCTTTGGTTTTCCCTACTGAGTATGCTTTTATGCCCACCCAACGTATATAAAACTATTTTCAGGTTTCTAGGAGGACTTCAGGGATCATGCAGGATCGAACTAATTTGGAAGTTGGGGCAGTTGTTGTTGCTGTTTTTCAACTCTTTTGTACTTTCTTTTTGGGGGTTTTCTTGTACCTTGTGTCTTTTACATTCGGAACAAGAATATGGAATGATTTATTTTTGCCTTATCTGTACTTCCACTTTTGGTTTTTTTGGGATTTACTATCTTATCTCCCAATCCTATTAAATAATAAGTGTAATTCCTTCTATCTTGTGTGTGGTTTTATACCCATGGTTCTAGTCGCCACTCTGAGACCTGTTGAAGGCGGGACTCAGGGGTCATTATCTATGCTTTAATTTGAAGAAAGAAGGGTCTGGAAACCTGATGTCCCTTCGCTCATCTTGTTGAAGGTGGGTCATGACAATATTTGTGAATAAGTGATGGGATAGGGTTCCCTATTATGACTGAGGAGTGAAATTTTTATAAAAACTGAAACTATTCAATAAAGGGATGCAAATGTCATTGTACATTCCTCCAAAATTTTAAAAATTTATATTTTAGGATATTTAAGTCTAATAATTACCACTTCCACTAAAAATAAATATTTGATAGACACTATATACTCTATACCAATAAAGATACACAATTTTACCCTTTTAATTTTTTATCACGATAACTATTTTTTCAAAATTTTACTTTTCATTTTGATTAAAAATCATGTTAGAAATATTATCTAATATAAATTATTATCATTAATAATATTTAATATATTTTTTCAAAATAAATTCATATAAGTTTTAGAATATAATTTAAAAATAATACCTATAGATGTATATAAAAACAGTTTTTTTCAAGGAATGCATTTTTTTCAAGATTAAGGTGATATTATAATAACTATGTGAAATATATTAATAATTAAATTATTTTAAAATAATATATATATAATCAATAAATTAAATTTTAATAATTCCTCATTATGGTTAATTTTAATTAAATAAATTGGTGTTACATTATGCACTTTAATACATTTTTCAGAAAAAATGTGTTTTAAGACTAAGAAAAAACATATAATAAAATCTAGTAAATTTATAAATTTATTTTAATTAAATAGATTTAATATATTATGATTATAATTTTGTTAATTTCAAATAAAATTAAAATAACAATTATTCTTTAAATTAATAATTTTATTATAATAAAATGAAAATTTTATCAAAATTGGTATTATTCACTATTAACTAAAAAATTTATATTTTCCAAAATATACAAAAATTATACACTAATTTAATATTTATACGTTGAATTTAGAAATAATTTTAATTTTTCAAAATAATATTTCTAAAACGAAAAAATATTAATTATAATATTTTCTCCTAAAAAATAAATAAAAATCATTTTTTAAATTAATGATTTTATTAAAAATTCATTACTTATTTCCTAGTAATTTATAAATACTATTATATTTATATATATCCTTTATATATATATATATATTTAAAATTAAATAATCCTATTTATACCCACATTATTAACATTATGGTTTAAATAATGGAAATAAAAAAAACAATTTTAATAATATTTTGTGGTTTGTTTAAATTCAGTGTTTAGTGTTGAATACACTTTCAAACATAGTGTTATTTTAAAATAATAGCAAGTTACATTTACACCTGATTTAGTGAGAGATTCAACTTCATTCTTCAAGGAAAACTAGTTTTAGTTTTCATCTAATAGTATAAGGTCACACATGGGAACTTGTTGATATCATTCCGATATATTCCTTCAACCAAAAGGAAAGTGTTATGACACCACTATCGAAAAAATGTAAGAAAAATCCCATATTTTATGATATAAAAAAAACTAAAGAACTATTCCCCCATTTCCATCATTCTTTATACATAATTTCATTTTACAAAGAATACTAACTTCCTTTCAATAAATTCACTAGTCTAATCTCCTATTCCATCATAAACTCAGTTCATATTGGCCCATGAAATTCCAAGAATTTAGGATTCATACAAAATGATTTTGAAGACCTAATAGGCTATAAAATTAATCATATGAAGTATATATTTTGTTCAATAAACCATAATTCCAAAAACTACACGATTCCCAGTACGTGGGGGGATACATGAAATAACTTCTTTCAAAAGGTAGACTATATGTAACCCCTCTAAAGCACTACACATCCACCAACACCAACATGGTGGTATTTTCCTTTCTAAGAACATATTTTATGAATCCACACTTTTAAACTAAGGAGATGAAAACTAAACATCCAAAGGATTAATTTTTCTTGACACATTTGAGGGGTCTTTCCTGCTACTATAAACAAATGTTCACTACCCAGATAGAAGTCACCCCATCCATACAATTAAATATTAATTTTTGATACCCATACCAGTAACCAAATTTCACCATGTTGGGCACTGTTAATTGTCTTTTTTCTTATAATGGAAATTCCAAAGTGGCCTCATCCTCAATCAAAGGTAAACTTATAACTATAAAATAATGAGTGGATAATTCTCAACATCCTAGTGAGATTTATCGATAACGTGGAATTAGTATGATGTTTCACTTGAATACACAAATCCTAGATGTATGACACTGTGAAATATTTGTGCCTATGAAAATATTGAAGTGTTATTTCTGGAGACATAATAAATTCCTACCCATTTCACACTGGTTGTTTCTCGAGCCTATTCATCCACTTTACACTTTAACCAACAAACCAGGATGTCAAATCTCTATGTTGGGTTCCATAAAAAATATCTTTGAAAATGAAAATTTATAATATAAGGAGTAGCTACCTTCAAGGGAGAAGCTAATATTACCCTTCATAAAACCTTTTTCCGTCTCTACTAAGGCTCACGTAGGTGACTCTGGTATATGTGGGATTAAATATATGTTCAACCACAACCAATATAATTTTCATCTGGTGTCCTATGAAATCTCAGAGATCAAACAAACAATCAAAATAAAATTACTAGGAAAACCTTGAGAATCTAATCTACTCTGATGTGTACCTAACACGGATGATGATTCTTATGAAAGGTTCAATATCCTCTTATAAGAAATCATTACTAGGAAATAATTAAACCTCTAACAATGATATATCAGTCCCATTGTAAGTTTGAGATGTATTTCTTCTGCTAATGGCTGACACAGTCATATTGTATTTTCAATACATGAACCAATAATTGGAAATATACGTCTAATCCAAATTATGTAGTGAGTCTCAGACTCTAGATGACCACCCATCACACAAGGGTTAATCCCACCTAAAAAACTCATGAGGCCTCCACCATTGAATGTATATGACATATCCAATTTACTTGTTTCCTTGTCCTACCCAATAAAAACTACCATCTACCCATGATAAACATCCACATCAAGATATATAGAAAAGTACCCAGAAAAATTGATGATGAAAGAACACCTATCATCCATGTCTATATAATAAATTACACATCACTCACTATTTTGTATTGAGATGACCAACTATATTCATGACTTAATTATAACCCTACCTCCATATGCAAATAGTTTATCTAGGGGTGGAACCCCACAATTATGGGTTATCACCTAGAATGTTTTGGTATATCTAGATGAGATTACATAATAAAGACATGATAGATCATAGGTTTCCACAATATGATGATTTCAATGACTAACATGTACCCCAATGTAAATATCTAGGTTCTTTGGAATGACAAATAGTTTATTTGATCCCCATAGAATGGATACATCGATTTCCACACCTAAATCAGTTTCCATGGGTTTGTAACAGAACTCAAGACCCCTTAACATTATTATCACAAGTTACTAATCCAATACTCACTTAACAAATAATTCTAATCCCCGTCCATTGGATAAACAATGATGATAATAACATTTCACATCCTGACCTACTAAGGCCCCACATGAGATGATAATATATAGTAGTTGACACCCAAATCCTACCTTCTATAGGAAAGGGGCTAGTGACTAGCACCAAGTAGTAATAACACACACATGAGAATCCTTATCCTATAAAAATATATAACAAAATAATATCTCTAATAGATAAGATAAGAAGAAACATATGTATTTCATAAAAAAAATGAAATCAACTATTATTAATCTAACACATTCATGAGACATATACTAAGATTCATAATAAAATTAATTAAAAAAATATAGAATAGTAGAAAAAAATACATAATCGATAGTGAGAAAGGAAAACTCACAACCGATCGAGGTGAAGAGGCCCTCACCGCATGCTAGCTCCAAAAAAGAACAATTGCTACTATCATAATATCCTACTAGATCCATTATTATACCAAAACATCATCCTCCAAGGTATCAATTAATAATATCTAACAAGCTGTGTCAATTCTAGTCCCACAAATTTATCCCCAACATGTACATCTTCTACACCAATATAAAACTTATAATCCGAAGGCATGTGAAGGGGTGAGTTTAAATATACCATGAATGATGGAAAAAAATAAAGGGACATTTAATAAAATTTCAACTCACCTACATGCGCAAGAAACTTCCAAGAGTAGGATATAATAGAAACAAAAAAACCAAATCATCTTAAGATTCCTGACAGTAATGAGTAGCCAATATAAATTGAATAAAGGGAATCCAGACATGCCCAAATAACAAGGGACTCATGGAAAATGAGTAACTCCCATAATTATAGCTAAAAACCCCATAAACCACCTCTTATGATCACATGTATGTTCTTAGATAATATTTTAGTACATTAATTATGATTCCAATTTTCTGGAACAACATCACATCTTAATGGAAACCCCTATTTTATCAATAACGCACAAGTATTTATAAAGTCTGTATTTCATAGCCTTATAGTATCCACAATGGCTCTAAAAGGTAATAACAATAGTCTTATAAATTCTTAAGTACACTATCCTTATAAGGTAGTACACATACCTATAGGGAAATGGATATACATCGGTATGGACATAAAATATTCTTAGGTCCCAGAGTATAATCTCAAACATATCTACCACCCAAATGTAACCTTCCATGCCATCTATCAGTCCAGAAGTACCAAGTCATTAAAATAGAAATTCCATCAGATGATGTTAGAGGATCCCTAATACTTGAAAATGGATGAAATACAAACTCCTGTCAATGATCTCTATCACATCCATGATCAATAGATAGAAAATATCCATTCCATAAATAGAGGATATCAATTTCAATAATGTGGGTGAAATATTGACTATATATAATCCCATGGATAAAGAAACCTATCCTCATTATCATGTGGGAAAATACTAATTTCCCAGGTGGATCCAAGCCCCAATGGGTGAGATACTAAATCAACATGGGAAAAGAGATAGTAGAAATACATGTCTCACCAAAGAATCCAAGGACAAGGGTATGTACATGGAATTCTCTAAGAGTTACACTACATTTTGTCCCTAGTCTGTCACCTAGATGTTTTATATCATTCCACATAAAGTGTCTCCAGATAAACAAATGTGTAGGAGTGTCACATGATGTTTCATTTCCTCAGGAGTACTAAGCATGTACACCATATACCCGATCCATGTACCTATAAATGTATATGGGGTGTGAACCAAAATACACGGGGTCCGGGTGACATTGGTCATTTGTCATGTACTCCTAGCATACATTGAACATGTTAGGTTGGGTTCACATGGTATGTGAATTATTCACATAGATATGAGATACCTAAATCTTAAAAGAACAATAGAATCGTATAATAAGATACTATACAAAAAATATTCTTCAAAAACACATGAAAAGTAGTCAGTAACTATCTATAAACATCATCTAGTGACATGGATTATGATTCCACCACCATTTATATCAATCTCAACCATGATAATTATTGAAACACAAATAATACATGTTGTCCATCTTCAAATCATGGTTAAAGGTAAGATTCCTTCAATGATTCATAAAAAAAACAATCCATCAGTGCCTCCCATATAAGATTCTCTATCACACACTCCACTACACTTAAATATTATATAACTCAATCCCTCATTAGAATACCATATTTAACCCCAAAAATAATTCAAGATATTATCCATGATTTCAAATATATAACAATGATCCATGGAACCAATGATTGATCTCACATTGAAATGGGTTACCAGAATTGGTTGAACCACATAAAAAATGAATACTGGTAATGAGTTCACATATAATGGAGGGGGAAATCCAATAAACATAAAAGTGGTGAATAAATAATACCCTTGTTCAGTTTTCAAAACCAATTCACAGATAAATACAAGGATAAATGGTGGGATACAAATATAAAAATTAATCCAAAAATTATGAGAGTTAATTACATATATCGTAACATAATGGGCTTGATGATCATTTATTCTACGTTAGATGGATTGGGGATAATCTAAAATCACAGTGAAATATAAATTATAATTAAATCCATAAAACAATGACATTACATGATTGTAAATATTGTACACTTCAATCCATTATCACCACTATATATTTTTTCATCATCTCCATCGAATTCCATCCATAAATGTCATCGTAGATCAAATCCCACTCCTCAATATATCATCACGACCACCAAATTAACATTTTCTATCAATTATATATCGGGTTTAGTTTTCAAATGAAAATAAACCTAGAGATGTTTTATAATGTCTATTAAATTTACATGGCCAAGGTTTTTTCCCTCAATTAGAACACTATATTAAATAATTAATTTATTTAACTAAACCATTCACAATAGTTAAATCTCGAGAATCCAAATGCAAACAAAATGACATTGCACATAGGTTTAACACATAGTTTTGTACTCAAAAAAAGTATTAGTTTTCAAATATCTTGTCCTATTTTGGATATGACATTTTTCAATAAAATGTAGTTTCTCACCATAAAATAATATAATATTTTTTATTATATCATTCTCAATGAATAGAGACCCTGAATTCCACACACCCTCTATACCTAAGGGTAAAATACAAATTCTAGGTCCAACTAGAGAATACTTTTTTGAGATTGTTTAATAGTGAAAAATTACCATTTTACCACTAGTATGGTCTCGAGACTTCGAAACTAAAATTCGAGTCAAGTTATACTAGGGTAAAACTCCAGGACATTAAACATTGATAAAATATAATTCCATAAATATAGAGATAAAATAAATATATAAGGTTGTTATTCTATCAGTTGTGTGATTTTCAAAAGATAATATTTGAAATTCAATACCTATGATCAATATAGATATTTAAATTATATTGTTTTTAGGATGAACATAAATATTTTAAATATAATAAAATGTATTATGATAAAAACCAATTTGAGTGATGAAGGTTAGAGAAGACATTGGTGAATATAAATTTACTCTACGTGAAAATGATAAATTCTAGATGTCATAAATCTAGAAATAGAAAATGATAATATGTTGATGTTATTATTGAATTTCATAGATAGTTATTGTATGTATAGATCATCCTATAACTACAAAAGGTGTTGTCATCAACTAGTGGTTAACATAATATTTTCCACTCATAATTTTTCAAACAACCCCTAAAATTTATTTTTGCATGGCATCCCACCATAGTTGGAAAGGGCCTTGTGATAGGGTGGATTCATAACCCTTTTTAACAAGTGAGGAAACGAAACCTCCATGCCCCATGTCGGACACAAATTTAGATAATAGAACGGAACCCATGTTGTTCATGGGATGATTATTAATGCCACATCAAACACAAACTAGTGTAAAATATGGATATATAATCATAACCCCTCCTATGTGAATTCCTTAATCGACTGAATATTATGAAATTATCTCATCCCATGTACATGTAATGTTTCCATGGACCGTCATACAACCACATCAAGTGTGCCTTCCCACTAGTGATTGATATGATATTATTATCTTTGTATTTATCTGTCATATATATGTCATTATTTATATAGTGTATCCAACCCCATCAGTAAAAGGGATCATGATTAAAACGATTGAGAACCATTGTTAGCATGTAATGTGACTCAACCTCCATTCCTCATTTGGGACTCATATATAAGTAATAAAATGTTCCCCAAGGAGTTAGTAGGTGATTCATAATGTCAATTTCATTGATTGGTTATGGAAAATATTGTTTATAGAATTGAAAATTTCTTTTTTCCATATGGGAGCAACTCCCAAATGTGAATTATTTAAAAATTCAATTAAAAGATATTTTAGGTCGATAACCAACACATTAATAGTGTGTTAAATAGTTCATTTAAATATTTACTCAATGTCTATTGGAAATGTTCTTATAGATATTAAAATAGGGTATATCGATCCATAGTGCAGAGCCCAGGACCCAAACTACTAGATCTAGTGTCAGAAACACATACATTACATACTAGATATGATACCAACTATTGATTTCTAGGTGTAACTAGACCATTATAACATGTCCTGAAGAAGTTATTTCATTGTATTCTGTAACAACCCGAGAATTTATGAAAAATATTCTTTTTAATTTTATTAATGTCTTGTGTTGTACACTACACCAAAAGAAGCTTGCACAACACACCTTCTTGACTTGCCTTGCATTACACGCAATCACGACCTTCCTCGATAGCGTGTGTAATACGCAATACCGAGTTTCACTAAACAACGATATGCTATTAAAATAATATTAAAACTAGCCGTTATGAATAGTAATAACAACTTTTTGAAATTATGTAAATCTTATTTTTCAAAGTGAACTTCATTTTTGGATTCGGAGTATCGAATTTAGCCTAAGGTGAAATTTTGGTACATTTCGGTTAACTTTCATATTCTGATGAATAGTGAAAATTACTAAATTTTAGTTAAAAACAACTTTTTCAATCGAAATAATTAATAGTGATAAATTATTAATTTGAGTGGTTTTAAAGTATATTTAGAATATATTTTTACAATTTAATACAATGTTGGTCATTGGACGTAATTTCACATTTAAACCAGACATAAACAAGTGTCAATCTTTTGATAGATATTGTTTCTTAAAAACACGCTATTTGTTTTAATAGCGGGATTTAATTATAAAATTAATTAATTCAACTTCTATGTTATGAATTTGGTAAAATAGACTTCATTTTTGAATTCAGAATATGAAATATAGCTTAGGATGAAATTTTGGCATTGTTCTGAAAAACATCAATTTTTGATGAATAGTGAAACTACTAAGTGGTAGTTAAAAAAACTGAATTTTTCATAAAACTTAATTTTGCCACTTCTGTGAATGGAATTTCGAAAATCCGAGAGACACGGTTAATATCAAGGACTAAAATGTGGTTCAATGAGATGAAAATAATTTTTTGGTGAATAGTAACTTTTTACTTTTTTACCGCGGTTAATAGTAAATAGGGTAACTAAGGGTAAATATGATATTAATATTACCCTAACACATGTCCTAATTCTATTGGACAAGTGTAATTCGACCAAAAACAAACTTAGGAATAAAATATGACCATTTAGGCCCACTTGGATTAGATTAGGACATTTATTATTAATTTATTTAAAGAAGGGTTAAAATAGTTAAAATCAAAGTTTAATAAGTAAATCATTTTTAATATGGGGTTATACATAAGATAAATTCGACTATAAATATTCATTAGAAAGATAAAAATATTTCATACATGATGTTATTTTATTTGTAATTTCTAGACATCAAATAATATAATTTATTTATGACACAAAAATGATGCAGTAATTATCTTATTAATGAAATATTGACATAATTGATAATATAAATACCAAAATAAATGTAATTTAAGACTTTTTATGAATTCCACTAATTTTCTAGGTTACTATGATATATTAGTGTTGATTTAATCAACTTGGTTCGAATATATAATTCTGTTATGACTTTCACAAAAATCATATATCAAATAGTGTCAAAATTGACACAAAAGAGTTTTTAAATCAAATATTATATTATTAATTGTTATTTTATTCCTAAAAATTTAAGGTTCGGCCAAATGACTTAGATAAGGATATATGTATTAATAATATACAATTTGGGGTTCGTTTGGCATGTTATAGTAAGTTTATTAACCATATAGTGAAAGAAAAAAAAAGACACGGTAAAAGTTAAATTAATTAACTTAGAGTTAAATCTAATTGATAAGGTTAAAATAATATCCTAAACTTGTCTAAATTCTATTGGTTGATAGGATTTCGACCCATCCCCACTCTAGCTTCGAAATAAGACCCTTTGGAACCATTATAAACCGATTTTGACTTTAATATAAAATAATATTTTGAGATATTCCTAAGGTGCCCCTCTCCTCCCCTATAAAAGGACACCTCCTCCCCCTCCTCCTCACACCAATTTGAGCACTCAAGCTCGGCCAACCCCTGCCAATTTCTCCCCTCCACTTCCCTAGAAACATCCTAGAGGTTCTGGTCTTCCTCAAAGACCAATTTTAGTGCCCTAAGAGGAGGTCTCAAAGAGGCGCTTCAAAGAAGAGGTAATTACCGTTACCAATTCTTCCATATTTATTTCTTCTTCCACTTCTTCTTCTTAGGTTGTTTCATTATGAAGTAATAACATCAGTATCACTCATATACTGATATGTTATTATAAGTATGAAACAACCCTATTTCACTATCTATCCATCCTACGGAAAAAGAAATCACCACGCGTGCGTACGTACGGAATACCGTCTCCACGCCGTGGTGTAATCTATTTTCCCCCACCACCTTACATGGATGGGTATAATGGTGTAAAGAATAACTATACATAGTTATTACAACATCATATTGATTCTGATATATTGTATAATCCACTTCAATTCAGTTCAATATTTATGGAAATGATATCATCGCTCGTGCGTACGTACGGACTACCGTCTCCACGACGCGATGAGATTCATTCTCCATGTTAACCATTTAAGAATGATTATAAAGTATATATAAGAAATAATAATGAAATATATGACATTATAAAGCTACTGGATTTATGTATATATATACATATGTATGTCATCTACTTACTTCCATTTCAAGACAATAAGGAAAGGAAAACAGCGTTCATGCGTACGTACGGACTACCGTCTCCATGAACGGTGTTTTTCATTTTATTTATCTACCTATTATATATATATATATACTGAATATATATGATATATAAATCATATTTTATATTCTGGAAGTAAGTAAATCATGATATAAGTAATAACGATGTCAAGAA
Organism: Viscum album; assembly: GCA_963277665.1. Classification (NCBI taxonomy): domain Eukaryota; kingdom Viridiplantae; phylum Streptophyta; class Magnoliopsida; order Santalales; family Viscaceae; genus Viscum; species Viscum album. The sequence goes on from OY728166.1 coordinate 397,189,307, forward strand.
CAACAAGTCAAAACACCTACGATAAATGAAACGATTTTACCCAAAACGCTTCTTTAACATGGAATTTACAAAAGAACGGGTAATATAATGTCATAAGTGAACCATATATGATATCATAACAATGAATATGATTCTGTAATAAGTCAATAACATGATTTAAATCATTATACCGGAGGTTCGGACACTTACAAAGAAAGTCGGACCTAAGGTAAGGGAAATATCACAATCTCATTTTTATCCGAGATTGTTTATTCGTAAGTATTTACTGGGGTGTATTTTATCATCCACATCCATGTTTCCCTCAATATGTAATATTGTTTCCATCCACTTGAAATAGTTTAAATCCAATTTTACCCTTAGGTGAGTTTTTAGTAAAGAATATGAAAGGAATCTTTTGTCGTTTTTCCGTACGAGGTACTTTTTGACTTTTCCGACAAAAGTACGAAGAATGTTTTTTTTAACTTATACGGCATGAATGGATTTTTAAAACATTACTTCAAAGAAGCTTCCTTTACAAGTTTTCAAGTTTATTTTTAATCAAATTCTTTTATTTTAAAGTTGTATGACATGTTATGAAAGGAAAAATGATTTTGAAGAAGAAAGGATATTTTCCTCAAAAATTCAATTCAAGTGTTTTATCAAAATTATTTTCCATCTAAGATAATAAAGGGTTCTGTTTCTATCCATATTTTTACATTGGTTTGACTATGTTGTGATGGAATTATGTTTATGAATTCCTTTATCATATATGAATTGATTTATGATGTCATGATGTTTCAAGAATCCCATTTTTGTTATATGTGTTATGCGATGATGTATGTTTTATGATTATGTGGCACACATAAGAAAGGATTCATTATAAGATGGGTGGGACCTATATCTCCCTCCAATGCATTGGGTAAAGATTTTATATCTCATGAGATAGGCATGGCTGGAATGGTAGGTTATACCGGTTCAGTGAAACAGGACTGAAACGAGGATTACTCGATTCAGAAAGGGACTTTGTCCACTAAGATTGTCTTGGCAAATGAGTCATGACTAACAAGAAATGATTTTCCATGATTATGTGTGCATGCCACAAAGTTTCAAGTTTTATGTTATGATTATGGGGATCTCATTTTCACTTCTATGATTTGTTCCATGTTAAGATATTATGATCTCTTTTTCAGGTTATGATTTTCAAAAAGATATGATATGATTTTTATTTCTCTTGTATACCCTTACTGAGCATTTGAGCTCACCCTTTTATGTTTTCTTTTCCCCAGGATATAAAGAAAGGTTTTAGGTAAAAAAAATGGAAGATCTTTATGGGAGATATTGAAGATCTTTCACCAGGATTAGAAGATTATGTTCCGAGTTTCCAAAGACACTAAACTATTACGATCCTTGTGTGTGTGTGTTTTTGTTATGTACTAAGTATTCCGCAAATGTAATGTAATGTCCATGTACGTCAGGATACGGGTCTCTACAGTTGGTATCAGAGGAAAGGTTTAGTCAACCTTTGGAAACTAGGATGCGAAAACGTTAGTGAGATCCCTAGAGATATTTCTAAGGTATGTCTAGGGATGTCCCTAAGTATAAGTATACGTATAGGATATAGTCCTAGAACAACAGTAACGATCATAGAATTTAACCTAAGATGTTAGATAATGAAGTTATTCCGCCTTTATTATGATTTTTGCATCTCACACTATTCTTTTTGGGTTTTAGAAAATGGATGGAAACAAGGTGATTCACGATAATGGAGGATATGCTGGACAATGGAATGATATTCTTCATGAGAAACCAAATGAAATGGGATTTGGAAGTCCAAACATCATTATTATGCCGAATAAGAAATCTCACAATATGATCAATAAAGTAAAATTTGGTAAGTTTCCTGACTCGACTAATAAGAGAAAGATGGAGTTCCATGATGATCATAGAGGAAAGAAAGTTCAATTTCCCCTATGTAAATCATGTGGGAAGAGGCATCAAGGAGAATGTTTCAAGGGAACTGGAAGATGCTTTGGGTGTGGAAACGAAGGACACAAAGCAAGTAAGTGCAAAGGAAAAGGGTCGATTAACACCATGGATGAGGATAATGGTATTGCTACGACATCAAAAATGGTTAAGTGTTTTAAATGTGGAATGTATGGGCATTATGCAAACAAATGCCCTAAGGGAAAGACTCATGAAGAGAATCAGTATGGTCATATGGGTAGTATTTATGTGGATGATGATGAAGAGACTACAAATGATATGTGAGATGAAAGAATTTTTGAAGCTCGGTCAATGGTTTGAGAATGTAGTGGAATGATTACATGTTTATCATGTGTAATTTTGGAATAAAGAGACATCTATGGATTGTTGCACTGTTGTCTTTCCTTGTGTTTTGAAAGTGTATGATTAATGTTACCAGTATCCATGAAAGGTTATTCATATATTTTTGGAATGTAGATGATATGCGCATAATGAAGGGATAAGGAGAAAATTAAATGTTTGATAGTATTCATGAGCTCATGATTGATATAAGGACTAAGTGATATCATGGTTTGAGTATATAGAATTTTGAGGATTTCGGTATGTGAAAAGTGTTAACTTTTAACTGCATTCATGTTTTCACTAAGGTTCAATGGGTATTCAAGAGAGTACAAGATTAAGGCCTTTGAATGTTTGGAATGTGACCAACAAGATATATCTTATGATATATGGGGATCAACGATGGTATTAAATCTCTGGTAATAATTTTCACTATGTTATGAGAATGGACTGCAGTATTATGGATAAGCCTAAAGATTGGAATGGATTATGTTGGACATAAGTTAGTATTGTTTAAGGATATAAGTTTTTTCGATATTATTGATGGGATGTTATAGTAATATAGTTTTATAAAAAGGACAACCTGCAGGACGGGCGACAGCCCATCGCTTTGGACAAGGCTGTGGGAATCGAACCCACAACTGAAGTGCGACTGGCCTTTATCGCCTACCACTGACCTACAGGAAGTCCCTGTTTAGTAGAAACTAGTTTTATTATATTAAGCAGTATGATATATGAAGTATAAGTCCATTTTAGGAACCATATATGATTAATCTCACTATAGATCGAGTTATTTATATAAGTTTTGCTAACCTTTTGTTTGAAATAGATGGAATGACCCATCCTTCTATCATATGATCTGCGAATTCTTCACGAATAACAAATTCAAATTCCTTTCTTTATGATATGAAGTGGAAATTGTTCAATTCACGAACAACAGTGAGATTGTAACAAAATCATGTAAGTATTTCTTTTAATTCATCAACTTTAGGGAAATGATCTTGAAAACCAAAAATGTTGTCCTAGTGCTCTTATATCTGATTAATCAGATGGTACATTAGATCGTCACAAATTTATGGCTTTGTGATTGCTAGATTTTCCATAGCCATGTTCTCTATCACTCTCCATCAGAACATGATGGTTAGATTTCTCTTCCATATCCATATTTTCACCTACGTGGAAACCCAGTGATTAGTTTATTTGGGTAATCGTTACATTTCATACTTTAGTTTTTAAAGCCAAGTTTTGGTATTCCTTTTTACTATGTGGGTTTCTATTAAAGAAACTTTCGAATAGTAAACCATTTATAATCCCGACGAATTTCGAGGGCGAAATTCATTTTAAGGGGGGTAGAATGTAACAACCCGAGAATTTATGAAAAATATTCTTTTTAATTTTATTAATGTCTTGTGTTGTACACTACACCAAAAGAAGCTTGCACAACACACCTTCTTGACTTGCCTTGCATTACACGCAATCACGACCTTCCTCGATAGCGTGTGTAATACGCAATACCGAGTTTCACTAAACAACGATATGCTATTAAAATAATATTAAAACTAGCCGTTATGAATAGTAATAACAACTTTTTGAAATTATGTAAATCTTATTTTTCAAAGTGAACTTCATTTTTGGATTCGGAGTATCGAATTTAGCCTAAGGTGAAATTTTGGTACATTTCGGTTAACTTTCATATTCTGATGAATAGTGAAAATTACTAAATTTTAGTTAAAAACAACTTTTTCAATCGAAATAATTAATAGTGATAAATTATTAATTTGAGTGGTTTTAAAGTATATTTAGAATATATTTTTACAATTTAATACAATGTTGGTCATTGGACGTAATTTCACATTTAAACCAGACATAAACAAGTGTCAATCTTTTGATAGATATTGTTTCTTAAAAACACGCTATTTGTTTTAATAGCGGGATTTAATTATAAAATTAATTAATTCAACTTCTATGTTATGAATTTGGTAAAATAGACTTCATTTTTGAATTCGGAATATGAAATATATCTTAGGATGAAATTTTGGCATTGTTCTGAAAAACATCAATTTTTGATGAATAGTGAAACTACTAAGTGGTAGTTAAAAAAACTGAATTTTTCATAAAACTTAATTTTGCCACTTCTGTGAATGGAATTTCGAAAATCCGAGAGACACGGTTAATATCAAGGACTAAAATGTGGTTCAATGAGATGAAAATAATTTTTTGGTGAATAGTAACTTTTTACTTTTTTACCGCGGTTAATAGTAAATAGGGTAACTAAGGGTAAATATGATATTAATATTACCCTAACACATGTCCTAATTCTATTGGACAAGTGTAATTCGACCAAAAACAAACTTAGGAATAAAATATGACCATTTAGGCCCACTTGGATTAGATTAGGACATTTATTATTAATTTATTTAAAGAAGGGTTAAAATAGTTAAAATCAAAGTTTAATAAGTAAATTATTTTTAATATGGGGTTATACATAAGATAAATTCGACTATAAATATTCATTAGAAAGATAAAAAGATTTACTACATGATTTTATTTTATTTGTAATTTTTAGACATCAAATAATATAATTTATTTATGACACAAAAATGATGCAGTAATTATCTTATTAATGAAATATTGACATAATTGATAATATAAATACCAAAATAAATGTAATTTAAGACTTTTTATGAATTCCACTAATTTTCTAGGTTACTATGATATATTAGTGTTTATTTAATCAACTTGGTTCGAATATATAATTCTGTTATGACTTTCACAAAAATCATATATCAAATAGTGTCAAAATTGACACAAAAGAGTTTTTAAATCAAATATTATATTATTAATTGTTATTTTATTCCTAAAAATCTAAGGTTCGGCCAAATGACTTAGATAAGGATATATGTATTAATAATATACAATTTGGGGTTCGTTTGGCATGTTATAGTAAGTTTATTAACCATATAGTGAAAGAAAACAAAAAGACATGGTAAAAGTTAAATTAATTAACTTAGAGTTAAATCTAATTGATAAGGTTAAAATAATATCCTAAACTTGTCTAAATTCTATTGGTTGATAGGATTTCGACCCATCCCCACTCTAGCTTCGAAATAAGACCCTTTGGAACCATTATAAACCGATTTTGACTTTAATATAAAATAATATTTTGAGATATTCCTAAGGTGCCCCTCTCCTCCCCTATAAAAGGACACCTCCTCCCCCTCCTCCTCACACCAATTTGAGCACTCAAGCTCGTCCAACCCCTGCCAATTTCTCCCCTCCACTTCCCTAGAAACATCCTAGAGGTTCTGGTCTTCCTCAAAGACCAATTTTAGTGCCCTAAGAAGAGGTCTCAAAGAGGCGCTTCAAAGAAGAGGTAATTACCGTTACCAATTCTTCCATCTTTATTTCTTCTTCCACTTCTTCTTCTTAGGTTGTTTCATTATGAAGTAATAACATCAGTATCACTCATATACTGATATGTTATTATAAGTATGAAACAACCCTATTTCACTATCTATCCATCCTACGGAAAAAGAAATCACCACGCGTGCGTACGTACGGAATACCGTCTCCACGCCGTGGTGTAATCTATTTTCCACCACCACCTTACATGGATGGGTATAATGGTGTAAAGAATAACTATACATAGTTATTACAACATCATATTGATTCTGATATATTGTATAATCCACTTCAATTCAGTTCAATATTTATGGAAATGATATCATCGCTCGTGCGTACGTACGGACTACCGTCTCCACGACGCGATGAGATTCATTCTTCATGTTAACCATTTAAGAATGATTATAAAGTATATATAAGAAATAATAATGAAATATATGACATTATAAAGCTACTGGATTTATGTATATATATACATATGTATGTCATCTACTTACTTCCATTTCAAGACAATAAGGAAAGGAAAACAGCGTTCATGCGTACGTACGGACTACCGTCTCCATGAACGGTGTTTTTCATTTTATTTATCTACCTATTATATATATATATATATACTGAATATATATGATATATAAATCATATTTTATATTCTGGAAGTAAGTAAATCATGATATAAGTAATAACGATGTCAAGAACAACAAGTCAAAACACCTACGATAAATGAAACGATTTTACCCAAAACGCTTCTTTAACATGGAATTTACAAAAGAACGGGTAATATAATGTCATAAGTGAACCATATATGATATCATAACAATGAATATGATTCTGTAATAAGTCAATAACATGATTTAAATCATTATACAGGAGGTTCGGATACTTACAAAGCAAGTCGGACCTAAGGTAAGGGAAATATCACAATCTCATTTTTATCCGAGATTGTTTATTCGTAAGTATTTACTGGGGTGTATTTTATCATCCACATCCATGTTTCCCTCAATATGTAATATTGTTTCCATCCACTTGAAATAGTTTAAATCCAATTTTACCCTTAGGTGAGTTTTTAGTAAAGAATATGAAAGGAATCTTTTGTCGTTTTTCCGTACGAGGTACTTTTTGACTTTTCCGACAAAAGTACGAAGAATGTTTTTTTTAACTTATACGGCATGAATGGATTTTTAAAACATTACTTCAAAGAAGCTTCCTTTACAAGTTTTCAAGTTTATTTTTAATCAAATTCTTTTATTTTAAAGTTGTATGACATGTTATGAAAGGAAAAATGATTTTGAAGAAGAAAGGATATTTTCCTCAAAAATTCAATTCAAGTGTTTTATCAAAATTATTTTCCATCTAAGATAATAAAGGGTTCTGTTTCTATCCATATTTTTACATTGGTTTGACTATGTTGTGATGGAATTATGTTTATGAATTCCTTTATCATATATGAATTGATTTATGATGTCATGATGTTTCAAGAATCCCATTTTTGTTATATGTGTTATGCGATGATGTATGTTTTATGATTATGTGGAACACATAAGAAAGGATTCATTATAAGATGGGTGGGACCTATATCTCCCTCCAATGCATTGGGTAAAGATTTTATATCTCATGAGATAGGCATGGCTGGAATGGTAGGTTATACCGGTTCAGTGAAACAGGACTGAAACGAGGATTACTCGATTCAGAAAGGGACTTTGTCCACTAAGATTGTCTTGGAAAATGAGTCATGACTAACAAGAAATGATTTTCCATGATTATGTGTGCATGCCACAAAGTTTCAAGTTTTATGTTATGATTATGGGGATCTCATTTTCACTTCTATGATTTGTTCCATGTTAAGATATTATGATCTCTTTTTCAGGTTATGATTTTCAAAAAGATATGATATGATTTTTATTTCTTTTGTATACCCTTACTGAGCATTTGAGCTCACCCTTTTATGTTTTCTTTTCCCCAGGATATAAAGAAAGGTTTTAGGTAAAAAAAAGGAAGATCTTTATGGGAGATATTGAAGATCTTTCACCAGGATTAGAAGATTATGTTCCGAGTTTCCAAAGACACTAAACTATTACGATCCTTGTGTGTGTGTGTTTTTGTTATGTACTAAGTATTCCGCAAATGTAATGTAATGTCCATGTACGTCAGGATACGGGTCTCTACAGTTGGTATCAGAGGAAAGGTTTAGTCAACCTTTGGAAACTAGGATGCGAAAACGTTAGTGAGATCCCTAGTGATATTTCTAAGGTATGTCTAGGGATGTCCCTAAGTATAAGTATACGTATAGGATATAGTCCTAGAACAACAGTAACGATCTTAGAATTTAACCTAAGATGTTAGATAATGAAGTTATTCCGCCTTTATTATGATTTTTTCATCTCACACTATTCTTTTTGGGTTTTAGAAAATGGATGGAAACAAGGTGATTCACGATAATGGAGGATATGCTGGACAATGGAATGATATTCTTCATGAGAAACCAAATGAAATGGGATTTGGAAGTCCAAACATAATTATTATGCCGAATCAGCAATCTCACAATATGATCAATAAAGTAAAATTTGGTAAGTTTCCTGACTCGACTAATAAGAGAAAGATGGAGTTCCATGATGATCATAGAGGAAAGAAAGTTCAATTTCCCCTATGTAAATCATGTGGGAAGAGGCATCAAGGAGAATGTTTCAAGGGAACTGGAAGATGCTTTGGGTGTGGAAACGAAGGACACAAAGCAAGTAAGTGCAAAGGAAAAGGGTCGATTAACACCATGGATGAGGATAATGGTATTGCTACGACATCAAAAATGGTTAAGTGTTTTAAATGTGGAATGTATGGGCATTATGCAAACAAATGCCCTAAGGGAAAGACTCATGAAGAGAATCAGTATGGTCATATGGGTAGTATTTATGTGGATGATGATGAAGAGACTACAAATGATATGTGAGATGAAAGAATTTTTGAAGCTCGGTCAATGGTTTGAGAATGTAGTGGAATGATTACATGTTTATCATGTGTAATTTTGGAATAAAGAGACATCTATGGATTGTTGCACTGTTGTCTTTCCTTGTGTTTTGAAAGTGTATGATTAATGTTACCAGTATCCATGAAAGGTTATTCATATATTTTTGGAATGTAGATGATATGCGCATAATGAAGGGATAAGGAGAAAATTAAATGTTTGATAGTATTCATGAGCTCATGATTGATATAAGGACTAAGTGATATCATGGTTTGAGTATATAGAATTTTGAGGATTTCGGTATGTGAAAAGTGTTAACTTTTAACTGCATTCATGTTTTCACTAAGGTTCAATGGGTATTCAAGAGAGTACAAGATTAAGGCCTTTGAATGTTTGGAATGTGACCAACAAGATATATCTTATGATATATGGGGATCAACGATGGTATTAAATCTCTGGTAATAATTTTCACTATGTTATGAGAATGGACTGCAGTATTATGGATAAGCCTAAAGATTGGAATGGATTATGTTGGACATAAGTTAGTATTTTTTAAGGATATAAGTTTTTTCGATATTATTGATGGGATGTTATAGTAATATAGTTTTATAAAAAGGACAACCTGCAGGACGGGCGACAGCCCATCGCTTTGGACAAGGCTGTGGGAATCGAACCCACAACTGAAGTGCGACTGGCCTTTATCGCCTACCACTGACCTACAGGAAGTCCCTGTTTAGTAGAAACTAGTTTTATTATATTAAGCAGTATGATATATGAAGTATAAGTCCATTTTAGGAACCATATATGATTAATCTCACTATAGATCGAGTTATTTATATAAGTTTTGCTAACCTTTTGTTTGAAATAGATGGAATGACCCATCCTTCTATCATATGATCTGCGAATTCTTCACGAATAACAAATTCAAATTCCTTTCTTTATGATATGAAGTGGAAATTGTTCAATTCACGAACAACAGTGAGATTGTAACAAAATCATGTAAGTATTTCTTTTAATTCATCAACTTTAGGGAAATGATCTTGAAAACCAAAAATGTTGTCCTAGTGCTCTTATATCTGATTAATCAGATGGTACATTAGATCGTCACAAATTTATGGCTTTGTGATTGCTAGATTTTCCATAGCCATGTTCTCTATCACTCTCCATCAGAACATGATGGTTAGATTTCTCTTCCATATCCATATTTTCACCTACGTGGAAACCCAGTGATTAGTTTATTTGGGTAATCGTTACATTTCATACTTTAGTTTTTAAAGCCAAGTTTTGGTATTCCTTTTTACGATGTGGGTTTCTATTAAAGAAACTTTCGAATAGTAAACCATTTATAATCCCGACGAATTTCGAGGGCGAAATTCATTTTAAGGGGGGTAGAATGTAACAACCCGAGAATTTATGAAAAATATTCTTTTTAATTTTATTAATGTCTTGTGTTGTACACTACACCAAAAGAAGCTTGCACAACACACCTTCTTGACTTGCCTTGCATTACACGCAATCACGACCTTCCTCGATAGCGTGTGTAATACGCAATACCGAGTTTCACTAAACAACGATATGCTATTAAAATAATATTAAAACTAGCCGTTATGAATAGTAATAACAACTTTTTGAAATTATGTAAATCTTATTTTTCAAAGTGAACTTCATTTTTGGATTCGGAGTATCGAATTTAGCCTAAGGTGAAATTTTGGTACATTTCGGTTAACTTTCATATTCTGATGAATAGTGAAAATTACTAAATTTTAGTTAAAAACAACTTTTTCAATCGAAATAATTAATAGTGATAAATTATTAATTTGAGTGGTTTTAAAGTATATTTAGAATATATTTTTACAATTTAATACAATGTTGGTCATTGGACGTAATTTCACATTTAAACCAGACATAAACAAGTGTCAATCTTTTGATAGATATGGTTTCTTAAAAACACGCTATTTGTTTTAATAGCGGGATTTAATTATAAAATTAATTAACTCAACTTCTATGTTATGAATTTGGTAAAATAGACTTCATTTTTGAATTCGGAATATGAAATATAGCTTAGGATGAAATTTTGGCATTGTTCTGAAAAACATCAATTTTTGATGAATAGTGAAACTACTAAGTGGTAGTTAAAAAAACTGAATTTTTCATAAAACATAATTTTGCCACTTCTGTGAATGGAATTTCGAAAATCCGAGAGACACGGTTAATATCAAGGACTAAAATGTGGTTCAATGAGATGAAAATAATTTTTTGGTGAATAGTAACTTTTTACTTTTTTACCGCGGTTAATAGTAAATAGGGTAACTAAGGGTAAATATGATATTAATATTACCCTAACACATGTCCTAATTCTATTGGACAAGTGTAATTCGACCAAAAACAAACTTAGGAATAAAATATGACCATTTAGGCCCACTTGGATTAGATTAGGACATTTATTATTAATTTATTTAAAGAAGGGTTAAAATAGTTAAAATCAAAGTTTAATAAGTAAATCATTTTTAATATGGGGTTATACATAAGATAAATTCGACTATAAATATTCATTAGAAAGATAAAAAGATTTCCTACATGATGTTATTTTATTTGTAATTTTTAGACATCAAATAATATAATTTATTTATGACACAAAAATGATGCAGTAATTATCTTATTAATGAAATATTGACATAATTGATAATATAAATACCAAAATAAATGAAATTTAAGACTTTTTATGAATTCCACTAATTTTCTAGGTTACTATGATATATTAGTGTTGATTTAATCAACTTGGTTCGAATATATAATTCTGTTATGACTTTCACAAAAATCATTTATCAAATAGTGTCAAAATTGACACAAAAGAGTTTTTAAATCAAATATTATATTATTAATTGTTATTTTATTCCTAAAAATCTAAGGTTCGGCCAAATGACTTAGATAAGGATATATGTATTAATAATATACAATTTGGGGTTCGTTTGGCATGTTATAGTAAGTTTATTAACCATATAGTGAAAGAAAACAAAAAGACACGGTAAAAGTTAAATTAATTAACTTAGAGTTAAATCTAATTGATAAGGTTAAAATAATATCCTAAACTTGTCTAAATTTTATTGGTTGATAGGATTTCGACCCATCCCCACTCTAGCTTCGAAATAAGACCCTTTGGAACCATTATAAACCGATTTTGACTTTAATATAAAATAATATTTTGAGATATTCCTAAGGTGCCCCTCTCCTCCCCTATAAAAGGACACCTCCTCCCCCTCCTCCTCACACCAATTTGAGCACTCAAGCTCGGCCAAACCCTGCCAATTTCTCCCCTCCACTTCCCTAGCAACATCCTAGAGGTTCTGGTCTTCCTCAAAGACCAATTTTAGTGCCCTAAGAGGAGGTCTCAAAGAGGCGCTTCAAAGAAGAGGTAATTACCGTTACCAATTCTTCCATCTTTATTTCTTCTTCCACTTCTTCTTCTTAGGTTGTTTCATTATGAAGTAATAACATCAGTATCACTCATATACTGATATGTTATTATAAGTATGAAACAACCCTATTTCACTATCTATCCATCCTACGGAAAAAGAAATCACCACGCGTGCGTACGTACGGAATACCGTCTCCACGCCGTGGTGTAATCTATTTTCCACCACCACCTTACATGGATGGGTATAATGGTGTAAAGAATAACTATACATAGTTATTACAACATCATATTGATTCTGATATATTGTATAATCCACTTCAATTCAGTTCAATATTTATGGAAATGATATCATCGCTCGTGCGTACGTACGGACTACCGTCTCCACGACGCGATGAGATTCATTCTCCATGTTAACCATTTAAGAATGATTATAAAGTATATATAAGAAATAATAATGAAATATATGAAATTATAAAGCTACTGGATTTATGTATATATATACATATGTATGTCATCTACTTACTTCCATTTCAAGACAATAAGGAAAGGAAAACAGCGTTCATGCGTACGTACGGACTACCGTCTCCATGAACGGTGTTTTTCATTTTATTTATCTACCTATTATATATATATATATATATATACTGAATATATATGATATATAAATCATATTTTATATTCTGGAAGTAAGTAAATCCTGATATAAGTAATAACGATGTCAAGAACAACAAGTCAAAACACCTACGATAAATGAAACGATTTTACCCAAAACGCTTCTTTAACATGGAATTTACAAAAGAACGGGTAATATAATGTCATAAGTGAACCATATATGATATCATAACAATGAATATGATTCTGTAATAAGTCAATAACATGATTTAAATCATTATACAGGAGGTTCGGACACTTACAAAGCAAGTCGGACCTAAGGTAAGGGAAATATCACAATCTCATTTTTATCCGAGATTGTTTATTCGTAAGTATTTACTGGGGTGTATTTTATCATCCACATCCATGTTTCCCTCAATATGTAATATTGTTTCCATCCACTTGAAATAGTTTAAATCCAATTTTACCCTTAGGTGAGTTTTTAGTAAAGAATATGAAAGGAATCTTTTGTCGTTTTTCCGTACGAGGTACTTTTTGACTTTTCCGAAAAAAGTACGAAGAATGTTTTTTTTAACTTATACGGCATGAATGGATTTTTAAAACATTACTTCAAAGAAGCTTCCTTTACAAGTTTTCAAGTTTATTTTTAATCAAATTCTTTTATTTTAAAGTTGTATGACATGTTATGAAAGGAAATATGATTTTGAAGAAGAAAGGATATTTTCCTCAAAAATTCAATTCAAGTGTTTTATCAAAATTATTTTCCATCTAAGATAATAAAGGGTTCTGTTTCTATCCATATTTTTACATTTGTTTGACTATGTTGTGATGGAATTATGTTTATGAATTCCTTTATCATATATGAATTGATTTATGATGTCATGATGTTTCAAGAATCCCATTTTTGTTATATGTGTTATGCGATGATGTATGTTTTATGATTATGTGGCACACATAAGAAAGGATTCATTATAAGATGGGTGGGACCTATATCTCCCTCCAATGCATTGGGTAAAGATTTTATATCTCATGAGATAGGCATGGCTGGAATGGTAGGTTATACCGGTTTAGTGAAACAGGACTGAAACGAGGATTACTCGATTCAGAAAGGGACTTTGTCCACTAAGATTGTCTTGGCAAATGAGTCATGACTAACAAGAAATGATTTTCCATGATTATGTGTGCATGCCACAAAGTTTCAAGTTTTATGTTATGATTATGGGGATCTCATTTTCACTTCTATGATTTGTTCCATGTTAAGATATTATGATCTCTTTTTCAGGTTATGATTTTCAAAAAGATATGATATGATTTTTATTTCTTTTGTATACCCTTACTGAGCATTTGAGCTCACCCTTTTATGTTTTCTTTTCCCCAGGATATAAAGAAAGGTTTTAGGTAAAAATAATGGAAGATCTTTATGGGAGATATTGAAGATCTTTCACCAGGATTAGAAGATTATGTTTCGAGTTTCCAAAGACACTAAACTATTACGATCCTTGTGTGTGTGTGTTTTTGTTATGTACTAAGTATTCCGCAAATGTAATGTAATGTCCATGTACGTCAGGATACGGGTCTCTACAGTTGGTATCAGAGGAAAGGTTTAGTCAACCTTTGGAAACTAGGATGCGAAAACGTTAATGAGATCCCTAGAGATATTTCTAAGGTATGTCTAGGGATGTCCCTAAGTATAAGTATACGTATAGGATATAGTCCTAGAACAACAGTAACGATCTTAGAATTTAACCTAAGATGTTATATAATGAAGTTATTCCGCCTTTATTATGATTTTTGCATCTCACACTATTCTTTTTGGGTTTTAGAAAATGGATGGAAACAAGGTGATTCACGATAATGGAGGATATGCTGGACAATGGAATGATATTCTTCATGAGAAACCAAATGAAATGGGATTTGGAAGTCCAAACATCATTATTATGCCGAATCAGAAATCTCACAATATGATCAATAAAGTAAAATTTGGTAAGTTTCCTGACTCGACTAATAAGAGAAAGATGGAGTTCCATGATGATCATAGAGGAAAGAACGTTCAATTTCCCCTATGTAAATCATGTGGGAAGAGGCATCAAGGAGAATGTTTCAAGGGAACTGGAAGATGCTTTGGGTGTGGAAACGAAGGACACAAAGCAAGTAAGTGCAAAGGAAAATGGTCGATTAACACCATGGATGAGGATAATGGTATTGCTACGACATCAAAAATGGTTAAGTGTTTTAAATGTGGAATGTATGGGCATTATGCAAACAAATGCCCTAAGGGAAAGACTCATGAAGAGAATCAGTATGGTCATATGGGTAGTATTTATGTGGATGATGATGAAGAGACTACAAATGATATGTGAGATGAAAGAATTTTTGAAGCTCAGTCAATGGTTTGAGAATGTAGTGGAATGATTACATGTTTATCATGTGTAATTTTGGAATAAAGAGACATCTATGGATTGTTGCACTGTTGTCTTTCCTTGTGTTTTGAAAGTGTATGATTAATGTTACCAGTATCCATGAAAGGTTATTCATATATTTTTGGAATGTAGATGATATGCGCATAATGAAGGGATAAGGAGAAAATTAAATGTTTGATAGTATTCATGAGCTCATGATTGATATAAGGACTAAGTGATATCATGGTTTGAGTATATAGAATTTTGAGGATTTCGGTATGTGAAAAGTGTTAACTTTTAACTGCATTCATGTTTTCACTAAGGTTCAATGGGTATTCAAGAGAGTACAAGATTAAGGCCTTTGAATGTTTGGAATGTGACCAACAAGATATATCTTATGATATATGGGGATCAACGATGGTATTAAATCTCTGGTAATAATTTTCACTATGTTATGAGAATGGACTGCAGTATTATGGATAAGCCTAAAGATTGGAATGGATTATGTTGGACATAAGTTAGTATTGTTTAAGGATATAAGTTTTTTCGATATTATTGATGGGATGTTATAGTAATATAGTTTTATAAAAAGGACAACCTGCAGGACGGGCGACAACCCATCGCTTTGGACAAGGCTGTGGGAATCGAACCCACAACTGAAGTGCGACTGGCCTTTATCGCCTACCACTGACCTACAGGAAGTCCCTGTTTAGTAGAAACTAGTTTTATTATATTAAGCAGTATGATATATGAAGTATAAGTCCATTTTAGGAACCATATATGATTAATCTCACTATAGATCGAGTTATTTATATAAGTTTTGCTAACCTTTTGTTTGAAATAGATGGAATGACCCATCCTTCTATCATATGATCTGCGAATTCTTCACGAATAACAAATTCAAATTCCATTCTTTATGATATGAAGTGGAAATTGTTCAATTCACGAACAACAGTGAGATTGTAACAAAATCATGTAAGTATTTCTTTTAATTCATCAACTTTAGGGAAATGATCTTGAAAACCAAAAATGTTGTCCTAGTGCTCTTATATCTGATTAATCAGATGGTACATTAGATCGTCACAAATTTATGGCTTTGTGATTGCTAGATTTTCCATAGCCATGTTCTCTATCACTCTCCATCAGAACATGATGGTTAGATTTCTCTTCCATATCCATATTTTCACCTACGTGGAAACCCAGTGATTAGTTTATTTGGGTAATCGTTACATTTCATACTTTAGTTTTTAAAGCCAAGTTTTGGTATTCCTTTTTACGATGTGGGTTTCTATTAAAGAAACTTTCGAATAGTAAACCATTTATAATCCCGACGAATTTCGAGGGCGAAATTCATTTTAAGGGGGGTAGAATGTAACAACCCGAGAATTTATGAAAAATATACTTTTTAATTTTATTAATGTCTTGTGTTGTACACTACACCAAAAGAAGCTTGCACAACACACCTTCTTGACTTGCCTTTCATTACACGCAATCACGACCTTCCTCGATAGCGTGTGTAATACGCAATACCGAGTTTCACTAAACAACGATATGCTATTAAAATAATATTAAAACTAGCCGTTATGAATAGTAATAACAACTTTTTGAAATCATGTAAATCTTATATTTCAAAGTGAACTTCATTTTTGGATTCGGAGTATCGAATTTAGCCTAAGGTGAAATTTTGGTACATTTCGGTTAACTTTCATATTCTGATGAATAGTGAAAATTACTAAATTTTAGTTAAAAACAACTTTTTCAATCGAAATAATTAATAGTGATAAATTATTAATTTGAGTGGTTTTAAAGTATATTTAGAATATATTTTTACAATTTAATACAATTTTGGTCATTGGACGTAATTTCACATTTAAACCAGACATAAACAAGTGTCAATCTTTTGATAGATATTGTTTCTTAAAAACACGCTATTTGTTTTAATAGCGGGATTTAATTATAAAATTAATTAATTCAACTTCTATGTTATGAATTTGGTAAAATAGACTTCATTTTTGAATTCGGAATATGAAATATAGCTTAGGATGAAATTTTGGCATTGTTCTGAAAAACATCAATTTTTGATGAATAGTGAAACTACTAAGTGGTAGTTAAAAAAACTGAATTTTTCATAAAACTTAATTTTGCCACTTCTGTGAATGGAATTTCGAAAATCCGAGAGACACGGTTAATATCAAGGACTAAAATGTGGTTCAATGAGATGAAAATAATTTTTTGGTGAATAGTAACTTTTTACTTTTTTACCGCGGTTAATAGTAAATAGGGTAACTAAGGGTAAATATGATATTAATATTACCCTAACACATGTCCTAATTCTATTGGACAAGTGTAATTCGACCAAAAACAAACTTAGGAATAAAATATGACCATTTAGGCCCACTTGGATTAGATTAGGACATTTATTATTAATTTATTTAAAGAAGGGTTAAAATAGTTAAAATCAAAGTTTAATAAGTAAATCATTTTTAATATGGGGTTATACATAAGATAAATTCGACTATAAATATTCATTAGAAAGATAAAAAGATTTCCTACATGATGTTATTTTATTTGTAATTTTTAGACATCAAATAATATAATTTATTTATGACACAAAAATGATGCAGTAATTATCTTATTAATGAAATATTGACATAATTGATAATATAAATACCAAAATAAATGTAATTTAAGACTTTTTATGAATTCCACTAATTTTCTAGGTTACTATGATATATTAGTGTTGATTTAATCAACTTGGTTCGAATATATAATTCTGTTATGACTTTCACAAAAATCATATATCAAATAGTGTCAAAATTGACACAAAAGAGTTTTTAAATCAAATATTATATTATTAATTGTTATTTTATTCCTAAAAATCTAAGGTTCGGCCAAATGACTTAGATAAGGATATATGTATTAATAATATACAATTTGGGGTTCGTTTGTCATGTTATAGTAAGTTTATTAACCATATAGTGAAAGAAAACAAAAAGACACGGTAAAAGTTAAATTAATTAACTTAGAGTTAAATCTAATTGATAAGGTTAAAATAATATCCTAAACTTGTCTAAATTCTATTGGTTGATAGGATTTCGACCCATCCCCACTCTAGCTTCGAAATAAGACCCTTTGGAACCATTATAAACCGATTTTGACTTTAATATAAAATAATATTTTGAGATATTCCTAAGGTGCCCCTCTCCTCCCCTATAAAAGGACACCTCCTCCCCCTCCTCCTCACACCAATTTGAGCACTCAAGCTCGGCCGAACCCTGCCAATTTCTCCCCTCCACTTCCCTAGCAACATCCTATAGGTTCTGGTCTTCCTCAAAGACCAATTTTAGTGCCCTAAGAGGAGGTCTCAAAGAGGCGCTTCAAAGAAGAGGTAATTACCGTTACCAATTCTTCCATCTTTATTTCTTCTTCCACTTCTTCTTCTTAGGTTGTTTCATTATGAAGTAATAACATCAGTATCACTCATATACTGATATGTTATTATAAGTATGAAACAACCCTATTTCACTATCTATCCATCCTACGGAAAAAGAAATCACCACGCGTGCGTACGTACGAAATACCGTCTCCACGCCGTGGTGTAATCTATTTTCCACCACCACCTTACATGGATGGGTATAATGGTGTAAAGAATAACTATACATAGTTATTACAACATCATATTGATTCTGATATATTGTATAATCCACTTCAATTCAGTTCAATATTTATGGAAATGATATCATCGCTCGTGCGTACGTACGGACTACCGTCTCCACGACGCGATGAGATTCATTCTCCATGTTAACCATTTAAGAATGATTTTAAAGTATATATAAGAAATAATAATGAAATATATGACATTATAAAGCTACTGGATTTATGTATATATATACATATGTATGTCATCTACTTACTTCCATTTCAAGACAATAAGGAAAGGAAAACAGCGTTCATGCGTACGTACGGACTACCGTCTCCATGAACGGTGTTTTTCATTTTATTTATCTACCTATTATATATATATATATATACTGAATATATATGATATATAAATCATATTTTATATTCTGGAAGTAAGTAAATCATGATATAAGTAATAACTATGTCAAGAACAACAAGTCAAAACACCTACGATAAATGAAACGATTTTACCCAAAACGCTTCTTTAACATGGAATTTACAAAAGAACGGGTAATATAATGTCATAAGTGAACCATATATGATATCATAACAATGAATATGATTCTGTAATAAGTCAATAACATGATTTAAATCATTATACAGGAGGTTCGGACACTTACAAAGCAAGTCGGACCTAAGGTAAGGGAAATATCACAATCTCATTTTTATCCGAGATTGTTTATTCGTAAGTATTTACTGGGGTGTATTTTATCATCCACATCCATGTTTTCCTCAATATGTAATATTGTTTCCATCCACTTGAAATAGTTTAAATCCAATTTTACCCTTAGGTGAGTTTTTAGTAAAGAATATGAAAGGAATCTTTTGTCGTTTTTCCGTACGAGGTACTTTTTGACTTTTCCGACAAAAGTACGAAGAATGTTTTTTTTAACTTATACGGCATGAATGGATTTTTAAAACATTACTTCAAAGAAGCTTCCTTTACAAGTTTTCAAGTTTATTTTTAATCAAATTCTTTTATTTTAAAGTTGTATGACATGTTATGAAAGGAAAAATGATTTTGAAGAAGAAAGGATATTTTCCTCAAAAATTCAATTCAAGTGTTTTATCAAAATTATTTTCCATCTAAGATAATAAAGGGTTCTGTTTCTATCCATATTTTTACATTGGTTTGACTATGTTGTGATGGAATTATGTTTATGAATTCCTTTATCATATATGAATTGATTTATGATGTCATGATGTTTCAAGAATCCCATTTTTGTTATATGTGTTATGCGATGATGTATGTTTTATGATTATGTGGCACACATAAGAAAGGATTCATTATAAGATGGGTGGGACCTATATCTCCCTCCAATGCATTGGGTAAAGATTTTATATCTCATGAGATAGGCATGGCTGGAATGGTAGGTTATACCGGTTCAGTGAAACAGGACTGAAACGAGGATTACTCGATTCAGAAAGGGACTTTGTCCACTAAGATAGTCTTGGCAAATGAGTCATGACTAACAAGAAATGATTTTCCATGATTATGTGTGCATGCCACAAAGATTCATGTTTTATGTTATGATTATGGGGATCTCATTTTCACTTCTATGATTTGTTCCATGTTAAGATATTATGATCTCTTTTGCAGGTTATGATTTTCAAAAAGATATGATATGATTTTTATTTCTTTTGTATACCCTTACTGAGCATTTGAGCTCACCCTTTTATGTTTTCTTTTCCCCAGGATATAAAGAAAGGTTTTAGGTAAAAAAAAATGGAAGATCTTTATGGGAGATATTGAAGATCTTTCACCAGGATTAGAAGATTATGTTCCGAGTTTCCAAAGACACTAAACTATTACGATCCTTGTGTGTGTGTGTTTTTGTTATGTACTAAGTATTCCGCAAATGTAATGTAATGTCCATGTACGTCAGGATACGGGTCTCTACATATTCATTCCCACAAACTTTTAAGTTTATATATTATGATAAATAATAAAAATCATAAACTAATACATACCATGTTTTTTAAATGCAAGAATCATTTTTACACTATATAAGAAACTACTTAATCCATAATAATTATTTAAACAACTTCCAAAAATTATCTACACCAGATAGTCTTTTATATATATCCTATGTGTTATATTTCTTTATAACCATAGTAAATTTAAAAATAATGGTGACCTCAAATTATCGGTAATGGTAAACATAAGTGATGATAATCAATGATCACAACTAACCATAATATGAGAATAAATAATATGGAAGGAATAGATAACCAAAAATAATTCCACAATAGAATGAAACTAATAGAATATAATATATATATATATAAAGGGAAATTAAAAGGTAATATGGATAAAAATAACTAGTCCCTCATCTATGAAATGCATAATCCCATACAATTAATTCCATGCACTAAAGTAAGACATAATGATCTTAGACTCAATGATCATTACACCATGACCATGTGTCTAGGAAATATTATGTTTTGGGTAGTCATACTTCAAAACTCCAAAACTTTTTTGTCTCGTGAGACCAGTGGATGTATCTATGATCTATATACACCAGTATCCACTTGTTTTTAATTACTTAAAATGAATTTATCAAATGAAATAATTAATAAACATTGAAATATATAACCAACATGTTTTAGATGGAAATAAAAATATACATTGAAATGAAAATTAAATTGAATTTTCTTATTTCCCCTATGAAAAAAAGAATATCATTCTATATAAGCAACCATAAAACTAACAAGATATAATTAAATTGTATATGGTTTATTTATTAATTTACACTAAAAAATAAATTTGATATCTTTCAATATATGTATAATTCAAATTAAAACCTTATAGGAAAAATGGGTTTATGGTTAGTTTAATAACATGAATAATCATTGAATTTATGGATATCTGGGTAAATTTTATTCAAAAAATTCTATGATAAATAGATTATTGAAAGTATAAATACATTAGAAGAAAAATCATGCCTATAACAGATGATGGTTTGGAAAGTAAAAGGAAATGATGGATTTGTTCTAGTTTATTACGAAAAAAATCATTAATATAATAGTATTTAAATGGAAGTATGAAACCTTTTTATGCTCCAAAAAATTTAAACAGGTGGTGAATTTTAATTATATGACAATGATAAAAAAATTGAGATGTAAAAGCATTATGGTAATAGTAATGAATGAATCAAAAAAACATGAGAGGGATAATATGAAATTCAAATATAATGAAATAAATTATATTAATTATAATTGAATTAAATAGTGTAGTGGATACACTATATCACAAAAATACGTTATGTAGTATCAAAAAAGGATCATCAAATTGAAAAGGGAGATAAATAAAACATATATATTTAGAAGCATTACAATAAAAACACATTGAAATATATTATTTAAAATGTAACATTAAATACCATGAATAATGTGATAAACATGATATAAACTAGCTAGTGGATTTTAAATTCAAAATATAATTTGATAATTGGTGTATAACATAATGGGTTTTCAAGGAATTTAAATTTGTGCTAAATAACCCTTTTTGACATTATAATATTTCCATCAAAACCTCTTGAAAGTTAGAATTTAAAAATTAAACATAAAATACCATGAATATAACGATATAAATAATTAAAGGGGATTTTATAATTCATAAACAATAAAACATGGTGTGTAATAATTATTATATATCAAGTGGGTGGAAAGTGAGACAAGAAACCACTTTCAAGTAACATAATATTTTATTTGGGAATAATTTGATAATGAGGCTATAATGAATAATTTAACAACCCAAAATTGAAGGAGTAAATAACAATTTTTTTTTCATTAGTTGGAATAAAAATAATGGAATAAAAATGTTTAATAAAAATGTCTATAACTCAATGGAAGAAAAATAAATCAGGAAAAACATTTACCATAATTCCAAACATCCACTAAATAAATAAAATTATTAACATATATATATATTCATTAATAATATTTATTAATATTTATTCCCTTGATATATATTAGTTTGTTATTATCCATTTTCGATATTGGGTGTGATTAATCTCGATCGTTTTGAACCAGTTTTGTAATAATGGTACTTTTAATCATTATTCTCCCAATTTTCCTCTTATATTGATAACTCAAGGTATTTTAATTGATTCAAAACAATTATTAAAAATTTTATAATTTTGTTCTATGGGATTTATGGTTATTATACATATAGATATAATAGTTGATGAGTATGTTTCAGAGTTTTTTTATTGAACTAAATCTTGTATCTTAATTAATGAGTTTAATATTAGCAATACCCTCCAAGAAGAAAAATAAAATAATTAATTTACTTTTATATATTATTTTATCAGTAATTAATTTCTCATAGTCATACATGATGATATGTTATGGAAGTAAGTCATTAAAATAACCCAAATATTAATATACCATAATTAATTGATAATTATTATTGTGAAATTTGATTGTTTTAGAAATAATATAACTATTTTAGAATAAAATTTATATTATTTTTATAATTTAGGGTATGTTAATAATATTTTATGATGAATAATAAATAATAAATAGACTAGATAAAATATGGGATATGTTACTTCAAGGATGTGGTAGTTCGCATAACACAAAGTTAACTTGTTCATTTCTCAATAAATGAGATAGAAAAAATGTGGATTATACTTAATATCTTCAAAATCATAATTACATATGAAATATAACATTTATTCTTAAATTACTTCTTTATAATCAGATATTAGATCTAGGGGTGTAAAATAGATGTCGTCTCTTTGAGGATGTGGTAGTCCGTACAATACACAAAATAAATTTTGAAAAAGCAGGAAAGAGATAATGTGGTTAATATTTATTCCATTAGAATAATAATATTTATAAAAAAAATAATTATGTAATTATATAATAATTATAAAATAATATTTTCAAAATTAATAATGAATATAAAATATGTTATGTGAAAAAGTAATCTGGTTGAATAGTTTGGATTTCCTTTAGAAGACTCCTCGGAAATGGAGGTATTAGGCTAAAATATTTTAACAAGAGGATCAATGAAAACCTATATTATTTTAAGGGAACGAATATGGGTTGAATATTATTATAAAACTAAATTTTTATAGTGGTCTTAAATGGGTGGTGAGATTCCCTATCCATAGGTACTGAGAATGACAATTTTGTAAATATTTCAAATTAATATAAAGAGAGTACCCGTTCCACATGTAAAGAAGACTATAAAATGATCAATAATGTAGTTTTTAATGATATAAATTAGATAATAAGCCATCCATTCATTTTAAAACATGTTTTAACCATGTTTCTATGTCATTTAGTCTTAGAATTTTCACTTTTACACTTCTTGGTTTTATAGTGGTAATTAATTTTTATGTTGAAAATTTAATTTTAATTACAAAAAATAAATGACAAATTTTTTGATAATTTGGTTGATCTAATTAAAAAGATGAAATAAATTTCATCAAAAAAGTTCTATGTGTAAGAAACCTCAATAATAACAATAGCACATGTGATGTTTAAAATAAAATTTTAGAAAAAGTGTATTTTTAGGATTAAAATTTATGTGTAGGATAAAATTATAAATATATCTTATTTTCTTTAAATAAATTATATTTTCATAAAATAAATAATATTATTTCTCTAAAATAAAGAAACAACCAAATTTTTTAAAAATATTATTTAATTTTAAAAACTCAAAAAACAGTTTTTGTCAGAAAATATATATAAGTCACCAAAATATTAAATTTCATATTCATGTTTAAGAATGTTTAGTTTTCAACATTAAATTTTTTTTCAATTTACTATTTTAATAAACTTATTTTTTAATTTATGTTTTGACAAATTCATAATAGTTATAGATTTGAAAGAAACTATATTTCTATTATTTATCTACAATTAATTTATTTTTAAATTACAAAAAATTATTCTCCAAATAATATTAACATTTATAATATACAAATGAATTTTATATTTTCAAATTAAATCCTACAATTTGAGAATTTAACTTTCAAAAAAATATAAATGTATAATTAAAAATTTTTTAATAGGAGATTAACATTTTTTATATATTAACTATTATTATTATTTTATTTTAATTACTAATAATATTTTTGTAAATATTTTATTCATATCAACAATATATTTTATCCATAACATATTTAATTTGTTAAAATAAAACACCTAAAAATAATTTTTTAGAAATGAAACATTTTAATGCATAAAGCATTATTATCAGTTACATAGATACACTAAATGAATTTTCATTGGTTCCTTTGTTTAATTAGTAACTTTTTTTTTCTATATATAAATCATAACTCAATTATAACTATTTATACCCTCCAATTATGTGACTACATTTTAATGTTTATATAATGTTCTATGGTTTTTTGTAGTTCGGTGCTATGTGTGAAACAATCTATACATGGTTTTAAAGGAATACATAATTTAAGATCTGAGTGTGTTACACATGGCCTCATGTTGTGACTAAAACTCATTAGACAATAAGGAATAGATAATTATATAAACATCATATATATAATTAATTTTCCATAATATTCCTTCTAATCGCTATAGATATAAAAATTTATCACTAGGAAAATTTCTATGTACATGTTCATGTACCACAGCAATAAATTTATAATTGGGTGGTTAGTTTTTTTCTAGGACAGTTCATAATAACAATGTTGTCGGGGTATTATTTTCTATTTATTTAATATAATAAAATAATGGTTATTAATTATTCTTGATTACCAATTTAATCAATTATTGATTATTAATCATTTATATGTCCAATAATTTTTATCAAATTCCAAGAACTCGTACTTTTTAATTAAAAATATCAAATCTCTCAGATATTTCTATGGGAATAAATCCAAACTTCTTTTATTATAGAATAAACTATGAGCATGATACTATTCAATGGTATTTATAACCTGTTTACTCTTACGAAAAACATCAACTCCTAGCTCCTTGATCTATTATGTTGATTCATATTGCATTAATTCAAAACACATATTTATAGAATACATTACACCAAATTACACTATGTAGATAATAAACATTAGCCTAAATTGAAAGTTGATTATGTAAGATGAAAAATTGAATTTATAACTCCATGATAAATGAAACATTAACTTACTATGGCACAATTTGTGCCGTAATCAATGATTTCATTTTAAATAAAATGATGTTAGGTGGTTCGTCATGTAATATTATTATTAATGTATTCTAATCCATTAGCATAAAAAATATAGTTTTAGTTGAGCATAAAGTCAACTCTTCTATATTAGCCCTTACATAAATTTTTATCTTTAAAAAATAAATAAAATATTATGTATAATTTATTTTTTACCTAGGAATTATTTTCAATCTTCTAGTTTATATAATCAATTAAGTAAAATTAACCTTGCATTGATAAAATTTATAGTGTGAAATGACCAATTTCGTTCAAACTACTAGTTGGTTTAATAAGTAGTTATAAACCAAACCATATTCTATGGGGAGGGATTCCTTGAGTCTATCTTTAGTCAAGATATAGAATCCTATGTTATCCTATGACAACATTTTTTGGACATCATTTGACCCATCACATAAACAAAATCCTAATGGGAGATCATCATATTACAACATTCTTCACATACAAATGATGGGGATACGGGAAACTGGTTACATGAAATAACCCTAGATTCCGAAGATTGTACAAAATAAAGGTGGTTGGGAACAAAAAAAATGATTCATATTTAGTTTAATAGTAATTAAAATTATAAAATCATTGAAATTTTGAATATAAATAAAAAATAATTATAAACATACACTAGTTAGTTTGATGCTCATGATCACCCCGATGCATTGATTAAAATAACAACTAAAAAATTTACCATATCTCGTAATATAGTAAAAATTAAATAAATAACTGTTAAATAGTTTTAAATTTTCTACTTATGATCCATTCCTCATTAAAATTCTAAAATAAATTTGAATCAATCTTTTATTGTTATAATTTTTATTAAAATTCTTAATAAATCCAAATTTCTTATATTATTTTTTTGTTAAATAAATTTGAGTCATTAAATTTGTCTTTCAAAGAGAAAATAACATATATAAATAACATTTTCAATATAATAATAAATTATTTAGAAAATAAATTTCTGAATGGGGAGAAATTGGGATAGATTTTATATGATCTGAGGTTACACAAACCTTCGAGTGGTGGCCAGGTGGCATGTCAATTGCTCAGTTCAAAAACTATAAAACATCCATTTGATGAAAGATCTTTCCATTAACATCATGTTTTGTCTTCTAATTTACATTTTATTGGAAAATAAAAAAATTATTAGCACACAAAGTTTAACATTATATATTTAATGATGAGAACATATATAACCAATATATATTAATGAATTGAATCATATTATTAAAAAACATTGACTGATCTAAGACCACATGTAGGATTTAGTCAATTAAAAAGTATATGTGGAGGGTGTTATATTAAAATTTTAATTTAGTTTTGGATAGTAAATTCCATAGAAAAGTATTCATGCTATAATATTTTATTATATACTAGAAAAAATACCTCAATAAATTATATTCTTATTTTATTACCAAACAGAGGGAGGAGATGTATCCATTGGGGGGATCTCACCCTAGGTGGTCCTAGGGTCACCTATAACCACACAATTTCCTCTTATCATGTCTTCTTTTCCTTTTGGGCCTTCCACTCTTTGTCTGGTTAAGCAGCGGGAAATGGTGTGGTGTCATGCTTGGCTTAGTAGTCTCATGGATTAAGTATTTCCTACAATAACTCCCTCAAATGATCTTCTACTTTAATTCTCCCTCCTCTAAATAACAAAATTTTATGTCTTTTAACTTTAACATATTTTGGAATTTCATGCTTTCAGTACTATCCAATGATTCCTTGTCCCCATGTGTTGGTGTTTGGTTCATGTTTAGCGACATATGATGACATAGAAAGGTGTTTTTCTATGATAGATGGTCTCATGGTTCCATGATCAAGAGATCTGTCCACCAATCCCAAAAAATCATTTGACCTTCTAAGACTGTTCATCATTAGTGGTTCTATAATCATTAGATTTTACCGCATTGTTGATTACATTGATCTTTCTCTAATAATTCTTGATCCTTGGTGTGTTAATTTTTTTTACAAGGACCAATAATTTTTTCCATTTTTTCATTATACTCATATAATTAGTTATTCAGTTACTCCAAAAAAATCACCATTATGGTTATTCTTTTTTTCTTTAAGGGTGATTTTTTTGAAGATGGTGGCACCAGTTATAGTGGACTTAATATCTAGATGGATTTTATTGTCATCAACCTTGTCAAATATTCACCTTGTATTTGGTCTTAGTGGATCCCTTAACATCAGTTTGTGTGATCCAAAATTGTGGCTACATATTTTCTTGTGCATGAAAGATAGTTATAAAAATTTCATGGCCTCTTCAAAACCCTTTAAAGGGAAAAATTGTGATATTTTTATGACAAGAATATGTTTTATCATGTGACATGTTTTCGGCTTCCAAAGATTCGCACCACCCAAGGAAATTTTATTATGTTTAATTTACTTGGGCCTTCCTTGGGTCATTCAAGCATATTATTTTAGGTCCAACCCAATTTTTAATCTTGGTTTTACTTTTTTGGGTTTGGGATCTCCCAACGTGATGAACGGGGGATGCATGTGGGTTTTATTTAACCATAATTTCAATATAGTCCTATACACGATTCCCCCTCAAAAAAATTAAAAATTATTTATATGAAAAATATAATAAATTGATTAAAGTGTGATTTAATTTCAATTAATTCTAATTTTATCCATTTCTGATGGATGAAAACATTAATACCTCTATAAATATCCACACATGAACCATTCCACCTAATATATTTTTATCAATTAATTGTGTAATAATGAAATCAATTAACATTAATCCATCATCCCAGAATCAATCAAAAATGAATCTCTAATCGATAACTCTATAGATCTTAGGAATAATTGTGATAAATCTCTCTTTCTATAAAAAATGTAAATAAAACTATTGAAGATCACCATAAATAAAATTTCTTAATGATATAACATTTCAATGGATTCAGATTTATGTTTTTATATATACATCCCAAATCTTATAAATTTAAATTTGAATCTAAATCCATTAAATATTTATTTCATTTATCATTAGATAGTGAAATATATTATTTAACTGATTAATTAATACCTTTAGTGATAATTAAAACTAATTTAATTTATTAATCCTTAAGAAATAATTAATTTATAAATATAATTAAATAAATCTAATTTAAAAATGAATCAAATTAAGTATTTTAATGGAATATGACAAGTAATTATATTCAAACTCTTTCTTAATAAGTTAATATTTATTTCATCATTAACATGGGATTGACTATATATATATATAAGAAAAATAAAAATTCACCGCCTTAATTTCCAAAGACGAATAAATTATTATTTAATTATGATTTCCTTAACTTGAATAAACATAAATCCTCAAATTGAGATCAACTATATTCTGGAAAATAAAATTTTATTTAATTTGGGGAGCATCTAGATGCCCATTTTATAGTAACTCTAGGACTCATTTTCAGTAGAAACAAGTCTAACTCGATGATTAAGATTGGTATCTAGTGTAAAATCTTTTCCAACATAAATATAGTGACAATTTATTAGAATTAAAACATCTTATAATGAATACTGGTGTAATATACTATGCTTTTAATTTTATAACTCATCCAGAAGACTGCATGCATGAGTAATTATCCCTTAACACTAAATATATCTTTTTTTGACTTACCAATATGATTTTTCTAGTGATCCCTCTAATGAAGGATTTATGTCCATCATTTTCATCTCAATAAAACTAAGTAGATATCTTCCTCTATAATCCTAAAAGGGAAAATCCCATATTGATCATTCAATTAAAATCATCCCACATTTGAGGAACTTAAAACTAGTTACTTTTCCATGAGAATATACATCATGGATTTCATCTTTCATATAAGAATGTGGGTCATGACATACATTAATATTGATCACATGTCTTTGGTTTGTTACAAACACTCTCAAATAGGAATTTATAATGAAACATTGTATGTCTAATTTTTAATTATCTTCCTATCCTAAAGATATCCCCCTCTTAGAGATCATGGTAAAGCTTATCGATGATCCCTAGTCGATATAGGAAGAAAAGAAAATTAATCATGTGTTGGTAAAGATAAATAAAATTTATATTAGATATTTTCTTCTTATTTATATATATTGGTTTTCATTTCCATGTTATTGTTTTATTACCAATGTTTCATAAAAAATTGTTTAATGTGTTTATTATGTTTCAGGATAAATGTTGATATCATCACAATCTGATGACTGAGTTTAATATGTATTTTATATTAATTATTTTAGGTTTTATATCAGAATATTCTATTTTTATCATATAATAATCATTTTTGTGGTATATTATCAATTATTTTTCATCTTATATGGATTAAAAACAATACATTTTTTAATGTTTTTTTAAATTTTTTTTATTATAGTTAATTTGTAAATTGATTATCATGTAGGTCACTTTTAATTAAATATTAAAAAATAGTATGTAGACTAATATTTTTTGGTTTTCTGTTGGCTTGTTCTTTTTGTTTTATTTGGAAACAAATTTAGTTGTTCTTGGTACATTTATTTTATTTTGTTTTATAAATTTTAAATTTCCATGATGGTTTAGAAAAAAGTTATGTGGAAAATTAAATATTGGGAATTGGATGTTAGTTTTGTGTAAAAACTGAGGGATAAAGCCCATTTTCATATCAGTTTTGTAGTAAATATAATATAGAATGTTTTAAATTTAATACAAAAATTTTCAGTATTTATTTTCTATAAAAATGAATTGGAATATTATAATTTATTTAAATATTTTTAAATAATTATTATGGTAAAACCGACTTAGAAAAATTGTTTATATCATTTTTAATTTTTTCACATGCATCTTCCATAAATCTTACGTTGAAAGGATATATTTTTAATGATTTCAAAATAGGTTAAACCATTAAAATGAGATAGAAAATATTTTTGATTGTTAGTTTTTGATAAACTTCACATTGAAATATACCATAATATCACTTTATATTTGAATTTTCATCCTTAGTTTAAAAAACCCAATGTCAAAATTTTTATTTTTTACATCCCTTACATCAATGTTGGTTAAAAATTAACAATGAAAATTAGAAAAACCGATCATTAAAACATTCATTTATTCTGGTGGATAGAAGAATAACATAATGAATTTGTGTATGATGCTAACTATACATTTATGGGAAAATAAGAAATATACTTCACAAACACTAATTTCTAAAGGATATAATTGATTCCATACATTGATGGGTAAAGAAGAGTAAATCTGCTATATTGGAATACTTGGATGGATGGATTATTGGTATGCGATTTATATATTTAATGATTGTTGTTATATTATTCATGGAAATCAATGAAAGGATCCTAGTATATTAGTAGAACCCTAAAAAACATTTTACATGTATTATTGAAGAGTTTTTAGAGTGAATAGTTGAAATAGTTTATTTTAAAAAGTGAAATTTGGAAAACATTGAGTGGAACCAACCAAGGAATATTTATCATCAGGAATACTATATTTAGTGATGGATATCACTTTTATAAATACTAGAGTGATTAATATTGCAGATGAATTTTATGTGGAATTGATTCTTTTTGTAATACATTGACTTATTAAATTCAATGTTGTAAAATATTTTATAGTATAATTGAACATATTTGGAAATATTATTATGTATAACAAATTCAATTAAATCCACATGAGATTTTTTGGAGATGATTTGAGAAAATATAAGTTTAATTTAAATAGTTTTCTGATTATTTGATCATATTTTGGGATTATATGGATAAATATGAAAAATGGATACAACATGTGTTTTATAAAAGGGTAACTTGAGTATTGATTGAAATTAATTAAATTACCCATAATTATATAGTGTTATCCAATACATCATTAGAGTAACGTTGATATTGCTTGAAATATGACCTAAAAAATTTATATCGAGGCAACATCACTTTATACGAATAGGACATGAATTTGTAAGGTTAATTCATGATTTTATAAGGTTCAAATGGATTACAGAATAGTATGTTTCATTTCTATATGGGTATATTCAATTCAGTAAGAGTACCTTGGATTATGTATTTTTAACCCTTATTTTATAATGGTATGTTGGATTCTGTAAGGTTAACCAGTTTGTAAAAATTGATAAAGAGTGACATTAAAATAATACTCTTTGACTTCATAAATCTCATTTTAGAGACATGGTCTAATTCATAATGGTAACCCTTAGATTTCATATACTCATTTACAAATATAAAATACCACATGGAGTGAAAAATGTATACATTTTAGGGGAATTTAGAGATATTTATAAGATTTATTTCACTCTTAAAAAACACCACATCGAGTATAATGATTTTTTAAAATGTATGATTTCAGAAGTATAAAATATCTATGAAATTTTATAATGATAATTTTATAATGGGAAAAAATATCATGGTGACAAAATTTTATTCTTTGGATTAATCTTCATACATAAAATAGTGACATAGGTAGGATTTTATAAATAAATTTAAACTATGAAAACTATTTTAAATATAAATGTTTTTAAAATAAATTTATTAAACATATATCAATAGTGATCAGTTATGAATGGTTGAGAGGAATAAATCAAATATAATGATGTTGTGATGTTATGAATTTCATAAATAATGTTTAAATGATCATTATATGATTTAATTGAGTTTTAAGTGTGATTTTCAATCTGATGAATTTTTTCACACCACAATGTAACATGATGAATATTTCCACTTATGATGATCCAGTTGAATGAAGTTCGGATAATGCTACATGAACAATATGGAATTCCCAAATCTACATATTTGTGAAATATTTTATATGGTGGTCATTCCTAAAGAAATATTTGTGAATTTTATTTATCAAATATATTTTTAATTAGGGTATTTTTAATATTTTAGTGGATATATGAAGTTAAATTAATATATAAAATCATATGATCATGGGAATAATCCCATGTGATTATATCGTGAATAAGAAAATAAGAATTTGGTATAGTGATTGTGGGAATATTCTAGAATAGATTTTATAATTTTTATAGAAATTATAAAATAATGAATTATTAATTTGTTCCTGAGATTGAAAAAAATATAATATTAGGAATAAATAAATGTTCAATAAATATTTTAAGAGATAGAAAACAATATCATCTTTTTTAGAAAAATATTGAGAAACCTATACCATTCTGAAGAAAAGAACATATTTTTATACCGGTGAAATAAAATAACCTAACATGATTTTGTTGATCAGATTCGATTAGTCAAATAAGAAGGATAATGAGGTAGAGGAGAAGAAAAAAATAAATATACTATGTATTATGGAAACTAGAAAGAGTGATAAATAAATAATAATTATAATTTATAAATAATTCCATGAGTGATGTTATATAGACTATTCAGTGGAAATCAAGATCCTTTAAAACTATAATGTGTGATGTTAACAATCATATTTTGAATAAGATCTTGGGAAATATTTTTTAAAAATAAAAAATTACAATATAATGTTCTTGAATTTCTATTTATAGAAATATACTCTTAGTGGGAGAGGAGATATGTTAATATTGATGTAAAGAAATCCTAAATCTCAGTACCAACCTTATCTAAAATAAGAATTTATAAAAACCATTGGGAGGTAGTATAGAATTTTAATTCCCATCAAGAGACAAAACCCAAAAAAATATTAGTAAACATGTTTCAATATGAAACATATTTAACCAAATTATAATTTATTGTTGATTATAGTTTAGAGTTTAGGAATTACACTATAATCGATCAAAACATAGAGTAGGTTTTCCAAAATAGAGCTAAACATTATAAAATACAACATGATCCTATTTATTTTATTTCTTTAATTGTATGAGGTATTTTTTTGTAGGAATATTATAATAAAGTAAATCTATATTAAAATGAATTATAGGTTTAAATTCTTATGGGGTAATTTTTTTTATGAGAAGTTGGATTTTTTTAAAAGAATGGGTTACATTGATTCACCCCCAAAAGTGTACCTACAATCATTCTTGGGCCTCCCAAATATGACTTATCTACTAAAAATAAAATAATATTTGATATTCACGATAATAATAAGTTCATATATATTCGATTCTCTATGTTATTTTATTTACCTATACTTTATTTCTTTCTAAATAATTATTTTTCCTATGGGGTCTTCTGAATATTGTTCCCATTCCATATCTTATGCATCTTGAGCCTTGAATATTTTAATGTATATCATTCTCTAACTATCACCATTTTTTATTTTCTCCCTTTCAATAAATATAGTTTTTAATTATACAATAATCTTTCTATATAAGGTATTATATAGGGAATTTACATTTTCTTAGTTTTTTTGATAAATTAAAATGGATCAATATAGGTGTCTGGTTATAAATATCTTAGGACTACCCTTAAAAAATACCTCTCATTACAATATATGAATATATAATAGGTAATGATTCTTTATAAACTAAAACTCATATGAGATCCTATTTTTTACCTTGGATGGAACATTTCCTTTAGTGATTATGCCACTATTTTAAGTGAATAATCATAAAAGTGTTAGGAAATAATTTTCATAAATCATCATCATTATAACAATAACTATTGTGTTATCATATAACATTATTTAAGATAATAACTAACTTCTTAGTTAAGTTATTCTATGCATCAATCCAATGAATTTTTTATCTTCTTACCCAGTTTATTCTTTACATCACTTTTATGTTCCTTAAATATATTCAATGAATATGATTTTTTAGATTCTCATTAGGTGATTCAGACATACCTTATTACTATTTTTTAATGTTTATTGATAATTTAAATTGATTTTTGAAATGTGTCTTTGTTTATTAATTTATAATGTTGTATAATTTATATATATATATATATATATATTTTGAAATAAAAAAGGTATTAAATTCTCCTTAGGATGTATATTTGTTAATTACTTTTAATTTACCCTATAATGTTGAAAAAACAACATTGGGTTCAGTAATAGTCATATGGTTGAGTTTTTATCTCGATTTAAAATATATTGTTTATGAATTTCAGTATTTTTATAATCCATTATTTGGAGGATTAATTATATATGTTTTAATGTATATAGTCAATCACAAATCATCACAAAGTGATGGTCACTACGAAATGGTGGATGATTGGGAATAATATTTTACACCACACTACGGTGCATGTGAGAATGGTATGAATACCATTTAACTGATTCTTCCAATGTGGTAAATAGTCATCATTATCAAGATAAACCACATTTGATGATGTGTCAAGCTAAAGTTAATTTTAATAGAGTCTCATTATTAATAATAATCAATGAATGGGATCCAAAATGGCTTGATCATTATATAACATTGGAATTTCATGAACACTAATAAGAATATGACATCATTGAATAAGTCCCATTAAATGGGTTATAGAACTTCATTGAGGTTAGAAATATAAATTATGATTATATATCATAAAACCAATACTATATCAAACTCTTAGTTCTATATTTTCCTAATAGTATGTGATATAGCACTATTTATATAAAAGAGGTCATGTTGAAGTACTCGGTGATTCTAGTGGCTGGTGGATACCATCCGAGGTAAAAACCTATTTGATTTTTCTAATGGAACCAATTCTGAATCACTCTAAAAATATATGAAAACCATGTATTGTGATGTATTCATGGGTTATAATTTTAAAATTTAATTTAATTTTTTTCTCCTTGGTATCTTAGGTATGAAATTCATTTTTTATTTCATAGAAAATGGGTAATAAGGTGTCCCAAGAACCACATCAATGGTGTTAGAGAAACTACTAATGATAATTTTATAGGATTAATATCAATTGAGATAACCCAATTTTAATATTTCCATGAACCATGGCATTGCCTCTTTAAAATTATTAGTTTTGTTCTTGATCTGTCTAACCTTGACATAACCTTAATATGTGTGGGTGTTTCAGTTCATATTTTTCCTTTTCTATTATATAATGAACATATAATGGATATTTTGGGAATCATTTGGAAATTATTGAATATAGATCATCATGGGATGATTCTCAATTTCATTGTTATCTAGTATTTGTTCCATTGTTGAATTTAACCATGATTACTGTCATAAAAATTTAGAGAATTACAATCTATTTCAAAGAATGTCTTAAATTTCCCAAATACTAACCAAGACATAAAATTAAATTAGAATTATATATTTCATATTCAGAGGGATATGATGGAATTTACTATGAAATAGTTCAATTTAATTTGAAGGTAATTTTATATAAATTTATATTTTGGTTAAAATATTTAATACAACAATTAGCATTGGTCCAAAGGCCCCGTAATGAATCCATTTGAAATTATACTATTTCACAAATAGATTTGATAAATTGATTGTCTAAACTTGGTTATCTCATGTTAAATACATTAATTTCTAATTTATTTATGATATTAAAATTTAATTATTCATGTATATAAATTGTTTGTATGATTTAAACAATATGTATGGTTAAATTTATGTGATAAATTTCTTCTTGGAAAATCATCAT
Organism: Viscum album; assembly: GCA_963277665.1. NCBI lineage: Eukaryota > Viridiplantae > Streptophyta > Magnoliopsida > Santalales > Viscaceae > Viscum > Viscum album. The sequence continues at coordinate 397,225,756 of OY728166.1, forward strand.
TCCACTCTTGGTATGAAATCATAAGATTTAGTTTTCATTTACCTTTAATTTTTTTTCATTATAGTTATTATATTACATTTAGAGGATGAATTTAGTTTATATATATTAGTTGTAAGTGTTATTATGGAATTTAAGTCATTATTAAATAGAGTATCCTCGTGTAGAGGGAATTTGTTATAGACTTCCCAATACCATAGAGTCACATTCTTTGTTTAGAAAATCATTAGTTAACTATATAGGGACCCATAATTAATCATGGGGTTATTTTTAATTTCATATAATTCTAAAACATTATATAAAATAGTACATTTACTTTTTCATGAGATGAATTTGGATATCTTATTATATGTTTGGAATATACTTTTGGATGAGTAATTCAATCTGTGAGTTAGGTTAAGAGTTACACATTATTATTGTTTGAACATGTTAATTTGGGGGTTGGAATATGGATTAAAAACTACATTATTATAAGAATACATACAAGATGAAATATTTAATGATTTAATATAGATTACATAGAATGCAATAATGATGAATTTAATATGCATGTGATTTACATAAAAATAATTCGACTAAGAAATACCCTTAAATTCTAAGTATGGAATTCTTTCTAAAGTAAGGACATGTAATTTCCTCGATCATCTAATTCGGTAAGTCATTATAAAGAAGGACCCCCATGTATTATCTTTTTTAAGGAATTCTAGGTATGGGTGAATGAAATATGGCTAGGTAACAATATACAACTATTTTCACCAAGTTACACTTAGTTAAAAACCATAATAATATTATAATACCATAGGAATAGACTGGAGTTAATCCATATTGTGGATTTGGGTGAAGGGTATTCACTAAACCATATAATAATTATATGTGATATGACTGGAAAGATGGACAACCTAATTATCTATGTTATGGGAGAAATGACAAAGAAACCCATAGCATGGTTGAATATGGGTCTTTTCCCACAAATGGTATGGATGTATGTTGTCATAAATTTTGTGGGAGTAATTTTAGTTAATTCAATGAATATAATGGCATAAAACACGATATACACTGATATATATTTATATGATATAGATTTTAGAATGCATCAGTATTATAATTTTGAAGACTTTTATAGGTTTGGATTATGAAATAATTATAGATTGGTATATAAGGTTGAGATACTTTCTCATAGGTAATTATTATGAGAATTTATATGTGAATGTTATAAAAATGAATTTATCCAACTTAAAATCATGGGAATAAGATAGTAGGTGTGCTACACACATTTATTCAAGTAGATAACATCTCAGAAATATAAGTAAATTGAAAATAGGAAAAGTATATATTAATGTTGGGAATGGGGAGAAGTTTTTATATTATAAGTAAAAATTTATGATCTAATTCTACACAGAGGATCAGTTCTGATTTTTTAAAACCGTTATTATGCTCCCTCTACAAACAAGAATTTTATTTTTATATATTTTTGGTAAAATGTAGTTTCTTCATTAATTATTATGTGAACGAGTTGTTATATATATTTATATATGAATTTAAAAGTTTTATTTCAGTGGGAATATGTAAAATGGATAATATATTCTAGATATTGAAAATACAATCTATAACATTCAAAATAAGATTGTAAAGGATGATACTATCCTAAATTATATTTTGAATAGTTTCTATGGATATAGAAATGAGAAACACATTCAATTTCCCCATATAGATTGATCATTGAACTCATTTTTATATATATAATTTTTAACATACAAGGAATTTATATTACAAAGTAAGGAAAATGATACTTTCGATAAAAAAGTCAATGATATAGTATAGAATTAGATCTTAATACATTGTGATGTTTCTGAACTGATGAGTACTCAAAAAAGTAGTCATTAAAGGTACTTGAAAACATTATCGCTGAATTTGGTCTAATAGGTTATGTTTTTTATGTGGTAAAAGTTTTAAACCTTTTAAAGGTTTAAAGAGTTTTAAAATGAAGTGAAAAATTAACTAGGAAAAAGTATTAAGATTATATTACTAGATTTGTGTGGTGAATACTTGAGGAAGAAATTTACTGACCATCAATTAAATTATTGAATTGTTTCCCAACTCACTCCTCCTAGAACATGAAACTAGGATAGTGAATTTTATATGATAAATATTACACTTCTAGACATGGTTCAATCAATGATAATTTAGTGTTACCATTTTATATATTTCTGGGTTTATGATCTAGAAAGCATTTCATTCCTATTTTAGTGGATTCCATATATAGAGACATAGAGAAACCATATAATATATAGAATAAAAATGTCCCCACTTGTCTTCTATGAGTACTTGAGGTTCTGAAGCATATATAAGACATGTATTACCTGATACAAATATCACCAAATTAGATTAGTTCTTATTTTTTGGTTAACATAAAGAGAAAATGAGATTTCTGAACCATAATCTGATGAGAAAAAATGTTTATGGATAAAATTAATATATATATTGAGAATTAATATATTTAAAAAGGAGTTAGTGAGAAGTATTATAAACTTTGAGATGTTTAGTACCAATAACAAGGAAGTTATATATATATGAAAGTTGAACGAGCTCAATGAAGTGTTATTGGAAAAGGACCAAATAAAGTTAAATAAAAATGTTATTCATCACGATCCTGAGAGATATGTATTTATAACAGAAATTGGGGATGATGTATTATTCATAGAGGAAGAACCTAATAACTACTAAAAGTACACTAAGTGTCATAGTTCGTAGAAATAACTAAATTCTATGAAATTAGAAATAAACTTATAGTAAATTAACAATGATTGGAACATGGGGGATGCACTTGTTGGGGTGAGAGCAATAGTTTTGAAGAGAGTTTTTTTTGAAGGAAAACATACACGGTTGGTAATGTTTCTACCTATAAAGTGTAATTGTTGATAAGGGTTATAAAAAATCATGGTATTGAATATAAATAATCCATTAAACCAATTGTTTTGATTAAATCCATATAGATATTTATATCTATAATAGTAAATTAGGATTATAAAATATATCATATTGATTTGAAGAATTTTTACTTAATGAAAATTTAGTATGGGATATGTATACGATGCTACTCAAAGGTTTTGATATTATAAATGAATCTGATAAGTATTTTTATGTTTTAATAATCCATTTATGGATTTATGATTTTTTTGGAGTTAGAACACATTATTTCTTTATGTGATCTATGTGTTTAGTTTCTTCAAGAATGAAGATGGTTTTTATATAGAAAATCTTGTAAGTTAGAGTATTTTGATATTACTAGTATTGTATGTGGATACTATAATCATAATAATAAATGATGTCCAAAAAATATATTATGTAAATATATAGTTTGGGAAATTATTATCAATAAATTAAGTGGGTGAAATAGAAAATATACTAGGTATGAAGATATATAATGATAAATCAATGAGGGTACTTTGTATGAGTCAAAAAACTTATATTTTATAAGTGATATAGTGATTTATTGTGGAGAAATATAAGAATGTGACTTTACATCTGTTTTAATGTAAAAATATTAAAAATATTCTATATATTCATAGAGGGTTAGAAAGTCTCTATATGATTTCGTATGTAGATTCCATAAGATTTATCATGAATTTTTTGTTATGTATTATACATGGTTTCACATATGCTATTAGAATAACTTGTAGATACAAATCCAATTTATGTGAGAGTAAATTGTTTATATTCAATAATATCGTCAATTACATTAGAATAAATTATGATATGTTCTTGTTCTTTATATGAAAATATGACCACACTGTATGGGGTAAAACTATTGTTAGTTTTTAATTCGATTAAGATAATATTATATCCCAATCTTAGTTCATTTTTTTCAAAACTAGTATAGTCATAATTTGGAAGAGTTCCAAACATGCCACAATAGTGGACTTAACAACATTTTTTGAGTATATTACAACATTAAATGCTTTGATGGAGTAATTTGGATCAATAATTCCATTTCTGAACTTGTTGTGGCTCTTATCATTGAGGGTTCAATTGGAATTTACTATGAAAACAACATATCCAGTACTCAGGCTAAATAACCATATATATACCAAAAGAATAAACACATCTACCGTAAAAACCATATAATCATAGAGATTGTTAAGAGGGGATATGTAATTATATATTTGGTGGCTATAAATGAAAATGTATCAAATCCTTTGAAAAACCCATTAACTCAAAAAATAATGAAGGTTATATAGAATCTCTTAGAATTACATACATGTGGGATTAAATTTAACAGCTGGAAAATGTATTATGACTTTATAATAAATTAATTATACAATTATAATTCCATCATGTGTGATGTATTATAATACATTAATATTTTAATGATAGTATCCACTTAAAGTATAACATTTTGTTTCTCTTAATCAGTGATTGTTATAGAGTATTATGTCTTGTGAAGATAATTTAATATTAGCATGATTATAATATGAAGTTATATTAAATGAGTAATATGTGATATGAAAAAAATATACTCTAAATATAATACATTAAGTCTAATTATTTTTATTGGTCCAGTAAATTATATGGAATAAAATATCATATGGCCATTGATATACTTAGGGGTGTATTATAATTATCAATCATCATTAAATGAGTTTCTCAAGACACCTATCATGATAAAAATTATAATTTTATACCTTTCTTACCCAAGAAATGAGTCTTAACTAATCATAGAGTGGTTTAGTACATTATTGATCATATTTTCAGTTAGATCATAACTAGGATAACTTTTTTCAACACATATTATAGGAAAATTATTATGGTTCTATGACTAAATTACACTATATGTAACGCCCCAACCCCAGTTACCCAGAGTCAGTGCATTATTGCGTAACATTGGCATGATCAGAAAAGATCAAGTCTCGAAAGACTGATTAGTTTAGTAGCATTGAAAACACTAGATACATTCATAAATGTTAAATTACATCATAAAGTGAAAAAACACAATAAAAAAGTCTCTATAGTCCACACTCATATCCTCTTCTGACTATCCCAGTAGGTAATTCATAAAATACTTCTTCACATCTTGGAAAATATTAAAACATTGAATGGGGTGAGCTCAGATGCTCAGTAAGGATAACAATATTGTGGAAGATTTCATAAATAAACATTAACATTTAAGGCAATGTATAACTAAAACAAAAGCCTTTTTAAACTTGAACTTCAGCATAATATGGAAAAAATAAAATTAAATAATTCCATTTACCTACTCACATGCATATTCTACTAGTCGAATAATCACATTCAATATCATTAAAAACTTTCATAATGATGGAATGAATAATGCCAGACTATCATAACCACGTAGCCAAGGCCCCGTTCCAAGACCACAAATAAGATTTTTTCAAGGCCTCGTGCCGAGACACTAGTTTGTCTCATGAGACCTACCGATGCATCGAGGATCTATAGCAGGCTCCACCAGTCACTTATTATGTCCAATGCATTCCTCAAATGAACAAGTTTAAACATATCAGAAACCATAACATAATTGTATCACATAAAACATGCATAAAGGAAACATAAGATTTCCACACTTCAATCACAAGATATCAATACAGCACATTGATATAATAAAAACATTATCAAAACCATCACAAATAAAAGAAAATTAAAACATGGTATTTATTTTTCTTAAAAAAACGTTATGGATTATAGAGGGAGTTGAAACTCAAATAATAGTCATGGCGGCGGAGAAGTTGTTGTCACCGCATACATAAGAAAAACATTCCTTTTGTCGTTTAGTAAAAATGCTTCATATAAAAATATTCCTTTTGAAAAAAAGTAAAATTCAAAGGGGTTTATACACCGTATAAATGAAAGTTGTATATAAAACCAAATATGCCTCAATGAAAGGAGATTGAAACGATGTCCTTACAAAGATAATTTTTTAAATAAAATCGACTTATTATGTGTATTTACTATAAGCACACATAAATAAAGTAAAAATACAGGATAAGAAAAAATAATATCATGACATAATTTGAAAGTAGGAGATTAACCCAAAGAATGGAAGTCGGGTTAAGAAATTCCCTTACCTCGTGTCCGACTTGACTCGACCATTCTTTAACCTCCTGAATAATAAACTAGAGTTAATTTATAATCGCTTATGAACCTTTTTCGTGTTTATTATTCCTTTTACATCACTTATTACCATGTTATGAACATTATGTAATTATTTATGTTAATAATGGTTGTTTTGTCGTTCTTTGGTACTTGAGTCAAAAATAAACTTCTTAAAATTACAAGTTGTTCATGTGGTAAAATATCCATTATATCCATAATTATATTCATGATGTAGTTATCATATACATCATATATATCTAGTATAAACATTCATTTATAATATTACATAACATTTAGAGGTAAGAAATGAAATGCACCGTTCATGGAGACGGTAAGCCGTACGTACGCATGAATGCTACTTTCATTTCTATTTCATATTTAATGGAATGAAGTTATAATTATATAAAGGTATAATATAATTCCAGTATAATGTATAATACCATTTACTCCATCCTTTATACATCACACATATGGCATTAACTATTCAAATCACTTTGAGGGGGTGGTAGTCCGCACTTCCTAAAGTGAAAATATCGTGTTTACCCATAATGGAAACCTTAAAGGTATGCCATAAATGAAAGATACAAAAGCTTAATTAAAACATAAACATATTATATATCATATATAAATATTGTGACATCTTAATGGACTCCTTTTAAGGTGTTATATGAGTTTTTAACAATCATCGTTTCGTGAGGCAGAAATTCTCCATCCACAGAAACATTATGTTCTTTAACCATTAGATGTAGGTGTGTGTAAGTGTAGCTCTAATACTTCTTATAACAACATCCTAGAATAGTTATGATACCGGTGTTGTTACAAAAGATATGAATAAAATGAGTTTAGGGGGTTGGAGAAGCAAAATAATACAAAATAACATAAGTGAAGACATTACCTTAAAATCGGGTAACTCTTTTTTGATTTTAGGAAATGGCTTCCTTGGGAAGAATTCTTCCCAAAGTGAGGCTTCTAGGAGTAATATAGGGATGTTGGGAGAGTATTTGGTCAGAGGTTGGCCGATTCAAATGGTTTGAAGGTTTGAATAAGGTGGTAGAGATGGGGGCCTTTTATAAGAGGAGAGGAGGGGCACTCTTGGAAAGATTGAAATGTTACGTTATTATGAAATGCATTTCGGATTCTAAAGGTCCCATAATGATATATTTCGAGGATATGGTGATAAGGGTTCTAAATATACTCATCCAATAGGTTTTTGACAATTTTAAGCCTTAGATTTTACATTATCTTTCCATTTTATTTAAATCGTTAATTAATGAGGTAATTGCTGCATCATCATGATATCATATATAATTTAATTTATATAATGTCTAAAAATTATAAAAAAATATCATGATTTATGAAATCTTTTTATCTTTATAATGAATATTTATAGTCAAAAATATTACTTGTAGAAGCCCATTTAAAAATTGTTTACTAAAACAACTCATGTTTGTGACATTCTTATTTTAACATTAAATAAAAAGTTTTTAATGTCATTTTCCTACCAAAGTGGCTCCATGGGGTCTTAAAGTCGACCCATGGTTTTTCATGGTCGGACATGACTCATCCAATAGGGGTAGGACAAGTGTAAAGGTATTTTCATATTTTTATAATATCATTTTTACCTTAAATTTCACTAATTACCTTTAATCGCGATTAATTAAACTTAAAAGTTACTATTCACCAAAAAATTATTTTAATCCCATTGAACCACTTTTTAATTCCTAATGACAACCATGTATGTCGGATTTTTGAAAATCAAATCACAAAAGTGGTAATGTTTCATTTAAACGAAAAATCAGTTTTTTAACTACCACTTAGTGGTTTCACGATTCATCATAATTGAAGTTTTTCAGAACAATGCCAAAATTTCACCCTAATATATAATTGATAGTCCAAATTCAAAAATTACATCTATTTTATAAAATTACAAACATATATGTTGCATTAATTAATTTCATAATTAATTCCCGCTATCATAACAAATAGCGTGTTTTTGAGAAACAATATATATCAAAAGATTGACAATTGTTTATGTCCAATTTCAAAGTGAAATTAATTCTAATGACCACCATTGGATAAAATGGTAAAAATAAATTCTAATTATAATTTAAAACCACTCAATAGTAAAATTAATCACTATAAATTATTTTTTTTTAAAAAGTTGATTTAGGTATTTTTCACAATTCATAAAAAAATTGAAAGTTCTCAGAAAAATACCAAAAATTCAACATAGGCTAATTTTGATATTCCGAATACATAAACAAAGTCCATTTGGAAAGAAAAAATTTATAAAATTTCAAAAATTATGCATTACTATTCATAACAGCTACTTTGATTGGTTGTGTTGTGTGTTTAGAACTCGAAGTTGCGTACAACACACGCTGCTGTATTATTCAAAGAGAAGTGTACCGTGGAAACATGGGGTGTTACATTCTCCCCTCATTCAAAGAATTTCATCCCCAAAATTTCATATAATATCACTGTATAAAAAGACTCGGTTGATTCTTCATCATAAGTTCCTCCGGTTCCCACATTGCCTCCTCCATCTTATGGTTTCTCCATAGTACTTTTACCAGACGAGTCGTCCGGTTTCTCAGCACTTGTTCTATTGTATCAAGAATCCTGATGGGATCTTCGCAATAAGACAGATCGGGTTCCAGTTCTAATTCCTCATAGGTGAGTACATGCGTTGTGTCAGGCATGTATTTTCTCAACAGTGATACGTGGAATACATCATGAACTTTGGAGAGACTTGGCGGCATTGCCAAACGGAAAGCTACAGCCCCAATTCGTTCTAGAATTTTGAAGGGTACGATGTTCCTAGGACCCAATTTATCCTTCTTACCAAAATGTATAACTCCCTTCCATGGAAATACCTTCAAGAAAACATGATCTCCAACCTGAAATTCCAAATACTTCCTTCGGTTTTCGGCATAGCTCTTTTCCTACTTTGAGCTACATTGATGTGGTTTTGGATTACTTTCACCTTTTCTATTGTTTCCTCCACCAGTTATGGGCCTTCAAGTTTTCTTTCACCAACGTCATCCCTACAGGTTGGTGTGCGACATCTCTTTCCGTATAATGCTGTATATGGTGCCATCTGAATACTTGAATGGAAGCAATTGTTATAGGAAAATTCTACCAGAGGTAAATATTGATCCCACATTCATTGAAAGTCAAGTGAGCATGATCTCAACATGTCTTCTATGGTTTGAATAGTTCTTTCTGATTGTCCATCTGTTTGAGGGTGGTAAGCAGTGCTCAAACGAAGTTCAGTATCCAAGGCCTTTTGAAGACTTTTCCAGAATCATGATGTAAAACAAGGATCATGATCCGAGAAAATCGACAGGGGTACTCCATGAAGTCTCAAAATTTCATTAATATACAGTCTTGCTAGATGTTCAAGTGATAGATCTTCCCTTATAGCAAGAAAATGTGCTGACTTCGTGAGACAATCAACAATGAACCATATTGCATCATTTCTTCTAGGAGTCTTTGGTAGTCCCATGACACAATCCATCGTAATATTATCCCATTTCCACTCAGGTATGGGAAGAGGTTGCAATATTCCACCAAGCATTTGCCTTCCAGCTTTCACTTATTGACAAACCATGCATCTTGACACAGAATCAGCAATCTCCCTCTTCATGTTGTCCCACCAGAAATGTCCTTTTAAATCTCTATACATTTTGGTACTCCCAGGGTGTATAGAGAAATTGGAACTATGAGAATCATCCAACAATTCCCTCTTTAAATCAGGTATATCGGGAACACAAAGTCTCCTCCCAAATTTCAAAATTCCATCTTCATACACAAAATCACTCAATCTACCATCATTGATAGCTTTAATATTCTTTTTCAACTCTTCATCAATGGCCTGAAAACACTTCATCCTTTCTAGTAAAGATGGTTTGGAAACCATTTGAAATATTTTTGATGTTTCACCCTCCATGGTGATTCCCATATCCATATTTAATAGATCCATGAAAATAGGATCCCTTTCCACTATCATCATGTTCAAAACTCCATGATCTTTTCTACTCAAAGATCCTGCAACCTTATTTTCCTTCCCTGGGTGGTAGTTTATCGTGAAATCATAATCCTTGAGTAGTTCAAGCCATCGCCCTTGCCTCATGTTTAGTTCTTTTTGTGAGAAAATATATTTCAAACTCTTGTGATCGGTATATATCTAACATTTTTCACCATAGGGATAATGTCTCCATATATTCAAGGAAAAAATTATAGCAGCTAACTCGAGAACATGAGTAGGATAGTTCTTCTCATGAATTTTTAGCTATCGTGATGCATAGGCAATAACCCTATCATTCTGCATAAGGACACAACCAAGTCCTTTCATTGATGCATCACTACAAATAATGAACCCATCATTCCCTGATGGTAGAGTCAATATAGGAGCTTTGACTAATCTTCTCTTTAGTTCTTCAAAAAATTCTTCACACTCTTTTGTCCAGACAAATTTAACCCCTTTAAGTGTGTACTTCGTTAATGGGTTAGCCAATCGGGCAAAATTCTGGACCAAACGTCGATAATAACTTGCCAAACCAATAAAGCTGTGTACCTTAGTCATACTCATCAGTGCTGGACATTCATGTATTGACATGGTCTTAGAAGGATCAATGGAAATTCCATCCTTAGAGATAATGTGGCCAAGAAAAGAAATCTCCTGAAGCTAGAATTCACATTTTCCAAACTTCCCATATAATTCATGTCTTCTAAGAGTCTTCAAGATAATAGGAAAGTGATTTTCATGCTCTTCGCAGCTTTTAGAGTCCACCAAGATTTCATCAATAAATACCACCACAAAATCATCTAGATATTCCTTGAAGACTCTATTAATTAGATCCATGAATATAGAGGGTGCATTAGTCAATCCAAAAGGCATTACTGTAAACTCATAATGCCCATACCTTGTTCGAAATGCTGTCATCAGAATGTCTTCCTTCTTCACACACAACTGATGGTATCCAGATCAAAGGTCAATCATTGAAAAGTATTGATATCCATGCAATTGGTCATATAAATAATCAATGCGAGGTAGGGGATACTTGTTCTTTATTGTTATAGCATTGATCTCCCTGTAGTCACCACACAACCTCATAGATCCATCTTTCTTCTTAACAAAAAGGACAGGGGCTCCCCATGGAGAAACAATAGGGCGAATAAATCCCTTATTACTCAATTCTCTAGTTGTTTCTTTAGTTCATCTAATTCCATGGTGCCCATCCTATAAGGGGTCTTCGATATAGGCCTTGATCCAGGAATTAAATCAATGGAAAACTCAACTTCTCGTTCTGGAGGATGTCCAGGTAAATTTTCTGGAAACACATATTCATATTCTTTCATGATAGGTACATCCTCTATTTGAACATTCCTTTCCTTTCCCTTAGTCATTTCATTCTCTTCCCCCCAATAATTGAATTTAGTTCAGCTATTGGGGGTGGATCTAAATAAGAATTAGGTGGTGACGATTCTGCTCTAAAAATAAGGTGTTCCTTATCATCATCATCAAAAATCATAACCTCCTTCTTCTTACAAGAAATCTTTGCATCATAGTTCGAAATACAATCCATACCGAGGATTATATCAAACTCAATCATAGGTATGACAATGAGATCAGCAGATAAAGAACATTTATGTGCTCTAATGGGGACTGATTCAAAAAACTTTGTTGCAAAAATACTTCCCTTAGGAGTTTTGACTGAAAATTATCTTGTTAAATCAAATTGGAAATATCTAATTTTCATAGTAAACTGGTAATATATGAAACAATGCGATGATCTAGAATCAAATAATGCATTTGATAAACTTGAGGAAACCATTAAATTACCTGCCACCACGTCTTTCGGAACTTCAACCTCAGCAGTAGTGATAGCATAAGCTTGGCCTTGATCCCTTGGCCTCTTCTGAGGTAAGTTCCTCTGACGCTTAGGAAATTCATTTTCATAATGTTCCATCTCTCTAAAATTATATAATTCCACATTGACAGCAACATTCTTTCCCTTGTAATCATGAGCTTGGTGGCCTTTTTCACCACACTTGTAACAAACTCCCATTCCCTTCAAGCAAGTACCAGGGTGTTTCTTTCCACATTTACTGCAAGACTGATATTCAACTCTTCCCTTCTTCCCCTTATTTCCTTTTCCAGATTGATCAGAAGATATCTTCTTTTCTTTCTTTGCTTTAAAGTCATAAGACTTAGATAATTCCTTTTCCATCTTGATAGCACACGAGACAATATCTTCGTACGACGAGAAGGTTTGTGGGACTAATGCTCGACGGAGAAATGGTTTTAACCCATCAAAGAAACGATCAATCTTACTTCTTGTCTTATGTATATAATCTGCAGCATGCCTCGCTAACCTTGTAATGATAGCCTCATACTTTGCGACGTTCTCATCCTCCTTCTGCCTGAAACTCATAAATTTCCTTTCCATATCTGCTCGATGGTCATGTGGAAAGTATTTTTCTAAGAATTTTTTTTAAACACCCTCCATTCCATACTTGATACTTCTTCATCTTCCTTTGCGTTTTGAATCAGCGACCACCATTGATCGGTATCTCCAGTGAGGTGGTAGATGGCCATGAAAACCTTCTCCCTTTCACTACTCCCCAAGGCATGGAATATTTTTTCTAAGGAGTTTATCCATTGCTCAGCTACTAATGGATTTGTACCCCCATTAAATGTTGGAGGTTGTTGCCTCATGAAGCGGTCTAACATTGATGCTCCATGTTACAGATCAGGGTGCTCCATACGAGTAAGGTTATTATTCATAACCTGAGTGAGTTGTCCCAGTATGGTAATAAGTTGTTCAGCACTAATTGTATCTCCAGCTCCACAATAATTATCTTGAGCAGGAGGGAAATCCCTACATGGAGTGCGTGCATTGATATGGTTTCCATTCCTTCCACTGGGTTCCATTTCTAAACAATGTGATAAACTAGATTAGTTTATGAATCAGAATACATAATTCCATACTTGTAAAATACTTAACATAAATTGAACTATTTATGGATATAATCCATAGTCATAAAAATGTTTTCTTTGAGGAAGTATATACTCATAACCCTCCATAATGGTTTGTAAAGAAAATGATAATTATCCTAAGCATATCCCCCGAGAGTGTCGTAACCAATAGTGCAGCAAGGCCCATTGTCGTGCACCAGTTCCCGTTTGAGTCTAGCTCAAAGCGGTGTTTTCAGGTTTTACCCTTAGGTAAATCTGTGCCAGAGCCGCCTCTACCTGCTCGTATCTAGACAGGGATGTATTGTTTGGAAAACTCACAAAATCTCTATAATACCAAAATTCTAGGAAGTTATTCTAAAATAATCCTCAAAGTCTATCTTTGGTCTATGTGATCTAATCATAATTGATCTAAATCTAGCTTCCAAGGTTAGTACTAAAATGCCTCTGATACCAACTGTAACGCCCCGAACGCAGTTACCCAGAGTCAGTGCATTATTGCGTAGAATTGGCATGATCACAAAAGATCAAGTCTCGAAAGATCGATTAGTTTAGTAGCCTTGGAAACACTAGATACATTCATAAAAGTTACATTACATCATAAAGTGAAAAACTAAAATAACAAAGTCTCCATAGTCCACACTCATATCCTCTTCTGACTATACCTGCAGGTCATTCATAAAATACTTCTTCACATCCTGGAAAATATTAAAACATTTAAAGGGGTGAGCTCAGATGCTCAGTAAGGATAACAATATTGAGGAAGCTTTCATAAATAAACATTAACATTTAATGCAATGTATAACTAAACCAAAAGATTTATTAAACTTGAACTTCAGCATAATATGGAAAAAATTAAATTAAATAATGCAATTTACTTAGTCACATGGATATTCTACTATTCGAATAATCACATGCAATATCAATAACAAATTTCATAATGATAGAATGCATAATGCCAGACTATCATAACCATGTAGCCAAGGCCTCGTGCCAAGACCACAAATAAGATTTTTTCAAGGCCTAGTTCCAGGAAACTAGTCTGTCTCATTAGACCTACCGATGCATCGAGGAGCTATAGCAGGCTCTACCCGTCACTTATTAAGTCCAATGCATTCCTCAGATGAACAGGTTTAAACATATCAGAAACCACAACATAATTGTATCACATAAAATGTGAATAAAGGAAACATAATATTTCCACACTTCAATCACAATATATCAATACAACACATTGATATAATAAAAACTTCATCAAAACCATCAAAAATAAAAGAAAAGTAAAACATGGTATTTATTTTTCTTAAAAAAAAGTTATGGATTATAGAGGGAGTCGAAACTCAAATAATAGTCACGGCGGTGGAGAAGTCGTTGTCGCTGAATATGTAATAAAAACATTCCTTTTGTCGTTTAGTAGAAACGCTTCGTATAAAAATATTCCTTTTGAATAAAAGTAAAATTCAAAGGGGTTTATACACCGTATAAATGAATGTTGTATATAAAACCAAATATACCTCAATGAAATGAGATTGAGACGAAGTCCTTAAAAAGATCATTTTTTAAATAAAATAGATCTATTATGTGTATTTACTATAAGAACACATAAAGAAAGTAAAAAATATAGGATAGGACATAATAATATCATGACATAATTTGAAAGTAGGAGATTAACCAAAAGAATGGAAGTCAGGTTAAGAAATTCCCTTACCTCGTGTCCGACTTGACTCGAGTGTTTTTTAACCTTTTGAATAATAAACTAGAGTTAATTTATAATCGCTTAAGAACCCTTTTCAAGTTTATTATTCCTTTTATATCACTTATTACCATGTTATGAACATTATGTAATTATTTATGTTAATAACGATCGTTATGTCGATCTTTGGTACTTGAGTCAAAAATAAACTTCTTAAAATTAAAAGGTGTTCATGTGGTAAAATATCCATTATATCATAATTATATTCAAGATTTAGATATCATATAAATAATATATATCCAGTATATACATTCATTTATAATATTACATAACATTTAGAGGTAAGAAATGAAATGCACCATTCATGGAGACGGTAAGCCGTACATAAGCATGAACGCTAATTTCATTACTATTTCAGATTTAATGGAATGAAGTTATAATTATATAAAGGTATAATATAATTCCAGTATAATTTATAATACCATTTACTCCATCCTTTATACATCCCACATATGGCATTAACGATTCAAATCACTTTGAGGGGGCGGTAGTCTGCACTTCCTAAAGTGAAAATATAGTGTTTACCCATAATGAAAACCATAAAGGTATGCCATAAATGAAAAATACATAAGCTTAAGTAAAAGATAAACATATCATATATCATATATAAATATAATGACATCTTAATGGCCACCTTTTAAGGTGTTATATGAGGGTTGAACAATCATCATTTCGTGAGGCAGAAATTTGCCATCCACGGAAACGTTATGTTCTTTGACCATTGGATGTAGGTGTGTGTAAGTGTAGCTCGAATACATCTTATAAAAACATCCTAGTATATTTAGTATACTGGTGTTGTTACAAAATATATTAATAAAAGAGTTTAGGGGGTTGGGGAAGCAAAATAATAAAATATAACATAAGTGAAGACATTACCATAAAATCGGGTAACTCTTTTTTGATTTGAACCAAAGGCTTCCTTGGGAATAATTATGCCCAAATTCAGGCTTCTAGGATTAAGATAGGGAAGGTGGGAGAGTATTTGGGCACAGTATGGCCGAGTCAAAGGGTTTGATGGTGTGAATAAGGTGGTAGAGGTGGGGGCCTTTTATAAGAGGAGAGGAGGGGCACTCTTGGAAAGATTGAAATGTTACATTATTATGAAATGTTTTTCAGATTTTAAAGGTCTCAAAATGATATATTTAGAGGCTAAGGTGATAAGGTTTCTAAATATACTCATCCAATAGGTTTTTGAAAAGTTTAAGCCTTATATTTTACATTATCTATTCATTTTATTTAAATCGTTAATTAAGGAGGTAATTGCTGCATCATCATGTTGTCATAAATAATTTAATTTATTTCATTTCTAAAAATTATAAACAAACTATCATGATGTAAGAAATCTCTTTAGATTTATAATGAATATTTATAGTAAAAAATATGACTTGTATAACCCCATTTAATTTTTTTAGTAAAACAACTCATGTTTGTGACATTCTTATTTTAACATTAAATAAAACGTTTTAATGTCATTTTCCTACCAAAGTGGCTCCATGGGGTCCCCAAGTTGACCCATGGATTGTATGGGTTGGACATGACTCATCAAATAGGGTTAGGACAAGTGTAATGTTATTTTCATATTTTTATAATATCATTTTAACTTAATTTTCACTAATTACCTTGAATCACGATTAATTAAACTTAAAAGTTACTATTCACCAAAAAATTATTTTAATCCCATTGAACCAAATTTTAATTCCTAACGACAACCATGTATGTCGGTTTTTTGAAAATAAAATCACAGAAGTGGTAATGTTTCATTTAAATGAAAAATCAGTTTTTTAACTACCACTTAGTGGTTTCACTATTCATCAAAAATTAAAGTTTTTCAGTACAATGCCAAAATTTCACCCTAAGAAATAATTGATATTCCGGATTCAAAAATGATTTATATTTTATAAAATTACAAACATATAAGTTTCATTAATTAATTTCATAATTAATTCCCGCTGTCACAACAAATAGCATGTTTTTGAGAAACAATATATATCAAAAGATTGACAATTGTTTATGTCCAATTTCAAAGTGAAATTAATTCTAATGACCACCATTGAATAAAATGGTAAATATATATTCTAATTTTACTTTAAACCCTCTAAATTTTATAATTTATCACTATAAATTATTTTGATTAAAAAATCTCTTTTAAGTATTTTTCACTATTCATAAAAAAATTGGAAGTTCTCAGAAAAATACCAAAACTTCAACATAGGATAATTTCGATATTCCAAATCCAAAAATGAAGCACATTTGGAAAGGTAAAATTTATAAAATTTAAAAAATTAGGCATTAATATTCATAATATCTACTTTGATTGGTTGTGGTTTGTGTTTAAAACTCGAAGTTGCGTACAACACACGCTTCTGTATTATTCAAAGAGAAGTGTACCGTGGAAGCTTGGGGTGTTACACTATAGAGATATAAAACCATCCATTGTCGATTAATATCAGGTATGCTTTGGGAATTATATCAGTGAAAAATTCTGTATGTATTCAATCATCTTAGTTTATTATAGAGAATCATAAATTTATGAGTTGGCATATACTATGTTTACATGTTTTTTGTCTACAGGTCAATTGATTCCATGAGAAAAGAAATTATATTATCATGTATAAAATGTTTTCAAATATATATTTTAGAAGGTATGTTCATATGGAAATATAACTGTGTTTGAATGAGAAAACCCTTAACCCCTTTGTATCTTGAGTAGAACTCCATTTTTAAAGAGGCATCCATTTGATTACAATTATGTATTAGGGAATTTTTTTTTTTTCAATGATGCTATGGCACATAGGGTCATATATAATTCCAAAGATAAATGATTTATTTTGATATAGAGTTTTCTTCCAAAATTTGGGAGTAGTTTTGATAATCATATAAAATTAATTTAGGATGGAGTCACAAATAGTTGTGATGTTTTTTCATAATCTATATGGATTTAGGGAATATTGGAGGCTTTTTATAAATATTCACTAAATCTTACATCACAACATGATGATGGTCACTACACTATGGTGGATGTTTGTTCGTGGTATTTTATACCAAATCTTGATGCATATGAGAATGATATGAGATACCATTTTTTTGATTCATCTAGTGTCGTTATCATTATCATTAACTAGAAACTCATCATGAGATGATGTCTATATATAAACCTAATAGTAAAATAATATCAATGGTTAGATAATTAAATGAAGGGGAGAGAAAAATATTTTCCAATTATGTAATGTTTGGAACATTTTAAACTCTAATGTGAACATTAATATGATGCATGAGTCCTATATAAGGGAGTTCTAGAACTTTAGTGAGGTTAGACAACATATTATTGATTATTTCTCATATAACCAAAAATCTCCTAGACTAGAAATTTTAGGTTTTCATTAGAGTATATGATAGCACACCATTTGGATAAAGGAGGTCCTTCCATAGTATTGGAAGATTAAAATTGATGGTGGATATCACTCGAGGCAAAAACCCTTCGGTTGTTACTTAAGGAACTCGATAAAACTCACTAATACTTAATATTAAAATCATATATATTGAATTATATATGGATTATAATTTTATGATTTTATTATATAATTTTATCTCAGATAGATCATGGGTATTGAATTATTTTTTTCTTCTATTGTAAATTTGAATAAATATGTTAGATGAATACCATAAAAATAAAATATAATCATTTTTCTAAAATTAAAACAACAATATTTTATTAATTTTATACATTAAATAACATTCATCCAATATAATAATAAAATAATTTAGCATTATGAGATGATAATATTATCTATATAATGTTTCATTCCTCGATCCCTCCACAACTCAAATAATCACTATATGTTTAACAATATTTTTTAACACTATTGTTTTATTTATTTGATTAAAATTTAGAATGACATAAGTTGTAAGTAATATAAAAGGTAAAAAATAGAAATACTTCATAGAATTATAAATATAATTGAATTATAATCATTTCATTTCTTCTTATTTACATTATTAAAATTAATTTTTAATGGACTTTCTTTCAACTATTAATGAAAAATTCCATTAACTTATTTCTTTCCCCCTTTCATTAGTCTTTTAGGAGTATGTTTCATAGGAAAATTTGGTTTTGATCCTTACATTCATATTTTCCTTTACTTATTTATTTTCACAAAAAAATTGAAATATATATTTATTTATATCCTTATCATCTTGGTGAACCATATCCAAAAGAAATAGAATAATATTATCCATATTATTCATTATATATATATATATATATAAATAAAACTATATAAACTTAGTGGTAGGTATAAAACAATTAGATGTATAGTTGTATTATATCATTTTTTTATCCTAATGATTCTAAAATTATATATAGTCAATCATCTTGAGTACATGAGGACCATCCCAAATTATGTATACTAACTTACCCATGATTTGGGGGATGAACCCCTTCACACCTGACTATTTGTCTCCTGAATATTTATGACTTAACATTGTTTGATTGGTTTTATTAATTATTATTAAGTGTTAATATGTATATCATAGTGAATTATTGGTGTTTTAGTGATAATACCAAAATTAATGTAAGAAGAAGACACCCATGTATCAGGGTAAATAAAGAAGAAGTAATATCTTTTTGAGAATCCTATAAAATCAAAAATTATAGAGCTAGACCTCAATTGAATTTAATGTGATGAAGTGTGAGAAGTATTGTTTAAAATAGTTTGAATATAATATATAATAATGGAAAATCTAGATTGTAAATCATGTGTATGCAGAAATTGTGTGTGACTATTTTTAAAAGGTTTAAATATCCACATGAGTCAGAGGAAGCTAACTTAATATGTGAAGAAATCGTATAATGTTTAGTTGGAAAGTAGGAAACTAAAAACAATAAAAATAAATACACTTGGATAATGTTTTTATGATTTTTTATATTGAGGATAAAATTTAAAGAAAATAGTGTTCATTGGAATACACTCACTTGAGTATTCTAAATGTTGTAAAATCGGTTAGGGGCATGATGGATGAGTTTTGAATTATTCTATAATTCACACATATAATTGAAGCTATTATGAGGTGATTTTAATGGAATTATAGAGTTCATATAGAATCATATTAGTTTCATTTATGTATGTCTAGAATTTTGTTGTTCAAGATGGGATAAAGGATAAGTATTTGTAATTTTGTATAACATATAATTATATAATAGTTCATGTCCAACATATGACAATGCGAGTCATGTGTTATACTTTTCAGACATGTATTAATTTTAATAGATCCCAAATTTGAAGTGAATATTTAATTTAGTGTAGATTATATGAATCCCAGTGAATCACTTCTGGCATTGTGTACTGTATTTAATTCTCAGAAGCTTGTTTTATTACTTTGGGGCTGACAATGACTTTGCGTATGAGTCTCTATATTCACATAAGAATTCTAAATCATACTGTAGACTTTGGTGCTACCTTTTGACTTTGAAATTGAACAATATTAATTCACATTGGGTATACTATTTTGAGATTCCATGTATAACTTTACTCTATGTGCTTGAATTTAGACTTATAAAAAACATAAATCTAGAAAATTCTAGAATTGAATATTCTGAATAAAAAATCAGATGTGTTGTTTCCAAATTCATTTTTTCATGTTTAGAACATCAGGGATATTTTTTTCACATAATGAATTACCAAGGCCCCATATAGTATGGTGGCATATCTAAAGTGAGACCCAAATCCAAATTATAATAGGATAAGTTCTAGTGATTGGCATAGAGCTGGAAGAACACACTCAGAGTGTCCTTATCCCACAACAACTTGCAACAGACTCATATGTCCAACATATAATATAAGAAACAACACCAAAAGGATATAAAATAAATAAATAAATTTTCCTGAATAATAAAAATTCACGATACATCCAATTATATCCATAAGATAACAAAATAAAAAAAAACAGAATAAAAAGGAGAAATATACGTTCGACAGTTCAAAAGAGAAATTGACAATTAGGAAATGCGAAGAGTCTATAACTATAAGCTTAATCAACCCAAAAAACTATCTCTTACTACCATAATATCCTAGTATCACCAATTATATCACATCATGAAATCCACCATGGTAACATGATGTTAACTCTAAATAATATTTTTTAACTCCACTCTCATTATTTTGTCTTTGACTTGTAGAACATCTGCACCAACACAATATATATGGTCCTATGTCTCGTACATGGGTGACTATAAACATACACTATATGTCACCCAGAAAACCATAAATATAATATAAAGTAATAATAATCTCAAATCTGAGAAATAGATTTTTATAGGAGGATAGTTAGGAAAAAAATAAATCCACACCATTTCATGATTCCTGACAATGGGAATCCGTCAAAAGGAAGTCAAAAAGAGTAACCCTGATATGAAAAAACATTATAGATATTAGGGATGCTAAGATATACCAAAATTCATAGTCTCAATCCTCAAAGACACTTAATATGATTATATGGATGTGCTAATAACACTCAAGATTCCATGAGGTCATAATTTTATACCCAACTACAACATGAAATCTAAAAGGAAACTGCCAGGGTGCCAAGGAATCAAAGGTCATTAAAAATTCATCACTGCACATGACTATATTACCCTTACTGACTCTAGAATCAAATAATTATATGGTAATAAACATTCTCACACAATAAATAATTACACATTACTAGATAGAAATGGATAATCCTAGTCATGGACATAAGAGGTTCTTAAGTTCCATAGTACTATCCCAACCATATTATCTATCCTGAGGAGCTCTTCCATATCAGCTGCCAGTCTAGAAGCCCCAACCAAATCATATGGTAACCCACTTAAAAGATTTTGGAGGATCCATTCCTCATCAAAACGTTGAAATTACTAACTCCAATGTAAGATACATTTCCCCTCCAAGATATATAGATGAAGGAAATATCAATCCTTTGATACAATATCATTGACTTAGATATGTGGGTAAAATACCAACTCAGTTTGATTATATTGGTAGATGATACAAGACCCATTCTCATGTGATAGAAATATCAACTACCTATGAGGTTTTTATTCTTAAGGGGTTAGACAAAATATCTACCATATAATAATAAGATGATAAATCCATGCAATATTGAAGAATCTAAGGTCAAGGGGATACGTGTGGCTTTCCTAGGGTACATGGTCTGTTTTCCCAGTTAGACACTCGTCCATGCATTTCAATCTATATGATGTTTATAAACCCAACAACATGGCTTGTAGGGGGTCAAAAAATGTGTCATTCCTTTGGAAATATGTGACATGTAACTTGGTTTACCAATCCAAATACCTCCAATGATATATGATATGTGTCCTCGCACACAGGATGTTTAGGTCCATTTGGGTCACTAGGATTGTACACATAATAGACACCTTTTAGTCTAGGTAGTGTATTCATGAAATGTGAATTATCCACGTGGATGTTTGATCCTTAACTCTAAAAAACACAAATAGTGCATAAAAATAGACTATATGACATGTGTTATTGGAATTCAGAAAACATGAAGTCATGAAATTTCTAAAAACATCAATTAATTTCACATCTTTATATCCCTCCACCCCTTCCACCATGAACGACCTTTATCATATTGGAAGCACTCATAATCCATGTTTATCATCATAAAATATTCTCTAAAAGTCAGATTCCTACAATTATTCATTGAAAAAACAACTTATTAGTTTCTATCATGGAATATTATTTATCATGCACTCCTTGGATCTTGAAGAAACCCAAGTTGATCCCTCTTCAGAATACCATCATCAACATCCTACCTTTTTAATAGAACATTCCATGATTTTGAATTTACAGAAATGATATATGTAACCAATGATTTATGTATCAACAAATTTGGTTCCTAGAATTTTTCAAACCACTCGGTGATCAGAACACATATAATAGAGGGAGAAATAGAATATTGGAAAAAGGGATCAATAGAAATTAGATATTTTTGGTTGGGAAATATTTTTGGATTGTGTCTGAAGAGACGATTTGGGATATGAATAAAATAATCAATCCAAAAAATATTATTATTAAATAAAAAAGTCATAATTTAATAGGATTCATGATAATTGATTCTAGATTAGATGGTTTAGGTCTAATACAAAATCATAAAAAAGATGTAATAAATCCATAAAAGAAAACCCTAACTAAAATTGATAATTTCTGATGCTTTAATCCATTATGAAAACCATATATTATTTCATCATCACCATAAATATATATCTATAGAAATTATTATAGATTAAATCCATTTTATTCATCCATATTTACCACCACCATGTTCATCCTCTCCTCTCCCCTGTCCACGGTTTGTCAGTAAAATTTTCAGCTAAACCTCAAGTGGAAATATAAGTAGAAATAAATACATTTTTCCTATGATTTTTCAAAAAACTAGAACAATAAATTAATTAATTAAATATAGATAATCCTACTGTGATTGTGAAAATCAAAGAATACAGATGATAACTGAACTAATATTTTATAAAGGGTTAACACAATGTTCTGTACTAATCAGAGGTCCCAATTTTCCCATCCTTGTTTCAATTTGAGATATATCAAATTTCTTTGAAAATCCACATAGACCCATTAAAATAATATAATATTTTTATTATATTATTTTCGAGGTTCAGATACACTCACTTTCACATGATATATTTATCAGGGATTTAATTCATATTCTAGATCAAATATAACCTTCAATTTTTATTTACATGATCATCTATGAGAGTAAAATCACTATTTTTACTTTAAGGAGATTTTGAAACAGAAAAAATTAATATCAAGATGACTCCCACTCATGTAAAATCCACATAAATTAAATTTTCCCAACTGTAAGACTTTTCTTCCAAAAAGGTAAAAAATTAGAGCTGAATAACCACATGGAGCATGATAAAACACATGTGTAATATAAAGAAAATCACAAATAGTTATTTTGGATTCTATATACTGGTTGTAATTGAAATTATTATGTCAATTATTTTGAAAGAGAACACCCCCATCATTTGTGGAGATTCCAACAATATTATGTCTTAATTTAGAATGATACATGTAAATTATTCTACCAAAGACACGATCTTCTTAGCCTATAAATTTCATTTGATATTTTCCCAACTCATAGGATTATATAAGCACAAAATAATTGCATACCGTATCTAAATGATCCCTGAAAAGATCAACTTTTGTGAGACAACCTTACTCTCCAACTCCTAAATAGAATATTATATTGACATCATAGATGGAAACCCGTTATTGCACCACAACCACACCAGGAACATAACCAACATTCCATGCTAGAATTTGAAAATTTGTGAGCTAAAAATCTTCTTATTATTTGATTCATCATTATATACCATAAAATCCCATCAACAAACTTACTCCATCAATTATGGATATTCATTTATGATAAATATAATCCTTCTATCTAAACCTCAACACAATCATTCCTAATGTTTTTTCCTTTCATACCATGATATCTAACCAACTCACAACTTTAGTTAAAGATATATTGATAGGGTTATCATATCTCATTTTTAAAATCTATTGAGGATATAAGTTTTCATAAAAACCAACCTTACCAAATGATAAATAAAACTTCACTACTTTTTGGTTGACCCAATCACCAATTATTTTAAGTGGACAAAGCTGACCACTAAAATAACCCTTCTCTATAAAATCTTGACTAAAATTAAGGACATGAATGAGATATAATGATCAAAAAAATTATAAATAACTTCCTTAAACACTAAAACCAATTTTCAAATGTGATCAGAATGTCTAAACATAACCAATGGCCATGAATCATCAATAGACACACCTTAAAGAGATATCTTCCAATAGGATTCCCATATCTATACCCATCACATGAACCTATGAAGAATATATTTCCTATATAATGTCAATCCTTTTACAAATATTATTACATGATTCAAAACATAATCATCCATTAATAAAAAACACTTAATTTGAGGCTATGTTTCTCTAAATATAAGATCATGATACATATAAAGTAAATAAATCAATAAATCAATAATTTATTCTCTATAGTGAGCTTTAATTCCATTAATCCTATTAAAAGTTCATGGTATATCCAAAAAAACATGAAGGAATGGGGTAAGATAAAATGGATAGTAAAGGAATAAACATGATAAGGAAACATAACATGTGATTCAAAGACATAACATGATATCATAAAAGAGAGGGCACATGGTTAATCACATGGAATCATAACATTAATAACATGATATATTAATAGCATGAAGTCATAGGTATGAGGAAATAATGTAAAAAATAAAAAATTTTAAGTCAAGGAAAACTACCAAGACAACATCTCATGGTGGACAGAGTCCCATAACGGATTAGGATCACTCCATAATCTCATGCATGATGCATCATAAGGGTAAAACATTTCTGAATACATTTTAGGTTTATATAATTATACAACCACCTATAACATTCATTGCATGTACATGATTATATGTTCTATATAAGAATATTAGTCATAAGGAATAACAAAAAAATCACCCATGGAAAGAAAGTGGGTGGCATAATCATGCCTTATATCATAACCAAAGTAAATTTCAAAATGATGGAAATTGAGAAATATTCATAGAGAATGTATTACCCCTAAAAATGTTAAGGAGAGTGATAATGAATTATATGTAATGGGAAAATATAAGGAACTTAGTATAATTAAATAGCATTAATTTTTTTCTTCATTTAGGAATAATAGTACTTTTAAAAGTATAAAAAAATACATAAATAACCTTTATACTTTTAAAATACCTTTTGAAAATAAAACATAAAAAGAAATGACGAAATATTTTTCTTTGAAAATAAGCATGGAAAATTATAATTTATGATTTATTGAAAATAATTATCATTATAGTAGGTAATTTTTTACATGTCGAGTATGTTAAAATAACGATTACTTTCACATTTTTATAAGAAAGGTAAAAAGGTACCTCAATAGATAAATATGGGAATATTTATTATAAAACATATTTTTAATAAAACATGGGTAAGAATTTCTTTAATAAATAATTATAGAATATTAAAAACATTTGATATTTTTTTAGGAAACATGGATTTAGAATGAAGGGGATTTTATAACCAACAGGGAATAATGTTAGAATATTATAGAAACACTGTATCAATCATTTTAAGTACCTAATAAAAGAATATTATAATATTAATTTAAAATTTCATTAGTTAACATAGTATAATAAAATGAAATTGGTTTATGATACAATGTTAAAATAATTACCTTTAATGGAAATTCATTCATAAATAATCTCAATTAAAATTAAATTGAAGAATTAACCCATACCCCTTTGGAAAAGATTGAAGCATAACCCCCCTGAATTATGTAAGTGAATTTTAAATTAAAATATAATTAAGTATTTATGATTCATGATATAATATTTTAATGGGATTTATGTATACCATGTTAAATAAATTAGGTGCATAAAAGAACATGTTTCTCAAATAAAGATGTTTGGAGATGGATACCATTACTGCTTTGGTAACTTTTGAACCATAAACTTGTTAATGAAATAAATTAAAATGGAACATTAAATAATAAAGGGATAATATATTAATTATATAAAATATCAAAAAGATATTATATAAACCACAAAAAATAAATTAATGGCTAATTTGATATATGCCTGGTAGATGTAAAAGTTAGATGAGAAACCTCTACCTTTAGTCCCGACTTGTAATGTATGTCCTCTGACTCCTATATAAAAACATTATATAAATATTTTCTTATGAAAATTATATAGGTACAATCCATTATAAATAATTTAATTACTTCATTTATTTTATTGACATATTTAATTTCATACTCACTTATGTCCACATTGAGTATTTTATGGATGGTTAGTTAGTAATTTAAGAACAACATTAGTATGTTGAACGTCATCAATGGTACCCTATAAAATCATCTCCATAATAATAATAATGAAATAATTATCATTTATTGAATAAAGTATACTTTTAAAACCAATATTTATTTATTGTAATGAAAAATGATCCATACTAGAATCGGGGAGATGGTAGATGATATGTATGAATTGGTAACATTTCCATTTTACAATAATCATGATAGAAATGAGGTAAGTGTTATTTCATATTTCAAGAATTATAAATATATCATAAATATTATATTATTTCATTAAATAAATTAAATATTACATCCATTTTATTTAGTAATAAAAGAAATTTAAAAATATAGTATATCTCTTCGTGAGTCAATAATCCTTCATACATAAGAATGACATTACAAGTTTGAAATGATTGTAAGGTAAGAATGTATATGATATATTATTTTTCAATAATGTTTAATATTTCATAATTATCATGTATAGATTTTAAATCCATCATTATAAACATCCAAGATAGAGGATTCTGGAAAATGATTTACATCGGTTCGTAATGTGGTAGTCCTCTTTATAAGTGTTCGATGGTTTTATTTCCCAATTGGTGGAAGTAGTGAAGTATTTATGTTATCCATTAAAATAATAAAATATCAGTATATAGGATATATTGGTGTTAATATATTGGAAGTCTTAATATATAACTGGATATGGATATGGAATACGTTAAAAGAAGGATCTTGGTGATGAAGTTTGTCTTCTCTTAGAGGAGCCTCATTTGGATATATTTTTAAAGACACTTAGATTAGTATTTTGGTAAGAAATAAAGACCTAGAGTGTGGAAACCAATTTTGGGTTGAGATTTTTTAATGTTTTTTTGATCCAAATGGCTTGATATTTTTAATGGCGGAGACCCTCATGGTCCATCCCTTTTCCAAATTTCTAGATCCTAATGGTGGCGTCTTGAGGGTAGGATGCCATTTCGGTGTGTGACCGATTGGTGTGACATGATAGGTGTGTCACCAATCGGTGCAACTGATAGGAATGGTACAATCGATGTGTCACCGATTGGGGGGATAGGATTGGTGTGTCACCGATTGGTGTGACACAATCAGTGTCACACAATCTGTGTGTCGCCGATCGGTGCGACCGATCGGTGTGTCCTCGATCGGTGTAACACGATCGGTGTCACACAGCCTTGTTGAGATTTTTTTCTACAATTATTCCAGTAACGCCACTTTTAAGCCTTTTTATACTTTTGGAAGTGGTTTAAGACCTTTTTTATCCCCATAATCAATGTTTAAATTCCTAAGAGTGGGGAGACCCTAAACGGACCCAGCTGTGGGTCCGTGTAACGTTTCCCTCTGTTTATATAAAATCCTTTAAAGTCACAGCTGTTACCACATTTTCCTAATGAGAGTTATTAAATAACAATTAATCTCATCGTGTGTAACCCCCCAACTGCGTGGTGAAACCATGATCCGCCTTTATAGCCACCAAAGATCTTATTATCTAGTAACGTTCGAGCTCATCATTATATCTCACTATCTTTCCTCCTTTTCTTCTTCTTGGCTGGGTTCATTCATCCCTTGGAGCATTTGGAGTCCCCTTCTCGAGGCAAGTGGTGTGCATGTACCAGAGCCCTTACTGCTCATCCTTGGAGTCCCGGACACTCCTCCCATACAAGTTGGGCATCCCTAGTACTTGGCGCGTGGAGAGAAACACCGATCTTTGATCATCCAAGTAGGGTTCCCCATCTTCTCTCTTTACTGTGTATCATGAGAGGTGGGTACACTATTTTTTCTATGGGGATGGATGAAACCAAACATTAATGAAGATAACAAAAAGAATTTTAAAGAATAAATGGGGGTGTGATCGATGTTTTTGCTGTTTTCTTTTCATACAATTGATTATTTATGTTGTGGATTGTTCGGGCCTATGCCCACAAAAAATTATGCCTGTTGGTGGTCATTCTTTGTGCATTAATGAACCTCCATCCTCTGTGACGATTTAATGGATCAATCATGGGAATTTGGTTAATAACGTAAACTCGGATGATTAAATGAATGTCTAGTGAACAACAATCCTTGTGTGATCACCCCGGTTAACCAACAGAAAGAAGAACCTAATAAATAATTATGCTTGAATCTGGAAGTTTCCCTACTCTATTGGCAGTAGGTGTGTCTTCCTTCTATATTCTTATGAGGTTATGTGGATGAGTATGGGATCCTCTATTGTGGTACGATTGTTGGTTGTGAATCTAAAGCCGTGTGGGGATATATCTCGAGGCCTGGTTTGGTTCCAGTACTTTGAGGGATCTCACCGATCCATTTGTTGTTGTGACTACACAACAGAACCAGGAGTGAATGCTTAAATTGTTGTTTGGCTATTTCTCTCTCATTGGCTTGTGATTATGCCTGTTAGTTGCCCAGTAGTTTTTAATTTACATAAATGGGATCACTGGAACAATTAAAACAAGAATAGTCTCAATGGGGAATTGTTTTCTGGGATGAGTGGTGACATGGTCGTGGGTTCGGTGTTTCCTGTGAATGAATAGTAACAAGGGTGTTTGTGCTTAAGATGGTTTCAGAACTCCTAGGTTGGGATGAGTGCTTTATATATATATTATATAATTATAGATCTTGTGTTTCATATTCGCACCCCACCAAAGTGGATCACTTAGTGCCGAACACCCCCATTTCATGGGGGAAGGTGTTTTTTCCAACACTCCTATGAGTGGCTGGTTATTAGCTCCTTTTCTACTCACTTTCCCAAATATCCCAGGATTATTCGGGAAGGGTAGTTGTGGTGGTTTCCAAGGTGTGTGCGGGAAGGTTATTTCCCATGTGTCTTCGAGATGTGGCCCAGGTGTCTTCGGGCATGGCAGTGGTTGTTCTGGACCAGGTGTTTGTGGGCGTGGTTACATGTGGTTTTTGTGGCCCAGTTTTTTGTGGGTGGGATATGTGGTTGTGGCCCAGGTGTGTGCGGGTGGGGTGTGTTAGTGGGATTGAATTGAGAGTGGTAGGAGAGGTCCGATGCGTAGGATTTTTTCAATAACCAGTGGGAAAGTTGTGCGGGGTACCCAAAAATCGATGTGCTATAACTATACATTACTTGATTTTCATTATTTAGGGAGTGTGCCATGGTGAGGCTTGGGAGGATAGTTCACCCTGTTTGGTGATTGGGTTATGTTCATTCACAGAGGGCATTAGAATGCCTCCCCACTTGTGCACAAGAGTCTTTGGTTTTCCCTACTGAGTATACTTTTATGCTCAACTTACGTATATCAAACTATTTTTAAGATTCCAGGAGGACTTCAAGGATCATGTAGGATTGTACTAGTTCGGAAGTTGGGGTAGTTTCTGTTGCTGTTTTTCTTCTCTTTGGTAATTTTTTTGGGGTTTTTCTTGCACATTCTAACTTTTACTTTTGGAACATGAATATGGAATGATTTGTTTTGGATTTACATGTGCTTCCACTTTTGGTGTTGTTGGGATTTAATATCTCATCTCACAATCTTATTAAATAAAAAGGGTAATGCCTTCCATCTTGTGTTTGATTCTATACCCTTGGTGCTAGTCACCACTCTGGGACATATTGAAGGCGGGTCTTGGGGGGTCATTATCTATCTTACAATTTGAAGAAGGAAGGGTCTGGAAACCTACTATCCCTTCCCTCATCTTGGTGAAGGCTGGCCGTGATAGAATGGTATCGATAGAGTATGGTGGATAGATAGGATGGATTCTAGGGTTAGGCACAGTGAGGATTACATGGGTTGGTAGGGAAACCGTGTTGGGTGATCTTGGTGCGTGAAAGAGGCCAAGGAAGACTGTCTTGGAAATGGGATTTTTGGGACCCCTTGTGACCCGATGCAAGAAGTCTGGGCCTACTGAACGACCAAGTGAGGCTGCACTGATTGTAGGGTAGAGACCCTTGGGAAGGTACATGCATCATAATGACTTGTGTTCTTATGTTTCATGGGTATTTTGGGGATTTAAAATGAATATGAAGTCTAAGAAAATTTAAAAGCAATATTCTACACTACTTGGGCTTAGGCATTCCTTGTTTACCCTACAGCTATGGCACTCAGACGGTGACCATGAGTAGTGCGCGTGATCGAGGCCCAGGTGGTTGACTTGGTAGATTGACAGAGGGCTGACGGAGAAGAGGATGACAATCAGTGGAAGAAGATGCTTCATGCTTTTCAGCAGCAGACCCTCGGGAAGTACGAGGGAAGCATATCTGACGTGGAGATAGAGAGATGGCTAGAAGAGCTAGTGATATCTTTTATCTTGATCCGATCTCCAATGGAATAATGGGTTCCTCTGGCTGTAATCCAGATGTGGGGATCAACACGTCAGTGGTGGAAGCTTTATCTTGTGGAGAAGAGGGAGGCTATGGTGACATGGACTGACATCGAGAGGGAGTTCTATGGAGAATTCCTATCTTCCACAATGAAGGTTGAGAAGAAGTATTAGTTACTCCCCCTTTAGTAGTGGAGCATGTTAGTGAGGGAGTTTGGGATCAAGTTCAAGGATCTACTCCACTTTGCTCCAGACCACTTTCTTGATGTGGAGCCTTGGGTGAGAAGTTTGGAAGAGGCACTTCGACCTTATCTTCAGCATTCTGTTACTCCCTTAACCCTACCGACATACATGGAGGTCCAGAAGAAATGTGAAGTGGTGGAGAGGATGCACATGCTGGGAGATTTATCACGAGAAGGAGTCCAGTTGGGATCATCGAAGGGGAAGGCCGTCAGTAGCAGACCTCTAGCATCACGACCCTCTAGGTTCTGACCAGTAGGGAGTAGGCCCCAGGAGTTCCAGTTCCCATATCATAGTCCTCACCCCTTCCTTTTGGGCTTAGGACCGAGGTGACTCATCTGTGTCAGCCATTTCCACCTTCAGAATTAGTGCTCAGACTGAGTACAATACAATGGGGGTGGGCATGTGCATCACCCACCCCAGCCGCAATAGTTTTCTGCCAGGCCCTTTTAGCAGTAGCAGGGATAGTGAGCTCCCGCTCCTCCAAGGTCCAACATCGTATGGGGAGGCTGGCCTCAACGTTCTACTTAGTGACCTCGACCAGGGAGCGGTTGAGGAGTTGGCTGATAGCCGAGGGGTATGGGAGCTCAGTGTGGGTAGTTACACGCCACAGATGTAGCAATCTAGCAGGGCTGGAAGTCGTTTGATGTACGATCAGCTTGTTTAGTACTCTTGCCTATGCCTTGTTCGATACATGAGCTTCACACTCCTTTGTTGCTCCCAATCTGGCCTATTCTCTGGGTATAGATACTGAGATACTTCTAGTGCCCCTGGTGTTGAGTACACCAGTCGGAGGTTAGACCAACTTTTTTTATATTTGTTGAGGGTGTAGACTGATGGTAGGGCCACATCAGTCAATCAGGGATCTTCTACTGTTGCAGATGCATCCATACGATGTCATCCTAGTCATTGACTAGATATTCTATATATGTGGCATTATTGACTGATTCTGAGGAAGGGTTGTGTTTTCAGATTTGGGCGGCCAATGTGTAACTTTCATCGGCGAGCGGGGTTGCCAGAAAAGCTGTAGGCGAGAGGATCCCCTACATTCCTTCTTAGCTGAACTATCAGTGGATTCAGTGGATGTAGAAATGGTGGAAGTATCAGGGATCATCAGTGAGTTTATGGACGTCTTCCTTGAAGAAGTGGAAAATCTACCCCCTCAACGTGATGTTGAGTTTGGGATAGACTTGCAACCTGGTGCCCATCCGATTTCAATGGCTCCCTACCGGATGATGCCTTCTGAGTTGCGGGTTCCGATTGACGATCTGATGAAGAATGGTTTTGTTCAACCAAGTGCATCACCATGGGGTGATCCTGTCCTATTCACTAAGAAGGAATATGGTGGTCTCAGGCTGTGCATAGACTATCAGAGAATGAATCAGGTAACGGTTAAGAACAATTACCCTATCCCAAGGATATATGATCTCCTTGACCAGCTGAGGGGAGCAGGTTGGTTCTCTTAGATCAATCTATGGTCGGGATATCACCAGTTGACGGTGAAGGAGAGGTACATGTCAAAGACTTCCTTCAGGTGTAGGTATGGACAATTTGAGCTTGTAGTCATGCCTTTATGCGTTACGAATTCACCAGCTGTGTTAATGGGACTCATGAAATTCGTCTTCCCTGAATACCTGGACCGGTTTTTAGTCGTGTTGATTGACAACATCCTGATCTACTCAAGGTTAGTAGAAGATCACACTGAGAACATGAGAACAATTTTAGAGTTCCTTCGATAGTACCAAATCTATGGGATATTGTCCAAGTGCAAGTTCGAGACTCGAGAAGTGCACTTACTTGGGAACACGGTGTCCGAGAAGGGAATAGCGGTGGACCCATCGAAGGTCGAGGCGGTTGTTTCTTGGGCAGCACCCAAGAGCATGACAGAAGTTTGTAGTTTCCTAGGTTTGACAGGTTACTACCAGAGGTTCATGCCGAACTTCTATCGAGTTTCATCACCTTTGACCCTTGACCAAGAAGGACCAGTATTTCGTATGGGATGGACAGTGCGAGGAAACCATCACCTATCTGAAAGATAAGTTGGATAGTTCCCCAGTGCTGAGGTTTCCAGAAGAAGGGGTGGCATATGAGGTGTTCTATGATGCTTCAGAACAAGGCCTCAGGTGTGTGCTAATGAAACGACAAGGGGTGATCTCTTATGTGTCTAGACAGTTACGTCCCCATGAATGTAATTATGCCACCCATGATCTGGAGCTTGTGGTGGTCATATTCAGACTAATGTTGTGGAAGTATTACCTCATCGGGGAGCACTTCATGGTCTTCATGGATCACAAAAGCTTGAATTATATCATCTCCCTGTGGGACCTAAACTTATGGTAGTGATGGTGGATGACGTTCCTTCAGGACTACGACTTCGAGATTTCTTACACATCAGGAATAGTGAATGTGGTGGCTGATGCCTTGAGCAGGAAGTCGCAGAAGGATGCTATTCGAGAGTCGACAGATTCTTGGAAGGCGATGGAGGAGTTGGAAACCCTACAATTGGATGTAAGGGAGGATGGTGGTAGAGGTTGTCTGTTTCAGATGACATGTCAATCCTCTCTCCTACGACAGGTGGAGGAGTCTCAGTGGGGAGACATAGAGAGTGAAGTAATGTGTGTCTGGGATAACTAAGGTGATGCTCCAAAAGTGTGGATTAAGGATGGTCAAAATTATATTCTGTTTCGATGGAAGTTTTTTGTTACCGAGACGATGTGAGAGAGAGTTCCTGGTGAGTTCTACAACTCACCTTTAGCAGTGCCCCAAGAATTTTCCATTATGTACCAGGGTCTGAGGAGTCAGTTTTGGTGGCCCAGGGTAATGTGGGTGGTAGAAGAGTTCGTGGCCAGTTGCCTAGTGTGTCAGCAGGTGAAGGCTGAACACCGTGTTCCAGGCAGTCTTTTATAACCTTTAGATATCCCCGAGTGGAAGTGGGACGACATATTGATAGAATTATTCACATGACTGCCCAAGGTTCAAGGAGGTTGTGATGTTATCTGGGTAGTGGTGGACCGATTAATGAAATCGGCTCACTTTCTGGTGATCAAGGAGTCAGGTGCAATGGATTCCTTAGCACAGAGTTACGTGGATGAGGTGGTGCAGTTTCATGGAGTTCCGAGGTCCATAGTCTCAGATAGGGATGCACGGTTTACCTCACGAGTTAGGAGAGGATTGAAGCTTGCTTTTGGCACCCAGATACGTCTTAGCACTTCTTTTCACCCCTATACAGATGGATAGATAGAGTGCACTATCCAGACAATAGAGGATATGCTACGGGCATGTATTCTTGACTATGGGGGATCATGGGTGCAACACATGACTCTGGTAGAGTTTTCATACAATAATAGCTATCACTCCACCATTGGTATGGCTCTGTTTGAATCTTTTTATGGAAGGCCATGTCGCTCACACGTATGTTGGACCGTGGTTGGGGAAGCAGGTGTTCTTGGCCTGAAGGTGGTTCAGAGCACGACAGAGAAGGTTTAGCTTATATGGGAGGGGATGAAGGCGGCTCAGGAATGAAAAAGTCATAAGCTGATAATACGAGGAGACCCTTGGAGTTCGAGGTCAGGGACTACGTATTCCTGAAGGTCTCCCCTCGGTCGGAACAACAGAGGTTCGGTAAGGGTAGTAAGAATTCTCTTCGGTTCGTCAGAACATTCAAAGTACTTCGTAGGGTTGGGAAAGTGTCTTATCATCTAGCGCTACCACCACCACTAATTAGA
This sequence comes from Viscum album, assembly GCA_963277665.1. Classification (NCBI taxonomy): domain Eukaryota; kingdom Viridiplantae; phylum Streptophyta; class Magnoliopsida; order Santalales; family Viscaceae; genus Viscum; species Viscum album. Next base: position 397,260,782 of record OY728166.1, read on the forward strand.
ATACATTACGTCTTCCATGTGTGACAACTCTGACAGTATCTAATCGATGATTCACACATCCTCAACTGGGGAAAACTGGACATTGAGGATGACGTGATGTTTGTGGAAATACCCATGAGAATCGAGGATCATGAGGAGAGGGTGCTCCGTGGATGGACCATTCCCTTGGTTTTTTTTATGAAGGCATGGTGGGATCGAAGAGAGTACCTGGGAACAGGAGGCGCATATGCATGCCAAATACCCAAAGCTGTTTTGAGTTTTGTTCCGTTTCGTTTTGTTATTGTTTGTGATGTAAGGATGACCTTGTTGGTTTATGAGATGTTTTGTTTCCCAACCATGCAAATGTAATGAAAAGTCCTAATATATGGGGGAAGGGAGGACTTGATCCCTAATCAAGATGCATTAAGGTGGATGCAATTAAACCCATACGAGTGAGACAGTGCCACCAAAAGCGGATAATATCTTGACATTGAGGAAGGATATCCCCGAACGATGTGTCTGGACAATTTGGGCCTTTAGTTCGGTGTGGCTTTTCGGGGTGGTTTGTCCCTGAGAGGTATCTTTCAAGGGGTGGGGGAGGGGTTTCCAAACCATCTTTTCTCTTCAGGTATATCTTTGTTTCTTGAGGATGAGAATAGTTTGAGAGGTATCTAATGTAAACGTCGAGACCCTCATGGTCCATCCCTTTTCCAAATTTCCAGATCATAAGGGTGGGTTCTCGGGGGTAGGACGTCATTTTGGTGTGCGAATGATCATCATTACTAGATTAGTGTGTCACCGATCGATGCGATCGATTGGCGTGACATGATCGGTGTGTCACCCATCGCTGTGACACGATTGGTGTGACACGATCGGTGTCACACAACCTTGTCGAGTTTTTCTTATACAATTTTCTCCCCATAACACCACTTTTAAGCCTTTTTATCCTTTTGGAAGTTGTTCATGGCCGTTTTTATCCCCATAATCAATGTTTAAATTCTTAAGAGTGGGGCGACCCTCAACAGACCTAGCTGTGTGTCCGTGTAATGTTCCCCTCTGATTATATGAAATACTTTAATGTCACAGCTGTTACCACCTTTTCCTGATGAGTGTTATTAAATAATAATTAATCCCGTCATGTGTAACCACCCAACCGCATGGTGAAACCATGATCTGCCTTTAAAACCAATGAATATCTTGATATCTAGTAATTCCCAGGCTCATCTTTTTATCACACTAGCATTCCTCGTTTTCTTCTTCTTAGCCAGGTTCATTCTTCCCTTGGATCATTTGGAGTCCCCTTTCTGAGGAAAGTGGTGCACATGTTTTGGAGCCCTAAATGCTCATCCTTGAAGTCCTAGACACTCTTCCCCTGTATGTTGCGCATCCCCAGTTCATGGAGTGTGGAGAGAAACATCGATACTTGATCGTCGAAGTAGGGTTTTACTTATTCTCTCTTTAATGTGTATCATGTGAGGTGGGTCGCTATTGTTTCTATTGGGATGGATGAAACCAATCATTAATAAAGATAACAAACAAAATTTTCATTAATAAAGGGGGGGGGGTGATTGATGTTTTTTAGTTTACTTTCCTTACCCTTTATTATTTATTTTGTGAATTGTGTGGGACTGTGCCCATTGAAAATCATGGCTATTGGTGGTCTTTTTTTGTGCATTAATAAACCTCCATCCCCTGTGATGATTGAATAACTCCAACATGGGAATTTGGTTAATCACATAAACTCGGCTGATTAAATGAATGTACAATGAACAACAATCCATGTGTGATCACCCCAATTAACCAATAGAATGTTGAACCAAATGAATAATTATTCTTGAATCTAGTTGTTTCCCCACACTATTTGTAGTAGGTGTGTTTTCCTGCTATATGCTTATGAGGTGATGTCGATGAGGATGGGATCCTTTATTGAGGTACAATTATTGGTTGTGAATCTGAAGCCGTGTGGGGCTGTATCTCAAGGCTTGGTTTGGTTCCAGTACATTAAGGGATCTCACTGATCCCTTTATTGTTTTGCCTTCACAAGAGAAGTGGGTTTGAATACTTTAATTGTTGTTTGGTTGTTTCTCTCTCTCTGGCTTGTGGTCATGCCTATTAGTTTCTCGGTAGTGCATAATTTACATAAATGGGATCACTTGAACAGTGAAAACAAGAATGGGATCAATGGGGAATTTTTTTTGGACGAGTGGTGACATGGTCGTGGGTTCAGTGTTTCTTGTGAATGAATAATAATGAGGGTTTTGCGATTAAGTTGGTTTTAGAACTCCTAGGTTGGGATGAGTGCTTGTTATATATATTATATAATTATAGTTCTTATATTTTTTATTCGCGCCCCACCCATGTTGAGCTATTAGTGTCGAACACCCCCATTTCATGGGGAAGGGTGTTTTTCCCAACACACCTATGAGTGGCTGGTTATTAGCTTGTTTTTTGCTCCCATTCCCGAATACGCCAATATTTTTTTGGCAGGGTAGTTGTGGTGGTTTCCCAGGTGTGTGTGGGAAGGTTGTTTCCCGAGTTTCTTCAGGATGAGGCCCAGGTGTCTTTGAGCATGTCAGTTGTTGTTCTGGCCCAGGTGTTTGCAGGCGTGGTTACACGTGGTCACTGTAGCCCAGGTGTGTGCGGGCAGGGTGTGGCAGTTGGACTTTAGTGAGAATGGTGGGAGAGGTTGGATTCATAGGATGTCTTCAATAACCCTTGGGAAAGTGGTGCGGGGCACCCAAACATCGATGATGTATTACTATAAACTACTTGACTTGCGTTATTTGGGGTGTGTGCCATAGTGAGGCTTGGGTGGATAGTTTACCTTGTTAGGTGCTTAGGTTATATCTTTTCTCACAGGCCATTATAATGCCTCCCCACTTGTGCATGAGAGCCTTTGGTTTTCCTTACTGAGTATGCTTTTATGCTCACCCAACGTATATAAAACTATTTTCAGGTTTCTAGGAGGACTTCAAGGATCATGCCGGATCGAACTAATTTGGATGTTGGGGCAGTTGTTGTTGCTGTTTTTCAACTCTTTAGTACTTTCTTTTTGGGGGTTTTCTTGTACCTTGTATCTTTTACTTTAGGAACAAGCATATGGAATGATTTATTTTTTCCTTATCTGTACTTCCACTTTTGGTTTTTTTGGGATTTACTATCTTATCTCCTGATCCTATTAAATAATAAGTGTAATTCCTTCTATCTTGTGTGTTGTTTTATACCCATGGTTCTAGTCTCCACTCTAAGACCTGTTGAAGGCGGGACTCAGGGGTCATTATCTCTGCTTTAATTTGAATAAGGAAGGGTCTAGAAACCTGATGTCCCTTCGCTCATCTTGTTGAAGGTGGGTCATGACAATATTTGTGAATAAGTGATGGGATAGGGTTCCCTATTATGACTGAGGAGTGAAATTTTTATAAAAATTGAAACTATTCAATAAAGGGACGCAAATGTCATTGTACGTTCCTCCAAAATTTCAAAAATTTATATTTTAGGATATTTAAGTCTTATAATTACCACTTCCACTAAAATTAAATATTTGATAGACAATATATACTCTATACCAATAAAGATACACAATTTTACCCTTTTAATTTTTTATCACGATAACTATTTTTTAAAAATTTTACTTTTCATTTTGATTAAAAATCATGTTAGAAATATTATCTAATATAAATTATTATCATTAATACTATTTAATATATTTTTTCAAAATAAATTCATATAAGTTTTAGAATATAATTTAAAAATAATACCTATAGATGTATATAAAAACAGTTTTTTTCAAGGAATGCATTTTTTTCAAGATTAAGGTGATATTATAATAACTATGTGAAATATATTAATAATTAAATTATTTTAAAATAATATATATATAATCTATAAATTAAATTTTAATAATTCCTCATTATGGTTTATTTTAATTAAATAAATTGGTGTTACATTATGCACTTTAATACATTTTTCAGAAAAAATGTGTTTTAAGACTAAGAAAAAACATATAATAAAATCTACTAAATTTATAAATTTAATTTAATTAAATAGATTTAATATATTATGATAATAATTTTTTTAATTTCAAATAAAATTAAAATAACAATTATTCTTTAAATTAATAATTTTATTATAATAAAATGAAAATTTTATCAAAATTGGTATTAGTCACTATTAACTAAAAATTTTATATTTTCCAAAATATACAAAAAGTATACCCTAATTTATTATTTATACGTTGAATTTAGAAATAATTTTAATTTTTCAAAATAATATTTCTAAAATGAAAAAATATTAATTATAATATTTTCTCACAAAAAATAAATAAAAATCATTTTTGAAATGAATGATTTTATTAAAAATTCTTTACTTATTTCCTAATAATTTATAAATACTATTATATTTATATATATCCTTTATATATATATATATTTAAAATTAAATAATCTTATTTATACCCACATTATTAACATTATGGTTTAAATAATGGAAATAAAAAAACAATTTTAATAATATTTTGTGGTTTGTTTAAATTCAGTGTTTAGTGTGGAATACACTTTCAAACATAGTGTTATTTTAAAATAATAGCAAGTTAAATTTACACCTGATTTAGTGAGAGATTCAACTTCATTCTTCAAGGAAAACTAGTTTTAGTTTTCATCTAATAGTATAAGGTCACACATGGGAACATGTTGATATCATTCCGATATATTCCTTCAACCAAAAGGAAGGTGTTATGACACCACTATCGAAAAAATGTAAGAAACATCCCATATTTTATGATATAAAAAAAACTAAAGAACTATTCCCCCATTTTCCATCATTCTTTTTACATAATTTCATTTTACGAAGAATACTAAATTCCTTTCAATAAATTCACTAGTCTAATCTCCTATTCCATCATATACTCAGTTCATATTGTCCCATGAAATTCCATGAATTTAGGATTCATACAAAATGATTTTGAAGACCTAATAGGCTATAAAATTAATCATATGAAGTATATATTTTGTTCAATAAACAATAATTCCAAAAAATTACACGATTCCCAGTACGTGGGGGGATACATGAAATAACTTCTTTCAAAAGGTAGACTATATGTAACCCCTCTAAAGAACTACACATCCACCAACACCAACATGGTGGTATTTTCCTTTCTAAGAACATATTTTATGAATCCACACTTTTAAAATAAGGAGATGAAAACTAAACATCCAAAGGATTAATTTTTCTTGACACATTTGAGGGGTCTATCCTGCTACTATAAAAAAATGTTCACTGCCCAGATAGAAGTCACCTCATCCATACAATTAAAAATTAATTTTTGATACCCATACCAGTAACCAAATTTCACCATGTTGGGCACTATTTCTAGTCTTTTTTCTTATAATGGAAATTCCAAAGTGGCCTCATCCTCCATCAAAGGTAAACTTATAACTATAAAATAATGAGTGGATAATTCTCAACATCATAGTGAGATTTATTGATAACGTGGAATTTGTATGACGTTTCACTTGAATACACAAATCCTAGATGTATGACACTGTGAAATATTTGTGCCTATGAAGATATTGTAATGTTATTTCTGGAGACATAATAAATTCCTACCCATTTCACACTGGTTGTTTCTCGAGCCTATTCATCCACTTTACACTTTAAACAACAAACCAGGATGTCAAATCTCTATGTTGGATTCCATAAAAAATATCTTTGAAAATGAAAATTTATAATATAAGGAGTAACTACCTTCAAGGGAGAAGCTAATATTACCCTTCATAAAACCTTTTTCCGTCTCTACTAAGGCTCACGTAGGTGACTCTGGTACATGTGGGATTAAATAGATGTTCAACCACAACCAATATAATTTTCATTTGGAGTCCTCTGAAATCTCAGAGATCAAACAAATAATCAAAATTAAATTACTAGGAAAACCTTGAGAATCTATTCTACTCTGATGTGTACCTAACACAGATGATGATTCTTATGAAATGTTCAATATCCTCTTATAAGAAATAATTACTAGGAAATAATTAAACCTCTAACCATGATATATCAGTCCCATTGTAAGTTTGAGATGTATGTCTTCTGCTAATGGCTGACACAGTAATATTGTATGTTCAATACATGAACCAATAATTGGAAATATACGTCTAATCCAAATTATGTAGTGAGTCTCAGACTCTAGATGACCACCCATCACACAAGGGTTAATCCCACCTAAAAAACTCATGAGGCCTCGACCATTGAATGTATATGACATATCCAATTTACATGTTGTCTTTTCCTACCCAATAAAAAATACCATCTATCCATGATAAACATCCACATCAAGAGATATAGAAAAGTACCCAGCAAAATTGATGATGAAAGAACACCTATCATCCATGTCTATATAATAAATGACACATCACTCAATATTTAGTATTGAGATGACCAACTATATGCATGAATTAATTATAACCCTACCTCCATATGCAAACAGTTTATCTAGGGGTGGAACCCCACAATTATGGGTTATCACCTAGAATCTTTTGGTATATCTAGATGAGATTACATAATAAAGACATGATAGATCATAGGTTTCCACAATATGATGATTTCATTGACTAACATGTACCCCAATGTCAATATCTAGGTGCTTTGGAATGACAAACAATTTATTTGATCCCCATAGAATGGATACATCGATTTCCACACCTAAATCAGTTTCCATGGGTTTGTAACAGAACTCAAGACCCCTTAACATTATTATCAAAAGTTACTAATCCAATACTCACTTGACAAATAATTCTAATCCCCGTCCTTTGGATAAACAATGATGATAATAACATTTCACATCCTGACCTACTAAGGCCCCACATGAGCTGATAATATATAGTAGTTGACACCCAAATCCTACCTTCTATAGGAAAGGGTCTAGTGACTAGCACCAAGTAGAAATAACACACACATGAGAATCCTTATCCTATAAAAATATATAACAAAATAATATCTCTAATAGATAAGATAAGAAGAAAAATATGTATTTAATAAAAAAAATGAAATCAACTATTATTAATCTAACACATTCATCAGACATATACTAAGATTAATAATAAAATTAATTAAAAAAATATAGAATAAAAAAAAAAATACATAATCGATAGTGAGAAAGGAAAACTCACAACCGATCAAGGTGAAGAGGCCCTCACCGCATTCTAGATCCAAAAAATAACAATTGCTACTATCATAATATCCTACTAGATCCATTATTATACCAAAACATCATGCTCCAAGGTATAAATTAATAATCTCTAACAAGCTGTGTCAATTCTAGTCCCACAAATTTATCTCCAACATGTACATCTTCTACACCGATATAAAACTTATAATCCCAGGCATGTGAAGGGGTGAGTTTAAACATACCTTGAATGATGGAAAAAAATAAAGGGACATTTAATAAAATTTCAACTCACCTACATGCGCAAGAAATTTCCAAGAGTAGGATATAATAGAAACAAAAAAACCAAATCATCTTAAGATTCCTGACAGTAATGAGTAGCCAATATAAATTGAATAAAGGGAATCTAGACATGCCCAAATAACAAGGGACTCATGGAAAATGAGTAACTCCAATAATTGTAGCTAAAAACCCCATAAACCACCTCTTATGATCACATGTATGTTCTTAGATAATATTTTAGTACATTAATTATGATTCCAATTTTCCGGAACAACACAACATCTTAATGGAAACCCCTATTGTATCAATAAAGCACAAGTATTTCTAAAGTCTATATTTCATAGCCTTATAGTATCCACAATGGCTCTAAAAGGTAATAACAATAGTCTTATAAATCCTTAAGTATACTATCCTTATAAGGTAGTACACATACCTATAGGGAAATGGATATACATAGGTATGGTCATAAAATATTCTTAGGTCCCAGAGTATAATCTCAAACATATCTACCACCCAAATGTAACCTTCCATGCCATCTATCAGTCCAGAAGTACCAAGTCGTTAAAATAGAAATTCCATCAGATGATGTTAGACGATCCCTAAAACTTGAAAATGGATGAAATAAAAACTCATGTCAATGATCTCTATCACATCCATGATCAAGAGATAGAAAACATCCATTCCATAAATATAGGATATCAATTTAAATAATGTGGGTGAAATATTGACTATATATAATCCCATGGATAATGAAACCTATCCTCATTATCATGTGGGAAAATACTAATTTCCTAGGTGGATCCTAGCCCCACTGGGTGAGATACTAAATCAACATAGGAAAAGAGATAGTAGAAATACATGTCTCACCAAATAATCCAAGGCCAAGGGTATGTACATGGAATTCTCTAAGAGTTACACTACATTTTGTCCCTAGTCTTTCACCTAGATGTTTTCTATCATTCCACATAAAGTGTCTCCAGATAAAAAAATGTGTAGGAGTGTCACATGATGTTTCATTTCCTCAGGGGTACTAAGAATGTACACCATATACCCGATCCATGTACCTATAAATGTATATGGGGTGTGGACCAAAATACATGGGGTCCGGGTGACATTGGTCATTTGTCATGTACTCCTAGCATACATTGAACTTGTTAGGTTGGGTTCACATGGTATGTGAATTATTCACATAGATATGAGATACCTAAATCTTAAAAGAACAATAGAATCGTATAATAAGATACTATACAAAAAATATTCTTCAAAAACACAGGAAAAGTAGTCAGTAACTATCTATAAACATCATCTAGTGACATGTATTATGATTCCACCACCATTTATATCAATCTCAACCATGATAATTATCGAAACACAAATAATAAATGTTGTCCATCTTCAAATCATGGTTAAAGGTAAGATTCCTTCCATGATTCATAAAAAAAACAATCCATCAGTGCCTCCCATATAAGATTCTCTATCACACACTCCACTACACTAAAATATTATATAACTCAATCCCTCATTAGAATACCATATTTAACCCCAAAAATAATTTAGTTTATTATCCATGATTTAAAATATATAACAATGATCCATGGAACCAATGATTGATATCACATTGAAATGGGTTACCAGAATTGGTTGAACCACATAAAAAATGAATACTGGTAATGAGTTCACATATATTGGAGGGGGAAATCCAATAAACATAAAAGTGACGAATAAATAATACCCTTGTTCATTTTTCAAAACCAATTCACAGATAAATACAAGGATAAATGGTGGGATAAAAATATACAAATTAATCCAAAAATTATGAGAGTTAATTACATATATCATAACATAATGGGCTTGATGATCATTTATTCTATGTTAGATGGATTGGGGATAATCTAAAATCACAGTGAAATCTAAATTATAATTAAATCCATAAAACAATGACATTACATGATTGTAAATATTGTACACTTCAATCCATTATCACCACTATATATATTTTCATCATCTCCATCGAAATACATCCATAAGTGTCATCGTAGATCAAATCCCACTCCTCAATATATCATCACCACCACCAAATTAACATTTTCTATCAATTATATAGCGGTTTTAGTTTTCAAATGAAAATAAACCTAGAGATGTTTTATAATGTCTATTAAATTTACATGGCCAAGGTTTTTTCCCTCAATTAGAACACTATATTAAATAATTAATTTATTTAACTAAACCATTCACAATAGTTAAATCTCTAGAATCCAAATGCAAACAAAATGACATTGCACATAGGTTTAACACATAGTTTTGTACTCAACAAAAGTATTAGTTTTCAAATATCTTGTCCTATTTTGGATATAAAATTTTTCAATAAAATGTAGTTTCTCACCATAAAATAATATAATATTTTTTATTATATCATTCTCAATGAATAGAGACCCTGAATTCCACACACCCTCTTTACCTAAGGGTAAAATACAAATTCTAGGTCCAACTAGAGATTACTTTTTTGAGATTGTTTAATAATGAAAAATTACCATTTTACCCCTAGTATGGTCTTTAGACTTCGAAACTAAAATTCGAGTCAAGTTATACTAGGGTAAAACTCCAGGACATTAAACATTGATAAAATATCATTCCATAAATATAAGGATAAAATAAATATATAAGGGTGTTATTCTATCAGTTGTGTGATTTTCAAAAGATAATATTTGAAATTCAATACCTATGATCAATATAGATATTTAAATTATATTGTTTTTAGGATGAACATAAATATTTTAAATATAATAAAATGTATTATGATAAAAAACAATTTGAGTGATGAAGGTTAGAGAAGTCATTGGTGAATATAAATTTACTCTACGTGAAAATGATAAATTCTAGATGTCATAAATCTAGAAATAGAAAATGATAATATGTTGATGTTATTATTGAATGTCATAGATAGTTATTGTATGTATGGATCATCCTATAACTACAAAAGGTGTTGTCATCAACTAGTGGTTAACATAATATTTTCCACTCATAGTTTTTCAAACAACCCCTAAAATTTATTTTTGCATGGCATCCCACCATAGTTGGAAAGGGCCTTGTGATAGGGTGGATTCATAAACCTTTTTAACAAGTGAGGAAACGAAACCTCCATGCCCCATGTCAGACATAAATTTAGATAATAGAACGGAACCCAGGTAGTTCATGGGATGATTATTAATGCCACATAAAACAAAAACTAGTGTTAAATATGCATATATAATCATAACCCCTCCTATGTGAATTCCCTAATCTACTGAATATTATGAAATTATCTCATCCCATGTACATGTAATGTTTTGATGGACCATCATACAACCACATCAAGTGTCCCTTCCCAATAGTGATTGATATGATATTATTCTCTTTGTATTTATCTGTCATATATATGTCATTATTTATATAGTGTATCCAACCCCATCAGTAAAAGGGATCATGATTAAAATGATTGAGAACCATTGTTAGCATATAATGTGACTCAACCTCCATTCCCCATTTGGGACTCATATATAAGTAATAAAATGTTCCCCAAGGAGTTAGTAGGTGATTCATAAAGTCAATTTCATTGATTGGTTATGGAAAATATTGTTTATAGAATTGAAAATTTCTTTTTTCCATATGGGAGCAACTCCTAAATGGGAATTATTGAAAAATTCAATTAAAAGATATTTTAGGTGGATAACCAACACATTAATAGTGTGTTAAATAGTTCGTTTCAATATTTACTCAATATCTATTGGAAAGGTTCTTATAGATATTAAAATAGGGTATATCCATCCATAGTGCAGAGCCCAGGACCCAAACTACTAGATCTAGTGTCATACACACATACATTACATACTAGATATGATACCAACTATTGATTTCTAGGTGTAACTAGACCATTATAACATGTCCTGAAGAAGTTATTTCATTTTGTTAATTCCCATAAACTTTTAAGTTTTTATATTGTGATAATTAATAAAAATCATAAACTAATACATACCATATTTTTTAAATGCAAGAATCATTTTTACACTATATAAGAAACTACTTAATCCATAATAATTATTTAAACAACTTCCAAAAATTATCTACACCAGATAGTCTTTTATATATATCCTATGTGTTATATTTCTTTATAACCATAGTAAATTTAAAAATAATGGTGACCTCAAATTATCAGTAATGGTAAACATAAGTGATGATAATCAATGATCACAACTAACCATAATATGAGAATAAATAATATGGAAGGAATAGATAACCAAAAATAATTCCACAATAGAATGAAACTAATAGAATATAATATATATATATATATAAAGGGAAATTAAAAGGTAATATGGATAAAAATAACTAGTCCCTCATTTATGAAATGCATAATCACATACAATTAATTCCATGCACTAAGATAAGACATAATGATCTTAGACTCAATGATCATTACACCATGACCATGTGTCTAGGAAATATTATGTTTTGGGTAGTCAAACTCCAAAACTCCAAAACTATTTTGTCTCGTGAGACCAGTGGATGTATCTATGATCTATATACACCAGTATCCACTTGTTTTTAATTACTTCAAATGAATTTATCAAATGAAATAATGAATAAATATTGAAATATATAACCAACATGTTTTAGATGGCAATAAAAATATACATTGAAATGAAAATTATATTGAATTTTCCTATTTCCCCTATGAAAAAAAGAATATCATTCTATATAAACAACCATCAAACTAACAAGATATAATTAAATGGTATATGGTTTATTTATTAATTTACACTAAAAAATAAATTTGATAACTTTCAATATATGTATAATTAAAACTAAAACCTTATAGGAAAAATGGGTATATGGTTAATTTAATAACATCAATAATTATTGAATTTATGGATATCTGGGTAAATTTTATTCAAAAAATTCTATGATAAATAGATTATTCAAAGTATAAAAACATTAGAAGAAAAATCATGCCAATAACAGACGATGGTTTGGAAAGTAAAAGGAAATGATGGATTTGTTCTAGTTTATTACGAAAAAAATCATTAATATAATAGTATTTAAATGGAAGTATGAAACCTTTTTATGCACCAAAAAATTTAAACAGGTGGTGAATTTTAATTATACGACAATGATAAAAAATTGAGATGTAAAAGCGTTACGGTAATAGTAATGAATGAATCAAAAAAACATGAGAGAGATAATATGAAATTAAAATATAATGAAATAAATTATATTAATTATAATTGAATTAAATAGTGTAGTGGATACACTATATCACAAAAATACGTTATGTAGTATCAAAAAAGGATAATCAAATTGAAAAGGTAGATAAATAAAACATATATATTTAGAAGCATTACAATAAAAACACATTGAAATATATTATTTAAAATGTAACATTAAATACCATGAATAATGTGATAAACATGATATAAAATAGCTAGTGGATTTTAAATTCAAAATATAATTTGATAATTGGTGTATAACATAATGGTTTTTCAAGGAATTTAAATTTGAGTTAAATAACCCTTTTTGACATTATAATATTTGCATCAAAACCTCTTGAAAGTTAGAATTTAAAAATTAAACATAAAATACCATGAATATAATGATATAAATAATTAAAGGGGATTGTATAATTCATAAACAATAAAACATGGTGTGTAATAATTATTTTATATCAAGGGGGTGGAAAGTGAGACAAGAAACCACTTTCAAGTAACATAATATTTTATTTGGGAATAATTTGATAATGAGGTTATAATGAATAATTTAACAACCCAATATTGAAGGAGTAAAGAACATTTTTTTTCATTAGTTGGAATAAAAATAATGGAATAAAAATGTTTAATAAAAATGTCTATAACTCAATGGAAGAAAAATAAATCAGGAAAAACATTTACCATAATTCTAAACATCCACTAAATAAATAAAATTATTCACATATATATATATATTCATTAATAATATTTATTAATATTTATTCCCTTGATATATATTAGTTTGTTATTATCCATTTTCGATATTGGGTGTGATTAATCTTGATCGTTTTGAACCAGTTTTGTAATAATGGTACTTTTAATCATTATTCTCCCAATTTTCCTCTTATATTGATAACTCAAGGTATTTTAATTGATTCAAAACAATAATTAAAAATTTTATAATTTTGTTCTATGGGATTTATGGTTATTATACATATAGATATAATAGTTGATGAGTATGTTTCAGTGGTTTTTTATTGAACTAAATCTTGTAACTTAATTAATGAGTTTAATATTAGCAATACCCTCCAAGAAGAAAAATAAAGTAATTAATTTACTTTTATATATTATTTTGTCAGTAATTAATTTCTCATAGTCATACATGATGATATGTTATGGAAGTAAGTCATTAAAATAACCCAAATATTAATATACCATAATTAATTGATAATTATTATTGTGAAATTTGATTGTTTTAGAAATAATATAACTATTTTAGAATAAAATTTATATTATTTTTATAATGTAAGGTATGTTAATAATATTTTATGATGAATAATAAATAATAAATAGACTAGATAAAATATGGGATATGTTACTTCTAGGATGTGGTAGTTCGCATAACACAAAGTTAACTTGTTCATTTCTCAATAAATGAGATAGAATAAATGTGGATTATACTTAATATCTTCAAAATCATAATTACATATGAAATATAAAATTTATTCTTCAATTACTTCTTTATAATCAGATATTAGATCTAGGGGTGTAAAATAGATGTTGTCTCTTTGTGGATGTGGTAGTCCGTACAATACACAAAATAAATTTTGAAAAAACAGGAAAGAGATAATGTGGTTAATATTTATTCCATTAGAATAATAATATTTATTAAAAAAATAATTATGTAATTATATAATAATTATAAAATAATATTTTCAAAATTAATAATGAATATAAAAGTTGTTATGTGAATAAGTAATCAGGTTGAATAGTTTGGATTTCCTTTAGAAGACTCCTCGGAAATGGAGGTATTAGGCTAAAATATTTTAACAAGAGGATCAAGGAAAGCCTATATTATTTTAAGGGAATGAATCTGTGTTGAATATTATTATAAAACTAAATTTTTATAGTGGTCTTAAATGGGTGGTGAGATTCCCTATCCAAAGGTACCGAGAATGACAATTTTGTAAATATTTCAAATTAATATAAAGAGAGTACATGTTCCACATGTAAATAAGACTATAAAATGATCAATAATGTAGTTTTTAATGATATAAATTAGATAATAAGTCATCCATTCATTTTAAAACATGTTTTAACCATGTTTCTATGTCATTTAGTCTTAGAATTTTCACTTTTACACTTCTTGGTTTTATAGTGGTAATTAATTTTTATGTGGAAAATTTAATTTTAATTACAAAAAATAAACGACAATTTTTTTTATAATTTGGTTGATCTAATTAAAAATATGAAATAAATTTCATCAAAAAAGTTCTATGTGTAATAAACCTCAATAATAAAAATAGCACATGGGATGTTTAAAATAAAATTTTAGAAAAAGTGTATTTTTAGGATTAAAATTTATGTGTAGGATAAAATTATCAATATATCTTATTTTCTTTAAATAAATTATATTTTCATAAAATAAATAATTTTATTTCTCTAAAATAAAGAAACAACCAAATTTTTTAAAAATATTATTTAATTTTAAAAACTGAAAAAACAGTTTTTGTCAGAAAATATATATAAGTCACAAATATATTAAATTTCATATTGGTGTTTAAGAATGTTTATTTTTCAACATTAATTTGTTTTTCAATTTTCAATTTTAATAAACTTATTTTTTAATTTATGTTGTGACAAATTCATAATAGTTATAGATTTGAAAAAAACTATATTTCTATTATTTATCTACAATTAATTTTTTTTAAATTACAAAAAATTAATCTCCAAATAATATTAACATGTATAATATACAAATGAAGTTTATATTTTCAAATTAAATCCTACAATTTGAGAATTTAGCTTTCAAAAAAATATAAATGTATAATTAAAATTGTTTTAATAGGAGATTATCATTTTTTATATATTAACTACTGTTATTATTTTCTTTCAATTACTAATAATATTTTTGTAAATATTTTATTCATATCAAAAATATATTTTATCCATAACATATTTAATTTGTTAAAATAAAACACCTAAAAATAATTTTTTAGAAATGAAACATTTTAATGCATAAAGCATTATTATCAGTTACATAGATACACTAAATGAATTTTCATTGGTTCCTTTGTTTAATTAGTAACTTTTTTTTTCTATATATAAATCATAACTCAATTATAACTATTTATACCCTCCAATTATGTGACTACATTTTAATGTTTATATAATGTTCTATGGTTTTTTGTAGTTCGGTGCTATGTGTGAAACAATCTATACATGGTTTTAAAGGAATATATAATTTAAGATCTGAGTGTGTTACACATGGCCTCATGTTGTGAATAAAACTCATTAGACAATAAGGAATAGATAATTATATAAACATCGTATATATAATTAATTTTCCATAATATTCCTTCTAATCGCTATAGATATATAAATTTATCACTTGGAAAATTTCTATGTACATGTTCATGTACCACACCAATAAATTTATAATTGGGTGGTTAGTTTTTTTCTAGGACAGTTCATAATAACAATGTTGTCGGGGTATTATTTTCTATTTATTTAATATAATAAAATAATGATTATTAATTATTCTTGATTACCAATTTAATCAATTATTGATTATTAATCCTTTATATGTCCAATAATTTGTATCAAATTCCAAGAACTCTTACTTTTTAATTAAAAATATCAAATCTCCCAGATATTTCTATGGGAATCAATCCAAACTTCTTTTATTATAGAATAAACTATGAGCATGATACTATTAAATGGTATTTATAACCTGTTTACTCTTACGAAAAACATCAACTCCTAGATCCTTGATCTATTATGTTGATTCATATTGCATTAATTCGAAACACATATTTATAGAATACATTACACCAAATTACATTATGTAGATAATAAACATTAGCCTAAATTGAAAGTTGATTATGTAAGATGAAAAATTGAATTTATAACTCCATGATAAATGAAACATTAACTTAATATGGCACAATTTGTGCCGTAATCAATGATTTCATTTTAAATAAAATGATGTTAGGTGGTTCGTCATGTAATATTATTATTAATGGATTCTAATCCATTAGCATAAAAAATATAGTTTTAGTTGAGCATAAAGTCAACTCTTCTATATTAGCCCTTACATAAATTTTTATCTATAAAAAATAAATAAAATATTATGTATAATTTATTTTTTATCTAGGAATTATTTTCAATTTTCTAGTTTATATAATCAATTAACTAAAATTAACCTTGCATTGATAAAATTTATAGTGTGAAATGTCCAATTTCGTTCAAACTACTAGTTGGTTTAATAAGTAGTTATAAACCAAACCATATCCTATGGGGAGGGATTCCTTGAGTCTATCTTTAGTCAAGATATAGAATCCTATGTTATCCTATGACAACCTTTTTTGGACATCATTTGACCCATCACATAAACAAAATCCTAATGGGAGATCATCATATTACAACATTCTTCACATACAAATGATGGGGATACGGGAAACTGGTTACATGAAATAACCCTAGATTCCGAAGATTGTACATAATAAAGGTGGGTGGGAACAAGAAAAAATGATTCATATTTAGTTTAATAGTAATTAAAATTATAAAATCATTGAAATTTTGAATATAAATATAAATAATTATAAACATACACTAGTTATTTTGATGCTCATGATCACCCCGATGCATTGATTAAAATAACAACTAAAAAATATACCATATCTCGTACTATAGTAAAAATTAAATAAATAACTGTTAAATAGTTTTAAATTTTCCACTTATGATCCATTCCTCATTAAAATTCTAAGATAAATTTGAATCAATCTTTTATTGTTATAATTTTTATTAAATTCCTTAATAAATCCAAATTTCTTATATAATTTTTTTTGTTAAATAAATTTGATTCATTAAATTTGTCTTTCAAATAGAAAATAACATATATAAATAAAATTTTCAATATAATAATAAATTGTTTAGAAAATAAATTTCTGAATGGGGAGAAATTGGGTTATATTTTATATGATCTGAGGTTACACAAACCTTCGAGTGGTGGCCAGGTGGCATGTCAATTGCTCAGTTCAAAAACTATAAAACTTACATTTGATGAAAGATCTTGCCATTAACATCATGTTTTGTCTTCTAATTTACATTTTCTTGGAAAATACAAAAATTATTAGCACACAAAGTTTAACATTATATATTTAATGAGGAGAACATATATAACCAATATATTTTAATGAATTGAATCATATTATTAAAAAACATTGACTGATCTAAGACCACATGTAGGATTTAGTCAATTAAAAAGTATATGTGGAGGGTGTCATATTAGAATTTTAATTTAGTTTTGGATAGTCAATTCCATAGAAAAATATTCATGCTATAATATTTTATTATATACTAGAAAAAATACGTCAATAAATTATATTTTTATTTGACTACCAAAAAGAGGGAGGAGATGTATCCATTGGAGGGATCTCACCCTAGGTGGTCCTAGGGTCACCTATAACCACACAATTTCCTCTTATCATGTCTTCTTTTCCTTTTGGGCCTTCCACTCTTTGTCTGGTTAAGCGGCGGGAAATGGTGTGGTGTCATGCTTGGCTCAATAGTCTCATGGATTAAGTACTTCCTACAAGAACTCCCTCAAATGATCTTCTACTTTCATTCTCCCTCCTCTAAATAACAAACTTTTATATCTTTTAACTTTCACATATTTTGGAATTTCATGCTTTCAGTACTATCCAATGATTCCTTGTCCCCATGTGTTGGTGTTTGGTTCATGTTTAGCAACATATGATGACATGGAAAGGTGTTTTTCTAGGATCGATGGTATCATGGTTCCATGATCAAGAGATCTGTCCACCAATCCCCAAAAATCATTTGAACTTCTAAGACTGTTCATCATTAGTGGTTATATAATCATTAGATTTTACCGCATTGTTGATTACATTGATCTTTCTCCAATAATTCTTGATCCTTGGTGTGTTAATTTTTTTTACAAGGACCAATACTTTTTTCCATTTTTTCATTATACTCATATAATTAGTTATTCAGTTACTCCAAAAACATCACAATTATGGTTATTCCTTTTTTCTTTAAGGGTCATTTTTTTGAAGATGGTGGCACCAATTATAGTGGACTTAATATCTAGATGGATTTTATTATCATCAACCTTTTCAAATATTCACCTTGTATTTGGTCTTAGTGGATCCCTTAACATCAGTTTGTGTGAACCAAAATTGTGGTTACATATTTTCTTGTGCATGAAAGATAGTTATAAAAATTTCATGGCCTCTTCAAAACTCTTTAAAGGGAAAAATTGTGATGGTTTTATGACAAGAAGATGTTTTATCATGTGACATGTTTTCGGCTTCTAAAGATTCCCACCACCCAAGGAAATTTTCTTATATTTAATTTACTTGGGCCTCCCTTGGGTCATTCAACCATATTATTTTAGGTCCAACCCAATTTTTAATCTTGGTTTTACTTTTTTGGGTTTGGGATCTCCCAAACTGATGAACGGGGGATGCATGTGGGTTTTATTTGACCATAATTTCAATATAGTCCTATACACGGTTCCCCCTCAAAAAAATTAAAAATTGTTTATATGAAAAATATAATAAATTGATTAAAGTGTGATTTAATTTCAATTAATTCTAATTTTATCCATTTCTGATTGATGAAAACATTAATACCTCTATAAATATCCACACATGAACCAGTACACCTAATATATTTTTATCAATTAATTGGGTAATAATGAAAGCAATTAACATTAATCCATCATCCCACTTTCAATCAAAAATGAATCTCTAATCGATAACTCTATAAATCTTAGGAATAATTGTGATAAATCTCTCTTTCTATAAAAAAAGTAAATAAAACTATTTAAGATCACCATAAATAAAATTTTTAATGATATAACATTTCAATGGATTGAGATTTATGTTTTTATATATACATCCCAAATCTTATAAATTTAAATTTGAATCTAAATCCATTAAATATTTATTTCATTTATCATTAGATAGTGAAATATATTATTTAACTGATTAATTAATACCTTTAGTGATAATTAAAACTAATTTAATTTATTAATCCTTAAGAAATAATTAATTTATAAATATAATTAAATAAATCTAATTTAAAAATTAATCAAATTAAGTATTTTAATGGAATATGAAAACTAATTATATTCAAACTCTTTCTTAATAAGTTAATATTTATTTCATCATTAACATGGGATTGACTATATATATATATATAAGAAAAATAAAAATTCACCGCCTTAATTTCCGAAGAAGAAAAATTATTATTTAATTATGATTTCCATAACTTGAATAAACATAAATCCTCAAATTGAGATCAACTATATTCTAGAAAATAAAATTTTATTTAATTTGGGGAGCATCTAGATGCCCATTTTATAGTAACTCTAGGACTCATTTTCAGTAGAAACAAGTCTAACTCGATGTTTAAGATTGGTATCTAGTGTAAAATATTTTCCAACATAAATATAGTGACAATTTATTAGAATTAAAACATCTTATAATGAATACTGGTGTCATATACTATGCTTTTAATTTTATAACTCATCCAGAAGACTGCATGCATTAGTAATTATCCCTTAACACTAAATATATCTTTTTTTGACTTACCAATATGATTTTTCTAGTGATCCCTCTAACGAAGGATTTATGTCCATCATTTTCATCTCAATAAAACTATGTAGATATCTTACTCTATAATCCTAAAAGGGAAAATCCCATATTGATCATTCAATTAAAATCGTCCCACAGTTGAGGAACTTAAAACTAGTTACTTTTCCATGAGAATATACATCATGGATTTCATCTTTCATATAAGAATGTGGGTCATGACATACATTAATATTGATCTCATGTCTTTGGGTTGTTACAAACACTCTCTAATAGGAATTTATAATGAAACATTGTATGTCGAATTTTTAATTATCTTCCTATCCTAAAGATATCCCCCTCTTAGAGATCATATTCTATGAACTCCATGAGAAGAATTATCAATGAATATGATCCCCTAACACAAGCCAGTAAAAAATTATATATGAAGTTTAAAAATTATGTGTCTTCAACATAGGAAATTACTATACGAATATTTCTAATTTATACTTTGGTTCTCATTATTTCACAAACTCTAATAACATAATTTGTGTTGAGACATGACTATTCCCCCAAAATAGGAATCTGAGAAGACTTATCGAAATGTTCGATGATGGAGAACATAAATTGCAATGTATAAATGTAAGTATTGATTCATAAAATCTAACATATTATGAAATAAAAATAATATTTATTGATTCTAAACACCTTTATAAATTTCAATAATGAGAATAAAATCTAAAGACTTATTCTCAAGATCAGAAGTACATCTTATGTTTATTATAGGGGAACATGTAAGGAAATAAAGAACACATAATTTCATTAAAAGAAATAATATAGTGTTTAATGAAATAAATTCTAAAAATTAGAAACCATATTCAAGTTAGGAGTAAGAATAATATTTATGATAAAAAAAACTATGGTGAATGTTGAATAATAATGACATAAGGAAATTGAATAATTAAATAGGAGAGTTAATCCCATTTCAATTATGTTTCAATCCTTTTGTTCTACAATAACATTTTGATCACTTATATATAGATACTTATAATGGTGAATAATACTATTTGGATTCATGGAGTGAATAAAAAAAATATAATTTACACTATAAAAATATATATTAAATTTTATTATTTAACTGAATCTCAATAATAGACTTAAATTGTTTAAAAGAGGATAAAACATATGACATGTTATTCAATAATGAAAACTGTGAGTTTTTCATAATAATCAGTAAAATGAGAATAATTTCAAAATCCACTAATATATAAAAACAAGAAGGGATCATAAATTATGAGTAAATTAAATAAAAAAAACATTTCGATATATGTGAAAAAACATTGAAAAGGAAATTTATGATATTTAAAATTAAAATTTTAATGAAAAAAAGTTCATTCTAGAATTATTAGTTTATATAAGACAATTATATGTATCTAAATGTACAATGTATGAATATGGACACACATTCTACAAATTCTAAAGATTTCATGTTCAACTATAATAATCAGACAACCATCATTTTAAGATCCAAAAAACACTGGTGTTTCAATTTTATTTAATGGAATGAATAAATACTATTCTTAAGGATACTATTGATTATATTTCTATTGATATTACTACATTTAACATAGAAATCATGTGGATTAATGATAAATTATACCTTTTTTCTTGGGAAAATTGAGACACACTTATCAAATTATTGTGAATGAAATGAGTGTGAATAACATTTAGTGTCAAAAAATATAATATAATTGGAGACGATAGTGAAGTGTTTCTTCTATTTACAATATTAATACTTGATTAAATAATATATACTAAAATATAAATATTTTTTGGTGTGGTTAACCATATTATGGTTTGTGTTGTGTCATGGTTCTTGATTCCATGTAATAGTGTTCATGTTTGAATGATATGATATAACATTTGAGTAACACTTCTAAATTTATTATCATAAATTATCAAAAGTTAGATATTTCATAACATATGAAATTACATGATTAAAAAATATTAATTCATTCAATGGAAGAGTCCTATAAATGTTCTTCTAATAAGAATGATATCTCTTCATGAAATCCTTATTAATGGTTTTCACCTATGAATAATTTATTGTAGTCTCCAAGGATGTCTATTGTGGATCCTCTTGGATAATTTAAAACAGTATATTGAAAAGAAGTGTGAAATTAGGCTAGAATTAAGTATCTATGAGTATTTTGAACAATTGGATAGAACCTTATTCAATGAATAAAATTTATAATAGTTAAATTTACCACTTCTCAACAAAATCAATTAAAATTAAAACCTAATTATACTTGAAAATCACAATGATACCTTGATATGAGTGTCATTTCTCCTTTAAAAGTGATTTATTTATTCGAAGGACTCCAACCAATTAAACGTAATCATATATATTTTGTACTTAAATAGGGCCATGATTAATATATTTTGACAAAAAATTCAATTAATTTAATTAATTTATTAAATAATAAGATATAATTGAGTTAGAAATAAAATTTAATAAAAAAAACTGTTTAATTTAAGAATTATAGTTATAGAAAAATTCTACAGTATATAATGAAGTGAAAGAGTTAAAATAGAAATTTATATGGGTATTAACTATTCAAAACATCCTAATATTTTTATATTAACATGAATAAACTAGTTTCATACTCTTTTACCTCAAATTTTTATTTCCTAGGTCTAGTGCATGCTCCTGCTCCGTTGTATGTGATAATAATTTATGGTTGACGATATCTCTTCCACTATGTCCCTAAAGGAATCTATATCCCTTAAAATAGAGATAAAAATATATGGAAATGATATTTAACTACAATTAACTCCTAGGAAATAGGCACCACACATAAAAAAACGTTTTTAAACATTATCTAGGTGGAAACATGACTTTATCATTTTTTTGTATGTCCATTCACATGAATAAGTAACAAATAATATACACATTAGTGGAATTATTTTAATCCAAAATATTCTATCCATCAGTTAATAGCCTATTCATATTCAATATTTAATGAGTGAAAATAGATAAGATATAAAAATGGAAAATATCCGTGGTAATTCATTAGAATTTATTCATGGTGATATTTTCCAACTCCAAATGTGATCCATTATTTTTTTTTTCTATTATGGTGGAATTATAACATCCACATTGTGTGAAATTCAAATAATGTCAGCGAAACTTGAATTATTAAAAGTTCCAATTTAGAGTAAATAATTCCATAGGGGTGAGAATAATCTCTTTATTTTTTTAGTTTCTCCCATCACAACGTGACTCATCTTACCATGATGCAAGACCTGTATTTTTTTATTTCTAGAATATCACAAAGTATAAATACATACATGAATTGCTATTTGAAAACACACCCAAAAGGATTATAATTAATATCTTAATTGATTCATAATATATTTTCTTGTGAAATATTATAGGTTTCATGATATGTATGAAATTCAATTCATATGTTATTTATATTTTTTCACAATCAATGATATGTAGAATTATTAGATTAACCATATTTTAATATCATTCTATTTAAAAGATATTTTTTTAATACATAAGATACTGTGTATTCAAAATTTCAACACATTTTGAAAAAATAATACATATCATCCAAAGTGTTTGAATAACATATTACATATCAAATGACATAACATATTTTCCAAAAATTATTCAAGGAAAATATCATACGCATCTCGAAAATTATATTATGTAATTTATTGCTAATAAAATTTATATTATGTATTCCTTTTTTCTCAAAATTTGGAAAGGTTTAATGTGACACCCATTTCAATATCTATGTAGAATATATTATGTAACAATATTAATATTGATAATTTATGTTACAGATTAGTGAATTTTGAAAAATTATCTTATAAATGGGAAAGGAGTTATGTATCCAACCCATTTCTAATTTTTGAAAATTATTTTCCAAAACATGTTGTGCATAAAGAAAAAAATGTTAAACATTTTCATACTATTCCAATTTCACTACTATACTCAAGGATATTGTATACGATGAAAATCATACATATGGTCTAAAACTCATTTTTTCTACAAAACATATATACAAAAAATTACAATATGAATGGATTGATACACAACCAAATTTTACCCATTTATGATTAAAATAAAAATTTCCCCGCAATCTAAAAATTAAAACATGGATTGTAAAAATAATTACACAGATATATAAAGACTCTTTAAAAACATAAATCTATCCATTTTCAAAATAAATCTATATTTATTCTAAAAAATAAAAAATATATAATTAACCTCAAAATGAAAAAATATTAGGGAATAATTAATTGGAATCTATATTAAAAGGGATGAAATATTATTTCTTTTAATTTTACCACAAATAAGACTTTTATTCGTAGGCAATTAATAAGAAAAACTACTTCCAATGTAAAATTGAAAACTAAATACTATGAGAGACATTGAATCTGACCCCTAGAAACAACAAATTATCATTCATAATGAATAAAGATAACTAAAAATTCTTTGTTAGTTATATTAAATCCATTTCTTATTTTTCCATACTCCCATTTATTCAAACACTTACATCCCTAACATTATCTCTCATAATGAAAATGTAAATTTATGCAAAGTTTTTCTCATCCAAACACAATCAAGGGTCGCTATATGATTGATGAGTTATAAAATATCTACCTAATGTGTCATGGAAATATATAAATATTGGGTAATATATAGGGTCCTTTAATTTTTGAGTGTTAGAAATTTAAAATATTAAAACAATATATGGTAGAAAAATTATGGTCATATAATTTTAGATAAAAATGTATAATTCCAATTTTAATCTAAATAATGGAATCTTACACACTCTTCTATCAATAATACAACTATTAAACTCTTATTGTCTTAATGGATAGTTTATATATATTACATTTCTGCAATAAATTTTTTATCATTCATGTTCTTTCAAAAAATTTATTCTTTAACTTTTATTCTAAAATATTTCATAGAATTGTGAATTTTAAATAAATAGAGAGTTATTTGAACTTCTTCAGTGCCTTAATATCCCAAACTAATTTTATTTAATTATAAATATTTATTATATATTTTATTGTTTGGTGTTTGATATTTTTATTTTTATTCCTAAATATAAACTTCTTAGCATGGTTTTTTATTTTCATAATTCTTTTCCCAAAATATTTAATCAATTGAACTTCAAAAATAACTCTTAACATAAAATTTTCATCTCAATTTGCTCAAAATGATTCACTAAAAAAGTACTCTACATCCCACATGGTTTCTAATAGTATTATAATAGTTAAATATAGAAATATTTGGATAGAGATTATAGGTTTTTAAGGAAGCCACATGACTGGGTTGTTCATGGATACCAATGGATCGCAATTGAATGTTTTAAAGGGTAGACCTAAATTAGAGTTTATTTATAAAAAGTGGTGTTAGAAAATAGATTTCATAATTTGTATAAGGATTTTTGGTGCTTATATGGATATCTCGATCTTTTAGATACAGATTGATATTTTTATAAGAGATTTTACCTTACACATGGTTACGAAATAGTTAAGGAAAACTATATAATTAATCTATGTGGGTTGTTTTTTTGATGTGTTGACATCCAATTATAATTAAACCATTTAAAACCTAATATTTTTTATTCAGGTGGATTTTTATGGTTGGTACATATTTTGGTGAACCATATAACCAAACCACGTGATATGGTGTTGGTTGGACATCAACAGTTTCATGCTTCTAACAGAGTTTGATAAACGGTATAGGTAGGTTGTGTAATGTGTGAATCCTTGGATATAGAGGTTCAATCAGTTGGTTATTGTTTTGAAAAACTGTGCAGTAATCATATGACTACCCATATTTAAATAAAAACTACAAACTAAAAATCCCACTATAAGATATTAATAATTCATTTCCTAAATCATCTCTCTCACCCCTGTTAGACTATAGAGGTTCCCCATTTATATCTTACCTTTGGAGCTACATTTAATGTGGGGTTTTTATTGGTGCTCCTTTGAATATTTATGGATCGTCGTCTATCTTCCATCAATTCTAGTTTCCACTTATTATACTTTTGTTTTTGGATGTCTTGAACTAGGATTTTATTAGATATTTAACTAGATCATTATGGAATCATCCCTATATTATGTGAATTTATCTTTTCATATTGATATGGTTTCATCATAATTGAAACGCATCATTTACCATGATTGAGTTGGAGGTACATAACCTATTTAATATTTCTTGGGGGTTTGAAGAAATTGAATGAAATTTCCCATTTATTCAGGTGAGTAAATTGGGGATTTTGTGTGGATTAGGTTTATGTGAATGTTAGGAGTAGAATATAGCTAATTACTCAAGGGTTTGATAAGGAGATATTTACAGGTGACTTTTTAAGATATTATCTGGAATTGAGATAATTTTTTTCCACGGATTGTTAAAATGGAATGAATTGGGTGTTCTGGTTTGATATAGGTTTTGGGAAGATGTTACAGTCATAGATGAGTTCTACAAGATCTTGGAAGAAGTGGCAAAGATGAAAATAGAGGGACTAATTATAATATACTAGATCCTTGTACCTTCATCATATTCTATGTTTTATGTGTTAGAGGTTCCATGAGGGGTCTCTTATGTATAAAGAGGGGTGTTAAGTTTAAATTTTAGATCGAGATAAGGATTACAGTGTGGTTGCATATGTTGGGCCATGGATCCCAGTTCGGGGATGAGACTATGGAATAGTTTATGAGTTATAGATTAGATGCTCGAGAGGGGTGGTTTGGGTGGTTCTAAATTTTTCAATGTCACTACGGGTGGGGGGGGAGGCAATGACTTGTAATATAAGGTGGTATGTTTCAATAATCCTTATTTTTGAAGTTAACAATCCCATGAATGTGATTTGTGGCGTTTAATTCTCCTATAACAATGGAATTCTATGGTGTGGTGGTGTGTCATGTGCAGTGGACATCTGTCTAATTTATAGGACATATGGTGTGTAACATTCCATGTTTAAATAATTTTCTTTGACTAGATATGTTATGTTATGGTCTCTTACCTTGCACTATAGTATTGTCCCGAGTCAGTATCCATAGAATATGGTGAGGGGAAATATTCCCCTGTCATTTAAATTATAGTTTGAATATAAATTCTCAAACCACCTTTGAACATTACGTTCTCAAACATTTTTTTTCTCAAACCCTAGGTAGCTATAAAGTATTTTTTGAACCCATTTAATACTCTCTAAATAGATTCTACCCCAACCATCAAGAGATTTATCTCTGGTGGTATGAGGTGAGTTCACCACTATTTGTTTTTGTATTTTATTCTCTATTTTTATCCTTTTCCACCATTACACTTGTCTTTACAGTGGCGGTTCATCACATTTATTTTTATTGAGTTCTATTGATGTTTGGTTTCCGGTTTATGTTGTGATTCCCATAATGACTATCGATTCTATATGGGAAAGGTGATTATATTTATATGTTTGTTATTCCATTTTTATTTTAAGTACATTGAAATCCTATAGGTATTGGAATTAGTTTCTTATCCTTATTTATGTAATTAATCATAAAGGTTTAAAGAATTTATACTTTGGGTAACAATGTACTTAACCCTACTGAATATTAAATTGGAATTAAGGAAATGATTTGGTATTGGGTTTTTAGATCACATGTGTTAATTTTGGGTTAACTATTTTCTTCTTGATCTACTGGACAATGTGCTATATTTTTTATGTCAGGGTTTAATATGTTTTTATGTTTTAAAATTGGATAAAGTACATAAATCCAATAATTCTTGTTGGTTAAATAACGAAGAGGTATGTTTAATTGTTATCATTCTTCTTGTACTTCATGAAAAGGGAAGTTATTATTCAAGAATGTTAAAATAATTTATAGCTATTTATAGATTACTCCATAAGTTTCTTAGGGTTATGACTTTCGATAAATGGATCAGTTAGTTGATGTTGGAAATCATTTTTTGGAAAATGATACTTTTTAGGGCCGATCAGGCTAATATACTTATAAAGGATGGATGCATTTGTTTGGGGGCCTGGTTTCCCAATTGAATGTTTGTTTTTTTATTTATAAATTAATTTTTTCCATAACACCTAGAGATTTTATAATATAGTTATGTCTAAAAAATTTTATTTCATTTATAGATTTAATTACATGGAACACTGTGGTTAAACAAATCACATTACACTCTTTATTTTTTATCATTTAATTTGACATTTATCGAATAGATTTTGAATTCGAAGGTATTAATATGATTCACCAAATTATAAAATATATAAAAATTTCCAACTAAATTCATAAGTATTTACTAATTATTCATAAATAAGAACTGAATTTTTTCCGAATTCATTTTATTCTAAGAAATTTTATCTCTTAAAAAATCTATTTAATTATTTTATGTTTGATAATATTATAATTATTTTATAAATGGTTTATGAATTTTATTTAATAAAAATGATTTAATTTTTGAAATAAATTTATAAAAATTATATTATAGTTATTTTTTTAGAATTTTTTTTATTTTTATGAAAATATTTATTTAATATTTAATATTAGAAACTATTGATTTTATTGGATGATTTTTTTTAAAAATTTAAAAAATTAAAATATGTTTCAGAATAGTTTGAAAGTAACATTAGTCATATTATGATATTAATAATCCAATTCAGTGTACCATAATCAATTATATTATTTATTTTAGTTTATATTTTTTTATATATTTAAAGATATTTTTCTGAAAAACATTTTTCATTTCATTTTAGATTTTTATCTTTCGTAAATTTCTTCCACTTATAGAAAATGAATCCTAAGAAATAAATACTTTATTTGTAATTATAAGGTATAAAATTGTTTAATAGTTCAATTTTATTTTTGTTCAATATTAATATTAACCATAGACAATATTTATTACCATAGTAAAGGTAAAATGAGATAATTAGGGTAAAAATAGGTCCGATAAGGCTTTAGATTAATTCAAATAGTATTATCTATTTATTAGATGAGTATATATTTTACATAATAAACAAAACATAAAAATTTTGATCATTGTTTCTATTTAACATTGATTTTGACCTTATAAAATTTATGTTAAAAATAATGTAAAAAACATTAATTTTTTTGATTTAATTAATAAAATAATTTATGACAGTGATAAAAACAACAAATGTGTTGTTATAAATGGTTATCATAAATATTAATGAGTTTTTTAAAATGGTAATTTTTTTTAAAAAAATTTAGTGATGAAATAATTACCATTAATGCTAACAAAAAAAAATATGGAAAGGAATTATAAAGGGAATGGAGAAAAAATACTATAATATTGATTGGGATATTAATTCTGAATACGATTAAATATATTTTTGTCAAATAAGAATGTAACATCCAGATGCTCCACTTAGAGATGAAATACAAACTCATAGCAGGATTGGTGATTTATTTTTGATAATTAGAAAAAATGACAATAATTGGTTGAATATTAAATGGTTAATGGATGGAGATATAAACTCAATGTTCTTCCATAGGATACATAAATAAATTAGTTAAAGAGCTCAAAATATTCCCATTAGAATAATTATGAACCTCCACACTACTAAAAATGAAATATATCAATTGTTGTGGATTACTTCAAAGCATTGTACTCTAACAATGGACTTGAAAACGCATAAAACATGGTTGATAACATAGAATACTACATTACTGAGCATAATAACATAACCCTTGCTATGGATCCCCACAAGGAAGAAATAAAATCATCTATCATCTCCCTTAATATGGATAGTGCCCCTAGTCCAGATGGATTTCCTAAAAAATCTCCTTGTCTTATTAGAAATTTTTTTGGACGATATCACTCATGAATTCATGGATTTCATTAATCATTCCTAAATGATACATCAAAAAAAAAAATCAAACATAATCCCAATACCTAATGAAGAAGAATGCACATCACATTATTTATTTCAGGACAATTTTTATTTAGAACACGATTCCCAAACTCATTAGAAATATCACCATGAAAAGAATGGGAGTGGCTGTTCAAAAACATATAATATCGAATCAATTTCACTTTTTCCAAATGAGTAATATTTATAATTTTTTATTTAGAGCCTCATAATTTGTAAATATTTTGAATAGTAAAACAAATTAATTTTTTTTACACTCAAAATGTATTTCTCAAAGCCCTTTGATACAATTAACTAAAGCATTCTTCTTGATGTTATTAGAAGATATGGATACTCATATGAATTTATCATGATTATTTACATAATTATTAGTTTCTCAAGGCTATCCATTCTTATTAGTGGAGTTATCAAGGGATTAGTTACATGAATAAGGGGTGTGAGATTGGGTGGCCCACTCTCGATACTTCTATTTTCCATTATTGAATATTACGTAGGAATATGTATTATCGACCTTTCTCAAATTGGTTTTCATAATAAAATCTGATAAGGATAGAATGATTATTCTTCTTCACACATTTTGTATGATGATAAAATTATTCTATATGGATAGACATCAAGATAAACCATCTCACCCATAAATGGTCACTTTTCACTTTAAGAAGAGGTGGTTGGACAAGATGAATGCTGGAAAAAATACTCTTTATTTTTGGTGATGGAATTTTTGTTGGAAATCATAACATCATAGACTAGAGTATTGGTATTTAAAAGTTATATAATTCTTTATATTACCTTGGGGTTTGACTTTTTTTTGGGAAAAGTGAAGAGAAATTATTTCAAAAGAATATATTCTGAAACTATCAATCAAATGGATAGATAGAAAGGAATAAAAGTGTCCCTTATTGGATGGGTGTTTTTTATTAACTATGTGATAACATCAAATAGTTTTTTATTCTTTTTCTTTTTATAGGTGACCTCAAGGGATCAATAAGGACCTTTAGGGAATGATCCAAAATTTGATATGGACCATATCAGCGTATTAATTGAAGTTAATCACTGTTTCTTGAAAAGAATCCCTTAAACCAATTTACATTAAACTCATTGGAATCAATGACCTCATGATTTTAAATGATGGTATCAATAGGAAAATTAAATGGAATTTTATCTCCAATAAATCATGTGATTTTATATCCAAAAAATTTAGGGGGAGATTTATTAATGGATAGAAATACTATATTACATCCTCAATATGGATATCCATAAAGCATTATTTCAATTCCATCATACATGATACTTAATTTATGGTAATAAAAAACTATACCCTCAACTTTTGGACCACTAATTTTTTTGGTATCCCATTATAAAACCATTTTGAGTGTTCTAGTTGAATTAATGTAGCAATACATTGCTGATTTTGTGGGATAGTGGGACAAATATAATATTTTGGATCCTATAAAAACTAACATGGCTATACAAAATCATTATTTTATAGATTGTGACAATTTTATATGGAAGAAAAAAATCTAATGGGTCATTAAATTTCAAATACTTCTACAATCTAGAATGTAGTGGAATCAACCGACCACTATTATGGATGTTTCATTTGAAAAATCCATTCATTATTCCCTCTAGATCTAGGATACTTTAGATAATATGAGAAAATAGAATCTTGAATTCTGAAAAAAAAATATGTTCAACCACTATTCTCTTCATGTCATATCAATTTAAAGGTAGAAAAAAATGTGCATCATTTGTTCTTAACATGTGATTTTTCCAGCAATTGGTTGGCCCATATAGGATAACTATTCATATTGAATATTCCATAAAATTTTTTGATGGAAAACTTCATGAAAATTATTACTAGTAATAGCTATAGTAAACTGGTTCAGGACATTTTTTGGGAAAAATCTATAATAGTTTCCTCAGAAATATATAGTTCCTGAAATTTCATGCTTGTCGATATATATAATCATTTTATATATATGAGAATTATTTCACATCATAAATAGGATTAAAATGATTTACAATAAAAAATGGAGTTCGAATAATTTATTAAATGAACTGAACGCTCCCAGGATGTTTGGTGTGATAGGCAGACCAAGAAATCTAAAATTTTCAAATATATTTGGTGGATCCCTTCCATCAACCCATGGGTTAATTGTTTCATCAAGGGATGTTTTTATTATTGCATTGGAATTGAAATTTCATTTAAAGAATAATTATTGGATATTTTTTATGCAGTACTGTATGCTATCCAATATAAATAGACCCCTTATAGATTTAGTCTGGTTCTAAAATTTCTATAAAAGACTTAAAAATAAGAACAAGGAATGTTCCTTAGAAAATTATTCCTCATTGGATTTATTTCCCCGATAATTTCAGTCTCCTTCACCCAGTTATCTCACATGCATATAGGGAATCCATTCTAGTGGAAGATACTCTATCCAAGTGTAAAGTCATAGAGATGAACATGATGTGGTTCTTTTGGATATCAGATAATTGTGTTCTAATATTGGATGCTGATATGAGTGGTGCAACTCATACACATCTGTATAATTACCCCCATAGTGATTGAATCTAATTTTTCATATAATATTTTCTCCAGATATACTTTGACTAAATACTAGAAACTTTCCCCATCCTTGACCTTCTGTTATTTCCAATATCCCATCCTTTCAAGGAAAAATGAGTAATCCAAATAATGTTTCTCAACGAGGAGTCAAAATTACTAATTTAGTGCCTTAATTTTTCTTCTCATTAAAATTAATTTAATTTTATCATATTTATTATAAAATAATTAATTTATTTTCTTAAAAATACAGAGTTTTTATTTTGATTGAACAATACTTATCCACCTTTTTTCTATCTATTGGAAAATGATAATGTTTCTTGTGTGTATGTGTGGATACCACCTCCATGAAGCAATGTGATTGGGTTTTAACTTCCATTTTACATGGATGGTAATAAGTAAAAATTTAATGAAATTTTATTATATATATTATATAATAATAATCATTAAAATTTGAATGATTATTTACCTTTATTTATTTCAATCAATCTGAAAATGGGAACATCACCCATGCCTATATATGGACTACCGTCTCCACAATGTGATATAATTCATTTTTCATCACTGATTTGTTTGAATAGTTATAAAGTATAATATAATTATTAAATATGATACTAATTTATTTATTTAAATTATAGAGATGAATGATAAATGATCAAAGTAAGATAACCAAGAATGTCGAACCAAAACATTCATAAAAAACATAGCAGCTATAACCAAGAATTGTGATTGAAATGAAAAATTATAAATAAATAGATTATAAAATGTCAAAATTTTATAATTAGTGGAATTATATATATAATAATTATTATATAAAGAATTTATAATAATATATAATTATTATAAAGGAGTTTTGAATGCGCATAAAGAAATATGAGACTTGATGTATGGGACTTATGTCTCAAATAAAATTTATTTTGTATTTTTTATACTCTAATATGTATTGAAGAAATTATTTGATACTTAACAAATAAATATATGTAAAATTTCATCTACTAGAGTATATTATATTCAATAAATTTTTTCCTTTAATTTTCCTATCTTTATGACCTCAAGAGAATATAATAATGTTTCTATTAAAAAATAACTACATTCGACAATTTAGATTATAATATTTTTCTTATATTTAGATGTTTTCCTTAAAATGATTCAATAATATTTTTGATTATTTTGTAATTATTTTTAAATTTTTTTGTCCCCATATTTTAGTTTCTATAATTTTATTTAGTGGAATCTTCATGTTTCTTTCCGAATGATGTACTTTTTACTTTTTATATAAAATGGGAAAGGAATTAAATTTTAGCCTAGAATACATGAACATAAATAACTCCCATTATGATTGCTTAGTGATTTAAAGTTTATTTTATAAGTTTTTATGATTATTTTAAAATAATAGTTAATCCTTAATATTTTAGATATATTTTTATTTGAAATATGTTATTTCAAAATGAAAATTGTATTTTTTTTAAAAATATATTGTAGTGTCTTCTAAAGGAATTTTCATCTATGATAACATCCTTCAATGATAATTAAGATATAGTAAAGATATTATATAATGATAGAATCCTTATTATATCATTGGTTAGTTTATTATTATGATGATGATATGTATTAAAAAGATGTTAATTTTCCATGGTGTTTTCTTTTATGAATTTTTAAATTAATAATGCAACCCATTTTCGTTGAATGAGTTATGATATGATGATATGGTAAATGTTTTAAGATCATGTGGTATAAATATGTATGATTTTCATTATATTAGTGGTCATACTGGAATTATATTTTACTCCAATGAAGTGGTTATGGTTTAATATCTAATGAGATGATTTTGGGATGTGAGTTGACATTCTAGATACACTATGGGAAATAAATAGGAATACTTGATCCACATTGGGAAATAGATACAAATACGTGATCCACTTGGGAAACTAGTGATGATTCTATATGATTTAGCATATGGGAAATAGGGGTTGATAGCAGATCCACTATGATTTGATGGTCATAGTAGTTAACCTTGAAATATGAAATGGTTGTTACTCTTTTTATTGTGCCACAATTTTATGACATTATTATGATATGAACTTGTGGTTCATGACTTGTGTATCATATTTTCTCACTCTTATTATTCATGTTGTTGGAAATGATAATGTAATATACCAATATTCATGTTTTTGATTCATGATAGATTGTGTCTAAACTCTTACCATTATTTTTAACATACTATTTCGTAGAATAATCAATTTTTATCTCCAAGGTTTACCATTATTGATTATTTGAGCTAACTCATTCCTATGTTTACTTTACATGGGATATGAGGAAGTGTTTTAAGTGGGTTTTTTCATTAAGGGTACAAGGAGAAAATTTAATGGTGACTAATGTTTATGAATGTACCTAAATATAATGTTCATGTGAATAGTCTCTAGAGATAAAACTTTTTATAGTTCTCATGCGGATCATAATTATATGTTTTGTATGTTTATATCAAATGATGAAATATTAATGTAAAAAACTGTTACTTAAAATTAGTTGTTATCCAATTATATTTTAGTTTATAATTTGATATTATGGTTAAAAACATTGGTGAAAATGATACAGATAAGTCTATGTATAGGATAACATACTGAAGTTTTGATATTGACCATTGATAAATGATTATAAAAATGAGGATACATTATCTGAGAAGTATGTGTCATTATTTAGAAATCCTATAAATGATATACCATTATCACATGATTATTCAATTTGATTATTATATCTTGATTCTAAAACATTTATTTTTTTTGGTTTGAGTCAATGGATGGAATGGGAAGAAAAGTTTCTTATAATGAATATAACAGACAAGGAAATGACTATCCACTTAAAATACAAAATTCAATTGGAGCCTGCAAGAATAATCCTTTTTTTATTCTCACAAAAATTTATTAGTAAATGAATCTAGTTGTTCATTCCAATGGTCAAAGGAGGGAACAAAATTTTATAGATTCTTTCATAAAGAAAAAATAAAACTTTTTTAATGGGTATTATGATCCAATAATTCTTTAGTGATGTATCAACAACATTAAGAAAATATGTTCTATTATCCAATTATCTTAAAATGAAAATTTTTCTATGTAATTTATAATTTTGAATGTGAATCAGGTAAATGTTAGATTTTTACTATGAATAATATTCAAGATGAATAAATCAAATCTATATAGTGGGTTGAGTTTAAGAGGATTTTTAAGAAATTAATTTAGCCATATTCTATGGGAAAATATGTATAAGGAATTCCTTAAGTTTTATAAGTAATATAATAAATCCTTTAGTACTGATGAAGAATCTTGTACATAATTTTAATGGTATTATCATGGTTTAATCATCAAAAAAGAAATAAAAATTGATTTATAATTTTAAAGATTAAAAAAAAAGTTTCAGAAAGGTGTTAACTATAAGAGACTTTAGTAGTTATAAATAAATCATTTGTTGTGAACTCAATGTTGAAATGGAAATTTGATATTCCTGTAGTTTATAATGTTTTGATAAGAAAAGATGGAGTCTCATGATCACTAGGGGAAATTACATGGTGGAAAAAAATTATATTCAAATACAATGCAAGAATTTGTGAAGAAACATCATGATATTTTATTTAATGGAACTAGGAGGTTATTTAAATATAAAGAGACATGTCATAAATACCATTAATATGAAAATTTAATGATGAGGACCATTGATATAAAGATCGAAAGAAATATACCAAAAAAATGCACCACCCAGGTATGTGCTTCAAAATAATGGTGTGTGAACATTACACTATCCAATGTAAAAATATGATGGGTTTTTCTGTTGATCAGTTTAGGAAAACTAATAAGCCTAAATAAAATGGTAAATATTGTGTGATCATCACTACTAAAGTGGTTTAAAAGAATTATGTGGAAAAAGTAATACTTATAAAACAATCTAGAACACTTAATTAAATATGTTTTTTTGATCTAACCACTAATTTATATCTATATAAATTTTAAAATTATAAAATTACTATCTAAATGATTATATGTTGATTTAGCAGTGATGCATCTAATGGTATTAGGGTTTCTTGTCTTGTATATAGTTCCTCCATGATATAAGCTTGTGGGAATGTGATTCCTTAAATTATTAAGAATTTTCCTTTACGTTAATTTTATTTTATTCTAGATATGAATTGGATTTCTTTATATAACACCAATATTAATTTATAATGAATGGAAGTCACATATAATTTTATAAAGGAACCTATGATAATTTATGAGTTTAAGGAAGTATAAATGCTTCAAATGGAAATTAATTTTATCTTGTCAGTATTAATTCCTATCCATGAATGGTATTTATCTCAAATGGACAGGGAGAAACTAAACATTGAGAATACACATAATTTTTTGGATTTTTTTCATTTATTTATAGAATAATTTCCTAATTTTATTCAAAATCATGTATTGGATTTTTTAATATAACTCATACATTATACTACACCAATTTAAAATAATCGATATATAATGGACCAAATAAATTTATAGGAATTATAGAATAATCAATAGTAGAATATTGATAAGGGACTCCTATTCTGTAGTGTGTCACCATAAGGATAAACTATTCTTTTTTAAGAAGAATGATGGGTCAATGTGTCTTTTCATTTATTATTTGGAACATAATAAGAGAATTATCATGAAACATTATCTTATAAACCATATTGATGACTTATTTGATCAACTTCATAGAGGAAAATACTTTTCCATGATTTTCTTTAATTTTGAATTTCATGAATTAAGGGCCAAGAATGATGATATACAAAAGGAAACATTTTTTAAAATATAGGAATAATATAACTTTATATAGATTCCATTTGGTCTTTCTAATTCCCCCCATATTCATGGATTTTCTCAATAGAGTATTTAGATATGAAACTGATTAGTTTGTGGTAGTTATAAGGATGAAATTATTTTCTATTTGATGATAAAGGAAGAGTCTGGAGATCATTTGATAACTATGATGAAGTCCCCGATGAAGGATAAAATGTTTGGTAAATTTATTAATACTAATTTTTATCATCAAAACTTTTCATTCGTGGATCATATAATATTACGTGATGTTATATAGTGGAGCCTTCAAATATTGATGTCATCGAGAAATGTCATAGACCAACAATAGCGACTGAAATCTAAAGATATCTTTGGATTGATTTATATTACAGAATTTTTTGATATATTTGTCATTAATATATCATCCAATAAATATGTTTATTCTAAATAGGGTTAAATTAATCTAAATAGAGGAATGCAATGAAAATTTCAAGTAACTGAAGCGAAGGTTTGTCAATGAACCTATGCTCAAACTAACATATAGTGGGGAATGGTTTTTGATCTATAATGATTCATCAAATAAATGGATGAGATTTTTCTATATACATAATGATATAGAGATATCATATGACTCACATCAATTGAAAATAAATGATAAAATTACCTGAATCATGATTTGGAGCTTGTGGAGGTGACATTTGCACTGATGATATTGAAGCATTATATTTACAGTGAAAGGTGTTACATATATAAATTTCATAAAATTATGAAGTATAAATCCACTTATAAGTATTTAAATATAAAACAAATAAGTTTGTTGTAATTGATTTAATACTATGATTTCTTAATACATTACCACCCTAGGAGGGAAAACAAGGGGGATAATACCCAGTGTCAGAAAAACCATGATTATTTTTCTTGGATGACGATTTAAATAGATCCAATACATAGGATTTTCATAACATGTAACTTGAAATCATGAGGAATGAGGAGAGTTCATATCTTTCTCTGATGAATGTTCAAAAATTTATCCATCTTGAGGTTTAAAGAGGTGTAAAGGGAAGATGAAAAACTATATAAGAATTTGAGGAGTGTTATTGAGTTCATCGATGATTATAATAAAATGATATGTTTTATGAATTAACTATTTTTCCATTCAATAATGTACTTGGAGAAGGAAATGTTGGATGAATCTATTAGTTTATCATTATTTATTCATCCTGGTATTATAAATATGTATCAAGATCTCAATTTTTATTTCGTATGAGACAACATGAAAATATTAATTGTAGAATATATATATTTATTCATATTATGAAAATAAGTTAAGGCCGAGATATTTAAATATAACTTGATTTTAGAACCATTACACATACCTTAATGGAAGTAGAAATACATTACCATGGATTTTATCATCGGACTCCCTAAAACATCTAAAGTGCACAATGCTATTTGGGTTGTAGATGATCGCCATACAAATTTATCAAAATTTATTGACATCATATATGATTTTTAGAAATAATTTTTTCTAAAAGGATATAAAATATATATATTGTGATATTTCATGAAGTAATGAATTATAAATTTTTTATTTGTATTTTAGTTTTGTTTAGATTTTCTAGTGATGTCTTCTATATGATATAGATTTAGAATGGGTTTTAATACTGCTTATCATCCTAAGATATATGATCTTTATAAAAGAACATTTAAAACCCTAGATAATGTGTTGAGATATTTTATCCTAGATATAAAAGGCATTTATTATCAGCATATTTATTTCATCATGTTCACTTTTGAAAATACATTTTCATTGATAATTAAAACCTATTTTTATGATGTACACTATAGAAGGAATTGATGAATTGAAACATGATGGGGTAAAATTATAGAATGTAATGTATTGGGACTTAATATCTATGATTAGTTGGTAGAAAAAGTAAGAACCATTCTACAATATATTAAGTAATCATAACATCTATAGAAAAGTTATTGTAACAATTATCTATGAGATCAAGAATTCGATGTTAGTGAAAAGATATTCATCTAAATACCTCATTTGAATAATGTTATGAGATTTATCATGATGTGAAAGAGTATCCCTTTATATTGTATACCCATTGAATTTATTGATCATATTTATATGGTATATAATCAAATGGTATTTCCATAAAATATATCTTAGGTTCTAGAAGTGTTCCTTGTATATCTCGTGGGGAAGAACATACCTTCCCTTTAAGATGTACTGAACTGAGTGGTAAAACCATCATAGTAATATAAATATTATCTGGAACAATTGGTGTTGATTATGAATCACATATAATTTTGTAGAATAAATACCACTCAAATGCTTAATGTTTTCTTGGTGAAACCATAAATCAGAGGAAACTACTTGGGAACCTTGGGATGTGATGAAAGAATAATATCCTCAATTTTTAATATCATGAGATAGAATTTTGAGGGTAAAATTAATTTTAAGGGGGGTATAATGTAAAAACACAATAATTTATGATATTGTTATCTATAATTTTTTTATTTCTTTCGTAGACTTCATTACACAGAAAACATAGTTTAAACAATTTTCATTGTTCTGTGAAAATTTTATCACTTTATGTGATAGTTATCACCTATATGTTGATGTAGAATGTGTGAAAAGGACTAAACACAGTATTAAATATATGTAAATTTCCATCTCAATCAAATTTTTTTAATTAATTCGTAATAAATAATCACTCAATTTTTATAAATTTCATTTAATTCTTCAAAAAAGAAATTTTTCAAATATGTTTTTATTTCTTCTTGTGTGCCCTTATTATAGTTAATTTATTAAACTATTTTAAATTTTATTTAATATTTTTTATGATTTTTTAATCATCCTATCATTATCTTAGTGTGATATTTTAGGGAATTCATTAAAAATATTGACTTTCTAGTGAATAGTTAAAATTTATGATTTTCACAGAAAATTGTATTTTTTGTTCAAGAATTAATGATACTTAATTTTTTATTTGAATATTTTGTTAAAGTAAAAATAGAAATATTCTGTTATTAATAATCTAATTAATGTCATTTCAATTAATTTTTTATTTTACATTGGTATAGAATCATTTTATACATAAAAATACATTTTTATGAAAAACTATTTTTCACTACGATCCATGTTTTTGTCTCAAATTAAATTACACAACATCTATAAATATTATAATTAAAAAAGGATTCCATATTTGAAATAATATTATTAAAACTGTGTAAATAGGTACCCATTTAATTTTGGTCAGTATTAATAAAATCCATACGAACTTTTTTTAACAAAATAAAGGTAGAAGGGGTTAATTTTTGTTAAAAATAATGTGATATGGTTAAAAATTAATTCAGACACTTGAATTTATTTCATGGAATTACTATATATCATAAATATTCAATAAAATTGAAATATATGAACTTTTTTTCATTTATAATTTATTTTTTACCTTTATATTAATTATGTAAAAGATAATGTAAAAATCCCATTTCACTTTTATGATATATAATATTTTGTGGCATGGATAAAATAAAATTATTCTTAATTTTAAAATTTTATTTTATATATAAATGATATAATTATTATAATAATTTATTTTTCATTTTATTTATTATATAATTACCTTAAATGAAAACACAATGGCTACATAATGCTTGTGCAAATAGAAGAAAAAAAAGTAAATGTTTTGAAAACAAGAAAATTTATTTTTTTATTATTTATTTATAGTTTATAAAAAATTTAGAGATAAATATTTCATATTATGTATGTATGAGTTGTTTTTATTTAAATTATTTTACTATCATCTTGTTTGTAATTTCTATGTAAATTATAGGTTCTAAAAATGGAATTAATGATATTTTTTAATAAATAATATTTTATGAAATGATTCAAAATAAAAAAAAATTATTAGAAAATTTAATAGTATATGGTTGTAAATATCATCCATACTCTATTTAGGATTCATTTGTTCTTTTATTGAAACATTTTTAACCCTTAAAAATAGAAATCATTGATATTGCAGTAATTGTCAAAAAGAATAATGAGGGGAGGTTAAAACTAAAAGAAAATGGTAAACATTAAAAATTGATAAAAATTTATTTTATAATAGAATTTTGACTCATCCTCATATTACCTTCTTATTATATCAATTTGGATCTATTTACCTATTAAATTTTCTTTATATTTACATAATACTTCAAGTAATTACAAGAGTGAACCTCCCATCACATATAAATGGAAACCAATATTCATTTATTATTCACAAATTTTGACCCTTGTATATGATATAATCCCACACTAATGTCTTATTATCTTTTTTAAACACATTTTAGAGATTTTTTTGTTGCAAAAATACCATGATTTCAAGGATTAAGGTGTAATTAAATGAAGGTTCATCAACCAAGAGCTATAACTCCTAACCAATTATTTTCAATTTTATTTATAATTATTCTCCTTATAAATCTAAGGTATACACTATAAAAAAATTAATTATGTATCTCAAATAAACTGAATTTTCATTATTATTACACAATTATTTACACCATATTTCCATCCATTTGATAATGATAATGTCTCTCATTCATACATGTGGATTACCAACTTCAAGAAGCAATGTGATTATTTTTTCAAATCCTTTTTACGAGGATGATAATAATGATTTATTTAATGACTTTATATGGTAATATAATTACTATATGTTGTTTAATTAATATTTAACATTTTTTCTTTCTATCTATAGAAAATGAGAATATCGCTCGTGTGTATGAATGGAATTACATTTTCAGAAAATAATATAATTTA
The DNA here is from genome assembly GCA_963277665.1 of Viscum album. Taxonomy (NCBI): domain Eukaryota; kingdom Viridiplantae; phylum Streptophyta; class Magnoliopsida; order Santalales; family Viscaceae; genus Viscum; species Viscum album. Next base: position 397,303,135 of record OY728166.1, read on the forward strand.
TTTTTCATGTCCAATTAATATTATTAGTTATAAATGTACATATAATGATTAAATATGATTCTAAAGAGATTATTTAATTTATATAGATAATCAATCCCTGATCAATGTGTATGTATTGGGAATAGAAAAACAAAAACATTCATGATAAATGAAGTAGATATCATCATGAAAAACGATATTAATAACAAATAATTAATAAACAGGATATAAAATGTTATAAGTAAATATCATATCGTATGATATATATGAATATGGTTTTTAAATACATGTATAATAAATCTACATTTACTATAAAGGAGGTTCAAACACATATGAATAAATACAAGGGTTGAGGTAAGGGACTTATGTGTGAATCCCATTTTATTCAGGATTATTTATTCTTATATTTTCATTGAGGAAATTAAGTGATCCTTATATAATAAATCCCTTTAATTTTTATTCTCATACAGTTAATTATCATTAATAAATGTTTTTCATTAACTTTACTTTCTTAAATAAGTCAGGTCACTGATAGAATGTTTTTAGGAAAAACGATTATGTTTTCATATTTGGTCGAAAATATTCTTCTTCTGTATATATATCTGTTAATATGATTTCTAGAATATTTTTAATCATTCAACAATGATTGATAAAATTAATTTTAACAAAGTTTTACTTTATTTAATTTTTTTCAAAGTAATATTCCTTCCATGTTCCAAATGAGTCACTTTTGTCTTTTTATAGAAAATTTGAATGAAATATTATTTGAGAGTACAAGAAATGAAAAAATTCCCAACCACCATGCCCACTCAATGACTTGAATATTCATTTAAAATTTCAGTTTTTATTTTTAATTTTCCCCTTAATATTTTATAAATATTTGTATTTAATAATTATTTTCAAAATAAAAAGGGTTTTTCCTAAGGAAATATTCTAGTGATATTTTAAGGGAATTATCATTTTTAATAAAATCCTTTTATGTTAATTATGATTTAATGAGGATAAGATCTAATAATACCATCCTTATTATTTCTCTGTATGGTTTATGATTATGATGTCCATATTTGTATGAAATAGATTTTTTCCCTGGGTTATGCTATGATGACGTTATGAAATGTTTATAAAACCTGTTTTATTTTCACGGGTTATAGAATGAAGATATGATGAATCTATAGGATATTATGGAATAAATGGGATTGTTTTTAATTATATTTTGGGTGGGAATATAATTATATATCCCTCCAACATATTGGGTAATTTTTTATATCTCATGATATAATAATGGGATTCTAGTTGATGTACCTAGTATACAATGGGAAACATGAAGGGATACCAAATACAATATGGAAAATTTTTCGGGATTCTTGACACACTATGGTAAAAAGGTGATGATTTATAATCCTTTATGATAGGGGAAAAATTTGATGATTCCTAATCCACAATGATTTGGTTAGATTGGATTTTAATCTTGACATGTGGAATAGTTTTTATGCCAATTATGGTGCGAAAATTTTATGATATTAATATGATCTAAAAATATGGTTCATGTTGAATTTATGTTGTATTCTCACAGTTATGAGTCATGTATTTTTAATCAAAAATGTTTTATGTGATTAATATTTATTTGGATCCATCATTTCTTGGTATAATCTTTGTGAGTTATGATCATGTACCCATACAATTATGGTTATTTTAATATTTCTTATGTGTATCAATGATTATATCCCTTATTTACCTTAATTGAACATATAATATCACTCTTTATTATAAATAAATTTCCAAGTTAATGAATAAATGTTTTATATACATTATGTCATAATGGGTACAATGTGAGAATAACTTTATTAGTGATTTTGAGAATGTAACTACATAATATGTTCATCTACATAGGCTAAAAATACACTAAAAATATATTGATTTGAGAAGGATCTTAATGTTAAGTATTTTATATTACAAAAATATAAATAAATACACACACACACACACACACACATATATATATATTTTGGGTTACCTTATTTCCATTGGATGAGGAACCTTAGTATGCAGCATGATATGATCCTAGGATATATAATGTTTTGGAGAGAATATAAAGGTATTCCTATTCTTGTGGTATTTGTCAGTGCCAAATATAATGGGGTTAATGATGATATTTATGGTCTTATTAAATATTTCATCACGTTTTATGGAGTAGGTTGAATTTGGGCTTACATAGTATATTTTGTACTGAGATCTTGGATAATCTCTTGGTAATGACAGTCATTTAAAGGGAGGGTATTCAGGTTTCTTGCTTCTATATTTATTTCTCAACAATTTTTCACATCTATAAGAGTATGGATTATTTAGATTTTAGGTTAGGTTATAATGAGACATAGAGTACATGGAATTATGGAATGGTACTGAATGTTAAATAATTTTACTAATGGGGTTATAGGCAAGAAGGAATGCTGATGATGATAAATCATGATGTACTATGAGATCGGTTTGATTATGCTAGGAGAGCATGGAATATTAATGGAAATTATTGTAATTGTAAAGTGTTAAAAGAAATAATTAATAGAAATAACTTGAGATTCTTATGTAATTATAGAATACCTAGTCATTAAAAGTGGAAGTCATGTGTTTGAGGGATGATATATACCATTGAGGTTAATGATATGTAGTTTCCCCTAAAGTGGTTTTGAGCTATATATATTCCTATTTATGTGGTTTTATATACTACCCCACCCATTTAGAGAGGGTTATTGACATCTAGTATACTCTTGGTGGGTGTTTTCTGCCAATTATAGGTTGTTGGGGATGAGATGGCTCATTATACCCTCTTTCCCCATTCTCTTATCTTGGCAGTATTATATTATAGTATTAAAAATGGACCCATTTAAAATATATGTGTGTATATGGATATTATAGTTAGATAATCATTTTACACATATTATTACATGAATTTTATAATAACCATCCAAGAAACACAACTTAATTATTTTGAGGCCTAATGGATTTGGGATAGTAGGTTAATAATACCGGATCATGTAAATAAAAACGAACATCTTTATTTATTTCTCGATAATGACAACTTGAATCCATTAAATTTAAAAATATTATAACTCGAGGAATGCATAAATGAAATTAGTTGGAAATAAATACTATTAGGGGAATTGATATGATAATGAAGCATAACATGTAAGTGAAACGAAACTACACGATATTATAAAATAGATGACTTAAGAATAATAACATGGGATATCGACATGAATAATAAAATATACTAAGATCGTGGAAATATAGGAAAGTGGTTGAAAAATAAAACATGGCATAAAAATAAGTTATAGAAAATATCTAAAACAATATCACATGGGGAACATAGTTGCACCAAGTATTAGATTCACTCCCTATTCCAATACATAACATATCATGAGAAAAAACATTTTCTAAGGAATTGATATTCTACCTGGGTGCAGCGATCATAATTATTACATTATTTTGTGTTCTACAAAAGGGAATCAATTACAAGGAATAAAACTAAGAAATTTTAGAAATAATTTTATGTCATTTATTACCCCATCAATATAAGGGAGAATAATATAGTTATATATATCGAAGAAGAATATATACTGAATTTAGAATAATTTTATAACATAAAAGTGAAGTATAAAGTTAATTTGAGAGATAAATTCCTTGACATATGGATAAATGTTCTTTAGATAGATCCCTTACGTTATGTTCTATAATCATTCTACACTTCCCCTTAATATCCGGATTAATGAAATTAAATTAATTAATTACTTAATTAATAACCATTTAAATCTAAAATTGATTTATGTTAATTTAATTATTTTCATTTAACACTATTTCATCAATTTATAAATACAAATTTCATTATTCCAATAGTGTTCGTTTCATGCTTACAAGGTCAGATCAATTAAGGTTAATTATAGAAGTTCTTATCAAATGGGACTAAAACTCCATCAGGAAAATAAAATGGTATTCCTGAACATATAAAAATTAAAATATTCTAATGTATCCATTTGTTTTATGATATATAGAAGATTCATTAAGTAAAAAATTAATGTTTCATGGTTAGTTTATTTCAGAGGTTGTACCAACCATCAAAAAACAGGTTTGTTTTATTAATTATTTTTAACATATGAAAATTTAATAATTTTTAAATAATATATAATATAAATATTTAGGTCATTTTTACAAAATTTTACTGAATTTGAACCTACCATGATGGTGGTGATGAAGAAATATCATTATCCATGAAGGAAGTGAACTGACAAAATACAAATGATATTCTCATTTTTTGAAAAATAAGAGAATAGAACATGATTGTTGATAGAAATTAAATTAAAAGACTATAATTACAATAGTCACACACACACACATATATTTATGAAAATGGTATTTTAATTCCATGTTTAATTTAATTATTTGGCTTGATAATGAGTAAGAGAAAAATGAAATACATGGTTGAGGGTGTTACCTTCTCCTTTAGAAATATCCTCTTGCAGTTACACTTAGGGATCCTAGGATTAGAATCTTTCATAGATAAAGAGTACTATGAAATGGGTTATAGTATTAGTAATATAATTGTGTAGTTGTTTTTTTAATATACAAAGCTAAAAAGTAGTGAGGATAAGATGTTGCGAGGGATGGTATTTTCTGGGGGAGGGGAGAGATTGTTTGGAGTAATATATCCATTAGTTTATTATTGTTGATCCATAATAATAATAGTATTGATAATTGAGAGTTATAAAGAGTATATGGTGCATTTGAGTTTATAATAATTGGTTCTTACATCATACATGAATAAAAAATTCTTTTATTTAGCTTATAAGGATGAATATCAATTTTTTTTTGTATTTTACTGTTTCCTAAAAATTAACCTCTTTTAGAAAAATAAATGAAATTCACCTTGAACAATTTTTGACAATAGAAATTTCCAAAATGAAATCTATTTTATGAAGATAATTTTCTTAATATGAAAAATATAATTTTGAATTAAAATCCTCTTTTATTTAAAAATTCATATTTTAATATTATAATCTAATTTCTGATCCTTTCAAAAATTACATATGGTTTCAGTATATTTTATTAATAATAAAATAAAATGTAATATTAATTTATAAATGAATTTATTGAAAATAAACCTTCATTTAAATAATTATATTTATTATAAAAGTATAATGAAAACATTTTTGTTTTTCAAAAATAAAAAGACTTTATTTATCATTTTTAAAACCATTATTTAATTTTACCATGCTATAAATATATATTATTTCATTTCATAAGATTCATAAATATTATGTTACACTTCCATTAGTGATTGTACAATTTTGACTATTAAGTTTCTGTTATTAATACCCAGATTACTATTATTACGTTCAGATTATTAATAGTCATATGAGATATCCACTCTCTATAAATATCCCTCATTTTACTAATTATTTATTCAAATAAATTTTATATCAATGTTAAATATATATTTTCATATTGAAAATTCATATTTTATTACTAATATTCAACTTCATTTGCACACTTTTGTTCACGAGTGAGACTATTTAGGGGGTCGACAAGATACAAATTTTCCAATTATTTTTATATTATTTTCTATTCACTATTTGATTTTATGGATATCAATTCCCATGAACTTTTTTATTCCTTAAATGAAATGTTAAAATTATTATAATAAAACTTTGTTGGATCTTCCATCTAATTATTGTGCTTTATTTAAAAATTTATATCTAAATATGACATAATTATGTATTCATAAGGTAAATTATACTGATGAAATTATTGGGAATTACATTCATCCTAGATTAAGAAATTTTTCCAATGAAATTTACTTTTATGTACTAAGGAGAAAAAATTTGAGGTATATTCTACTTTATGTTTCCTCCAATTCCCATGTCTCCTCCTCATACCTATGGGTTGTTCATAGTACTTTGATTAGGTGAGATTTCTTATTACATAGAACATTATCTTTATAGTCCAAGATATTCACTGGTTTCTCCCCATAATAGAGATCAGTTTCCATCTCTAACAAATTTGAATTCACTAATTGTGATTTATCTAATTTTTACTTCATAAATTGTGATAAACAGAATATTTCATGTAAATGAGACATGGTTGGTTGGAGTGCTAGTTGATATGACACTTCTCTGAAGGAATTATTAATCTTGAAGATTCCAATATACACAGGGCTTAGATTAATATTATTATAAAATCTCTAGACTCTATTCTAGGAAGATTTGTATAGGAATAATTTATCTCCATCCTTAAACTCACGGTCTCATTTACAATTGTAATCATAGATCTTCTTTGAACATTGTGTATCCATGTTGTGCTGGTAAATGATCTTCACCATTTCTACCATTTCATCATCCAATTCAAGACCCATTATCTTTCATTCACCAACATCATCCTAAGGTAAATGTTTTATATATATCTTCCCATACATGGACTCATATGTATCCATTTGGATGGTTGAGTGGAATCTATTATTTCATGAGAATGTGACCAGAGGAAGATTTTGATCCCATATTTCATTGGAGTCCATCAAGAATACTGTGAAAATGGATTCCATTTTCTAGATAGTTTTCTCATATTGTCCATTAGTTTTTGGGTGATAATATGTATAGGAGTTTAACTCAATGATTAGATCATATTAGAGACACTTCTAAAAATTAGTTCTAAATCCCATATCTCATATTGATATAATCAATATTGGTGTTCCATTGAACCATGTATATCCTTGCATGTGGATCCATGATAAGTCCTCTAAAACATCAGTAAAGTGAATAGTTTTTTTGATGATCCATAAAAACCCATATATCATTATTTCATTTTGATATATTTATAATACTAGAGACAAAGTCCATTGTGATGTTTTCTCATTTTCATTTAAGTATATGCTATGGTTTCATCATCCCCTAGTACATGTTCCCTTGATCCTTCACTTACTGACATATCAAGAACACTGATGTATATTCCACAATGTTATTTTTCATATTGTTCCACAAATAGTTCTATAATGATTTCATTACATCTTCTCGTTCCCTAGGTGGATGGTAAATGTTGAGCTATGTGAAAAATTAAAAATACACTTCTTTATCTTAGCATATGATGGTACATATAGCTGTGACCCGAATGTTAAAACTTATTCTTCATAAATTTTAAAAATTTGAGGATTTCCCTTCACTTCTAACATTAATCTTCCTATGTATTTTTACATAGTATCATTTCATATCATTTATCTCATCTTAAATGAATTTTTGAATAATTATTTGAGAAAGGAATGATCATATTCCATCCTTTATGATCTCCATGTCAATCCTTTTCAAGTATAATAATATTGAATCCTTATTAATTCAAATCATTCATATGGATATTATATTTTTTACATAGAACATATACCACTTTATTTTGTTTTCCAGGAAGGTAGTTTATGATGTAGTCCTTACCCTTTATCTAATAAAAAAATCTTAATGAGATAATATTAATATCATTCTATGTAAATATATATTTAATTCTATTATCAGTCATATATATTTCACACTTCTCCTCGTAGAGATCAAGATTCCTTATTTTCAATGTGAAGGTCACTGTATCCAACTCCAAATCATGTGTTGGATAGTTTTTCTCATTAATGATCTACATTAATGAAGATTAATCTATCACATTACCATTCATCATTAATAAAAAACGTATTCCCTTCATTGGATCATTATTTCATACAATAAATATTTCCCCAATTTAGGGAAGAGTGAGGAATTTTGTAATGATAATCTTATTTTTCAATTCCATGATGCTCTCATTATTTTCATCTGTCTAAACGAATGTTACTCCCTTTTGATTTACCATTTTTAAAGGGTTTTATGATCATTATACATTTCTCTTAAGTAATCCATAGTACCCAAAAAGTTCATGTAAATTAGATATCTCTATTACCGATGTCGATTTGGGACACTCCTCAATTCCCTTTTATAGTATGGTATTTAGATATTCCTTTTCTAGTGATAACATTTCAAATGAATGATAATTACACCATCCAGAACTCACATTTTTTGAACATTTCAAATAAATACTCTTTTAATAAATTATTTATCATATTAATGAAATAATCCTCATGATCCTTTTTACTTTCAATATATACTTGAACATCATCTATAAAGACAACCAAAAAGTATTCATTGTAATATCTAAAGTCTCTATTACTTATGTCCCAAAAGTTTACTAGAGCATTAGTGAGTGCAAATGGATTCACTATGAACTAAGAGTATTGAATCATTGATCAAAAGGTAGTTTGGTGAATATCATCCATCTTCACCTTTAAATGGTGACATCATAACCAAAGGGCCACCTTATAGAAATAATGGTGACAATAAATCATATCAAAAAAATCATCTATATATGTAATGGGTTACGTTTTATGTATCATGATATTTTTTACTTCACTATAATCAATGCATAGGTGAATTAACCCATCCTTCATCATGATGAAGAGGATTTGAGCACCCCATGGTGAAGAAATCAAGTGTTTAAATCATTTTCCATGATTCTCTAGTAACTACTTCTTCACTTATTCTAACTAAATGGTTTCAATTATGTTAGTTTTCTTTTATGTGGGATGATATCCATTTATAAGTTTAGATAATAACTCAACCTCTCAATTAGGTGGAAGAAATGATACACTTTGTGCAATACATTAGTATAATACCTCACAATGGCCATTCCTTTAATCATGGTTTTCTCCTTGTTCCCAATAATATGATATATATATTCCTTTTCATAGGGAAATAAAATCCACACATGAGATAATGATTCCAAAGGATATTCATCATCATTATTACACTTGTATAGGACCATATTTTGACTTATGTTGTGAATATTAATATCCCTATCTGGATAGTTGATTTTATATTTATATAATTATAGTCAATACAAACCCAAGATAGAATAGAATTTCACTAAAATAATAAGGATATGAATTTTTGGGAATTATTTTCACCAAAAAATTATATTGGATGCGTTACATACTTGGGATAAAATAATTTCTCTCTTTTATATTCTCATAGACAAATCAACCCCAATTTTTTGAGGTGGTGTTTGAATAGTTTTACTAATCATTCAAGATATGAAGGAATTAATATAACCATAATAATTATTACATTTAAAGAACATAACTAGATGATATAATTTATTAATAGGGAATTTGAAGAGCCAGTAAGGGGATTCATCTCACCAGGTTTTTCCATTGTCTCCATCTTCCATCTCTATCTCAGGTCGGTGTCAGATCCACTCTTTAGTTCTCCATGGAATGATCGTGGCGTGAGACTCCACTTTTAGGTGCGGCATTCCACAAATTTGTGGGCTCAACAATTTTAGCCATTATCATTGTTGTTATCCTGATATCATGCCCCATCCTCTGAATTGGCTAGGGATTCTCTCAAAGGAATTGTGAATGTTCAGTGGTCATGTTCCACCTACTATGGTATGGGGGTTTTAGCCTCATTTCTATTCTAGCTATTGGTTTGTTTGGGGGTTTGCTATGGTCTCAGATTGTTTTCAAAGGTGGTGACTGGATTTTAGATATTTCTTGTGGAAGGGCCCTTATTTAGTCTTGTTCTATCATTTGGGAGGCTATTTAGATAGTGATGGTTTTTGATCGTTGATTTTTTGAATCATGAATTGGTTTTGGTTGGGAACTACTATTAGTCTTGTCGTGAATAGTGTGACTCTGTTTTAGGTGTGTGATTCTATTTTTGTGGACAGACTTCAATGGAGGATCAAGTGAAGGAAGTCTGGTGAAGTAGGTATCAGTATATGATGATTTTTATGATATATTGGTGATGAATATTTGAATTTATGGTTTGGTTTTTATGAGTGTTTGTTGATGGACTTGCAGTTTGTGGTTTATGGAGAAAGAAACCAGTTCTCCTTCATGGGATTTCTCCAGAAGAGGTTCCAAGAAAGACGTTTTCACTAGATCATTTCTATATTAAATTTGATTTTTTAGAGGGTATGGTCATGGCTGTCAGTATTAGGCCCATTAATCCCTATATGGGATAGCTATCTAATATGCATTGAAAAGGTTGGAGCTGAACTAATGTTTTTGATGATGGGGAGGGGATTCTTTTTACAAACTCGAAGTTGGTTTTTTTCCCATGGTCCTTTGGGATATGGGGAATAATTATCATTTTATGTCCTTGATGTCCTGATGGATTTCCCCTCATCCCATAAATGGGGGTCTATGTTAATAAAAAAATAATAATTTTCAGTCAAATATCATTAATAGATTATGAGAACGCCTTTCACTATTTGATTCTATTTATAAGAATTTGTTTGAGCTGAAATAAAAATTTTAATATGAATACATTAACCAATAACCATATAAAAGGGTAATTATGAAAGAATAAAATTCAAATTACACATAAATCCTTACTAAAAAGTATATAGGTTTCCAATATAGGTTATCAGAGGTATTTTTCATTTTAGGTTGACTTTCATAAAAATCAATGAAATTCCTTAATAATGGTCTATAAAGATTTATTTTTATATTCTAAGACCTATCCCCTGAGAGTATGAAACCAAGTGTGCATTAAGGAATTTATTTCATGCACTAGGTAGAGATCAAGTTAATACCTAATTCATACATTTTAGGGTTGTTATCCCAAGGTAAAACTATGGTAGAGGAACATCCACTTGTATTATCTAGACATGGATACAATTTCTTTGAAACCAATCCACATAAACTCTAACAAATTCATGGATATTTTATTATACATTGAATTATACCTATGTTTATCACTAAGTTATTCTAGTCTTAAAACCCCAAAATAACTTGTCATTTCTATGATAATAACTATAAAGACCAATGCCTTTTACACATATTATTAAAATATTTTTAACATAAAATCCAATAAGAACAAACCAATGATCCTGAGGACTTGGATACATTGATTAATAGTTTCATAATAAATAAAATAAACAAAACAATTTATTCTTCTTAATGGGATCCGTAATCCCTAGAATCTCCAAAAAATGTATATGAAATCCTAAAGAATACCAAAAATAAAGAGGTTATATATAAATCTCAGTTAGGGAATAAGCATGAAAACGATGTGTAAAATGTGATCCAAACAAGAAAACATGATTTAATATATATGTTAAGGGTCATAAATAATCACATATAATCCTAAAAATATAACATGGTATCATAAGATCATTGAAAAATGGAAATTGGAAACAACATAAAACATGACAAAAACACAAGTCAAAGCTAACCAACGAGACAACATCGCTAGGTAGAAAGAGTACAATAATCAATTTGGATCACACCATTATCCCATACATAATTTCTCAACAGAAAAAAATATTAACTAATTCATCGGATTTCTATTCTGGTGCACCCTTAATAAGATGTACATACTTATGTGTGCCATAGAAGGGAACCAATAATAAGTCAATAAAATAAATAATTTGAGAAATAATCTTATGGAATGGATAGTTCCATTAATGGAAGGGAGAATAACCTAGGTATATATATAAGAGACATATATGAGTATTTTTGAATAACTTCATGACATAAACAATTTGAGTTACCAGGATAATGCTCCTAACCCAAGGAAAAAGTGTGATTTGGATAGATCCCTTTCCTTTTATTCTAGAACAATTCTACAATTTCAATTAATGTACCTAATAATCAAATTAAATTTATTACTTATATAAATCATAACCTCTTACATCTATATTCGATTTATTAAAATTTCATTATTTTAATTTATTACCATTTCAGGGAGATATAAACTCTAACTTCATGTTACAAGTGCATTTATTTCATGGTTCCATGGTTGGATTACATATGGATAATCATTGAAAATCTTGACAAATGAGTCTATAGATCAAAGTGTGAAATTTTATGTTGTTAATAAACTTCCATAAATTGAAATTTTATAAATTACCCATTTGTATTCAAATATATGGATGATTCATTTTTTAAAAACATAATTATATTTAGGTAGTTTCTTTTGGATGTTTTATCGACCATCATGAACTAGTTTCATTTTATTTAATATAATGGTCAAATATTTATTATAGAATGTGAAAAATATATAATATAAATATTTTGATCATTTTAAGATATTATATATGAATTTTTACCAACCCTAAAGGAAAAAATTGGAAACAAAAACTCATTATCCATAGAGGTGGTGAACTGAAATATTACAGATGATGTTTTAATTTATAGAGTATGAAGAGAAGGGATGATGATTGATGATAGATAAACCATTAAAAAATAATTATATCATATAATTGATACTGTGTTTATTCGTACAAATTAAAAACTATAATACATGTGTTTAATAGTGCTAAAAATTTCCTTTATCAGTTTTAATGAAGTACTGACTACTAAGGATCGATTAAAACCCCTTGGATTTTTCCATTGATAGAAAAGTGATGATAAATGGGTACTCTATAATTTCTTATAGAATATTTGACAAAGGGTACCATTAATTAGATATTTTATTTGTCACAAAGAAGAGACCCCTTTATCCATGCATTTTATTGCCATGATAAAGGGTAATACTGCAATTTTCTGCAATAACACACTATGACACTAGTAAACTGCACTATAATAGGACACTACAACATCATAAAAAACATAAAATAGATTCAATAAAAACATTCAATAAATAATTTAATATAAATAAAAAAATACAAGAAAAATAACTATTTTATAGAAACATCAAACATTTATTTATATAATTATATGAGTAACTACAAATTATCACATACATTTAAAAACATCAATGCTTATATGTCTTCATTCACTAACATTGACTCATCCTATAGTTCAAGCAAACCAAGTCTGCTTAAGAAAAAGAACTCACATGTATAGGATAGCAATTATTATTTTAGTGATAATATAATGAAATAAATTGAAAATAAGTAATAATATTAATCTAACCATAAAGTCATAATAAAATAATTGAGTGTCTGATTGAGTTGTGATTGATTCTTTCACATCACCATATTTCTTGTTCTTCTTCAAGAATGATCTCTATAAAAATTAACTAAATAAGTATTTGATAAAAATGATGAGTAAATTAATTAAGTATCGACATATAAGATCATAAGAAAATAATCTAGGATTGTTTTCTTGGTTTTGGAGATGTGATGTGTGATTTTATCAAAAAATGGAACTTCTTAAATAATGAGATACACTAGGAGTAATATTAATCAAACCATCCATCATATTGAGTTGTGGCTAATTCCTAAATGTCCAAGATAAATTATTAATCCTTTTCCTAAAGTATCAAAATAACCCAAATTAATTTTCTTATTTTCAAGTACATCCCTGGTATTTTTTTTTCTAAAATGACATTTCATACTAGAAACATAAAAAATGAGACATAACAGTCATATCGTGCATAGTTTTCAAAATGATATTGATTCATACGTGACAAAATTCTGTTATGAATCATTTTCCTAAATTATCATTAAAATCCAAGTGTCTTTCCTTGGTTTTCCGTGAGTGACACATTTTTAACTAAAATATCAACAGATAAAAAAATAATTAGAGTAATACAAGGCCCATAGTGTATCAGATTATTTTGAGGAAGATTCCAACATGTCACAAATAAAAAATGGATAATTATAATAATAAATCAAAACAATACAAACATGTTTTTTTGGTTTTTATTTTATCACTTTTCTTTTTTAAATAAACAGCTATTTTAAATTAGAAACAGAAACATTGAGTCATACTAGTTAGATAGTATGTAGGTTTGATATTACACAGATTCACTAACAACAAAAATGACTTATTTATTATTTTGAAAAATTAAGAATAAAGTTCAAGTGTGATTTCCTAGTTTCTGTGAGTGGAACTATCTGAACTAAAATGTCCATTTTAAATTTATAACAGAAACATTGAGTCATACTAGGCCCATAATTTATAATATTCAGGTTACTTTAATTACTAAACATTAAAAATTCCATATGAATCATTATACTAAATTATCAGAATAATATAAATGTGTATTCTCGGTTTGTAGAATGTTAGTTGTCTTTTTTACTAAAATTAATCTCAATTTAAAATAAAAATATAATGTTAGAGACATACAAATAAGAACATGAATTATATTTACCTGAGGCTAATTACAACACATCTAAAATGAGTTATGGATCATTTTATTAATTTACTAAAATAATATGAATGTTATTTTTTTTGAGTATGTGACATATCTTTTTTACTAAAATGTCATTTTAAACATGAAAAACACACATTGGGTCATACTAAAAAAAATGTTTCTATTGGATATGATACTAATTCTAACATATCAAAAAATGATTTTTGAAATTTTTTAAAAAATTATCCAGAAAATATGGGTTAATATTTTGGATTTTATTAAGCGACACTTTGTGAATAGAAATGTCAATTCTAAACTGATAACAGACCCTCAGAGTCGTACCAAGAATATATTTTATTAGATTAAGGTAAATATGATTCCAAAATAAAAAAAAAGACCAATGGAATTTTTAACTAACGTATCAATATAATTCAACAATTTTCTTGGTTTTGAGTATGTTTGTCCTCACTTTTACTTAAACTATGATTAATTTTTTAGAAAAATATAAAATTTGAGTCATATCGGTCATATAGTCCATTGGAATAAGGTGACACTAATTCTTATAGATTTAAATTGATTATGGATTTTTTTCTAATGTATCAAAACAATCGAAATGAATTTGATTGGTTTTTTATTTGTCACTTGTCTTTTTTTCTAAACTCTGATTTTAAAATGGAAATATGCAGTATGAGTCATACAAATCACATAATATTTTTGGTTGATGTGAGACTGATTCAAATATGTCACTAATGACTTATGAATCATTAAATTTATCTATCAATACAATCCGAGAAAATTTACATCAATTTTAGTGATTGAAGCATTTGACCTATCATATCAATTCTAAATTTATAATCAAATATTTGCATCATATCAGGGAAATTTTATATTATATTGAGTTAGGAATGATACTAAAACATAAAAATTAACTAATTTTTATTTTAAATATTGTATCAAAATAATAAAAATGAATTTTCTCAGTTCTGGTTATGATAATTTTATTTTTTACTAAAATGAATGCCAATGCACATGGAGTCATACTGGTCACACAATTCATTAGATTGAGGTGTGGATGATTACTACCCATCTCAAATGATTTATGTATCATTTTAATAATGTAAAAACAGAATTTTAATGTGTTTTCTCAATTTTATGTACATCAAATTTATTCTTTAATAAAATATCATTTTAAACTGAATACAGACACTTTGAGTCATCCTGATCACAATGTGTGTCGATTTTACATGAGACTAATTCCTACATGTAAAATATTAATTAGGAATTTTTTTCCGAAATTATCAAGAATTTTTTCCTGGTTTTCAGTGACTCACACTTTTTCAATAAAAAATCAATTTTATACTGATAAGAGACACTTTAAATCATACCAAAAACATCATGTATCAGATTTAAGTTAGGATGATTTTTATATGTCATGAATGGATAATGGATCATTTTACTAAATTATCAAAATAATCCAAATTATTTTTATTAGTTTGTAGTATATTATTTTTATATTTTTGTAAAATTAATGTCAATTATAAATAATAACATGCAATTAGAGTCGTACTGGTCACATAATATATAGAATTTGAGGTGAGGCTATTTTTTACCAGTCCCAAATGGATTATAGATTGTTTTCATAATTTATAACAAAATATGAATTTTTTTCTTGGTTTTGATTATGTTAGTTGTATTTTTTTACAAAAATATATTTTTAAACTTGAAACCCGCACTTTCTGTCATACCATTAACATCATGTATCAGTTTGATATGAGATTGATTACTACACATCATACGTGGATTTGGAATAAATTTTATAAATTACTAGGACAATACTTGAATTTTTTATAATTTTTTAATGAGATGCACTTTTTGAACTAAAATGTTAATTTAAAAATGATAATGAACACTTTGTGTCATATCGGGCACATCATGTATCATATTGAGTTGCAACTTATTACGAATCATCAAAAATTTATTACGGACAATATTAATAATGAATTAAAAAAATTTTATTTTATTTTGTTAGTTTTGAGTATATCAGTTTTTTTCTAAAACTAATATAAATTTAAAATAAAAATATTCACTTTGAGTTGTATTAGATATACCATGTGTAAGATTGAGGTACGACTAATTATTACACATCCGAAAGTATTAATAAAGTATGAACTACCACAATTTCCTTGATTTCAAACTCATTTCTTTGTGGAACTTCCAAAATTTCATATTGATTCAATGTTCTTATATAAAAATTAATTTTTGGATAATAACATCAACTAAATAAGAAGTGTTGGATGTTAGAAAAAAAAATAAATTTAATGCAAGGTTAAATTGGAAGAAAGGAAAATGTTATCACTACTATGGATATTTTTAGATAAACGAAACCAAATATGTATGATAATAATTGTATCTTATATGGATATAATTACAAGAGGTGGAGTGAAATATAGTTTAAAAATATTTTAAACTAGAAAAAACACAAAGCCGATTAATATAAAATTATCAAACTCCGACTTAGTCCAATTATCAAAGTAAATATAAGAATAATAGTGGATTTGATTAATATCAAAGAATGTTTTGATTTATTAAAATATATAATGATATATTTTTATAGAAAGTTTAGTACAATGGATAATGTTCTATAACATGAACAACATAATATAAATTTGAGAAAAAAGAAGAAAAATCAATATTAATTATATGCATGACTTATAGGATATATTATAAGATTTAACAATCTTAAATATAATATTTAGGTAGTAAATAATCATAAATATAGGATTCTATAGTTTTATAATTACTTAAAGCTTCTATTTCCATACCAAGAAATACATCAATACGAAGATTAGAATAAGATCTATTTTTCTATCACTAGAACTCCTAGAGATGATGAATGATGTTTGTATTCATATCATTGAAATACCTCGATCTGATGGATTGTAGTTACTATTTTCCTACTATAAAAATATTTTTATCATAAAAATTATATAAAAAAAATAAAAAGAAAAACATATAAAGGAAAAACTGGAAAATGATTCCATAGAACTATAACTCTCAAAATAATTAAAAATGAAAACAATGAATAGTTCAAGCTATGAAATCATTATATGACTTGACCTTTGAAGTGTATCAACTGACCCCAATATCTTTAAATAACCTTTTATTTATAGTCAATGCTCCAATAGTCACATTTCTATGTTTTTAGCAATGGCCTCATACAACTGGCACTTGAAATCTCACAATGTAGTAGAATAACTGAATGTCTGACTTCATTTTTTAATAAATTATAGTTCTAAAGGATTTTAAAACAATAAAAATAAGTATAATATATTTATATTATGAATAGAGGATAATCTGATGAACATCCTTCTTAATTTTTAATACGATAATCCTTATGAGGAGTAGTCTGATTGTTTTGGTACTAGAATTTGTTTGATTGGTATGACCTTTTTTTGTACCATTGAAAAGATGAAATTATAACTCCTGTTATTATTAATGATAATTATAATATATCATAATCATACAAAATACCATGATAATAATGAATAATGAAATTATTATATTTTTAATTCATTAAAACATTTTCTATGTTTAGAAAATGATAATGTTTTCGTTAAAAACAAACTAAAATGCCTAGAACATAAAAAGTTAGTAAACATGATTTAATAATTTTTTTTCAATTTTCAAAACCATTGGAATGAAAAATAAAGAATTAATAATTCATAGTCAACAATTATCCATTTTTTGTAAAGTATAATTCTCAAAACATAAATGGAATATTACTTGAAAAACTTATAGTAATTTTTTTTATTAACTATGATGATATTATGTATAACAAAAATCCGTCATAGTTTTGTAACTCTTTTGAATATGATGTTTAATATGATTGATTATAATAGAATAATTAATTCTTAAATAAATATTCTCCACTATAGTATAAAATATACCCTTTTAAAAGAACTTCTCCCCTTTATGAAACATTCCATCATTTTGATAAAAAAAATCTCCCCTTAATATATAATTCTGCCCCTTTTTAATTTTCTAAAATAATGGAAAAAGAAACCAATGATTCCAAAAATGATATAAAAATAAAAAATGAAACAATATTGAAATACCTAATCATCCATGTAAATATTAATGAACATATAACAAATTGGAATTGGAATATATTGAAACAAAATGTAATTGGAAGAAAAGTAATTCATTACAAACAAACAAATGTTTTAAAAAGTAAATAATGAGTTCAAATAAAAAACTAATCTTTACTCATCAAGGTATTTATGAAGGCCTTAATCTTCCATAACTCAAACTAATGTTACTATATCTTTGTAAAATTTTATTCCAGATAAAATTACTTCCAAAATTTGGCATTCAGACACAAGACTTCTTCAGCTGAAAATTTCTTACATTCCCATATTGTTTTTGGTACATCCTCAAAGGACCTCATTTTAATAATCTCTAACTTTATATCCCAAATATTTTTATTCAGAAAATTGACTTCACTATTCATTTCATATATATAATCTCTGAATTATTCAAAAACATTACATTATAATCTATATCTAACGATAACTTATTAATATAATTTTATGATTTTAAGAAGAGTTTTTTTACTCCAATGTTATTATCATCATAAAAAACATCATAATTGAATCAGTTAAAGTGGTTCTCTATCTTATTTAAACAAAATTTGTGAGTACATGAGTTTTTTCTAAAAATAATTCAATTCAACATCAATATGATCCACTAATTCTATTAAAACATTTATTGATTCTGATTTTTTAATAAGACTATTCTTAATGAGAAAACACCTTTCTTATATGTAATGAAAATATTGAATTGTATCTTCTATCCTCATCAAGGGTTGGCAAATTTAATCAAATAAATTTTCTTTTTCCATTTCCTCTAAATTTGATGATCCTAAAGATGGTTTGGGAGGTTTATTTCTTCTCATCCTGGTCTCAAATTACTTCCCATTTTTATTATATTATAGAGTGATTTTATTATCATTTGAAATTTCAATAATTTCTAAATACCTATTAGATTCATCTTTGTCGGATAATTTTATAATTTATTATCAATATTATTATTATTTATTTAATGATGAATCTTCTTCATTTTATGATGATTATCCTTCTTCCAGAGTACTTTTTTATATTTCATCCTCGATAGATTTAGTTTGTATACTGGATTAGGATGAGGATGATTCTAATAAATCCTTTTGTAACCTGGTTCTTTTACTATCATGTTATTACTTATATTAATTCTCTTCCTCCTATACTTCTACATAAACATTTTTATATTATTCAACTTATTCATAATATTTTACTTCTCATTTTTCCTTCATCTTATTTACCTTGTTTTTCTTGTCTATATTAATTTTTACCTTATTTATTAAGTTCTTCATCTAGCTAGCTGGCTATTCTCAAAAATATTTCTCTATCTAACTCTAGTTTTGATAATCTCTATATAACATTGGGGACTAATTATTCAAAAAAAAAATTTATTTTGTTTTTTCTGTAATATGAGTAATTTTAGAAGGGATGAGATAAGTTTCTTCAAAAATAATCATTCTTCTAGAATAATTTGAAATATATGGGATGTTGGATGTCTGGTATTTTTAGAATACATATCAACTCAGTTTTAAAAAATATCATCAATTTTAGTTTCATGTAATCTATTATTACACTAACATCCCTTTTCTTATTCTTTATGTTATTGTTAAGTTTGGATCTTTAATTATTTTTATATTAAAGGGTCTAATATAATTCTAGATCCCCTCCATTATTATGACCCTTATGATCCATCATCTTTTAAAAAACATCATCTGACATCATGTTTGGTTCCTTTTTCTTCATAGTAGGATAGATCATTGCAATTATATTCATATTCTTATCTTCTTACTCATTTGTACTTGATTTTTGTGCCTCTGATACAACCCCAACAATATTTTCTACAAAATTCATTAATTTTTGAATAAAAAACCAACTCCATTATAGACATCATACCTTCGTTGATAAAAGAAATTTTTTTTCTATATGTATATGATTTATTCTATACCTTTAACAATTCCATACACTTTACTACAATCTTTATGATAAATGTTGAAAACATGATTATCATTGACTTGATTAGTGATTTTTTATGTTTTTATAATGCCCAAACCTTAAACATTACAAAATCTTGTGAAATATTATTAATTTGAATATCATTTACATCAAGGATATTTTATGGCTTAGAGATTTAGATAATTAGGTCATAACTCATACATAAAAACATAAATATTATAGGTAATCAATTCCACATAATATCAATTTTTCATTAAGAAAACTATTTAAAAAGAGACTTGGTATCATTTCATATTTTTATAGTATAAGTTTTCCGGGATCATATCCATGAATCAATTAATATTTATGCCATATGAAAAACATTTAAAAACTTTGGATGAGCATAAAAAGATCTATAAGGGATATACAGAGAAGGAAAATAGTTAGTCTTGGGAGAAAATGAAAACCATAAATATTTTATCATAAAGTAATAAATTACACCTTTAATAAGTAGTAAATATACGTCACTGAATATAAGATCATTTCATACCCTTTTTATAACCAAAATATTACCATAAATCCCATATAATGTAGCATGAGACATATATAATCATAACACATTAAACATTTCAATTTTCACCATTTCACTCATAAAATTTCATTTCAAATCACAAGAGAACATTTCAAGATATTAAAATAGTAAATTATCTTTCAAAAACATTTCATACAGAAAAACACCAAAAAATGAATAAGGGATTTCTTTTCCTTTTAAAGACATTAAGGCATATAAGGGAAGCCAATATCAAATAATGGTTATGGTGGTGGATGAGTCGTTATCGCCACAGACATTAAAAAATTCCTTTCTGTAATTCATTAAAATGATTCGTAAAAAAATATTCCCTTTGAATGACATTATAATTAATAGGGTTTTATTATACACCGCATAAAAGAAGGTGGTGTATAACATCAAAATATGCTTCATTGATATGAGATTGAGAGGAAGTCCCTTATCCTGAGTCCAACTCATCATGTATAATCGTTATGTTCCTAAATAATAGACATAGTTTAATTTCTAATTTATTTAGAACCTTTTTTATTTTTATTATTCCTTTTATATCCATTATATCCATGTTATAAAAATTACACAATTATTTAAATTCATATCCGTTGTTTTGTTAACAATCGAAAGTTGAGTCAAAAGTGAACTTGTATTTTTATAAATTATCCAGGTGGTAAATTCCACAATCTCCAAGAAATTATTCAAGACCTAAATATCAAACATATCCAATATATATGTATTTATAATATCTATAATATTTTGAGGCAAGAAATGAAATGCACCATTTATGGAGATAGTATGTCATAACTACACATAGATGATACATTCATTTCTTTTCCATATTAAAATAATAATAATAAAATGATACAAATGTATATCCTAATAATAGTATTATATTTATGTCATTAATGTCTCACAGTTTTAATAAAACCATCCTTTATACATTCCATGTATATAATGTAAAAGTCATATCACTTTGAGTGGGTAGTAGTCCACACTTCCTCAAATGAAATTATCATATTTTCACATCATGGAAAGCATAAGGGAATTTCGTAAAAAAATTATGAAAAATAGATACAATATAAATATAATATATATCATATATAAACACAATTCCATCATAATGGCCTTTTGAGAGGTGTTAGAAGAAAAATTAATAATCATTGTTTCGTTAGGTAGTAGTTCACCACACACAGAAACTGTATGTTTGTATGCATTTGATTGAGGTGTGTATAAGTGTATTTAGATTCCTTATCATAACAAAATCATATTATATTGAGGGTAATGTTTTTATTTAATCAAATAACAGAAGATCGTAGGATGTGGATATGGAAAATAAAGGAAAGGAACTTTGGAGAATACATTACCTCTAAATAGAGTAACTTCTTTTGATTTGATCCAAATGGATTGCTTGAATATCAATATCCCCAATTTGAGGGACATAAAAGGAAAGGAGGGATTATTGGAGCTTATTTGAGAATAATTTGGACTAGATAACAGGCTTGGGAGGTGTGAATAAGTGGGCAGAGGTGGTGGTCTTTTATAAGATGGAGGAGGGGCACTTTAGAAATGCCTTGAAATACTATTTTATTATAAAATAATTTTTATAATTATAATAGTTAAAAAGTGTTAAATATAAAAGATAAGATGATTATGGGTATAAATACTCTCAACCAAATGGTTTTAGACAAGTTTAGGTTAAAATTTTGACCTTTTCTTTTAGCTTTAACCCTTAGTTAAAAACAATAACTCTTAACTTGTCTTCTTGTATTTTCATAGTATATGGTTACTATAGTTACAATCAAATGACAATAGAACCATAAGTGGATAATTAATGACATTTTAAAAATTATAGAAATCATTTGGAAGTATATTATATTTTTAGGACTATTATATCATTTAATAAATTAGTATTTGTTTCAAAAACTCATTTTTGTCAATTTTGACACTATTTAGTTATTGATTTTTTGAAGTAATAAATACTTGATTCCATCTAAAAGAAGCCATTAAATCATCCATAATATTTCAATGTAATACTTAAAATTCATGGATAGAATCAAAATATTCAAATTACACTTATTTTAATAATTATAAATTCAATTATTTGAATCTTTCATTAATAAGGTAATCACAACATCATCATTGTGTCATCAATAAATTTATTCATTTATTGTCATAAAAATTATAAATAAAATACCATGATATAAGAAATATTTTTATATTCCTAAATACTATTTATAGCCTAAGAGATCATATATATAAACTAAATTTAATTTATTTAGTTAGGAGATACATGTTAATGTTATATTCCCTTTTCTTTAAATTAAATATCACAAATGACATTTTCACAACCAAGTGGCTCCCAAATTCCAAACGTTCATCCTAAGGATTCTCATGGATATTAATATCTCTTATAATAGTATTAGGACATTTTTTTACAGAAGTCTTATGTTATTATAATATTACTTTATACCCTTATTTACCCGATTTACCCTTTATCAATGGAAAATAAAAATAATTACAGAAGTTACTATTCCTAATGTCCAAAAATAAAATGTAAAAATTTAAAAAAAATTGGAATTTATGATTAAAAATATGAAATCCATATTTCCAAATTTGAAACACATAAATTCTATAAATTAATTTAAAATTAATTCCTATTATCTAAACCAGAAAGTGTGTTTTATAAAAGTAGAAACAATCAAATGATTGACTTCTGTTTATGTCCAGTTTCAATATGAAATAAATTCCAAATACAGAAATTGGATTTAAATATAAAAAAATAATCAAATTACACTTTATAAAAATTTAAACGATAAGATAACTATATAAATTAAATTTAAATAAAGGTAGTTGTGAATTAAAATATCGTATTTTTCACTATTCATTAAAAGATAAATTTCATAAAAAAATAAATAAATATCAAAAGAAGTATATTTTGATGTTATTCTTGTAAATAAGAAGTTTATTATGTAAAATATAATATATAAAAGTGTAAAAAAAAATTTTTAAAAATATTTCACCATCAAAAGGCTATAAAACGATCTTTTAAAAACATTAGATTGTTTTACGCTTAAAATTGGATTCATTCTCATTTTAAGACTCTAAAATTTGATGGAAAAAATAAAAAACATTTAACAAACATGGGTAACCATATTTTAGATAATTTTGTTAATACTTTCCAATACAATGGATAGACGTTTACTATCATTTAAAAAATAATATTATTGTATTATTTCTCTGTATAACTCAATGTTGCGTGTAACATAATATTTTTGAGAAACCCGTTCTTGTGTTTTGAGTACTTTATTTGAAAAAGTGTCCCCTTTAATGTAAAATTAAAAGTGTATTAAAAAATATTAATAGTTATCAAAATTTAATATCCTATAAATTACTGGGATGTTGCATCATTTCCTCTTTCAGAAATTGTGTCCTCATAATTTTAAAACTATTCTCAGAAACTTCATTGAAAATCCCACATTGGAAAAAGAGTCAATAAAACAAAAAAATTAAAAGAAAGAAAGAGATGTATAAATGTCACCCATGATATCACATATTTGTATTCCATGTAGTAAAACCTGAATATAGAAGAAAATATAACCATCTTGTTCTGATGAAGAGAGATATAAAATCTGATCAGGAGAAAGTTAACAAATAAGAAACAGTAAACTTGTGATGGGTTAAATAGTCTTCGATTTCTTGATAGGAAATGTAAATGGAAGAAATTTTTTTTAATAATCTTTTCATAAATTTAAGGAATTTATTTGGGAGATTTACTATAAAAAAATAAACACATTTACTTTCCACGTAAAGTTTCATCCTTTAATAAATATCAACTACAAACTCATCTTTTCTCAAAAATATGAGTATTCATGATGACTTGGTCACACATAAAGTTCTAGAATAAACTTATAGACTATCACATAATCCAAAATAAGTGAAATACATATTTCCCCTATTTTTAGACATTAACTAAAACCAAAAGGTTTAGTAAAAGATCATATAATCCCCAAAAAGAATAATCCTTTACATAATGAAATACTACTCATAATTTGAAATATTAAACAAATATAAAAAGATCAAAATAGACCATTATATAAACAATTGTACATAAATTAAATAAAAATAAAAAAATAAACTAAGACTGAAATCATAAATTTAGAAGGATTTGATCACATAGTATTCAATGATAAATCATAACATTGACTTCTCTTATAGTCTCGTACTTAAAATAAATTAAGAAAATAATATGTTCTACATGATAGGTTAATCCTTTACATAAATAACCCAATGTTCCCTACATACATAATAAACACATAAAATTCAACCACTACTCCTGAAATTAAATCCCAAAGAATTCTATTTACCATAGGCATATAGTGTTCTAAAAAGGAATAATGTATTCCAAAATAACATTTATCAATTAATCAGCAAATCATTTTCTTATACTAAGGATATCCATTTGATAAAACATAAGTTCCCAAAATCAACATACTATTGTTCCATAAAATAATCTAACTAAAATGAATAATTAATACTAAATAGGGACTTAATGTCAGCCAGCTTTAGGCAATAAATCCTAGTTGCACTTCCGTTGTTGGTCGGATTCCCGCAGCTTTGTCTGACGCAACAAGTTGTTGCATGGCCTGCGTGTTATCCTTCTTCATAAAATAAATAATTTTATGACATTCCATAATTTGATATAAAATAGTCAAAATAATCGTAACATATGTTAACCATAACTTTTATCTCATACCTCACATTTTCTATCAAAAATCAATAACCCATAATTTCATCGAAGGTGAATGTCCCCTAAAATACCATTAGTAACCTAATTATTTCAAATTTTAAAGCCTCAAAACGTCTTTCTAAGAAAATGAACATATGATCTACCTTTAAATTATAAACCCATGATGAAATCTATAACTCTTAAGATAACTTCCTAATCTCCGTTGTTTTCTAATCCATCCTCTGCTATTAACTATACATCCCCAGCCTCAAAATTTTCGTAGTATTGCGATAATTCATTAATTTGACATTAATTCACATCAAGGATATTTCCAGGTTTATAGATTTATGGAATTAGTTCATAAATCATATATAACAACTTAAATAATATAAGTATACACTTCTACTCAATATATTTTTTTTCTTCATAAAACATAAATCTTTAAAAGGAAACATGGTATCATTTTATGTTTTAACAACATATATTTTCCCTGGTCCCATCCATGATTATATTCTTATTTATATCCTATGAAAAAATTTAAAAACATAGAATGCTCATAAAAATATCAGTAAGGGATACAAAAATAATAAAAACTATTAGTCTTGGGAAAAAAATGAAATTCGTGGATACGTTATCCTAAAGTAACAATTTTCACTTTCAAGTAGTTGTAAATTTACTACACTGAATATATGCTCATTGTTTACCATTTTTGTAACAAATATATTACCATAAATCTCATATAAAGAAACATGTGACATATATAGGTAACAAGGGACATAAATATACTTAAATGGAATAACCATATGGTTGACTTCTAAACATATCACTAAACAGAATAACAATACGATTGACTTCCATACCAAATGCATTGGAGGTTATAACATAACCACCTATTTATGGTATATCCTGAAACCACTAGTATTGGGTATATCACATAATCAACCATATTAGGATTATCACTTAACCACCCATCAAATGTCTAATTACTATTATATAATCATTACACATAAAATATTGCAATTATTAACATTTCACTCAAAAAATTTCATTTGCAATCCCTAGAGATCATTTCAGGATATTGAAATAGTTAATAGACATTCAAAACTATTTTCAAAACCAAATCACCCAAAAAGGATTAATGGATTTCATTTCCTTTTAAAAATATAAAGGCTTATATTGGAAGCCAATATCAAATAATAGTTACGTCGGAAGAGGAGTAATTATCGTTGAATATATTTAAAACATTGATTTTTGTCATTTAGTAAAAATATTATTAGAAAAATGATTCCCTTTGAATGAAATTAAAATTAAATGTAGTTTATTATACACTGTTTAAAAAAAGGTTGTTCATAATATTAAAATATTCCTCACTGAGATGAGATTGACATAAAGTCCCATACCTTGAGTCTGAATTGTCACATACAATCGTTAGGTACCTGAATAATAAAATTAGGTTATTTTATAATTTCATAAGAAGATTATTCATGTTTATTATTCCTTTTATATCACTAATTAAAATGTTATAAAAATTATATAATTATTTATTTTCATATTAGTCATTTTGTAGATATTTGGAACTTGAGTTAAAAATGAACTTGTTTTGGCATAAATTGTCCATGTTGTCAAAGTCAATCATCTCCAAAATGTTCTTCATGATTTTAATATAATATATATCTTATATAGATGTATTTAAAATATCCATAATTTTGGAGATAAGAAATGAAATTCACCATTCTTCGAGATGGTATGTTGTACGTATGCATGAATGCTACATCCATTTCGATGTCATATTCAAAGAATAATAATAAAATAATACAAACATATATGATAATACCAAAATTACATTTATTTAATTTATTCCTCACAGGTTTAATATAACCTTCCCTTATATATTAAATATATATCCTGAATGATTCATATCACTTTGAGGGGATGATCATCCTCACTTCCTAAAATGAAATTATAGTATTTACACGTCATGGAAAGCAAAAAGGTATGTTGTAAAAAAAATTATATAAGAATAGAGATATTATAAATATAATATATACCACGTATAAATATAGTTCCATAATAATTTCCACCATGATAGGTGGTAGGAAAAATTGAACAATCATGGTTTCGTGAGGCATTAGTTCACCATACAAAGAAATAGTATGTTCGAATCCATTAGATATAGGTATTTTTTGTGTAGTTAGAATCCTTCTCATAAAAACATAACTGTATATTTATAATAATAGTGTCATTATATAATCATATCATAAGAAGATCATTGGTAGTGGAAATCAAAAATAAAGGAAAGAAACTTTAGAGAATATGTTACCTCAAAATTTGGTAACTTCATTTGAATGTAGCCAAAAAGATTTATTGATTTTCCTTCATCCCAATATTAGTATTATATGAGAAAATAAAGGATATTGAGGGATTAATTTTTCATAATTTTTATCTTCCAAAGATATTTAGAGGTGTGAGTAAATGGGTAGTGTTGGTGTCTTTTATAATACAGAGGAAGGGAACATTAAGAAAGTATTGAAATATTATTTTATTAAATTTTTTTTAATTATAATAGTTCTAAAGGGATAGATTTAGAGTAAAATATGATTATGGTTTTATGTACTCTCATCCAATAGGTTTTAGAAAATTTTAGGTCACAATATTAACCTTAACTTTTAGCCTTAACCCTTATTTAAAAACATTAACTCTTACCATGTCTTCTTGTATTTTCATTATATATGGTTAGTATATTTACTATAATATGCCAATAGAACCAAAAGTGGATCATTAATGGAATTTTTAGCATTATATAAGTCATTTGGAAAAATAATATATTTTTAGGACTATTATGGAATTTAATTAAATAGTATTTGTTTTAAATACTCATTTATGTAAATTTTGACACTATTTATTAATTGATTTTTTAAAGTCATAACAACATGATTCATTAAAAAAGTAATTAAATAAAATATCATATTTCAATTTCATAAATAAACTTCATTGATTGAATCCAAATTTTTAAATTAAATTTATCATAATATTTATAAATTCTTTTATTTTAATCATTCATTACTAAGGTAATCACTACATCATCATTCTGTCATAAATATATATATTTATTTAATCTCTAAAAAATTATAAATAAAATAACAAGATGTAGGAAATATTTTCATATTTATAATAAATAGTTATATTTTATGATATAATTTATATAAACCATATTAAAATATTATTAGTTATGATATACATGTTTATGTCATATTTCCCTTTTATTTAAATTATATATGATAAAATATCATTTTCACACCCAAGTCATTACCAGATGCCAATGGTTCGGCTTAAGGATTATCATGGTTGGAAATATATCTTACAATAGTATTAGGAAACATTTTAGGGTATTTTTGTATTATTATAATATTATGTGTTACCCTTATTTACCTTATTTACCCTTTAACCAGGGTAAATAAAAATAATTTCTAAATTTACTATTAATAATGTCCAAAAATAAAAGGCCCATGTTAAAACAATTTGGATATTCAAATTTAAAAAATGAAAAAAGTAATTCCAAATTAAAAACACATAATTTTTAGTAAATAAATTAAAATTTATTACCATTGTCATAACGAGAAAGCGTATTTTCAAAAAGTAAAAACTATCGAAATATTGACATGTGTTTATGTTCAATTTCAATATGAAATTACCTCAAATAAACAAATGGATTAAATGATAAGAATAAAAACCAATCAAACTTTAAAAAAAATTTAAAGGATAACACAACTACATAAATAAACTATACGAAAAGGTATTTTTGAATTAAAATGATGTATTTTTCACTATTTATTAAAATATGAATTTCATCAGAAAAATAAAACAAAATCAACCAATGTAAATTTTGATGTTATTATTCTAAAAAAGAATTATATTTTGTGAAATATAAGATATAAAAGGAAAAAATATATAGATTTAATAAATTTTCTCTATCAAAAGGTGGTATAATGAGTTTTTAAAAATTATAGTATTTTATGCTTAAAATTGGATTTATTTTCATTTTAAGACTCTAATATTTTTTAGATAAATGTAAATTTTTTTTACAAAAATGTGTAATAATATTATAGTTAGTTATCTTCATCCTCACAAATTAAATTTCAAGACGTTAACTATCTTTTAAAATAATAATAATATTATTGTATTATTTTTCTGTATAACTCAATGTTGTGTGCAATGTAATATTATAGAGAAACTCATTGTTGCATGTCAAGCATGACATTAGAAAAATAATCCCCATTAAAATAAAATTAATATATTGTTAATAAATATTAATATATATATATATATATATATAATAATTATTCTATAAATACATTGGATGCTACTGTTCTCCACCACAATGAATAAGAATTTTAGTTGATTAATCTTCCTCATGTTTACAAGGTTATCAATAAAAAACAAATATAAAGCATTCATTGTATTTATATATCCCTTATATGGAATAATTTACACTTGATTCCACAATTCTATTAATATTTTGTCTTTAGTTTGGTGAGATAAATTCCTTATATTATCATTTAAATAAAATAGATAGTCCTCATCCTTGTTTATATCAAAACTATCGAGTCTGTCCCACAACATATGAGAAAGTTGTTAGGATTATCCTTTAACGGGGACACTATAAAATCATAGAAACTAATATATAGGGTAAATTATACCTTTAACTTATAATCCTATTTAAGAAACTCCACATAATCAGAGAATTCAAAAACTACCTATAGATAGTAATGTTCAAATTCCTAATTCCAATTTTCATTAAAAAATGACTCCTATCACAAAAAAGAAATAATCTTATAGAGATTTTAATCATACTCAAGAATCCATGAACACTCTAAAAGCCTTTACAAAAATAAAAAATCTTATCATAATCCTATGTGGTTACCATCCGAACTAAAATTGAAACTGGTGAATGAAAAAAATGAAGATTATCAAACTGGGGGATTTGAAGGACCCAACATCTCAGGAGAGAAAACACCGAAAAAACAATGTGGGACACATAGGGAAACACCCTTATATAGGCACTAAAATAAATTGTTTGAATTCAAAATATAAAAATGGTTGAGAAGTAAACCATTATAATATAATGGTTAGGATTTATCAGAAAAAAGTTTTAAAATAATTTTTGAAAATAATAAGTTTTTAATAATTTCATTGGATTGAGGATCATTCTGATTAGGAAAATAATTAATAATTTGAAAAACAAAATTACATAAAAATAATTATAACAACAATAATCATAAAATATAGTAATGAATTAGTTAAAAAAAATAGAAGCGTTCTTTTTTTGGTGGATTGTTTCACTAGTATGATTAACCAGTTCTTATTTGTTTTTGTAAACAGATTATAATGTATTTCAAAGGAAGTCAGAGTAGCATATTTTTACTATGAAAACTAATTATAGTAGTTTCTATAGAATACAAAATATGATAATACAAAAAATAAAACAAAATACAGTAAAACATGAAACTTGATATGAAAGTTTCATAAAATTAAAAATGTATCAAATTTTGAATTTAAGAAAAATTACAATATGTTATTATTATAAAAAATTTGTAATGATTTTTGAGTTTGAAAAAATTGAGAAGTATGGATTTGAATTTTTATAAAAATTATGGGTTTGGAAATCACCTTTTTGTAATTGTTTTTAGATAAAAAATAATTTTTAAAGAAAATGTAAAAGTTTTTTACAAATATTAAACATATGTTACCCACATTAAAATGAGAATATCAGGGTAAGAAGATGTTTCATAAAGAATTAGATATGAATGTTCACTTAATATTTATCATTATGGAATTCAATTTATTATATTCCAATCCATAAAATCAAAGGGGTTTTGTAAAAATAACAGTACGTTATTCTTGTGTTTCGATGAATTGTATAATTATATTTTCATCACGTGTGTGATCCTAAATAAAATTATTTCTTATATCTATGTGCTTAGAACATTAGTTATTTTATAGGTTTTTATTTAATGAAATGGAATTTTTATTTTCAAAAATTGTTTTATGTTTTGTAAAACTCGTGACATACTCAGTGAGTGTGTGTTTCATCAACTACACATGAGTACTAAAACATCTAGGTGCTACAAATTCAGCTTCATTAAGTGCATATAAGGATTTGGTATGTTTATAAACATATTCTTAATGGGTTTTATCTTCAAAACCATGTGTCTGTTCAACATTAACATCCTCTGTAACATATCTATTTACAAAATCCCACTTCACATCCATTTGAAAAAGTATGAAATAAATTAATGCAAAAAAAGATTAATGTATTCAAATAGCATCAAGTCTTTTTATTAGAGAATAATTATAATTAAAATATATTCATTCTTGTTGATTATATACCATAGTAATAAGCCTATATTTATTTTAAAAAAAATTTCAATTTTGATCACATTTATCCCAAAAATCCCATTTTACTCATATTATAGATGTTTCTATAGGAATTTCAACTAATGTCCAGTCTTTGTTCCTAGAAAATTTGTTGAGCTAATATTTCATAACCATAATCAAATACTCATCACCTAATGAATTTTCTGGATTATTATATTCATATTGGGATAAAAAATAAGGATGTTCTAGAGTACGATCCCTAAATTTCATACAAATATGAGATATTGTACCCATCACTCGGGATTGTTGGACAAGTCATCATTTCCAACCCATAAGATAGTATAGTGTGTCATCATGCCTAACACCCAATGTATGAAAATATGGTACATGAGGTCCATCATCCATGTAAATGTAAATATTGTGATATTCCATTATCATCACCCAACATAAGAGAGAGAGAAATTACATGATCAATAAATCCCTCAAAAATTTTCCACCATCCAATATTTATGGCCTAATCGTAATAATAATTTGGAATTTACATTTAAACTAATTATCCCAATCTATCCATGGATATCAAATGTTATGAAATTTCTAAACAATTTACCATACATGATGTCTCCTTTCTACTCACTTTCATTTAGTTAATTTTAAACATAGTTTATAAATAAATGAAAATAATTTTCAAAATTAATCCATCCACTTAGATGGTGTTTTGCTCCATAAATATTTATATAAAAGAGTTTATTTAATTAAGAAAACCTAAATGTGGTGGAAAACAATGAGGAAGATATCCACTAACCATTATAGTAAGTTATTAGGGAGTATCATTGCGTTATACAATTATTAGAGGAAGGATACGTTTTTTAAGAATCTTGGGAAATGGAACAACATGTGGAAAAAACTAATATTCTCTATAAATGCAGAAAAATTTATTTAAAATTACCATACCACCTACCTTAGGACTGGGGATGACAAATTGTCCAGTATCAACCCTTGTATCGAGCTAGAAAATAAGTAATTGAAGAAATAAATAAATACCATGAAAATATGGAATATTATCTTGAACCAAAATAACTATTTATAGGGTAAGATACACAATTAAATGATTATTATGAATATAGTGATTACCATTAGAAATCAAATGAAACTAACGAGGGAATAATCTGAGTCTGAATGGATGAAAATATGAGGTCCCCTGTGTGAGGTCAAGGAGGAAGTATCCCATGCATATATCCTAAATGTGAGAGAAGGGAGGTGGTTCTATTAAAAATTACTAGTCATACCTCGTAATTTAAATAACCCAGGTTATTTACATAGAATGAAAATTTTACATACTACATACTGAGAGGATTTTTTACCGACTTGGGAAAAAGCATATCGCAACATTATGGGGTTCTATCCTAGAAAATACACATCTTGTATTTATATGAATGTAATCTATTTGGACTATAGATATTCTCCAACCCTTTTGAAAACTTCTTCCAATAATGAAAAATACACTCTATAAGGCATGATTTCTAGGTTTTTTCCAAAAAGGAAAACTAAACAATGGTTTCACGAAATTTAAATAAATCCTTCACTCTATGAAAATATGTGTTGTTATAGTATTATACATTAAGTGTTTTTTGTAATTCGTATAAATAGAACCACATGATCATGTATTACTAATTATGAATAATCATATGATGATATATTAATATATAAATATGATATTGTGGTCTTTAAGGGGGTAGTTTCATATGAATATTCCATTTTAGGATTAATTACTTGAAGTAGGATGCTAATTTTACATATGAAGCCTGATATATATATATATATGAAAAAACAAGGCTGAGTGTATCAAAATGTGATTTTCCTTTTGATTTTATAGATAATACTATAGATGATCACTATTGTTTGTGAACTATATGAGATGTAAGATATTATCTAGGTGGTAAAAACTAGTGCCGTAAGATACAAATCATTATATTAGCCAGAAATGTGATATGTATGAGGGTAACATGATATAGGGTATAACTGAATCTTGTTACATCATTAGCAAACTGATCATGTGTAAATGATTTTGATTTTAAGTTCATTACATGGGATGTGTTATTTGATGTGTGTTATAGGCATGGATATTCCATGAGGTTTTTTGATGTAATGAACTAGAGGTTCTTTGGTATGAATGCTAGTTTCAGAGGATATTATTAAAAGGATACTAGGCATTGATGATTTTTTTGTGTGTTTTTCAATGAGATAGTGTGTAAAAATTATAAATGGGTTGATTTAGGATGGTTAGATTATGTGTATATGCTTCTTGATTTTGAAAAACACAATGTGTATCAGGATTGTGTGGTATACCTTAGAATGTATACGATTCCTAGATAATTGGAAAGTAATAATTGGAGTTACTTATACTTGATTTGATTGATAGGAAGTGGGGTGTAGTTATTGGATTAGATGAATATTCATAGGTTACCTTATGTTTGACTCATGGGATCATGAGTGAGGTTATACGATTAAGTGGTATTGGAGTATACACATGATGGATATGAAGGATAATGAGATGTATAGTAGACAAGAATCTGTGATATGATATTTTATAAATCAATCCCTCTTGATAGAGGAAATTTGGTTTTTATGGATTTTGTAATAATACATTATGAATGAGGGAAAGTGATTTATAGGAATGTTTATCTCCTATTTGGTTCATAGATTAATGGTGTCAGAGGTTGATATGACAGATGAACATGGATCAAGAAGATCAACATGAATGTGATAGTGGGACTTGTTTATGTGTCAATCAAAGAGAATTATAAGGTAATATATTTGGTAGAGAGTGGACCACATACTATTTTCAGCTGTGATGATTTTTTATAGATTAAATTTAAACATATGATAAGTGTAATATTACCGATGAACTATGGACATGTCGTGATTAGTGATTGGGATTAATGCTTGGGTATGAGTGAGATGATCATGACTTGTGATTATGTGTATTAATTGATAGATCATAAACTAAATATTTTGTTGGTCTGGTTTAGTGAAAATTTATAAGGATATTAATATACTGAGGATTGTTAGTTTCGCCACATAGGTATGAATATTGTTTGTATGGTCATGACTATAATAAGACCAACCATTATATGGTAGGGGTAGAATTTTGATTCTAGTTTGTAGTTAGATCAAATTTTATCTAATTACATTGTTAATAATAGTTTATTGAATAATATGTTGTATACAATAATTTCCATGTGAAGAAAAATGATTGGGATGGATTTGTTAATATCTAAATTTGAGCTACATAGGAGATGTACTGGTCCTTGTAGGTAGATTGTGATTAAATATTTTTTTGTTAAAGAATGAAACTATTTATTTACATTTAATTTTTTGTTTATATGTCATTGTTAGTGTAAGGAAAATCACATGGTTCCCCTATGAGTTGAGGAATCCTCGTAAGAAGATGAGATAACGCATCAATGGTTACAAGTAGTCCTTTTTGAGAAATGTCATATATAGGTATACCAACCTACAGTTCATATGAAATATGGTTTAGTGATATTTAAACCACATCAATAATGATTTTGTACCACTATAAATGTGTATAAGTAGGTGATTATAATAGTGGGGAGAACCATGGATTAGAATTGGCCATTATGAGAAGATACCTATGATGAAGACCACCATGATCCCAGGAATGAATTGATTAATGTAACCAAAATTTCATGGGATATATGGCTGATCATTATAATCACCTTGATAATAATAACAATGAATAGGGTGTAGATCATGTTTTGAAGAGTCGTGTACCTTGTGTTCAGATTTGTACTAGAGAAAATCATTCAATGTTTTGAGGTAGAAATCACTAAGAATGTCATTAATGGATTATAGTGGTAGGTCAAAGTAACTATTTTAAGGAAATCCAAGTGTTAATTATTTTGGGAAGCGATATTATGTCTATTTTATAAATCCTTATGTACTTATAGGTTATAAAATTTAGGAGAAAATGGATTTTTTGACTATATATGAGACGTTTTTTTTGAGAATTGAAAATTAGATTAGAGTTTATAGAGTTATAGAATATTAAGAAGTTTTTTTTTCATATGTATATATTCTCAAGAGTTTTTAGGGAGCTCTAGATAATATTAAGAGCCTCAGGATTAGTATGTAAATTTTAAAATGGGTATTTTCCTAAAACGTGATTACCACATGGTTGTGGAAAATCATGTGTTTAAACCATGAGGGTTTATTATTAGGATGTCAGTGCAAGGTTATATTATATTAGTGTAGGTACCATGTAAAACCATTAATTTTAGTTTAATAGTGATATTCATGGTTTCCATATGGTTTAATAAACCATGAAATCAAACTATCAAAGTAGGTATAGTTTGATTTATTCCCACTTCATAGTTTTCACTTGATTTGGTAAAACATGTATCCAAACTGTGTGAGGTTCGAATCCATGTGTAGTGAGGTTTTCATTGTTATAATATTGTTAAAATTAAATGGGAAAATATGTCTACCTATAATTATTTTAAAATTTAAAAATTAATGTCCCATCGTGTCCTTTAATCCCTCACCCCCCTTCTCCCTACCCTCACACACTTGACCATAGAGGTCCCCTCTCTATTTCTTATCCTTAACCCCCTTCAAAATATGGTGTTTATTTGGTGTTACTTTTGTTATTTTGTGTGATATACCACTCTTCCTTTTATTCTATATTCCCAATTTTATATTTCTATTATCATATATCTCATCTCAGGGTTTCATTATGGATTCCACAAGAGAAAGGTGGAATTATCCTATTATGATGGGGATTTTATTTATCAGGACTGTAATTATTCTTATTATAGGGAATACATATTGTTTCTAATAGTTTGATGTATATAAATATTCATATGAATCTACCATAGGGTTTTTAGGAATTATAATGAAATTGAACATTGAATTTGGTAAGTAAAATGTGGATTATGTGTGTCTTAGTTTCAAGAGTATTTTCAAAGAAAAACACACCCTTTTTTTTTAATGTTTCATTGAGATGATGTATCTATGATATTTTTAAAGAAAAAATTATTCATTAAATTTAATTTAATATTGAATTACAATTTTTTAAATTTTTTAACTTTGAAATCTGGTTTGAGATAGGTTCCCATTATATTTAACAATCATTGGTGGGGCTTCGATGATCATTGGTGAGAGTAGAAAAGCTTTGGGTAAAGTGAATAAAACAATGTGAGTTATGTGGTCCATTGAACATATCCCTATGTATATTCATTATAAATATGACATGTGATATGTGGCTCCACTATTATAATGTGATTAAATTTTTCATTCAAAATGAATTACATTAAATAAAATCATTGAAATATAAAAAGTTTCAAGGGAAATATTGGACCCCTTTTTACAGGATCTATGCCAAATATTTCTAATGAATGAAGAATTTATTTAAAAAAATATTTTTGAGATACATGAATCCTAAAGGATTAAAAATTAAATGAATTAAATCTAGTGGAAAATTTGATTAGTCTACACAGTTTCCAAAATGTAGGGTTGAGTACTGGACTACTTGTGATTAGCGTATACATGCCATGTTTGGAACTTGATTAGTCGTAGAGTCTTGGGATATTTTATTAGAGGACAGTGAACGTGTTCCTCCGCAAAACATTTTCTAGATCCTAATTGGGTATACTCTGAGTATATTTATGTTAGGTAGGGTGGGTGGAATAATAAAAGATGCATTGAAAAATGAGATGATAATTATTCTATCTCCCTAGTGTATTTCCCTTATAACATTGTATGTGAGTCCATTGGTTCCATGTGATAATTAATATTATTATGATGGTTGTTATTCAATCTATGTTTTGTACTAGGCTAAAGAGAGTTTAAATTAGATAAATGTTTCTATACTGGGTGGTTGGAATACAACATGTCTTAGATGATTGTGGGTGTTATACCATGTTATGTTTTCCTTAGAGAGGGTTAGTATATTGGTGCAAGCATCATCAATCCCATGTGTCACCTTATAAGGTGATGATTGATGGGGATATCATATAATTTTTATAGTGAGCTTATAGATAGGTTATGATGCTTCGTGTTCAGGGACTAGGTGATGGTCATGGGGAGACGAGATTCTTCTAGTGTGTTATATGACTTATGTTTCATAGTAGGGATCTGGTACACCCCATGTTATGGATAGTCTTTTAGGTTTTTCCTTGAAGATAGAGTTTTAACTTGAGTTTCATATGATAAGAATGTGTTTCTCTAAAGTGAGAGTTTTCCCCTCAATCAAGATGATTTTATTTGTTTTTATTGACAAATAGAATCTTACCTTTAATTATAGATGTTCTACCAATGTTTCAAAGTAAGAAGAGTCGTCCTTTGGGTTCCATATAACACGTTAAATATTTTTTTATTAGGAGATACTTCACCTAAGTTACGAAATATTTTAATGCATTTCATTATTGGGAGAGTCTGACCCTGGGTTCCAAATGATCTCATATGTTTTTCCTTATAGGGAGAGGTGGTTCGAAGGATCTGAATGAAATGGTAATTATCCCATGGATGGTAGTGGTTATACCAAAATGTATAAAGGGAGTGGAATATGATTCCTGGTAGAGAGTGTGAATAAGATTATGTTTTAGATAATATTATCATTCTTAGAAACACTCCACAGTGGTTAATGTTGGTATGGACCACCTCACATGTCACCTTAAAACCAAAGAATTGATTATTATTATTCTTCTACCCTTCCTAACTTTATTTATTTTATGAGAATATTACATGCCTATTCCATATATTTACAGGTTAATTTTTTGATATGTTATTGGTTTCCTACTATATATTACTTACACCCTACTCGGGAGGAGACGACACTATAGAATTCAGGAAAAATGCATTTATAGAATATTCGGGTAGAGTATAGAATTAGTGTTTCATGATCAATCTCAAGTAACTTGATAGGGACTTGTCACCATTAAAACCAAAATTTTAATGAATAAAAAATTCCCATTATGTCATGAATTAAGGTATTTCACCATAATTATTATTGTATTTTATTATTCATGACAATATGGAATGTTTTTAAATGAATGTATATTTTTAGAGAATATTATGTTAGTGATTTTCCTAATACCATGAAGAGATTTAAAATAAATAACTTAAAAAATATTAAATGAACAAGTTACAAGTATTATATTAAATTGAATGATAATTATAGAAAAAATATTAATTAATATAAACCAAGTATGTTTTTTTATAATCAAATATGTGAACTTATTCATGTGTATCAATATATAAAAGGGAATAAGAAACAAGAATTTTGTGTCTATAATTTTGCTATATCTATTATATGGAGCATTTGTGAGTAGATAATAGCCTATGTGGAGAGTTATAGTCTAAAGAATAAGAGGATCCGGAGTCAAAATTTATATATATCGTGTGTGCTCCCACTAAAAATCCATTTTTAAAAAATTTCTATTATATTGGTATCAATGAGAAGGTTGTTGTATATGGCGGTTTAGTTCCAACATAATATAATATGTTCAAGGCCATACCCTTTTTATATCTATCTATTGAAAATAAAATATTATAATTTCTTGAATGGGATACAAACCACAATACATTTTGGATATAATCATCCTTTATTGAGGAAAAAACTAATATAAATTTTAATACATTCTTTATTTATTTTGTCACTATGTTGAGTAGATAGATGACTACTGATCTAGAAAAATATATTTTAGGAATTTAATAAGTAAATAAAAAGTAATTAATCCCTTCTTAGTGTTTATCGTATCTCATGTGATCTTTTAAATTGGAATAAAATCTAGTCTAGACCATGAAGATCTCCTATTTGGTTTTCAATGGACCATTGAAACCCAACTAATCTAAAAGTGTTACCAAATTTTTAAGGAAAATGTTTTGATCCATGTAAGGATAGAATTGTTCCTTATATTATTTCAATGGGACTATTTGTTATAGATTCTTTAATTTTACGGTCCATAGTAAAAAGGATATTTTTTAATTGTCAAATTTTGATAGGAATAATGTTAAAGATGATGGGAAGGACAAGAATTCACTACTCATTATGTAAGAAATAATTTATTTAACTCAAGTGTTGTAAGATATCTGATGATATTTGGGAAAAAAATTAGGTAAATTATGAAGGAAATAAATTTTTGAAGGAATAAAAATGTAAATTTATAGAATATAAATTGAAGTTTTAATAATTTAATAAGATAATTTTTATATGAGTTTTTTCAAATGATTAAACTTTATTGTTAGTAACATCAATGGAAATAGATATAATCTTGAAGATATTACTATGGTGAATAATATTATAATAAAACATACAAAAAATATAATTCTATGTTCTTAGTACTGGAGGGAAAAGATAATGATGATTTTACTATTCATGAAATAAGAAACACTCTTATTAATTATTTTATTAGAAGATTAAATGATCTTAAGAATATAAGGTAAAAGGAAAAGGCTATTACATTTAATTTTTTTTAGGAATTAAAAAATAATGATATATTGACCTATTCAAATTAATGGGAGAAAATGAAAGACTATATTGAAACTCATTATCTCATGTCAAGAAGAATCACCAAGGGGAGATGTATGTATAAAGGGAATTTAGATTTTAATTTATTTAAATGTGGGAATGTTGGTCATTTTTCTACCATGTTTCCACTTAAGATAAAAAATTAATGTGAAGGTGATTATACTAATAATGTTTTCCACTTTAAAATATGTTCTCAGTGGTAATGATAGTCCCTATGAATAGGGGATAACAATACAACCCCAAAAACTTTTAGATAAAACTTATTTTAAATGGAATAATGAATTTATAATATTGAAAAAATAAATGATGATAAAGTGGAACATAAGGAATCATCTCAAATGCTCCTCATGGATCATGAAATTGTGGAACATTATCTATTAGTTGTTGAATATAAAATTAAAAATATTTTTCTACTAAATAATATAAGTACAATTAATAATACACTATAATGATTGAAATAAAGATGTGTTTAAAAGATATTTTCAGGTTAATAGATGAAAGTTAACATTATAGAGAAATATCTGAATTTTATTTTCATGAACCCTTTCCATATATGAATCCCTCATAGGATGTAAATTATTGAAATGTGATAATGACACATTAAGGCTACCTCTAATATGCTATGGGTTGGAAACAAGAACCAAGGGTATATCATAAGCAAAAATTGTTTGAATTACCCTCTATGACATGAGAAATAAGAGAAGAGGCAAAATAAAAAAAATGATTAAGATAAACAAAAAAGATCAGAAGTACATACATGTAATGACATACAACTAAAAAAACTACAAAAAGGGAACTACAAGTAACAAAAGTTAATCCTCATCAGCGTTTAAGAATTCCATAATAAATATTGAACAACCCATGATCTAGTAATGTTAACCTTTATTACAAACCTACTCTTGTTCCCTTGAAAAAAATTTATATATATTGGGTAATCCTAACACATATACTCAGTAGGATACTACCTAGATCCTATTGTGTAAGAGATAAAGACATCAACTTAAAGACCATTGAACAAAAAATGAAGTTAACTCATCACCTAAAACGGTATTCTATGTGCCCAAACTCATCAAGACTATCTATCATCTTGTATCTCATATAAGTTAATAAATAATATAACATCATAATAAGGTACCCCACAATTCCATCCTCACTAGTTTTCCACTCTAACTGAATGTTCCACATCCTTAGACATCTCTCTATAAAAGTAATAAATCATTAAGACACCATAGATAAATTTACATTATAGGAATCTCTTGAATAAAATGGTCTTGTCATCACAAACCATGACCCCATGCATCACATCAACCCATCATATCTCCAAATAATAACTGAGTATTTTTCAGGATCCAACAAACCTCATATGTCCTGTATTATACAACAAACCATTACAACCCATACACACTATACCAATAATAATCCATAGGATACTATTTCAAGATAAACATGTGTGTGAAATATGAATAATACAATATATAACTATTACTAAATATTTGCGGAGTGATAACCACCATGAATACTGACACATAATACTACCAAGAGAAGAGGGGGAATAATTTATTTTTATCTATCTATTTCCTAGTGACCTGGAGTTTGGGAAAATATCACATCTAATTCCATTGGGTATTATTCACCCTACATGCATGTATGGGGAAGAAGATGAAATAAAAAATACCAGATATAATATAGCTTACAACCACACTATAAGAATTACACAAGTAATGGGATAAACAATTATACCCTTACTCGGTCAACTGACTACCACTACAAATTAATTGATATCATATAAGAATAAAATCATTCAAGGAGATTAATTTAATTATTTCACATTAACATTTGACTATATATTAATTAATTCATCATCCATTATTTAACATTATTCCATTTACATTCCATTACCCACCAAGAATATCCCCACAATCTTGGAAAAATACAATTGATTAAATGATTCCAAAATTTTATCAACATTTTCATTCAATTAATTAACCAGCCACATTAGTTCAAAATTTCATAAATCATTATATTTCAATAATTACATGTACTCAAAGAAATGTCATATGTTATCATAAAATAGATGCATAACCATGAAAAACCTATTGTTTCAAGCAATGGGGAAATGAATTATTGTATACAAGACACCTGAACATCTAGAATTTAATATAGAACATTTTCAATCAATAAAAAAACATTTATAACAAAAATGGGTAGGTCTTGATTCAATACATTTCATCAATCGAGGTTCTATCCCTGACATCACCAGGAATATCACTATGTACTTTGCTATCATAGGTGTCATATGACACCAAAACTCGGGCTTCCCTGCCTATATCTTACCAAACATCAACCATCACAATCTTACATCAAGTCACATAGAAAGTATCAAATATAGAGAAAGCATAGAAGGAAACAAATCATTACAACTCATATCATGTAATTTTCGACCTAAAATAATGGCACCCATCCTTGACATGAAAAAAGTCTCACTCGACCATTGAAATTAATAATTATCAAAGAAATATTTTAACTACCACCTTAAATTATTTGATTCAGTTTTTACAGGTCACAACTATAGGTATCCTAAGGAAAAATAAATTGAAATCTATATATTATTTAAACATTTTCTCAAGAATAATTTCTATTTTAAAAAACATTAAGTAAGAAAAATTCAATTAACAAGCCACATTATTATTATCAATAACAACCATTTATAGTTCATATTTTTGTAATCAATTCCATTAAATTATTTATGAACAATTTCAATTAATTATGAATCAGGTATCATTTTATTTCCATCAAATTATAATAAACAATGGATTTAGTAGACATTCTTTTTTAATTCAATATCTAAAAAATCATTACCATAATATTGTGACTTAAATATTTTCAGTGAATTCACATGATAAATAAAAGTATAATAAAATATTATAATCAATGAATAGACATATATTGAACACTACATAGAAAACCAATAGGACAAGCTTCAATATGGTAGGAAAATATATAATCTATAAAATTGAAAAGATTTTATTTTCATTAATATAAATTAATCTTCATTATGGATGATTCCACAATTATTAGAGGTCATAAAGAATTAATAATTTATTATAGTCCAAAAAATAATAAGAGAAGAATCAAATACCCTACATAAAGGAATCCAACATTCATTAAACATGAACTTATTGACAATGCTAATATTTGGTCACCACTCCTGTAAGGAAACTACATCCGCCCAGAAATCCACACCACAACCAAACCAAAGACATGAAAATAAAACCATAAAAACAAGAAGATAAATCATATATAAAATGGGAAAAAATAACAATATGAATAAAAATTGAAAAGAGAATAAAAAAATAGAGAAATATGAAAAAATCACCTTGGATTATAATAGACTCAACAATGAAATCCAAGGATCAATACCTTCTGAAAGGGCTTTCAAACTCCTTGAGGCAGCTCCTGTGGACCCAAAGTGTTTGGATAAAAGAAACTTTTTTTGAGAATAATTGAGATTGAGACATGTTTTATACATGCATTTCATGTTATATTTTCATGGAGTTAATGGACCATATAATATGTGGCTATCCCATGTTTATGACTGGCCAAAAAATGCATCGTCTAAATCCACCCAAATATGAAATAATTAACATTGTGACCATAATGTTATTGTCAATAGTTTTAGGGTATAGATTCATCATGTACAATAAACATACATTTAATTTATGAATATACCATACATTTATTGAATTCTACAACCCAAGAACACTACTTATGTTGTGAATTTATACTCACAATGTGAACTATGTTTCAATTTCTAATTCATTAACTAGGGTGTGAATCCGTGCATGAGGAAACACTATCTATTGGCCAATATTCCCACTTTCCAAATTTGGGTTAAATTTGAAGCTTAGTCACGGAAATTTTCTATTTGATTGAAACAAGATGATTGTATTTCGGTCTCTATTTCCATGGATTCCCCCTTGGAATTTGTCTCATAGTATGAATCTCCCTTAAATATTAAGACATTGTTCATGAAAATATTCATGGTGCCATATATTTTTGGATTCTATTTAATTACACCACTTTTGTAAAAACATTCTGTGAGATTAAGTTAAGGAAACAACCTTCAATCAGGGGAGTAGTCACGTTGGACATCACCGACCACTCTGGACGCTGAGACCCTAGTACACATGAATTTATTTTCTTTATGATAGGGATTCTCTAGGCTTCAAAAGATTTAGGTATCTCATATCAATCATG
This sequence comes from Viscum album, assembly GCA_963277665.1. Lineage (NCBI taxonomy): Eukaryota > Viridiplantae > Streptophyta > Magnoliopsida > Santalales > Viscaceae > Viscum > Viscum album. The sequence continues at coordinate 397,347,767 of OY728166.1, forward strand.
AGTAACTATATTCCATGGTAATATCTCTATGGTTTTACTCAGCCTCAAATGTTTAACATGGGGTATGTTGTGATTTTAACATCTAGTGGGGAAAGATTGGGCAAATCAGAATGCTGATGGGAGTGGATCAGATGGGTACATCTATATGAGGGATCACCTTAGATGTTTACTAGTTGGGTGGAAAATGGCGAACAATGAGGATAGATTTGAGGATAACTGGTTCCCAACATAGGGGATAATAAGGATTACCATTGACTAGGATTTATCCTCATTGAGGCCTCCTAATTACCTTGTATAGAAGATAGGGATCAAAACACACATAGTTCGTGAGGGTGAATCATGGGATAATGGTTTGCACAATGGAAAACAACCCAAATTCATACATGATCTTACGTGCGGTTAGCGGCATAGGTGTTACAAAAAAGAAATGAAAAAATAGGAATTACACATGGTTAGCTACGCGAGGATGTGGCGTGATCCCACCGGGATGTGGAGGACTGGTTAAGAATCAGGATGGATGATGGATGGATAAATAATGTGATTGGGATTGAACCAACATGAAAATGATGGTGTTGTTGGTTTAGAACCTCAAATAGGTTTTTTATATAACCCCATGTTATGGATTCAGTGTCCACGTAGTTCTAGAAATTGGGATATGTGTCACCTGAGGAGGTGGTTGATTAGAATGGATGCATCAATTGGACCCGAAAGATGTAGAACATATGGGATGTGAGATGGAATTCCCAAAACAAAAAGGCTTAAGGTAGAGACTAATATGGCACAGTAGTGATGGGATTGAACCTCGGGGAGGCTTCATGTGTACCTTGATCCAAAAGGGAAAGAATAAAATCTATGTTTTTTAAATATAGGGGCTTAATATTGGGGAGTACACAAAGGAAAACAACCTGATGACATGTTGGGGATTATGCATGGATAGAAACCCATCACAAGAGGGATACTCTTAGTTGGAGGAGTATCACTAGAGTACAGGGCCTATGAAGGGTTAGATTCACATGAACTAGTATGACACCACTAAGTGTTGGACCAAGGATGTGGGTCCCAACAAAGGGGTCACCGATGTTTACTAGTGTTTGGGGTTTTAGCTCAGGGAGGCTTCCTACGTACCCTATCTAGGTGTCATGGATCAAAACCCATGTATTTCAAATGTATTTAGTTTAATGTAATGAGGGACGAAAGGGGAATACAGTTTATTGTCATGCTGGATGAGGTCGAGCTAACATGAAGTGGGTTGGAACATTGGGTGATGGGCTTGACCCTCAGGGAGGTTCCAATGTACCTTACTCAAAAAGGACAAGGATCAATGACTAAATAGTTCGGATGAGAGGGGCATGGGGATTACACACCAAGGAGGCCCATAGGTGATTTCATGGTTGATGCTCACTCTAATCCCAGACGATTTATACTCGTTGTGAGAAACATGAGGAAAAAATGGCATGACGACCGCGTCGCAAAAGGAGTGTCTGTGAGAAATAGAGCGGGGCTTACGTGTGGTTAGCAGACCAAGGAAATGATGGTTTTGAATTACTCTACAAGGGATGCCCGTGTAGGGGTACATATGTTTGAGGAGGATATGTACACCATACCAAGAACACCCTATCATGTTAGGTCATGGAATACAGAAACATTTCCTGATGTGTGCATGAATACAAAGCTCGAAGGGAGAGGGGATTGAGAAGGTGCTAATCCTTATCCCATTCACAGTCCTCCCTTGGCCTGTCGCTTATGTGGCGATCACAATTTAACATCATGAGTTGTGGATGTGGGTTCTTGGTAGATTAATTTATTGCAGCTCAGATAGAGAGGATTCACTCCCCTACCCTAGGACATACATAAATTGTACCCACCCACTCTTGAGGTAGGTAGTGACCAAGTAATTCCACGTGGATACATTTTTGTGGAGTGATCCATTGAGGGGATCATGTTTTCATGGCTATGTGAATAAGTAATAGTCGTTATCATGAAAATACAAATAAGCATGAAGAAATGAAATGAAACATGGAGCACTGGACAAGGGAATCTGAAATCACTACATACAATCGTAGAGGGACACACGATATAAGGGTTTACAAATCAAGTGGCATCGCCGAGAGGGGATTCAAAAAGCTCAGGGGATGGAAGAACAGAGGTTCTCACAGAGCACATGGATTTTTAGAGCTCACGGGCTGAAAAAGAACATTGGATCTAAGAGAGAAGGGGTTTACAGAGCACATGGCTTCGCAGAGCACACAGGCTCATAGAGAATAGGGCTTTTTCAGAGATCCCGGGATCACAGAGCATTGGGGATCACAAAGGATATGAATTTACAAAGTGGATAACTTTTTGAAGCATGTTTTATTACCATTATAATGGATAACATATGTTTTTTATAGTTATTCACAAAAAATGAGTTCTTTCTGATGTCTAGAGTATACAAAGATGTCTCCTTCCATTGCGGTGGCCAATAGGATTCACGAAGGGAATACCTTCATGAAACAGGTGTATATCTGAGAAATGGAATATAGTTTTATCAATTCTCATGAACCTTGGATGATTCATTTTCCTAGATAATTGATAGATAAAATAATGCTTCATGTTTTTTGAATTTGAAAGATGAATGGCCGGGGTCCTACCCATTTGAAATAGGGGAATTTGGGTATTTATAAGTGCTAGGGGCTGCAATGTACTAAAGGGAAAAAAAGAACGACGTAACTTGTGGTTCTCCATCAGTGGCATGTTGCATCATGTTTCTTAGATTTGTGAAGTTTACCATCATACCCCCATAGCTAAGAGGCTTCCTTCACTTCCTCTACGGTGGTCATTGATGATTTTTATCAATTTTGAAGGACTCGCGGAGGCGACCTCCCTTCCATCCATGGTTCAGAGCCTTCTATCATGTTCATTGTAACCATAGATTCAACCATCACTTTTGCCTATGGTGGGTGCAGAGAAAGCCTCATCTTTTCACATTTCATGATACTAAAGGGATTTGGGAAGTTGCTTCCCAAAGCAACCCCTTTTAATAAAAATTTATTGTCCTTTACTTACTTATCTCCACGCACATATTTTGGCGCTAAAATATTTACCCGCTTAGAACTGGAGCCAATGTGAAATTGAGGGTTATAATATATGATTAGATTGCCAAAATTTAAGTAGATCATAAAGCGAGATTACAATGCTAGTTCATAATACAGAAAGGTGGTGTATGAGATGAGAATACAGTGAAGCTCTCCATGACTAGTCATGTTGTGAATCTCACTATGGTGGGGAACACCTTAAAGCTCACGGTTCATTTCTTATAAATAGGGGAAAAAGAAAACTCTTTTGTCCTATCCTGTCTCCACATCTATATGCTTGAGATCTCGATTTACAATGCTCAGTGCGCTCCATTATCACTCTTTTTGAACTAGGTTCTCTTTTTCTCTACACCACATATGGATTTTTTAGATTCTGTGATCACGTGCTCTATGAGGTGCATCTGTGGGCTCTGGGGATGAGCTCTACGATTGGTATTTTTAATCGAGCTCTATAATCAAGATCTGCAAACTAGAATAAAAAAAATCTAATATCATCGGATAGAATGTCCAAGAGAGATGCTACACATGGGGTCCTCACGAATGCATCCCTAAGGGAAAAGATGGTAGAAAATTTGGGAATAGGTGGTTATGTGAAAATCCATTCAGACCATTAATCCCTAGTGGAGATCTTGTCAGAATGCCAAAAAAACTATCCTCTATGCAAAAGATTCCATATGTATGACCTTGGTCTGAGGGATGATGTTCTCATCCCTAAAGAAATTAATTATAAACCAGCTAACTAGTTTATGTGTATGTTGTTCCAGCGCAAGTGGTTTAGGGATGCCGATGGACATACATTGGAAGACCACACACTTGACAATGATGACTTCTTGTATAACCATGTCAACAATGTTAATGGGACGACGCAGGAACCAGAGGTATCTCCCCTATAATTCCACACCATCATCATGATGGATTTGGGGAAACCAGAGAAGGGGTGGATTGATTATTTATAATTGAACTATAGAAGCAATTTATAGAGGATTGGGACTGGGCTTACTAGTTTTGTGCATCCAATGAAGAATTCAAGGAAATGTCAATGTGAGTAGGGTTGTATGAAGCTGTGTGGGCCTACCAATTCCACATTTATCAACTGAGACACATGACTCCAGATTTTCTGATCTGGTGGTTATCGAGGACCAACACTTTTCATCTTCACCACGAGAAGGTCGAAATCTACCTTTTGGGCCTTCAAATGATCTTGGAGATGCTAATATGATGGATGAAGTATGACAAGTTACTCCCCGCCGAGAACATGTGGGAGGATCTAGAGTAGATGTTGTGGATAACAAAGGCATTGATGGATCTACTACTGGGTGAGGATAGGTAGTTAGTGAGGGAAGTGAATTTAAAGATGTGATTTTTGTGTTTCACAAAATCCTTCCAATGCCTACCAAGGAAGGGGTGGCGGAACACATGAAGCGATTAGTCATGCCTCCCACCAGTCCAAGGGGAGCCTAGAGTAGTAAAGAGAATTCATATTTGGTGATCCCTAGAAGATATGCAATAGAAGCTTTGGGGGGTATAGAGTCATCACCTACCAACAAATAATTCTTAGGTTGGATGAGTTTATCTTTGTGCTTATATATGGTCAGATGCTTCCATTCAGGGACATAAACACAAGTGTGTGACCGAGAACATTCAATATGGCATCTGTGATTGCAATGGGGGAGTGTGTCAACATGGGGATCTCGATACTGGAGAAGCTGTACAATGTACTATGGAACATCAGTGAGGGAAATAAGCCACATAGGGAGTGAGGACCACTCCATCATATGTACGTCTGAATAAGAGTGCGCATGAGTGTATATGAATATCCAATCCCTATTTCCCCTCCTGAATCAGTCTTCTAACCAACCATTTTGAATGTAAAGGGGAGATTTTCATCCAAGATGAATCCATTTCTAGTGCTTAATAGATTATAAAAGGAGGATGAATTTAACTTCCATTCATTTTTGTTGCCAACATGTGTATTCACTAATAATAGAAAAGGGAACTGAGGAGATTTGGTCATATCTCCTGGCCTTCTAGATGAATTAATGATGGCACAGATCGATCATGAGCCTATATTCGAGCCATAAACTCTGCACCACATTGAGAGGATGCTTAGCTACTGGCATTGGTTAACCCAACAATTCCAAATAGGGGTAAGCCATGAGGATCTCTAGTGTGTGATGACGCAGATGTGGCTGATGTTTACACATGAGGAAGGAAAGATGCGAAATGATATGCTTCCACCTACTTCCACTTTCAGGCTGTTTAGGTAATATTCCATGTGTTTGGAGGCTGACTACCTTGGGGAAATGTTGAAGTAACTAAGTATCCATACTTTTTATAGGGTGCCACTTCAACCTCGATTTCGGGGCCAAAAAGTGGAATGATTACTCTTTGATGGTTGTGCTCTTGTAGTAATGAGTCAACAAACTCCAGGACCTACACCGAGCAGGAGAAAAGTGGGAGTGGAAGTCCCATAGGTCCTAGATAAGTAGATTAGGTAAGAAGGGGGGCCACCCAGGGGGGTTTTTAATGATATACACTCAGCCTCTGGGGAAGTGGCTATGCCACATAGACATTCTTGAGGATGCTGTTTTTTCCATAGGCTTTGGACACCTGGGGGTTAGTAGAAAATTACTCAGTATTTCCCAAATGTGGATCCATATTTTCCTTCTAGGGATGTATATGTCTAATATAGACCATGCTAAGGCTATATTTCTAGTGTATCAAGAAAAAGGGGAGCAGTAAATCACTATCCAGGGACTTTGCTTACTCACGGTGTACACTACGTTGAATGATGGACTATGTGAATGCATAGATTTACCTAACAGTCCAACCATAGTTGTCTACTAGTGAGTTGAGGGAACGCTTCCCCCAACCCAAATAATTATATGAGTCCTCCCAAGGGGAATAAGCTAGAAGATATATCCCTCTTGAGTTATTAGAAGTTGAAATCTTGGAGCTAGAAGTGTTTTCCAAGAATCATGAGGTAAACCCTAAACCATTTTGATGTGGTCCTTATTTAGGTCCTCTAGGAATGATAGTTGGGGATCTTAGAAGTCCCTTTCTGAGGGGAACAATGACTGTCCTAGAATCAGATGCTCATGTTGACTAAAATAGGGCAATCATGACAACATATTGAACCATAGGAGGGATAGAACCCTAGATTATCAAGTTGGAATCTCGTGATAAGGATTAAACTGATGAAATGGAACCTATCATGTCTTCAAAGACACCCAAAGAAGAACCTGCTAATAAATTTAGGGAGCGGTTCCCAGCATACGAACCTACCGATCCCAAGGATTTGGATGATACTTATTTTTATGAAGAGGAAGGAAAGGTCATCCGTCCATGGTCATGGAAATTGATCAACCACTTACTTAAGGATCCCCACAAGAAGAGTGGGTAAACCAGATGGGGAGACTTCATTCCTGGCTATGCGAACTATGCACTGAAAGAGTTTATGCATGATGTCCTCATATTCTCATCCAAGATTACATGAATGAGAAAATATGGGAACGTGACCACATCCTTGGTGTCAGATGATAGTGCAGGAAGTCTGTCAACATCAAGAAAAATCATGAGGCTGAATAAGTTATACAATGCTTGAGGGAATAGGCAAACAAACATTTATATTTCATCGATTCACAATCATAACTCATATTGTGATTGATGGCATAATATATAGTGGTCAAAAAATAGATGAGGAGATACACCCATGAGATGGATTTTATCTGAGATGATGACTATCATGTATGGATCAGTGTTGATGAACCACACCGTTTCGCTATTGAAGATGAGTGGGATTTTAACAGGTGACATAAAATCATAGATTTCACAAACTGGAGAGTAGTGGAGCTAGGACACTCTACTGTAGAGGTCATCTAATCTATTAGAGGGGTTAATTTATCAGGGTTTTAATTTTAACAATAGCACAAACATACCTTCAATCTTGATTGTTTATTTTGGTTATGTTCATGAGTCCCTCTATCTTCATTGATTACTGCACCTAAATCACATTTTTGAAATATTTATTGATCAATCCCTAAGCTCACATGGGACATTCTTGATGTGAGAAACAATGGATTACCACATATTTATTCCCACTGAATATGAGAGATCCAAACAATAACTGGACATTTAGTGTCTAAATGACCATTATGATATTCCTAGAAGAAGGGGGGGGGGAACGATTAGATAATATGATTATCAAAACATCATAACTACTCAACCCAATTATGATCTAGTTCAAGAATGGGATAATTACAGTTGTGATAAAACAAATCTGAAAATAAAGGAATGAAGAATGTGGAATACAATACCAAAACATTGGAACATAATGAGGATGGATTGAAGAAGAACGATATCTATAGGCCAAAAATGAAGCATAGCATTTTCATCACATTAGACTGAAATGGGAACAAATAAACAAAGTCCAACCACTGTTGGATTTCGATAACATGGGTCCAAACATGATGTTTTTCTGATGTACTCCAGAACGTTTTCCTAGGATGGTAGGAGACCCTTAAGTCTGAGTATCCTAACCATTAGGGGGTTCCTTCAACTATAAAAGGTAACGGGGATCTAAAATAGAGGGAACACAAAGCGTGGTGATGGATTGATGGATGTTTTGATAATTCCCAACAGTCTTGAAATTACGCCACCATGATGAAAGTGCACTGGGTGTGAGTTACGGTCTGAATTGGGATGAGGAATACTTTTGGGAGGGACCTCTCTAGCATGGACCTAATATGGTATATAGTTTTACTTCATGTAAATGGGGATGACAAATGGGCAATTTATTATCCTATAGTTTAGATGATAAATTAATGGATTAATGTCATATGATTAGTACATTGCACATATTTTAAAGTTTTATTACGAGGTCCATGATAAATAGTTTAAATACATGTTACATGGACCAGGAAACCCATGTTTATGGTCATAGTGTTCGGAACAGGATCATAGGAAATGGACTTGGACTGTTAATTGTGTTGGGGATGGGCCCGAGGAAAAATACTTGGGTGTCTCTAATTATCCCATATGGGTTAGAATCAAACCCAACATAGTTCTTGAGAACAACATGGTTAGAGACCAACACTATTGTTGGAAATACTCTCTATAGAAGAAGCTGTCTCATCCCATAATTTTCATGGGGCATCCTGAACAAGTTGAGGATCAGGCCATAAATTAATTTCATGTGTCTAGTACATGGGTACCCCCAATGGAGAATTGTGCAGTGTGGTCCAAAACCCAATGTGAATGTGGAATAGAGGGGTCCTCAACACATCGCACGTTCATGAATTATAATTAGGGTCCATGAAGGCAATGATATTCGGTTTACCATTATGTGTTTGGACCTAGGGATCAGATGACTGAATGTCTATATGTATCCTTCAAGTGAAAGCACCAAGCCTAAAGTAGTTCTATATATTCCAAATAGTATAACATCATGTTGTGAAGAAAATATTTTCACAGTTTATGGTTATGTGGCAAGACCAGTAGGTCACACTATCATGTATATGGATGTTACCCTATCACAACCCCTAAGCCTACATGATCCATGCTCTGTGTAGGAGACAAGGTGATTTGTCAATCCTTCCCCATCTAACAATACCATGTAGCAGTAGAAAGGAAATTTTGGGTGGGGAAAATCCCCAACGAACCAATATTCCTACCTGACGTTTGTTTATGCATGGATTTACTACACCAGTGGTGTAAAATGTCTATAAAATGGAAAGGGGAATTAAAAATGCGATTCACAGCATCAGATATTTGGGACACAATGGGAGTTATGTGATGATGAAGGTTAACTTTTAAACTTGTTCGAAACACATAATACATTTCACGTTAGCCTAGAATGGGAACATACAAATAAGAGTTGACCACATACCGTACTCAATATGTGGCACTATTATAAATTTTTTTTTTGAAGTTCATTAGGGTGTTGGAGAAATATGGTAGGAGAGCACTTAGGACTATCATCCAAACTATTTTCAGGTCCCTTTGGATGTAAAAGATAATGAAAACCCAAATGAAGGAATGTGAGAAGCGCAAACATTACACATACAGTTTAAGAGTCATGCTAGATGGGTGCAAGGATTGGTAATCTCGAAGTAAGTACATGTAACTGTTATTATAAACCCAATATGAATGAGGAACAAAGAAGTTTTCACCACACTTTGTTTTTTTGGAGAACCCCAACAAAAATGGGATGGGGAGGTGAAAGTGGTAGTGACAAGACAACAGATAGAATGTATGGGTGTCCCTATATAACCCATATAGATGGGAATCAAGTCACACATAGTTCATAAAGGTGTTTTTCTAGGTTTCCAATACCAAAAGTGAGATATATCCTCTTTTAAGGTAAAATATCATAATTTTTATGTAGATTTACATCTTGTAAACAAAGATGATAAGAATATTATTTTATGATCATACAGCTCGGACCACAGGGTTCCTGGTTTAATTTCATGTGTTTGGGACATGACTATGTAGTTTATTATCATACAGAAAAGATATAAAAAATAAAGAACTCTCGAGAGAGGTATGCAGCATGGTTATTGATAACCCGACATGAATGAGGACATAAGTACACACAACACCACATGAATCCAAGGAAACCTGGGCTAAAATGGAACATGTGTTTTCATGGTTATACAGTTGGGACACAAAAAAAGTCTACGCATCACTACAAATCTTATAAGGTTTTAAATAATGCCACATGTTATTCTTGAAGGTGTCATGGTAGGCGGAAAATACCAAAAAAGGAAAACCTCATCTCGAGTGAAGATATCGTATGGATGGGTAATTTATTGTCACCTATATTGGGGGTAGAAAAAGTAGTTTATCATTATACAATAATGACATAATAGATCATAAATTATGTTATTAGATATTAGAACCAAAAGGGGACTTTCCCAAGGTAGAAATATGTAACACGGTGCTATAAGGAAATTCTAGTGTGAATGAGGGAAAAGAAGTCTGCACCCTAAGACAAAGATCTGAGAGAACACACATTTTTTAGGTTCATGATGCTTGGACATGGAATCCCAATTTAAAACGTGGACTCATAGTTTAAGGTATTATGGATCGAATGAAAATTTTTGTAGTTATTCCCTGCTGGTAAAAACCTTACCCATATCCATAAGCACATGTGAGCTATTCTTTGGGTGGGAAACAAGGGTGGATAAGATCTTTACAACACATAGAATACTTATTAGGGGGAGGTAGAGTGGCTTCAAAGATGAACCCAGGAAACTGACTCATCCTCTTAATGAGAAAATGTGCAAGGAGGGATAACACCAAGGGTGTAGAAATTAAACTTTAACATTATGGGTTTGAAATGGATGTGAATAAGGTGAACAATATTTAAGTCATGATTGTGGTGGAATATCGATGGAGGATAACTGTTGATGGTGTTCAAAACACAACATCCAAATCATGTGACCTAAAATGGAAACTAACACCAAAAGGTTGGCCACTAACCATATTTGAAATGTGGAACATGACTCACAATTACATTCAAAATCCACTGGGATGTCAGCCCAATGATGTAGGCAAGAAATATTTTTGAGCATCAATACCATTCGGGGGTTCTTTCAGATGTGAAAGATGATGGAAACCAAAACAATGGGAGACGCGAAGCATATACATATGAAATCGTGTCCATGAAAATTCCAACACTCTAATTTCTAAATCATAGTTCATATGGGCATGTTGATGAGGCATAATAGAGTTCAAAAAGTAAAAACAATATGGGTGGAAAATAGATTGATAAACCTTGGGATATAACCAATGATGAAATATCTAGATGTTCATATGTTTCCAACAAAGGTGAGAACCAAGAAACACTTATTTCTTGAATTCCGTATAGTTTATATTCATGCGTTAATGAAAAAAGTGAACATGGAAGTGTGATCCCCGAAGTAAATGACATGGAATTTATATTATAAATCCAATGAAAGTGAGGACTAAATAAGTCAACCCCACACCACGTGCTTCCAAAAGAGTTCGGACCAAGGGTCCAGAAAGAAGAAATGATTTGAGGTACCTAGGGCTGGACCTGAAGATGAAATGCCCAAGCTTTATTACATATCCTGTAAGTATGGGAATCAAGACACATGTTGTCCACAAAAAAACATGGTATGATACCAATTCTAGTGGAAATACTGTCGTGAAGGTCTGACCCATGCATCGAAATGAGAAGAATTTTATGCATCCTGTTTTTTATTTATTGTGGGTGTATTGTTTTTGAAGAAACAATCCCAGGATATAGAATCTAGGCATCACAAAAGGAATAAACCCATATACAATCCATGAAAAATAGCATGGTGGATGACCAATGCCAAGCATGATGTCTTCTAATGTGATGACACCACGATTCTGTTCTATTTTTCGTCGTGCATCTAGGACGACAATGTCATAGCTTAAGTTCATATGACAGGACCAACACATGCACTTTAACATCATGTGGAAAAGACACAATAGTTTAAGTTCATGTGGGATGGAGCAACATATTTTAATTTCATATGGTTTAGACTCATGTGGAAGAATGAGGTTCAAAAGAGAATGTGCATGGCATGATAATGAATACATGATGTTAATGATGACAAAAATCTACACCACACCATGTGAAATCCATGTGGGGAACTTCATTCCATGTGGACAGAAAATATCAATGGACCTGGGGATAGATCCAGAGAAGGATTTTTAGGCGTTCATATGAATCTCATAAGGATGATAATCAAGATACATATAGTTCCTTAAATTCCACGCAGTTTAACATCATTTAGTAAGGACAGAATGAAAAGATGTATATCAGAGAGCAATGTGTATGCTGTGGAAAAATTATCTGACCTAAATTAGGAAATATGACCACTTACACAACACCATTCACAATTCTAGGAGAGAACTCTGGACAAGTGGATGAGAGAAAGAATAGATGAGATTAGGATGGAACCAAAGATGAAAATCTGGGCATTCCATTATATACAATAATGGTGGGAATCATGTTATACATTGTTTTTGAAATACTATGTTCTTTAACATCATATAGTAAAGATGTGAGAAAATAGGATTCTCTAGGAGGGGCACATGGTGCGGCTGTTGGATGCCCAATGTGAATGAGGAAATAAGTCAACACTACCCCACATGCTCCTGGGAAAATTAGGTTTAGATTCTAGAATGAAGGAAGAATATATGATACATTGGGATGGACCCAAAGGTGAAATGTGTTGGAGTTGCTACATTTCTCATAAGGATAAGAATCAAGCCACACGTAGTTCTAAATATTTCATGTAGTTTAGTGTCATGCAGTAAGGACAGAATGAAAAGGGGATGGAGAGATATAGGGATAGAGATGTGTGGCATGGTTATTGGAAACCTAACAAGAATGGGGACAAAAGTCCACACAACACTACACAACCCTAGGGGAACATAGGCCAAGGAGAAAGAAGGACGAGAATGTTTCTAAAAAATATGGTTGGTCTAGACGACAAAATGTCCGGGTGTTTATACCTATCCCATAAGGAAGGGAATCAAGCTAGACATAGTTTTGAAAATGTTGTGCAGTTTAATGTCATGTGATAAGGATGTAAAAAAGGATAATTTTCTCAAGGGGATGAGTGTGTCATGGAAAAAATATCCTGACGTGAATAAGGACAAAGAGTCTGTACCACATCACATAGTCCTAAGAGAAAACTTATGCCAAGAGGATGGAAAGGATTAGGGACATGAGGCTGGATCATAGATTAAAGGCTAGGGAATTCCAATGTATCCCATATGTATGAGAATCAAGACATACGATGTTTTGAAAATTTGTTGCAGTCTATCGTCATGTGACAATGATGTGGAAGATCATAGTTTATGGTCATATAGCATTGAATGTTAATTCCTAGTTTAATGTCGTGTGTGTGGGATAGAAGGGAAGAAAAAGCTGAATCACTGAGACCATCAATTTGGAGATCATGGGGATGACAATAACGATTGAGGATAACAGCTGACCATGTTCACAACACAATATCCATCTCATGTGGCCAAGAATGGGAGAAAAAATTGAGAATCGACTATGGACCATATTCACAATACGATACTCGTGTAAAACTATAGATTGAGATCCTCCCATATTGGTCTAAAATGGTAGGTGAGTTGATGTGGTGCGAGAGCAAGACACTAAAGGGGTTCTTATGTATTTGAATCATAATGGAGACCCAAATCATGGGAAGGGTTAAGTGTAGTGGTACTCATGCAGTTTAATGTCTTCTATTAACGATGTTGGAGATCTTAGTTTAAGGTTGTAGAGCTTAGATAGGGAGGTGTATTCATCGATTATAGTTTATCATCATGCGGGACTAAATGGATCTTAGTTTTGGGTTATATAGCTTAGACTATTTACAGTTTAACACCTTATAGGATGATGATGAGAAGTTTAACGTCCACTAGGATGGAGAATCCCTTATGAGAAGTACTACTCGAAGGATTTGGAAATGGTGGGAGAAGTAATATTCTCACCATCCATAGTGACTAGAGAGTATGTACCATTGGGATAAACCTTGTGAATGACATAAGTTACCTCCAATTTGGTCTCTATATTTTGTGGATTCTTTCGCTGTATAATTGGTGTTCTTGTGGCCAATAGTGGGTCACCTTGTACGAAGGACGAGAGGTGAACTTTCTTATTGAAATCCTTGAATATCTTGTTCTAATCCCTCTCTGTATTGTGCAATACACGAATCCTATTGTCATAATGTTCTTCTAGTTTAGACAGATGGATTTCAGCTACATTTTCTAGTTCATGCTTATCATAGATGTCTATGTGCAGTGAGGGTAACATAATCTTGATGGGTAAGACTACCTCTATTCCAAAATTATGGAATATAGAGTCATCTAAGTGGAATTACAAGTCTTCCTATGGTAATCCCAGAGGTCATTAGTGTGTCTTTCTGGCCAACTCAACTTGTTTTGACCAACCAACATCTGAATGATTTTAGAGATGGTTTTTGAGAATGCCTCGATCTGCCCATTTTCTTGTTCATGATGGTGAGATGTATTATTAGAATGGATATTGTATTTGGAATACAATTTATTTAGCTCATCAGCTCTGATGTTAGTGCAGCTATCAGTGAGAACGGTTCGAGGGACTTCGAATCAATGGATGGTATTCAAGATCACGAACTCGATGATATAATGAGCATCGTCTTACATGAGCATCATTGACTCTGCCCACTTGGAAAAGAAAAATGTAGCGGTCAGGATAAACTTACACTGGTGAGTTGTTGCTAGCGGATATGGTCCCTTGACATTGAGTCCCCAGATTGCAAAAGGTCAAGAGTTCGTTGTAGCATGGATAGGCTCTGGTGGCCGATGAATTTTTTTTGCATGGATATGAAATGCATGAAACCTCTTGGAAAACATGATAAAATCATAGATCATGGTGGGAACAAATCTCTTAATCTTCAGACCCGATAAGAGTGTTTCGGCCCAATCTGATGTGACCCATAGGAACTTGTCTGATATTCCAGCATAACATAAGCAATCTCATCTCCATGAATGAAAAATAGGATAATAACATCAAACCAAGGTATTTATAGGATCTTCTCAAGACTATGACCACTCTGGAGGGTGAACTGCACTACGTAACACCAGATTCTCTCATGGTCAGCCCAATATATTAGGATATTACCATTATGGAGATACTCAATAAAGGGATTAGTCCAGTCTAGGGTATCCTCTAATACTGCGAAATGGGGTCCATGAGGTCCTGATGTGGAGGCACCGACAATATGGTACCTTACCTATGGACCATCATCATCTTTCAAAGTGGAGGGAGCGATGAATCTTCGATGAACCACATGGATAAAAAAATCAACCTCCTTGGGATCTATAAAAGACATGACATGGTTGCAAAAGGCATCAGCTTGAGCTTTCTATGATCGATGGACATGAGTAACTTCCGGACGAGAAGGGAACTAGGCCATCAACTGGAGATTACACATTAATAGAGGTATGAGCTCTGGATTCCGACATATGTTGTCGTTGTCGATCTTCTTTATGATCAGATCAGAGTCTCCTTTCACATGAAGGTGGGGAACATCAATCTCAAAGACCGGTTTGAGACTAGCGATGAGAGCTTGATACTCTTCCATGTTGTTGGTACAACCTTATGTAAATAGGAAGGAATATGTAAGGATAACTTATATAGGTGTGATGAAGATGATACCCAAGCCTACTCTGTTGATTCACAGATCATTGAGTCTCCTGTTGGTAGGGCTTTAGGAATCACCCTCAAATAGAATTTTCCAATAGGTAATGACTTGAACCCCTGAAAGTATTTGTTTATCTAGAAATTCATTATACATAGATTGCTCTATAGGGTCAAGATGGGTGGTAAGAATGTCGGCCAATGCCTATCCCTTTATACAATTATGGGGATCAAACATGGAGTCGTATTTTTGAAGGATCACTACCCACTAATCTAGGAAACCTAGAAACAAGGGATGGTTCAGAATATACTTCATTATGTCCACTTTGGATACTATATCTATCGCATGGTATTTCAAGTAATGTCCTAATTTTTTAACAGTGAATACCAATGCAAGGTATCTCATCTCAATAGAGGAATATGTAGTATCTTAATCAAGGAAAATGTGAATGAGATAGTATGTACTATTATACGTTACCCCATTGTTATTCTAGATGAGAAGTGTATTGAGGTTCCATTCCAATGTATTCACATAGAGGACCATCAGATTTAAGGAAATGGTAGACATCAAAACTAGCGGCTGTAGCTGGTACACCTTGATTTCCTCAAAATCAGTCTGACAGTCCTTATCCCACTGATAATTGGAACCTTTATTCATGATCCCAGAAAATGGCTTACACATGCCAACAATATTTTTGATTAATTGGCATATGTAGGATAAGGGGCCTTTAAAGCTTCGGAGGTCCAAAATATTTCATGGAGGAGACATCTGATTGATGGATATTATCATTTCTATAAATATCTCATTGCTTATGTATCTGATAGAGAAGCTATCAAAATTTTAGCAGGTTACCTAGAGGCACACTTTAAGGGGTTCATCTTCTAATAGCAGTAATCGAGGAAACTGAAAACATTATAACATCTCTATGATGGTCCTGACATTGGAGAGATTTAACCCCCAGGTCATCAACATATCATTCCACTAATTTCTTTAGGATGTGATTTAATATGAAGTGCATGACATGCAAATAGGTGGAACCTGCATTCTTTAGACCAAAAGGTATTACGTCATAGTATAATTTACCTAGTGATTATCATAAGGCAGTGGAATATTCATCCTTAAGGGCTATTAATATTAGATTATGTCTAGAATACCCATCCTTGGAGGTGAGATCTAGAAACCTGACAGTGGTGTCAATCAACAGTTTTGTCGCAGGAAGGGGAAAATCATATTTCAAACAGTGAAAATAGAGATCCAAAAAGTTGATGTATACTTTGATCTATATGTTCTTCTTCCAGATGGACACAATGTTATCTAACCATCTAGGGTACTAGACCACCTTGAAGAAGTTGGATTTGATGAGCTTATCATCCTCATCCTCGAGCATGGAACTATGAGAAGATTTCATCTTTCTCGGAGATTTTTTAACCCGTGATGATTTGTTGGGAGACCAATATGGTGGAAAGGAAAATGGGGATATAACACTATAATCTCCTCATAATGCTTGAAAAATAAACCACGATGAAACCTTAGGATATATATGTATAACTATTGCTCTTTTGCAGGCATAGTTTCACTTATCAGTGTTTGTTTTAGATCTGTCTTTGTATCGAGGTTCTTTTGTAGGAATTGACCAACCGTAGTGGAGATTCCCTCTTCATAAGTGGGAGGGCGTCTTCAAAATCATTTTATTCATCCATGTAGAGAGGATCTTTATTAGTAGGAAAATCTTTTGAATTGATTGATCCTGACGGGATTCTGGTGCCAGCCTGGGTGGTAGTAGAAAACTCATTGGGGGACCCCTGCATTGCTGAAACAATTGTGAAGAATGTGTTTGACCCAATCCCAAATGGACTATGATCCATGGGGACATGTTTGATAATATCAAACTAATAGTGGATGGCCGTATTGAACAATTTTATCCTAGCCCAGATAAATAAGCAGTTACAAAGTAATACAATATCTATGGGGTGGAAATCCTAATAACTTATAGGTGTAGGGGGATCTGGGATTACCCGATCCTGATTTGTGTATGAATTTGAGGTGATATCAAAAAATTACTTAGATATGATAACTTTCTTTATCCTCTTCCTCGAGACAACTAAGCATTTCCCCATGTATGGGGTCATGGATTATAATCATTGAATGAAAAAATGTTGGTAACATCTAGTTATGTCCATGTGTCAGTCACAACCGTTGCATACTTACCCTCATTATCCTAAATATTCATGTCCTTGATCTTATAGTATTTGGAATTCAATTAATAGGCTCCACAAAAGGAAATGGGAGATTCCTCAACATTGGGAACACCTAATCGACCATTATGTGACTACTTGAGGCATTTGTGATATGAGGAAGGTATTGTCGCTTGCATGTGGAGCTATGATCTACCCATTAACATGTTGTAAGCTGTGTTTGTTGAGAAAACCATGAACATGTTGCTAGAAACTATTCCATCGAACTAGGAATTCATGAGGAATATTCCGACAAGTTTTTGTTCCCTCCTATCATTACCATATATATCTATGTTAGTGGGACTCAAATCTGTTTCTGATAGCCTCATTTTACAGAGTGTCTGGGTCACAATAAGATTGATCCCAGATCCTATACCGAGAAGACAATGGTAGGCCTCTATGTGATTGAACTTGTTAGTGATGTACAATGGGATAATGTGCCCTTGTATAAGAGAACCATCATATTCTCCAGAAAAATAGATGATGTCCTTCCGTTCCACTTTCTTGACTGTCTCAGCATGGAAGGATTCTATAGAAACTAATTTTATCTCAAACTAGAGGGGGATTCATAACGCCTCTTCGAGGGATTTATACATATATGTTGATGGGAATAAAGAAAATATGATAGAGTTACTTGTAGGAATAATGGAAAGATGATTTAAGATGTAATATTTCCATGAAAGTCTTACACTTCTACTGAAAAAAGGTCACTCTGTGGTATGAGGTATGACGAGCACTGCTGGTTGAATGGACATATTTTGACTAGTGCTAGGAATGTCCTGCTACTCACTAAACAAACATCTTAGATTGAGAATCGGCTGAGGGCTAGATTATTATGTTCCATCCATGATAGAACTTGACTGATCATAGTACGGTCATGGTGGCTCTTCCTGATCAAGTAGTACTAACAGTGGTGGAGGTTAATCTGTCAAAACAAGATAAGAAGTTTGTGCATGCTTAAATCGATGATAGGCCAACTATCTGGCCTTGGTGGCATGAGAGAATTGTCTAGAATCCCTGAACATTGAATTTTGGTGATTTACATACCCACAAATTCATTAAATATGGTGTCGATTGGGGACATTGGGAAGGTCTACCTAGTTATCTTTGTCATTGGGAACCATGTAAGGTTTTACCAGATCAAAAGTATTGATAGAAGCATACCCCTATTCCTCACTCATAGAATCCTCAATTATTGAGAGGACTCTGGGTGAAATCCCCATCTCCTGAGGCATGAAATATCTAAGAGTATGGAATAGATTTGGTATAGGAAGAGGGATTTTTCTTTCCTTTCATTAGTGGTGCTTTCTCTCCGGAGAGGATGAAGGATGAGATGTTGATGCAGAGGAAGTAGCCAAAGGTATCATAATGAATTTTCAATACTTGGGATGATTGAAACATACATGGATCATACCATGGGAATGAGTTACTACCTTTCAAGCTAACAATTCATAATTTTCTTAAGGCTCACGGCTAGAAACTTTCAGCAATTCACCCTCGCTATCACTGTCAGGCGTTATAATCACACATGCCACTTTTATTAGGGCCGAACCCAACCTAACTATGTTTTCATAGACCTGGTATTTTTCTATAGTATTTAAACACATACCACTATTTGAGAGTGTTCTCAAGGAATCGGTGATGGGAGAAGTAATTTGGGAAATCAATGAGATCCGCCTCTTCAGGCCTCTTGAATTCTAGAAACCACAAGATTTCCTAGTCCAAGTCACATAAGAAATAACATGGAAATGAGACTAATTAAATGATTATGTCTAGTTAATAAAATCTAAGAATGGAACTATTAGAGCCTAAATCTAATTAGGGTCTGGAGGAGCCAATCGATGAGGTGTAACTTGATTATCTCACCAATGTGGCGGTGGTGTGTTACATGGGGCGCCTGCCAATCCTGAGGTGGGTTCTGCTCAGCCAGAGGTTGTTCCTGAGGTTGTAGGACTCAATGAACCTATGGATGTGGCTTTTCTAGTAACAATTATAGTTAATTAGGGTCATTTATTTGTGCTACCGCGATGGTCTAGGCCTTGGAGGCTCTTCCTACGGGAGCTACATGAGGGAATGGGTGTGTCGTCTTGGATTATTGTAAGGATTCTTCTAAATGATGTGCTTTTCCAATGAGATACCAGAACTCTCATGGGATGCTCTAAGGGATTATATAAGGGACTAGTTCGGTATTCAAATTCCCCATGCACATTTTAAGAATCTTTTATTGGGTTACTGTCATATCAAGGGAATATGTGAGGCCCTTCAACATGGCAAAAAATTCTGCGACACGCTCTTCAGGGCCTTCCCTTCACTTTAAGGTCATTGAAATACTTTTCTTATATGTTTTGGAACTTAACTAGGATAGAAAACCCCTATGAAGATCCTATGAACATGCTATTGACCAATTGGGTAACATGATGTACCAGAAAAAAGAGGGCCCTTCCACTATCGGTACAAAATACCGAAGCTTGGCAGCCTCCTACTCCACTGGAGTTCCCAACATGGGTCCACACCCTATAATAAAGTGTTCCAGATACTGCAATAGATTTTCCATCCAATCAACAGGGGAGGAGGTAATATTTATGAATCTCGGGGGTGCTAGCATATCCTCCAACCATGCCATATAAGAATTTCCCTGAGGCAGGATTTTGAATTGTTGAGGTTTTAGGGCCTTGAGGAGATCAATGAGTCTTTTCATAAGATCATATGGACACAAATTCTGATATTGAAGAGGGTCTCTGACCACTAATGCATTGGATGGTTATTTAATGTGGTAAGTAGGCCTAGTATGTCATGGAGAGACTAACAAAATTACTCGAGGTGGTTGGGGAATAACCTGTAGACTGAACTATCTGGCCTATGGAGTGGTTGGCAGTACCTGAGCTAGGTCTTGAGGAAGTTTTTCAAGAAATTCAGGTCGATTTTGTGACGCATATTTCAACTACATTCAATAAAAACCATCCTCTAGCCCTATCTAGATTGGTAGGATGGTCAAGGTCACTATTAAGAAAATCACTAGGAGGACGTTGTACCTGACCCTACCCCTATTTCCCTTGTCGAGGGTTACAACAATATGGACGCTATTATAAAATTCACTAGGTGACGAGCTCATTAACAATAATTTTCTATTATGAAATCTATCGACACAACACAACCATTTCAGGGTCATCTTCATTCTTTTTTACTGAACCAAATCGGTCGGATTGTCTGTTAGTTCTAATTTATTATTTTTTTTACTGCGGTCTTAACCAAGATGTAGTGACTTGGATGGTACAAGATGGCCAAGAAAAGTTCTTTGTTAGTGAGTATAGAAACTAGTAATATCTGTCAGGTGTTTTACTACCCCATCATGCTCTTACTCTTCTCCAGTCCATGTATAACCTTGTTCCCTATGATGATGCCCATAGGCATATCCTTGATATCACCAGGTGAACTAGGCTGGTACATGATTGGAATGAAATATAGGGAAACGTACTACCCCCGATCACTGATCTACAAATGGAATGAATCTTACTTGATAACGTTGCATATAACAGTGAAGCTCTGTACGCATTGTTGTTGGAGGGTCTGATGATAACCAGGAGATGTAGGGTGCTAAGAAAGAGGGAGTGTGGACAACTCAACCATGAGGCAATTCTAGCTAATGATGTTATAGTATTCTCCGCTGTTGAGGTAAGCTGGCCACTAACAACGAAGATAGAAGTACGTCATACCTAAAGTATGGAAGTTGAAAATAACCTCATCGGGGGTAAGGGACTCAATAATTTAGATGTTTTCAGCTGAAATTTTACAAAACATCTCTAGGAAATGGTTAAATGTGTGAATGTGCCACAAACTTCTCAGCTAAGACTTAGGATATGGACCTTGATTTCTTCACTCTTTGACTGGAGGTGGTTGTGGGACCGGTAATGACAATAAAGTGGACCATTGGGGTGCTAGACTAGCCTATGTATATTACAACACATGAGCATTAAAGCTACCACATCTTGTACTATCTTCTGAAGCATGCACTGATTTCACCACCACATCCTAGTGAGATGGTCTAACGACCAATGCTAACTGCACAAGGGGTGTGGTCATTGGTGGGGAATCACACTATTTCTCTTCTCCAATTGGTCCCCAAAAAAATATCCATTATCTGTTGTTGTGTTAGAGATCAATCCTATTGATGATAATGAGGATTGCATGACCATTCCCTAGAAAGGGTCCAGATAATACTCTTACTGTATGTATCATCAAAGGGATGTAGGGTTCTGGTGGACCTCACTTTTTTGAAGGATAAGTCTGATACACCTTTTTCATACCTATTCCCCTCACATAGAGTATTAGGGTAGAGGTTTTGTCATCGAATCACACTCTACATCAGAATCAGAAAAGATGACTTGTTTGATTGTCGTTTGAGGCTTCTAAGGATTCTTCCTCTAGTGAATAAGACCTGCCCTCTCACCCTTGGTGGTTCTTTAAGGAATTGTAAATCTTTGAAATATGGAGGACCACTAATTGGGGTGGTTCTAGAGTGGGTAGGACCTCATCTTTTACAAACTACAGTGTGAGGATCTCCTGTGAAAATGTTAAATAAAACACGGGGAGGATATTTACTAGTGCTGTCAAGAACATGGGGAGGTCCTCCCTGGTGATCATCCATTGTGTTAGGAGGACCTCCAATTTTTCCAACAATAGTATTTGTGGTATGAGGAGGGCCTTCATATTGACCACACTGGATACGGGAAAGACCCTCGTGATGAAAGTCGATGAAGTGGGGAGGGCCTCCGCTGGGGTCAGTTGGAGCACATAGTGTACCCCCTTGTTAGAAGATGATTGGGAATAGAGGATCTTCACCTTTATAAACTGGTAGGTAGGGGAAATTTTCATATTGGAGAATATAATCATGGGGAGGAACTTCATGCTATGCTTCAATGAAGCGGGGATGGACTCCATAAGATTTGATGATGGTGGCATGGGGATGAACCCAATTTTGAAAGAGGGAGTGGGATAGAACTCTAGTCTATCTGATGATTCCATGGAGATGACCTACATACTATATTTCATCATTGCAGATTAGACTACGGTGGTTTATTCTAGTACCGCTGATAGGGGATGTCAAATAAACCTTCTTACACGGTGGCTAGTGCCTTACATTAGATTGGGCATGGGAGCATCCTTGCACTAGGGTAAGAGAGTGACCCTACTCGGGGAAAATAATATGGGCCCAATATCACACATTGGTGGTGGATCAGGACACATGATCTATAGAAGATGATGCCCCATGGAGGGCATCTTCTTGAGCATTCACCCGAAGTTGATGCCAGGTCAGCCAAACTAGGTCTGACTGTACTATGGTATGGACTGCCTGCTCCTCAATATGTGGGATCGACTATTGATGTTGATGTGGCTGGGTGGGATCTCTCCTCTGCAGATCCTTGACTAATGTCCAAGCCTTGTGGACTCATAAATCTCTTACATTGTCCGCATAAGTGAGGGAATTGTAAGTGTTCTCCAGGGATAGTCTCTTGAAGTGGTTGACGGTCGGAGTGTGGAGCAGTGGCTCCCTGTGTGGACCTTGTGGGTGGCGGCACTGATGTAATTCGGAGGAATCTAGGTCTTGACGGGACATGTACCTTATCAGGATAACCCCCTCTTGTTCATATTGATGAACAATAGTGTTGATCACCCTCCCTTGAATAAATTCAGAGGTTGAGATTGGGTATGAGTGCCTAGAAGCTCTGGTCATAGAATTTTTTTCAGAATAGATGGATTCATGTGGGACTACCGTGTTGGCATTTCCTCTACCCCTAAATCTGTGGGTGGGTGTTGATCAGTTTCTTGTAGTTGTATCTTGGGTCCTATAAAGAATTAAGATTCATCCATCAATATAGAAAATATGAAAGTGATTCCCAGTGACCAAGTGCCATTCCATCTTCTATTAATGGATAAAATCATCTAGGATGAAAATTTTTGAGATGGGATGCCCAATAATAAACATCCCCAAATCCAATTGGGTTTTATTGCCAGGCCCACTATTTGTTTGGTTGGATCTGGCACAAGATAGCTGGATCCGGTGACACACTTATTCACTGATGTCTCGAACGTGACTAATCTACTTATTAAAGAGAACAAATTCACATCAGGGTTACCATTTATATTTCATAAAATTTCTCCAGGGAACACATCCATCCATGGGGATGCTCTAGAAATTTCCCCGCACACCTTTTTCCAAAGGCAGGTGACCTTAGTCGCTTATTTAGGGATGTTTTCACTTAAATATAAATATGATGATGGGATTTCAGTTTCTCATTCTGTGGATTCGTACTCAAAATTATTCACCTAGTCCGGGTCTCCCTTAATGATTAAGACGTTATTCGTGAAACCCTTCTCGATGGCATATCTTTGTGGATGTTGTTTAATTGCACTGCTTTTATTAGAACATTCAATTGGGTCATGTCAGGGCAGCAACCTTTAGTTAGGGTACTAGTCACATTGGACATTGCTGGTGTGTCTGGACACTAAAAAACTAGCACACATGGATATATTCCCCATATGACATGGATTCTTATGGGCGTAGTGGAATGAGGCATCCGATGTTGAGTGCGGGGAGCAGTATTCCACATGCATTTCTACACGGTTTTCCTCGACTTCCCATGTCTTACACGTGGTATGTCGTGAATTTAGGGTTTCTAAGATATGGATCAGACAGAATGAACCGCTAATAGAAGTGGATCAGATTGGTATATCCCTAATAGGGGAGTATTGGGAGATTTACAATATTGGTGGATCAAGACGCCCAATGATGACAGCTCCCAGGATGACTAGGTCCCGATAAAGGGGACACCAAGGATTACCATTGGTTGGTATTAGACCTCATGGAGGCCTCCTACGTACCCTATATAAAAGATAGAGACATAAAACCACGTAGATTGATAGGGTGAATCATGGGATTGTGGTGTGCTCAATGGAAAACAACCCAAAGACATGATAAAACTTATGCATGGTGAGAGGCTTGGGTGTTACAAAAGAGTAATGAAATTAAATGGGATTACACATGGTTAGCATCCCGAGGATGTGGAATGACCCCACTGGGATTTGACGGCCCGGGTAGGAATCATGATGGACAATGGATGGTTGAACGAAGTGAATGGGATGTAACAGATGTGAAAATGACGGTGATGTTGGGATTGAACCATAGAGAGGTTTCTTACATATCCTTGTGTTAGGTAATCAAAGTCCGCATAGTTCTAGAAATGGGTTGATGAGTCACCTGAGGAGGCATCTCATGAGAATGGATGCATGGATGGGACCGAAAGGAAGTATAACCTATGGGTTAAGGAATTGACTTTCCTAAACAGAAGGGATAATGGGAGAGACTGGAATGGGACCTGCGTGATGGGATTGAACCTTATCATGGTTTTCTATATACATTTCACTAAAAGGATAATGATCAAAGTCCATTTTATTTGGATATGGGGGCTTAGTATTAGGGAATACACAAAGGACAACAACCCAATGACATGTTGGGGGTCACATGTGGTTAATATCACATTTCAAGAGGGATACTCTTGGTTGTAGATGTATCGGTATAGTGTGGGACCTATTCATGGTTATATGCCTGAGAACTTGTCTGAAACCACAAAGGGGGGGGGACCAAGGATGTGGATCCCAACAAAGGGGACACCAATGTTTACTAGTGTCTAGGGTTGAACCACATGGATGTGTCATATATACCATGTCTATGAGATAGGGATCAAAACAAACATAGTTCAAAAGTATGTAGTTTAACGTCATTCGAGAAAAATGTGAAATATAGTTTAATTATATCTGGGATGACGGTGAGTTGATTTTAAGTGGTCGGGACCAATGGGTGACAGTATTGAACCTCAAGGATGCTTCCAACATACCTTTCTAAAAAAGGCTATGGATAAGAGTTCACATTGTTTTGATGAGAGGACCATGGGGCTTACACAACGAGGTGGCCCATAGAGGATTACATGGTCAATACTAACTCTAAGCCCAAGTGATTCTTTGTCATTGTGAGAAATACGAGGAAACAATGACCTGATGATCGCATCAGGAAAGGTGCATACATGAGGAATGGAGTAAGGTTTATGCATGGTTAGTAGCCCAAAGAAATGAATGTGGGACATACTTCAAGAGGGAAGCCTGAGTAGGTGTCTATATGTATAAAAAGGATATAGACACCATACCCGGAGCACCCTATCATTTTGTGTAAGGGCTTATGAAAGAACATCCTAAGGTTCACATGGTGAAAAATATCAGAGGGAGAGGGGAGTCAGAAGGCACTGGTCCTATCCCCTTCATGGTCTTACCTAGACATGTCACTTATGCAGTGATCACAGTTTGACGACATGTGTTGTGGACATGGGTGCATGGAAGTTCAATGTTTTTCAACATGGATGGTTAGGATTCACTCCTCACCCCTAGGAATAACGTAATTGTACCCACCTAATCTTAAGGGAGGTGGGGAACAATTAATTCCATGTATAAATGGGGTTGTGGAGTGATCCATTAATGGAATCAGGTTAGAATTTGTATACGAAGAACAAATAGCCCTTAGTTTTCCTATATTAAGAAACATGAGGAGAAGCAACACAACATGGAGAAATGCCCTAGGGACATTGAAATCACCTTAAACCATCCTGGAGGGCCACACCAGAGAATGTTTTGTTAATAAAGAGGCCTCATTGAGATGGTATTCACAAATATTAAGGGACTATATAGCCTAGGGACTAACAAAGCCCATGGATTCGCATAGTTCATGTGCTGGAAAATAACAAGGGCCCGTAGAGAATATGGATTAAAAGATATCATGGTCTCACAAAGCATAGGGGACCCTAAGGAACATGGATTCACAGAGCTCACCGGATCACAAACCACTAGGGCACAGAGAGCACAGGGCTTCATAGAGCTCACAAGAACACAAAGCACGAGGATGTTATTCGATATGAATTTTCAAAGAGGAGAACTTTTTGAAGCATAATGTCTCCTACCAATCAGGGAGTAAAAATGATTTTTGAGAGTGCTTCATGGATCATGGGTGATTTTAAAAGTCCCAAGTACCCACTGGGGTCTCCATCCATTGTAGTGGCTAATAGTATTCGTGAAGGGAATCCCTTCTGAAAACAAGGGTAGATCTGAACAATGGAATAGTGTTTTCACAATGCTCAAGTACCTTAGATGATTCATTTTCCAGTTTTGTCTACAGAGCAATGAATGATTCACGATTTTAGAATTCTAAAGATGAATGGTCCGGGTCCTACCACTTTGAAATGGTGGAAGCATGGTATTTATAGGTTCCTTGGGGGCGTGTTTCTCTCAGGTCTTGCTGTGAGATAACTTTTGCTACACAATCAGAGGCTGATTGTGGAAAATTTCTCATATCCTCGAAGTCAACCATCATCCCCTCCATAGTGAAAAGGCGTCCTTCCATCCCTCTTGGACGGTCTCAGAAGAATCCATTAATTTCGAATGACTTGCGGTGTTAACCTTCCTTCCTTCTGCAACAAAGATCCTTTAATCTTGGTCATCATAACCACATAGTCGACCATCACTTTTCTCTATGGAATGCGCATAGAAGGCCTTAACTTTGCACCGGTTGTGGTGATGAAGGGATTTGTGAAGGTTCTTCCATTTCAAGGGTGATTTGTGAAGGATCCACTTTTGGAACCAATTAGTGTCCTCTGCTTATTTTCCCCACACACATATTTTTGCGCTAATAGTTTCATACAATGAAATACTCCTAAAATCTGATTCTAGGTCACAAACACCACTAAACCAACTCTAGGATTCCTCCTCACACCTAGACCCTAGAAAAACATAATGGGGTGGGCCTATAGGATCTGACACCTTATATCTGATACATCTCAAAAAATTCTCATACTTGAGAATTTAAAACATAAAATTGTGGGAACATATGAAAAAATGCAATTCAAACAACCACCCATGAGGTACCTATCCAAAATCTCACAATAAGAGGAGTTTAACCCCCTCTGTTAGAGGAAGAAGGAACATAATGAAATAAAACTAAAAATAAGATCCCAAACACCCACATATGGAAGATACCTCTCAAACAAGATGAAGGCCACACATAAGGAATTAAAGAATAAAATTCCATATCATAGCCAAGATAATGGTAAAAAGACAAAAAAAAAGTGATACAAAATAATATTTAGAGATAAAAAATATGTGGATACTAAGTTCATATTTGTGAATGACATTCCAATGTACTTTGTTCCATGATACCATGCCATAAAAAGAAACAAACCAATCAAATGGTACACCCAAAAAAAATATATTGGATGACTTGGATCTACATAGACCACTCCTCGAAGTTCAAACCATCATCAATGACAATATAACCTCAATTGATGAGGTAAGAGTATCCATGATGATAATGGAGAAAATTTGACACATAGAAGAAATCATGTATCTAATCCATCAAAGGAAGAAGTGATATCTGATAAAAAATGACTCCAACTCAAGACAATAACTAAAAAAATGTAATAAAATAAGGATAAATCTTATTCCCATATCTAAGCATTTAATTCCCATAAAAATGACTCAAAATTATAAATACATGATATCTATTATAAAAAATAGAGTTCTCCTCTTATGACCATCATATGAATTATGATGATATTGTGTTGTCTTCGTCTTCTCGAGGATTTCATGGACCAATTATTTCATGTCATACACTATTTACGACCAAATAAATGATTTATCTCTGACTACTATCCATGAAAATGTTGAATGAGAAGGCCAGCTTTAAAAATATTAAAATGGGGCCATACCGATGATGGATTAAAAAATATTATTGTATGAAAACTCATCCAACAGAAGGTGCTTCATGAAAAAACCTCCAAAATTCTAGAATTTTTTATGTAAAATGACTTCAAATGTTTGGATAGTATACTCTATTTGACGATATATCTATAAATGGAAAGAAGTTCTAAAATATATATTAGATCCTAAATCATTCTAGAGACCTCTATCGACCATAGAGGTTAAATGAGGATCATGATCAGAGATTATCATCTCTGGGATTCCATGGAGTCTCACATACTCCTTTAGGTTTTAACATGATAAAACTCAATTCATATGGACTCATTAAAATATATAATGTGGGATGATTTTATCAAATGGTCCACTATCACACATATATATTTAAAACCTCTATATTTTCGCAGTAAACTGGTAAAAAAATCCATCAAGGAATCCTCCCAATTACATTGAGGAACAACCAATGGATGGGGAAAACTAGAATTAACTTGATTGCTTTCCCTCACCTTTTGGTAGACTGAACAACGATACACAAACTATTATACTAAAAAATTTAACCCCTAACACCAAAATTGAACTATAAAAGCTTGTTACATATATTTAATTCCATGATGTTCTAAGAATGGTGTGATATTGAACTCACAGAGTACCACCCCATGAATCATTGATGGAATGAATATCGTTCCCCTAAATAACACCTGATGTTGTTTATCATTAGACAAACCATCAAGGGCATCATTAATGAACGCATGGTCTTCTAATTTCCAACTCAAAATCTCATAGACAGGACTTCTCTAACTACTATACCAAATACATATGCACTTTTATCTAAATAAATACAACCTCTTCCATAAACCTCTCACTTATAAAGATTCTTCAAAGGGGGTCTTCCATTACTATATAAGAATATCCATATTCATTCTCGAAATCAATTTCTAATTTCTAGATAGTCACATAATCTATAAAATCTACCCTTCCTGGTATATATAAAATCCCAAAGTCTATATCATGAAATAATTAAATCCACCACCAGTATTTAATTTTCATGTCATTCAAGAAAAATACATACCATAGGATCTTGTGCTTATTGAAAACCAAAAAACACATTCCAATTAGTCAATGTCACCACAACATCAAGAAAAACAAGACTAATCCATCATAAAGATCCTCGATAACAACATTATTCTCATGTGGAAGTAACTAAGGGGATATATAAAAAATAAATGATCAATAATACATGAAAAATAGCGAAAACCAATATTCATAGTTTCATAGAAAACCTCAACATTAACTCAAACTTATAGTAAATGAAGAACCAAATCGCTTACAAACTTCTCCTATAGGTTATAAAAGGTTATCTGACATTGATTTGTTCAAAATAACTCCTTATACTTTCTAAAAAATGCTATTAGAGGAGCCAAAACCAAAGATAAATGTGTTATGAATCTTCGATAATAACCTAAAATACAAACTAATTACTAATTCTCTACAACATTCTTGGGTGATTCCCTAGAAACTACCACCTTTAACATTAGGGGATCCCCAACTACAACACGCCAGAACATTAAATACATTAAGAAAAAAACTTTAAAAGAAAAAAACTCTCTATTCATTATCTTAAAAAATATATTTTGATGATGGTGATATCATAGAATGGATTGATGATTCTCTAAATTATCCTCCCCATATGGGGATTATACAAATATTTCCTAATGAAAAATAATATTAACTGATAGTATAACTCTCTAATAACTACATTCATGAAACCTATGAGCATGGTTAGAGAATTCATAACGCTGAATCAAATAAAAACGAACTGATAATGTACATAATGACATTGGAATGTGGTCTCCAAAATATCCTTTTCTTCCACACACATATGGTGATATCTTGATTGTAAATGGATCTTCGAGAACAAACTATCTCCTTTAAGCTTATCTAATAATTAATTAATCCATGAAAGTGAGTATCAGTTCTTCACATTAACCTAATTCAATTGATGATAATCAATAAATACATGTAAAATTAAAAAAAATCTTCTTAAAAATTTATATGTAGAATCATATGGTGACAGATTCAGTGAAACAAAAACTCAATATAAATGATTATTATTCTATACCAAAAACTCCTGAAACTCAGAAGGAGTAATCCTATATGGAGAGATCAATATTATAGGAGAACCAGATTATTGATCTATCCCATAATTAATATCACATAAAGGGTGTAATGCCTCAATATGATAGAAAAATACATTTAGGTACCCTTTTATAACCCTATCAAATAGCATCAGGTTAGCCTTTTATGAAATCAGTTATAGTTCTATCATTTAAGAAGATAAGGAAAAAATACAACCTTAACCCATATCTGGGTCACACATTCTAATGAACATGATATAATATTTTTCATAATCATAGAAAAAAATATATCCTAAAGAAAAAATGGAATGTAATTAATAAATCCATTCCATACTATAGATGTTTTCACATTAAAATATCCATAAACATAGGTAGTTTCCCAATGGGTTTTCATACTGCAAAACTTTCTCATAGCCTCTACATACATAATACAGATAACCTAAACCTCCAAATTATGTAGATAACACCAAAGGTACTGGAATCATATCCACCTAAAATACCAAAGAATATACTATGGTAGGTAATACAAAATACTATATAGCTTCTGAGCCAATCGTGGAATGTACCCATGTTGAAAAAATGAAACTATTCACCAAGAAACAACCTTATATTCAGGTGATAGAAACTATAAATACTACAAATAACTACAACTTACTCCATGCCCTATCTAAAAATTATGGAAACCACCACCATAGATTCATAATATTCTAAGGGTGGGAAAAACTCATGGATTCCCTCTACATGCCTTCTCTCCTCTCCGGTGATCCAAAGTCATGGAACCCGGATGTTGATGCCTCTACTAAAACCACCTAAATAGAGATACTTAAAGTGGAACACATATTCCAATATTACTCTATAAGAATATTGGGAACCCTCTCAATTGATAAAATTATCCATCACATTAAAAACATGTGTATGATCCCATGGTAGTTCCATAAGAATAATCACCCCTCGTGAAACAAGATGATGAGTGATGGGTGATACCCTCATCTATCTAAAAGATCTTTTATCTAGGAAAGTGGGAATACCAAACCATAGAACTTCAATGTGGGGAATACCGATGAATCATCTCTCATGATGATATGAACCTTTCTAGAATCCTCCAAACCACCTCGTTACTAACCACATCCTCAATTTAAGTCAACTACATAAAAGGGGTGATATATTTATTTATCTATAAATGACAATCATCTTCAAAATTACCCATATTTTCACCCTCATATCAAAATAGGATTGAATGATAATGGATAATTTTTCAAAAAATTATCCTAAAATGATACATGATTGAAATATATCATCTTGTGGAAAGAATATCCCCGTGACTTACCTACATCACAGATGAAGAAAGAAAGATAGATAAGAACTTTTCTAAGAACTTATCCCATGAGAAAAATGATTCTTCATCAATCTTGATGAAGAAGAACCGCCATTTCCTCAAAGATCAACATTGTATCAGCACCAAAAATGAAACCCATTACTCTTTATGAGATCATATCTCCCTGAAAGTTGTCCCATGATCCTGTAACATTAATCCATCACTACGTCTCAAATGGTTCCCATATACTTCTATAAAATATTGCATTCAATGTTTAAGATTATCCTCTGCTATATTTCATCATCTTCATTTTCTACACTGTAGTGGTCTAATGAAACATCTTTCAAAACAAAATTTATGAAAAAATGATGAGGATTTTGTCTTGGAGCCATACCAAGAGAATAAAAAACTATTAGGGACTCCTAAAATTAGAATAAGGAATATTTTATATTAATTTATTATGTATTGATTCAACATTTAATCTAATCCCAGGTTATTGTAATTTTAAACATATGAATGAAGAATAATGTTGAATGATATTTCTTAAATATCTACCCCACAACCTCTATCACATAGCCTAGTATGACCAATAAACATAACGGTCTATTAATAAGATCACAAGGGTCCCAAAATACCCATGTATTAATTGTTCTCCCTTATTTACATGGTTTACTAACCATAGATGAAATTGTTTCCATACTATCCCATGTAGTCCTGACATACATCTACATATGAATTTTATAATATCCCTAGTGTTGAGCCTATGAAACTACTATGTCAGAAACCCCTACACCCAACGCTACCCCTCCTAGTCATGAAATGAGAGAAGGGAGAGAATGATGCTAGAATACCACCATTAATATGCCATGGGTTGTAGAAAATAACCAAGGGTCCATTATACACATAGATGGGTGGAATTACCCTCTAAGATATAAGAAACAAGAGGTATGATAGAAAACCCAACAAAACTACCCAAGTTAAAACTAAAATATCCTATGTAAATGTATCCAATTTCATACAACTAAAAATAACTTAAAAAAAAGAAGCATATGTACCAGAAGGTAATCCTCAACAGTGACCAAGAAATCCCAAATTTCTCATGAACAAACAACAATCTAGTAATATCTGTCATGATCACCAAAGCAAAATAACTTACTAGAAAAATAGTTTATATATATAGGGTGAGAATAGAAACTATAATTTCTAGGATCCTCACTAGAGAGTCTCATGCTATGTAAAATAATCCATGACAAATCATAGTGAGCAACAAATTAAGAAATCGCCTCACCTAAATTGGTATTCCATGTTCTTAAACTCACCATGATTATCTCCCACCAAGTATCACATACAAGTAATAATATAATATAATACTGAATGGAGATACCACCTAACAACTTCACTGATAATTTACCACTATTCCCCAAAATTTTTGGCCCTGATCTGTATCTCTCCAAATGTTATCCAACTCGATGTAACCTGGGATAAATTATCATAACATGACTCTCATTCATCACATCATCTCGTCATTTCATACTATGAAACACATGAATCCTGTTATCCCATAACATATTTATATAATAATTGAGTATTTTCTGGAATCCACCACTGTATGTAAGCCTTGTATTATACCTTAATACATTACATCCCTCTACAAACATATATTGTAAAATATAACCACCATTGTTAGAAATATATAATACTAACAAGAGAGGGTAGTAAATCCCTAGGGGAAACTATGAATTCATTCCTCACCTACCTAGATTTTGTCGAGAAGCATATTCTCAGAGTACTATGGTTTTCATTTGGCATGCAAATATTGGTGGCATAGTTTATAAAATCACAAAAAATACAGGATATAATATTCCTTATAACCACACTGTGGGTATTAACCTTGTATTGTGATCATCTATAAAAAATTTCACCTAGAAAAAAAATTATAACGAAAATGAAATGATATCCTATATGAACAATAGTATTAAATGAACTTTATTTAATTAGTTATTTACATTTAACATTATCAATATGATAATTAATTAACCATCCATTAATTGTAATTATTTTATTCACATTACAATTACTAGAAAGAAAGTGTTTTTCCTCCATATGTAATCCAATCAATTTAATGGTTCTATAGGATCATAAAAATTTTCATTCCATTTAAGAATCATTCCCATGGGTCAAAATATTTATGAACCACTATCATTCCATAATTACACGTACACTTAAAAGCATTCTATGTTACTAGAAAAGGGATGCATTACCATGAAAAACTAGTTTCCTCACATAATGGGGAAGGAAATGGGATTTGATAGGAAACATGAAAATATATCCGGAATATAATAATATTATCAAGAAAGAATCCAAAATTAATCACAATTTTTGGCACGCCTTGTTTCAACCATTCCACCAATCCAATTTCCATTATAAACACCAGCATACATATCTTCATGAAACCCACCCTGTTACACATTAGCTTCATCCATGATCATGGCCACCCCAACCATATCACATCAGCCATCATCTATCATCAAAAACATCACACTGTATATAAAGGCCTACATCCTATGAAAAAAATAATGAAGTAAAAAATAATCAAATTCAACATGGAACCTAAGACTTAAACAAAATCCATCCAAACATTACATTGAAATGATCTTTCTCGACCCTATGTATTTATCTCTGAAAAACAACTATTTAAATTACAAAATAGAAACAATGGAATAATTTGGTATAGGATATGGCTATGGTTAACCAAAGGAATCATCTATTAAAATTTGTAAATTTCCTTTACATGCTCTCAAGAATAACATCCATTTTTAACTACTTTATGGAAGAATATTTATTTTATCATTACTATATATTGATAAATATAAAAACAATTTCTAGATTTTTTTTAATGAAAATATACTAAAATATGGAAGAATATTTTGAATTAAAAACCTTTCATGCCTCATTTTATTTACATCAAATTATAAGAAAGAACAGATTCAA
Organism: Viscum album; assembly: GCA_963277665.1. Taxonomy (NCBI): domain Eukaryota; kingdom Viridiplantae; phylum Streptophyta; class Magnoliopsida; order Santalales; family Viscaceae; genus Viscum; species Viscum album. The sequence continues at coordinate 397,382,504 of OY728166.1, forward strand.
TAAACATTACTATTCTATCCTTTAGTTAACTAATCATTACCAATTTTACATTATATAATTTTTTTAATCAAATTACCATGGTAAACCCTCACATAAAAAATATTCTAATCATATAATAGAAATATGGATCAAAATCTAAAGATAATGATGAGTTAAACCATCCTTGTAGTGGGAGAACATGTGATAACTACAACCATAAACCCTTTATCTTCATTAATACAGTTAAATATTAATTAGGGAAAATTACACTATCACTAAACGATATATAACATGGTAAATTTATGATCGAAAAAAATAATATAATAATAAATGAATTTCATACCTCTTGGATATTATTGTTCTTCAGAAGAGAATGGATCAACAATATAGATCTCTAATCACCTATTCCATAAAGAAACTATATCCCACCCCAAACACTATTACACAACCCTTACAAAAACACAAAAAGAATAGTATAATAATGAAGTAGATAAACATTCATTGGTTGGAATTAAATAACCATAGGAAAATAGATTAAATAGATAATAAGCCATAGTATAAATAGGGAAACTAACGTCAGATCACCATAGATTGAACACATAAATACAAGGATCAATTAATTTTGAAATGTATTAAATACTACATCAGAGGGATCCTCTGTACACATAGAGTTTGATGAAAAGTTTATGGTTTTATAGGATCCTATGCTACAATAGGCTCTATAGATTCACTTCAAGATATAATTTCACAGCATAGATGGATCATTCATGTTGTGAATACCTCATGTTTTAGAATCAGTAAAAAACACATCACCCATATCCACCAAACCTATAAATAGTACACATTATTAAATTAACATAAATGATGTGTGTTTTTAGGGATAGATTCATAAATTCAAAACAATAGACAATTCACATCCTGAATATACTAAACATGTCCCAATGTTTATACCCTATGAACTCTACCTAGGGTTTGAATTTACACTAAAGATGTAAAATTTATTTAAAACATCAATATCCTCTCATAAACATATTCTAGCTACATAAAACCCCAAAAATTATTATTTAATTTCTCCAAACAGTGTGGACCCTAGAAACATGAAAATTAATGGGATAGAATGAATTTATTAGTTATAATCACAAACTGATATAGATTGAGAATGAAAACTATTTTAAATAAGAGGAATAATTAATATAAATGAATAAAAAAATGAAGAGAATTATTGATGATATAACCTCTACCATTATACATTGGAATAATGAGGTTGATAAAGTGAAAAAAATTAGTCTTAGAATAAAAAAGAGATTCAGAAATATTACTACAAAAGGCTATTATAAGTAGAGGTTAGTGTTCCAATAAGAAATAATCCCTATTATCTAATTCTTATGATGGTGAACAAGGTGGGAAGGTAACATAGAAGCCAATATTCTCATTTCAAATAGTGAGAAGGAAGAGAGTATGATTATTTACTCAGCCATTGGATCTTTTCCCTTATAATGAATTATAATTTTTTCAAGGGGATTCCCTTGGACTACACCACCTTCATCCTCCCTATTTTTTAATCATTTTTTACATTTACAAATGAAATATAAATTATTAGTCTATAAATAAGATAGAAATGAAATTAATAACTGTTATTATTCATTATCTAAAAAATGGAATTATGACTTTATAAGAATATAGTGAGAAAACATTAATCTTTTTTGTGAGAAATATAAAAAAAAGTAATCACAAACTCTCTTTTAGTAAGTAAATAGTAAAAATAGCGTTTCCAAACTAGTATTTAATATATAAAGAAGATACAAAAAAGACGAATCAGTGAGAAAAATTATACAAAATCATGAAAATTACTATGGTAAAAAATACACTTTAATATAATATTTCAATCGAATAAGAAGGTTTTATGGTAATTTTTGTATCTGTAGTGTTTATGGTCATAAAAATATCATTTATTTAAAATATATATTATCATAGACTAAATAGAGATCATGAATCAAGGAGGATAACCTAATAATAAAATAAAAATTATTACAAGAAATAATATCATGATATCAATATTTAAGTGAGAAATAGATTTGACTGTTTACAAGAATCTTTTCTGATGTTTAGAAAAGAAGAAAATATGTTAAATTAATGTGATACATTCAAATTTTTTCAGTTTAATCTTTACAAAATATATTAACTATTTTGAGAAAAAATAAAGAAGGTATTAGGTTTGAAGTTTAATTTAAAGCATGAAAAACTCAGAATACATGGACAATGGATAATATAAGCTCTAATCAAATGACTTGATATTTACATAATATTATAGATATTGAAAATTATTGTGTAGAATAAGTTACATTTTGAAATGATATTTACATAAATATTTAATATATTTTATTGGGTAACATTTGGAAAAAAATAGAACAGTCCTAAAAATAATCTCTATGTTCAAGGGATGAACCATAACCTGAGGAGTTTATGACAACTCTATGGTGATTTAAATGAAGTAATTATTTCTAAAAATATACTCTTAGTAAATTGGAATAAATATATAGTAGTTATAAAATAATTTTTTCTAACCTAGTATAATCTATTCTGAGTTGGAGGGGTCATGATAAATTGTTATCCAAGTATGAAGTCTAAAACATATTTAGGGAATAGAATACATAGTATTCATGGAATAATAAAATTTATGAATTAAAATATAAAATTGGTAGTAATAAAAATTCTCCTATAATATAAGAAACACATTCTATTTTCAAAACATTCATGAAAAAATAATTTGTGAAAAAATTACAAAGGAGTAGGAATTCCATCCAAGAATCCATTAGAGATAAAATACTCTGACTTTTGTGGGCCTATGATAAAGATTTAAAAAAATTGGAAATATAAATGTCATACCATTCAAAGTTTAATTAACAAAAATGGAATGTATGATGTTCATTTATCACATGTCTTTAGCCCAATATAGATTTAAAACCCCATGAATGATAGTTGAAAAAATCAATTTTCCCTAAAAGTTGTTGAGATTATAAAATCATACAAATATCAAACAAATCTCAAAATATCAAGAAAATAAACGAATTATTATTGATTATATTACCCCATATACTCCCTAATAAAATTTAGAAGTTTTAAAAAATATATTATCCATTTTAACTAGTTGAAAATTTTGATTTGACGTCCAAGGTTTTACTTCAATTTTGGAAAAATTGAAGTTAAAATAGGCCTAAGAATAATTTCAATGTGGGTTAAAAAAAATATTTCAACATTAAATAAAATAAAATTTGAATATTTATTTTATTAAAAATAATCATTAATTTTTTTGAAAAATTATAGTAATATAACCTTCTCCTAATTTTTTCGACACACAATTTGTAATAACCTTATCCTCTCAAATCATGACCACACCCTATCCAAACTCCACAAATTACATTCATTTTAATCTAATACTTAATATTTATTTTTCATCCTCAATATTCCATCATTATTACTTTGTTTTTAGCCTTCAAATTCATTTAGTCAACTGAAGTCATAATCTACTCCTCTCTTGACCGAGTTACATTATTTTATTTTATAAATATTATAATTCGTTTTTGAAAATATTTCTCATCTATATTATATATGTTTCCCTAAATAAAATATAAATTACTGCATTAATTCTGCCATAATATCTATTTTCTATAGTTTACCACTATATTTACCAATTAAATGTTTTTTTCAAATAATAATTATTTATTTTTTAGTTACTAATTACATTCATTAATTTAATTTTTTATATCATTTTCAATTGAAAATTTTTATTGGTTATAAATATTTTATAATTATATTTTTTTTGAGCTAATAAGTTTTTTTTAAATTAAGGGTATATTTGTTTTTGTTTTAATGTTTGTATTTATAATTTTCTATATTTATAATTTTTTTCATTATAATATATTAAGGGTCAAAATATTTTATTTATTTGTTTTGTTTTCTAAATTGGTTTCATTGTTTCAATTACATTTTGTTATAAATCATTCAATATTTGAACATTATTTTTGAGTTATAAATCTTTTTCCCGATAAAAATAGTAAGTTAAAAAATTTTATTGATTATATATTTAACTGTTTATATTTTATAAATGCATATTTTTATAAATACGTATTATTTAAATGTTTTAATATATTCATCAATAATATTATAATTTTATGTAATTAAGGGATCATATTTGGATAAATTAATGATGAAATGATAATTAATAATAGAAATGGGTAAAACATTTCATGTATGTTGGGGAATAAAATCCTGAAAATAAATATATGATTTCTTTTTCTTTCATGATGTGTTTTAATACAAGAAAATTAGTCTATATATAAATAAAATACCATATAATTTTCTTTTATTTTCTAAATAATTATATACATTATAATTTTAATTGGGAAATAAAAAAGATATAAAAATCTAATAGTGATGGAGATGTTCATCATGTGATAGGGAATCATCTTGATGAATTTATTCATGGTGTTGGTGTTGAATCCTATGAGAGAAAAACATGTGTTGAACTATTTTATAAAGATGCTAAGATACCACTATTCATTTGTTTCAGTTAATATATAATGTTATCATTACTTTTGATATTTGTTAACATTAAAGGAAGAAATGGTTCAAGTGATTAATGTTTCACAACATGACTAGAAATTATAAAAGGGATGTAAAAAAAGGAAATGATACAAATAATTCAAATTATGAGGGAAAAATGTTTTGCCAAATGGGATTGCTGTATAAAAAAGACCCATGATTTTCAAATAAATATATTATACATAGTAATGAATATTAATGTTTATCATAATTTTCTAAATGTGGAAAACATGATCTAAAATAGTTTAAAAATCCAATCATGATTTGTTCTAAAAAACATGAATAAAACCTCATAAAAAATAATTCTGGTATCTTCTATCAATTACTCATTTCATGCATATTTTTTGTAAATAAAAATTACATTAAGAGTCTAAAATGTATACAGATTAGAATATTACTGATAAAAAACAATTTCAACATATTTATTTACAAAAAAGGAATATATTGAATATAAAATTCTTGTAGTTTGGAAATAATAATAAAATATCATAATGGGGCTACGCACATATGGAATGAATCTATATCATAACCTCAGTTGACAACATATTCCATGGCCTATTTTGGTAAATTTTTATAACCTCCCCCCATTTATATGCATGAAGAGAAAATATGAAAACATTATCTTGATGGTTTCTTGATGATAAAATCATATAAAATATCCTAATGTTTATCTATCAACATTTATTTAGGATTTTAAATTTCTATGAGTGTCCAGTACTATAATATTTGAAGCATAAAATGGGTATTTTCATTATTTTTCATTGGAAAATTTCACTATAAATTATTTTAATTTATATTGAAAAATATATGTATATAGTGTTAAGGGACATAACTAATGTTTAATTTTTGAATATATAACTTTATATTATTAATTTTAGAATAGGATAAAGAGAGTGTGAAAGAGACATTAATTATTTTTTCAATGGATCATCGAGAAAGATTCTTGCTGAGTATGAAACCACAATATTCCATTATCTATAAACATTAACTATATAAAAAATCATTAAAGTAATGTGAAAATGGAGTCCAAACTCATAACTAAAACCCTATGATATATGGATCAAGAAAAATCCGAAAGTAAAACACTTCAGAGTGTTTGGGAGTCCATGTATAATTAAGATGAAAGGAATGAATGGTATATGGTTTTATAAAAAATATAATTATAGAATAATAATTATATATACCACAAATAGAAGATCCTATATGTGTTACAATAATAGTTTAGTGATGGTTTTAGACTATGATGATGTGATAGTCCTAAAAAATAAAAAATACATCAAAACATATATTATGGTGGATAATGAGGGTGATGTAGTTAATACGAAACCTAAAGAAGAAATTGATGAAAACATACATATTCAGGAAGAAGAATTATATTTTTCTTAAAAAAATTAAAATTTTAAAAACCATATTTCTAGAGGAATTAATTTATGGAATAAGAATCATTTGGACACTGGGAATATCATTGGGTTCCATATTTTGTGTGTTTTATCAAGAAGAAACATTTTGTGAACTAATATTAATAGTATTTTTTCATAGGATTAAAACTAAAAAAATCATGGATTACATAGAGTGTATCAATGATATTAATGAATATATTGATCAAATATATAATAATGAAACATGAGAACTAGTTCCAAGGAACATGGAGAAAAATTTTACTAGAGATATATTGGGTTTAAAAAAATATGTTAAAGGAGATGTTCTAATGAATAATGATTAAATTTGTATCATTCTGTATTAAAAAATAGAGTACATTGATATTTATGAAACATTTAGTGACCCAATATTTTTCTAGTCAAGGCACAGTTCAATTTTTAATTTTTGAGTCTCAAGACCCATTTATGGGTAAAATAGTAAAATTACCATATATAAAACCATAGATAAATTATTTCAGGGTTCTACTAATTCTGAGGTGTTTTATTATACATAGTATGAGAGGGAACTTAATTTTAGATATATAGGGTCCTTAAAAAAATGTTCTGTCTAAAATACATTAATATTTAGCATCACCTCATACATTTGAGAAGAAATGCTTAAATATACTAAATGAACCTAGAGGTTGGAAATTTGAGACCAAAGTTGCATTAAAAACATGGGTTTAACACTATGAATAGTATAACATTTGTTCATATCATATCAATGGGTTTTTTCATCACTATTAGATTAATTAATTAATTTAAATGATATAATTAATTAATTATTTTGTGATTATTTAAAAAACACTTGATCAATTAGTTATAAATATCCAATTTTGTTTCTCCTATAGGGTTAGTCCATTTTTCATTCGAAACCATAGTGGGATGGGGATTAGTGATATGAGATTATTAGTGTAATAAATGATGTATTGAAGGAGAATTGTTGTATCTTCAACAATATTGATTAATGTAATCATGACGCAATGATGTATTAAAGTGTCAACCGTTCAATAGTATGGTAGGACTTTAATAGTTCAAGTTCTTCTATTCTTAATGATTCCATACATTATTTTGGGATAAATATATATCCTTCAATATAGGTATAGGATTATCATTTTTTGTTGTATATATCTTTACAAGTCCCAATTATATTCTTTGAAATCATAGTTCTTGAATTCAACCTCTCATTTTCTATATATTTTTGGATATATTTCTTAATTTAAAACTATGTTATAGTTTATAATAATTAATTATAGAAGGATTAATAATGGGAGATCATGATGTGAATTGACTTGGTAAATCTCAAATCCCTCTCCCTTATATTGTTTTCATTATTTCTATATTTTCCCATGTTAAGGGTTAGAGACCATAAATTTTTTGGTTAACTGACATCGGTGTGGAGGGGAGGCATCTTGGATAAGGAGGATGACAAAATGTGTTCCTAGAGAAATATAAGTAAACGAGGATAATGTCATGTAGTATGGTGAAGGGATTTGGATTTGTAAAGCATGGTGGATAATAAAGAAATAAGTATAGATTAAACTAGAATGTTTGTAGTGCACCTTAGAGATAGAAGTGGAGAAAAGGTTGTCAGGTACTGGTATGGATGATTTGATAGGAGGGGGTGACCTTTTGTTGGTGTAAGGATGTGTGATGTACCTAGAGGATAAAAAAACGATACAATGGTAATAAAAGTTAAAATAAATTAATAATTTTTTTTGGATAAGTGTGTTGACATTGTCCAAACATGAGAGGAGGGGGGCTCGTGAATGGGGGATGCTTGAATTACCCTCTTTCTATCACAATATAAATGTATTAAAAAAATTATAATTATTAAAAAAAATATTAATAACAATAATATTATTGTTATTGCTATAGTTATAGTTTTTGTTGTTGTTATAATTAAAATAACTATTGGGGTTTACTATTTACTTATATGCAAAGTTAAAGAACCACTCTATGTATTGTAAACAAGTGATTTCATTCAAATTGGTTACATTATTTTTTGGATGAAAAACTTTTAAGGGTATAGTGTGAACCCTCCAAATATTCCTAAACTATAGAAGAAAATTAAGTTGTATAATAAACCACAATACCATTCTAAGGGAATATTTTAAATGCTAAGCCATGAAACATTTTTCATAGTAAGTAAAAAATATATAATTCTATTACATATCAAAATTTTATAGATAATTAAAGAAAAATCCCCAGTAGTCTGAGTTTTTGATGAATTATTCTACATTAATCATCCCTTCATTGAACTTGTGAGTCTAAATTATCACTTTTTTTATTCATGAATCTTTTTCATAATTTACATATGTGATTATAAATAATTCATACATCAACTCAGTATCTTAAATTGATGCATTGAGATTCATGTCCCTTACTAGAAACTCCTAACATGAATTCATATCTAGATCCAATTTTTTCAAGATTATATATTTTGGTAACACTGGATTATAGATCATAGATTTAGGTTCTTTACCTACCTTTAATGGTCACTCTGCAATAATTATTACTTCATAATCCATTCTATTTTCAAATTTAATATTTTCATTTCACAAATTCTAGAATGAACGATTCCTTCCTCCTTGAAACATTTACTACATTCAATGTCGTTGAGACCAGGGGTCATAATTACCCTTTTTTCATGGAGAACATGCTTTCATATTTTCACCAATATCTTTTCCTACTGACCTAATAGTAATTGGTTTTAGAAGCATAATATAGTCCTTGCAATTTATTGTTTTTGTACCTTTGATGACTGGATACCCCCTTGTGTCATTGTTACATTGATTCTAATTATTTTTGAGGAATTTCCCTAAGTTATTGTCCCCCAAAAATTCGTATGATGCTATATAATTCTTATCACTCCCATATGATTCATTAGTGGAACCTTCACGTAACTATATTGGAAGTTCCATAAAATCATATATAGATAAATTGGTTGTGGGGTCCTTCCACTTTTATATGGGAAAAAACTTATTCCATTTATCGAGTTCTTCATGAACTAAGACCTCATTATTTAGTACTGTGAATTTATTTGAGAAGCACACTCCCGTGGAATTCACTTTCTCCAGGTTTTATATATACTTATAACATTGTGCTCTACAAACTCTAAAACACTCGGTTGTTTGTTGGAATTACCATAACTTAATGTAGGCATAATGATATCCTGAGGTAATACTATATTTATCAATTTATTGTATTAGAGGTAATGGGGTCACTACATTGAACATACATAGTAGATTCTCTATCTTAATTATCAGTACAGGTGGGAGTGTCACACAACCTTAGATTTGTTGGCCCCAATCGTAATGCTTTTTTATATTTCAACACATTATACAAAAAAACCAATATAAGATTTATCAAACCCAAAACCACCCCACCAATAAATATGGGTGTCATCTAACCACCAGTGAGATTAACAAATGAATTAGGATCATTAGATAATCCAATCATGGTGTGTACGTGTCCAAAAATGGGTGGTTTAGTAACACTAGATTTAATTGTGGTCCTTTTTCTCCCTCAATGAAATTATTTATATTGGTTCCCTAATATGTAAAAAGTGGAGTACTAGTTGTTCCATTATTCAAACATCACTACTTGGTAACAAGTAAATTACTCTTTGATAACAATCTTAACATCGTTAATCAAGGTCTTAGACATTTCATTTTTAATAAAAATTCATGACTTAATGGGAAGATACATGAATTTTGACTAGTTATCAATGAAGAAAAAACAAATAAAAAAGTTGGATCATTTAAAGAATAGACATATTTAGGATGGGAAGATAGAGTTTCCAAATACATACCTAATTCATAGAGGAACAGTTTACCACTACATATGAAAGTCAAGAAACTATCTTGATAAAGATAAACTAATTCCATAAATATTTCATTGGGTCTATGAATAGAAAAATGTATTCTCATTTTAATGCTTGATTCATATATATAGGTGATGGGAATGAAGTAGAACATCATAAGAATGTTCTTTCAACAACATAGAATGAATGAAAAACGTAATGGATATATCCTCAAAAATAATTCACCGATTTAAATTAGTGACTAAAAATAGTTTAAGGAAGTCCAAATCCTCTGAGAACTCATACAATGAAAGAGGATTCTATGGGATTCCAGATTTGAATGGAGGACTTTGAGGCTCAGTGAAATGGAAGGAAAATTTTTGAGGGAAATAATGTTAGTGGTGGGGTAAAGTAGATTTTACTGAGAAGAATAAAATGAAAATAAATCCACCATAGACCATGTGGGGGGATAATTCATTAGGAAATCTATAGAGTGATAGTGAGATCATGAACTTGAAATTCATATGAACATTTTAAGACCAACATGTTCAAAATAATTCAAACTCATGGGGTCATCACAAGTTACCATCATATTACGTCACTTATCTATTATATGATTAAATTTAAAATATTTATTTGATGAATGTTTTCAATAAAATAATAGCATTTCCTAAGTATTTTGCAATGTTGATCATAATGTTTTTGAGTGTTCATTTTTCTAGGAATTATTATAAATTATGATAGTAATATATAATATTTAGATGCATATGGTTAATAATAAGATTTGTGTTTGATACTTAAAGTGACATTAGGTTAGTACTCTATCTGAGATAGAGGTATTTTAGGGAATATGTATCCTACTTACTTAATAAATATATTTTTAGTACTCCATAAAAAACACTTGAGGTTCCAATATTTAATCTGTGGAGTTGGTACTCCACCATCGAGGAACTCTAGAGTGATGTGGGTCCTCTGCAGGGGTCGATACACCTCTAACTACTATTTAATCATATCTGAGGTGTGGATACCCCAATATATTTCTTGGGATACTAAATGGTTTTATTAGAATTAGTGGTTAATAATCTATCATTAGTATGGTATTTATGGGTCAGAGGACAAAAATTTACATCATCTTATGAGAGTGATTCTGTGATGATTAACCTCCCTGTTGTAGCTTCATGGTGGCATTATAGTACGTGTATAGGGAATTAAGCATCGATTTCATCATTAATGTTTACTCCATGGGAACCCTGTAGGTTTACTTTGAGATATGAAATACATTTGGGATATTTATTATATAAATTTCGGACTCTTTGACATTCAGACTTCCATATGTTGCTCGTGTAATACATATTTATTTTTTACTATGGATGATAAAGAACTTTCAATGCCTTTGAGATTTATATCTATATAATATATATATATATTATCATTATGATTAATTTTTTTATGCTTTAGTATCAGTAGTTTTAATTTAATATTTTCATTGTGTATCGTTTGCGGGTTTTTGGGCATTCCACTCGGTATGTTTATTCTGATCCCTAAATGAGATGTATTCCCCCCATATGTATTTTAATTTATGGAAATAAATAGGTTGAATGTGGTCATAATGGATGTGGAGCTACTGTGTCTTATCTAGAGATGGAACAAGATGATTCTTGATGATTCTTTATGGAGCATGGTGATTTTTGATATAGTAATGGCTATCATAGATGGATTTCGAACCTAGGGTATTCCTAGTGATGAAGAGATTCCCATTGTTTTATACACATTATAAGAATTTACTCATTGTGATTTCATAGTTGGGACACTATTTTTATTTGATTTCAAATTTTTGAATTGTACTCAATTCAGTTGAATATTAAATTACAATTCTAGTGTTTTATTTGTACAGATAATTTTAGTTATATGATAATATTATTGGTTGAAATAGGCCAATCCCACTAATATTGTTTGATTTCCATACACTTTTCTAGTCACTATCCACTAGACTATTAGATGTGGGCTTGGGGTTTCACTCTCAGCTTACATTCTTCCTAAGAGGGACTCTCATTATTCTAGTCATGTCATAGTGGTATCAATGTGAGGTTTTCCTTAGGATGAATTTATGAGTTAGAAGTCAGGTGAGTATGAGCATGAGAATTTAGGGAAATTATGTTAAGGGGTCCCTAAGTTAATTTATTAGGCCAATGATATGACTACAATCATAGAGAGTGACATATCCTTTCCCAACAAATCTAATATCTTGTTTCTTGATATATAAAATTGATTAATCTCAGAAAGGTATATATAGAATGGTCCATGCATCATATAGAATGGTCCATTCATCATATAACTGATCGTATTACATTTATCTCGTGTCATCTCATCTAATTATAGTATAATATTTATGGGTTCATTATATCTAATGAAGAGTATTACCCATTAATAACCATCTTGTGTGCAAGGGGAGAGTTATAGGGATACAATTCATGTAGTACGTCCCATCATCATAATTTTCTTTCAATGAGACAACTTTTATATGAATCCGATTATAGATAATATTTCCTTGTGATATAAGGTAGTTTATCACTCCATTATGCATAATGTATACTCTTATTATAGAGTGGATGGTGGGTCACACAATGTTGGATCTGGTGACCCATAGTTTGGATATGTTATGTGCATTGTGATGAAATAGATTTCTTGGTTTTATAAGGTGAGAATGATCTATAAGTTATAGGGGTTTTGTATATGATTATGAGACTCATATTTATATATTGATAGAGATTTCATAAATAATGAATGTATTCAGGTATCAACATTACTTAATTGAAAAGTATTCTAATAGTGGATGAAATTGTTATGTAACTCGTGATACGAATTCTCTACAATGGTTAGAGTTTGATCCCAACTTCATGATGTATATTTCTCTAAGGAAGTTAGACCCAATGCAAGGTAGTTTGATCATTTATAAGTACATGATGTGGTTTAAAGACCATGTAATGGCCCGGGTTGTTGGAGGTCCATTACTTGGAAAATATCAGGTGGTTGAGGTGTTCTGGGTGGTCTGGGAGGCCATGCCAACTTCTCAGTGAAGTTTTACCCACGGTAGGCCTACCGGTAGCCTTAGCCTACCGGTAGTAAGCCTACCGGTAGCTCAGTCTATCGGTAGTCGCATCCTACCTGTAGCTCAGCAACCGATATCCCAGTCTACCGGTGCCTCGGTCTACCGGTAGCTGCAGCCTATCGGTAGCTCGACCTACCGGTAACTACAGCCTACCAGTAGCTCGGCATACCGTTAGCTCGCTGTACTGGTAGCCGTGGCCTACCGGTAGCTAGGCTAACTTGTGGACCTAGCCGAAACCCCCACAGGTTTTTCCAGTAGCGCTCCTTTTGTGAAAATCGAGTTTCAAACCCTATTTTACCCCATTATGTTTGTTTTAATGCCCAGTAACACCCATAAATAGCGTTAAATTAAATATTTAATTAAAGTGACCTAGTTTGTGCGTTGGTTTAAACCACCCCAAAGGGCGGGGACCCTTTAATGACGTGTGGGGCCACGTGGTCAACCCACGACCCCGCTCTTTACGTGGTTTCACGTTCTTATCTCAACCATCCCCGACCTTTATAAACTAAAAGGGTACTCCTTGGTTTCTTTTATCAATCACCCTACGATCAATTCATTTTCTCGTTCTTGAGTTCCCTAGGCCCCACCTCTGCAAATATCAAATATTCTATTCCTGGAGCGTGAAGATAAACTTCGATAGTCGATCATTCAAGTAGGTAATTTCTCCTTCATCTCTCCCTTCTGTGTATCATGCGGTGTGGGAATGCTTTTGATTCAGTAGAATTAGATGAGACAACCCTAAATAAAGAAAATGAATGGATTCTATAATGAATGAAGGGGGAGGGGTGTGATCGATGTGGTTGCTTTGTTTTTATAATCTTCCCTGATTAATGATTTCTGAATTGTGTGGGCTTACGCCTACTGAAAATCATGGCCGTTGGTGGTCTTTTTGTGTGCATTAATGAACCCTTAATGTTTAATTGGTTTGTATTGTGTTGTGAACCCTTAGTGTGTAAAGGAATTTGGTTAATTACGTACATCTGGATAAATAAATTGAAAGCACCAGGATCAATCCTTTCTGTGATAACCCCGGTTAAAGCACAGTAAAGTTGGAATCATGGAGTGTGTTAATTCTTTTAAATATGAAAATACTGGAATGGGCCTGCTTTCTGTTGGTGGTGGTGGTTTGGTCCTTTTCATTCACAGGCTGATTGCTGGGTTATGTGGGTGGGGATGGGATCCCCTATTGCTATGGTTTCACTGGTTGTGAATTTGAGGCCTCGTGGTTATCTAGATTATATTAGGAATTGAGGAGGGATCCTCTGTTGTTGAGAAGCCATTGGCTCCTGGATTTTGGGAACATGGGGTAATATATTGGCTTGTGCTTATGCTTGCTAGTTGCCCATGTAGGTGCATAAAACTCATCTAACAATATTTACTAAACATGAAAACAAGGATGATACAAATGGGTTTTGGTTTGGTGTGAGTTGTGACATAGACATGGGTGCTGAATGCATTCTTTAGGCGGGCTGAAGAAAAACCTAAACTTTGGGTGAGTGCTTGCTACCAATACATATACTTGTAGTTTTATGTTTCTTATTTGCGCCCCACCCATGTTGAGCACTTAGTGCCAAACACCCCCATTTCATGGGGGAGGGTGTTTTTCCCAACACATATATTAATGGCGGGTTATTAGCTCCTTCCTGCTCCATTTCCTGGATAACCTAAGTATCTTTGGGCAGGTTGGGATGGCCTAAGGTCTATTATTTTCCCAAGAGTCTTCAGGAAGGGTAGTGTGGTGGTTGGACCAGGTGTGTGCGGGAAGGTGGTTTCCCAAGTGTCTTTGGGATGAGGCCCAGGTGTCTTCGGGCATGGCAGTGGATTTTCTAGCCCAGGTGTCTTCGGGCATGGAAGTGATTATTCTGGTCTAGGTGTTTGCAGGAGTGGTTATGTGTGACAGTTGTGGCCCAGGTGTTTACGGGTGGGGTTTGGCAGTGGGAATACGTGAGGATGTGGCCCAGGTGTGTGTGGGTGGGGTGAGGCAGTGGGACTGCGGTGAGAATGACAGGATTGGTCTGATGCATAGGATGTCTTCAATAAACAGCGGGAATGTGGCACGGGGTACCCAAACATCGATGTTCTATTACTATACTTTACTTGACTTGCATTATTTGGGGAGTGTGCCTTGGTGAGGCTTGGGTGGTTATTTTCCTTGTTAGTTGCTTGGTTATCTCTTTTTCTCACAGGGCATTAGTATGCCTCCCCACTTGTGCAGGAGAGCTTTAGGTTTTTCCCTACGGATTATACTTGTATGCTCACCCTATGTATATAAACCTGTTTTCAGGTTTCCAGGAGGTCTTCGGGGATCGCGCAGGACCATACTAGAGCATGACCTTTGGGAGAGTTGCAGTTGCTGTTTTTCTTTCTTTTGTTCTTTAGCTTTTTAGTCACTTTGTACTTTGTGGTATTTACTTTTGAAACATGCATATGGGAATGTTTTTTTTGGATTTACATGCACTTATAGTTTTAGTGTTTTGAGATTTACTATCATATCTCTCGATCCTATTAAATGAAAAAGGGTAATGCCTTCAATTTTGTGGGTGATTCTATACCCTTGGAACTGGTCTCCCCTCCGGGACCTATTGTAGGCGGGTTCCGGGGGTCATTATCTCTCCTTAAACTTGAAGAAGGAAGGGCATGGCAATCTGCTGACCCTACCATCCTTTGGGTGAAGGCTGGTCGAGACATAATGGTTTCATAGGAGGTTGAGATATAGGATGGAGTCTGGAGTTAGGCATAGTAAGGACTGCATGTGATTGTAGGGAAAAGTGTTGGGTGACCTTGGTGTGTGAATTAGGCCAGGGAAGACCGGCTAGGACACATGATTTCCCCCCCGGTGATCCGATGCAAGGACTCTGGACCTACCGAACAACCAAGTGAGGCCACAATGATTGTAGGGTAGAGAACCTAGGAATGGTAAATGCATCATAATGACTTGTGGTCTCATGTTTCATGGGGGTTTTGGGAATTGAAATAAATAAGAAGTTTATGAAATTTTAAGAACAATATTCTGCACTACTTGGGCATAGGCATTCCTTGTTTACCTTGCAGCAATGGAACCTGGGAGGCAACCACATGTGGTGCGGGCGATCGGGGCCCATGAGGCTACTTTGGCTGATCGACAAAGAGCTAATCAAGAGGAGGAGGATGACCAGTGGAAGAATACACTTTGGGCCTTCCAGCGAGAAACCCTTGAGAAGTATGAGGGAAACACCTCTAACATGAAGAAGGAGAGCTGGCTAGAAGAGCTGGAGATAGGCTTCACCCAGATCTGGGCTCCGTTAGAGTACTGGGTTCCTCTAGGCATCATCCAGATGCGTGGAGCGGCACGTCAGTGGTGGACACTTTTCCTAGGATAGAGGAGAGAGGCTGAGGTGGCATGGGCAGATTTGGAGAGGGAGTTCTGGGCAGAATTCCCCCTCTTCGACGATGAAGGAGGAGAAGTGGAAGGAGCTGCTCTCCCTCCAGCAGGGGAGTATATCAGTTAGGGAGCTAGGAATCAAGTTCAAGGACCTCCTGCATTTTTCTACGGACCTCTTTCCTGACGGGGTGTCTTGGGAAAGTTTTTTAGAGGAGGCGCTCCAACCCTCCCTCCAGTATGCTATTACCCCCTTTACCCTGCCGACGTACACAGAGGTCAATAAGAAGGCCAAAGTGGTAGAGAGGATGCACGCTCTTGGAGGTGTGTCACGAGAGGGGATCCATCTGGGAACATCGAAAGGGAAGGCCGTCAGCACTAGGCCTCCAGCGTCAGGACCCTCCAGGTTCCGACTAGTAGGGAGAAGGACGCAACAGTTTCAGTTCCGGTCCCCTGGTCCTTGCCCTTTTCCATCAGGCCCAGGACCGCGGTGCTTAATCTGTGGGAGCCATGGACATCTCCGGAGTAAGTTCCCAGTCCGAGTATGGTACGACGGTGGCGGATAGTCCCAGCACCCACACCAGCAAAAGCTTCCAACTAGGCCATTCCAACAGCAGCAGTAGGGGTGGAGACCTCCCACTCTTCCGAGGGAAGGCGTTGCAGGAGGAGGCCGAGCTCAGGGTGCTCCTCGGGGACCTCGACCGGGGCATGGTCGGGGAGGTTTCCGACAGACGAGGGGAAGAGGAGATGGGCGTGGACAGTTGCATGCCGTGGAGGCAGCAGTTCCAGCAGCATCGGAGGTCATTCGAGGTACGATCAGTTCCTTTAGAACTCTTGCTTATTGCTCGTTCGATACCAAAGATTTGGACTCCTTTGTTGAACCCATTCTAGCCCGTGACTTGGGTCTTGATGCCGTGGGATTTCCAGTGCCCCTGGTGCTGAGCACACCAGTCGGAGGTCAGATCGACTTGTTATATGTTTGTCGAGGATGTAGACTGATGATAGGACCACATCAGTCAGTTAGGGATCTACTACTACTACAAGTGCAACCATACGATGTCATCCTAGGCATCAACTGGCTGTTCTCTGTGTGTGCGATCATCGACTACTTATAAGGAAGGGTTGTGTTGTCAGACTTGGGTGGCTGGTGTGCTAATTTCACCGGCGAGCGGAGCAGTCAGAAGGGAAGCAGGCGAGAGGAACCCCTCCTCTCCTTGTTAGCCAAGCTATAAGTAGAGCCAGTAGATGCTGAGATGGTCGAGGTTCCAGGAATCATCATAGAGGTTATGGATGTCTTTCCTGAGGAGGTGACGACTCTACCCCATCGATGTGATATCGAGTTTGGGATAGACTTGCAGCCTCGTGCTCGCCCGATCTCGATGGCTCCTTACCGGATGGTACCTTCAGAGCTATGGGAGCTGCGGATTTAGATTGACGATATAATTAAGAGGGGTTATGTTTGACCAAGTGCATCACCATATGGTGGTCCAGTCTTGTTCTCAAAGAAGGCAGATGGTGGTCTCAGGTTGTGCATAGACTGCAGGTGGCTGAATCAGGTAACGATCAAGAATCTCCACCCTCTTCCGAGGATAGACGATCATTTCAACTAGCTAAAAGGGGCAGGGTGGTTCTTAAAGATCGACCTGTGGTCTAGGTATCACCAGTTGGGAGTGAAGGAGGGAGACATTCCGAATACATCCTTCAGGTGCAGATATAGAAACTTCAAGTTCGTAGTCATGAATTTCGGTGTTACGAATGCCCCAACTGTGTTCATGGGGCTTATGAACTCTATCTTCCTAGAGTACCTGGATCGGTTCGTAGTTCTGTTCATCGACGATATCCTGATCTATTCAAGATCAGAAGAGGATCATGTGGAGCACCAGAAGATGGTTTTGGAGGTCCTCCGACAGTACATGATCTATGGTAAGTTGTTCAAATAGAAGTTCTGGACGCGAGAAGTGCACTTCCTTGGGTACTTAGTGTCCGAGAAATGGGTAGTGGTGGACCCATCAAAGGTTGAAGAAGTTGTTTCTTCGGAATCACCAAAGAATGAGGCAGAGGTTCGTAGCTTCCTCAGGCTGGCAGGTTACTATTGGAGGTTCGTACCCAACTTATCATGAGTTGCATCCCCTTTGATAACCTTGACCAAGAAGGGCCAGGTCTTCGTGTGGAGTGAGCAGTGCGAGGCAGCCTTCAGCTATCTGAAGGAGAAGCTGGTCAGTTCCCCAATGCTTAGACTACCAGAAGAAGGGGCGGTGTATGAGGTGTTCTGTGATGCTTCTGGGAATGGTCTTGGATGTGTGTTGATGCAACAACAAGGAGTGATCTCTTATGGGTCTAGGCATCTATGCCCTCATGAGCGTAATTATGCCACCCACTACCTCGAGCTTGCAACAGTCATTTTTGTGCTAAAGTTATGGCAGCATTACCTCATCGGGGAACTCTTTGTGGTCTTCATAGATCCCAAAAGTTTGTGGTATATCTTCTCCCAGCAGGACCAAAACTTGCGGCAGTGGAGGTGGATGAAGTTCCTCCAAGATTACGACATAGAGATTTCCTACACTTCTGGGAAGGGGAATGTAGTGGCCAATGCCTTAAGAAGGATATCACATAAGGATGCGGTCTGAGAGTCGGCAAACACCTAGAAGGCAATGGAAGAATTGGCTGAATTACACATGGATGCGAGGATGGATGGCGGTAGAGGTTGGTAATATCAAATGGTAGTGCAGTGGTCTCTGTTTCAGCAAGTGGAGGAGACTCAGGGGGGAGAACCAGAGTGCGAAGTGAAGCGTGACCGAGTTGAATAGAGCAATGCTCCAGAAGGATGGAAGGAGGATTGTTAAAATATGATTTTTTTCCAGGGGAAGTCGTTTGTTCCAGAGGTTATGCATGAAAAGGTTCTCAGTGAGTTCCAAAACTCACCCCTAACGGTACACCCATGAGTTTCCAAGATGTACCAGGGTCTTAAGAGACAGTTTTCATGGCCCGAAGTAAAGCAAGCATGGGAGGAGTTTGTGGCTAAGTGCCTAGTGTGTCTGCAGGTGAAGGCTGAACACCGAGTTCCAGTCGGCCTGCAGTAGTCTCTAGATGTCCCTGAGTGGAAGTGGGAGGACATCTCGATGGATTTCGTCATGGGACTACCCAAGGTTCAAGGGGGATACGATGCCATCTGGGTAGTAGTGGACCGTTTGAAGAAATAGGATCACTTTATGGTGATTAAGGAGTCATGTGTGGTGGATGATTTGGCTCGAAGGTACATAGATGAGGTGGTGCGGTTTCATGGAGTTCCAAAGTCCATAGTCTCAGATAGGGATACATGGTTTACCTCACGAGTCTGGAGAGGATTGAAACATGATTTTGGCATCCAGCTACGTCTTAGCACTGCTTTCCATACCCAAACACATGGGCAGATAGAGCACACCATCCAGAACAAGTAGGATATGCTGCGGGCATGCGTTTTGGACTTAGGAGGATCATGGGTGTGACACTTGCCTCTGGTAGAGTTCGCCTATAATAATAGCTATCACTCTACCATTGGTATGGCCCCATTTTAAGCCTTGTATGGGAGGCCATGCCGCTCACCTGTGTGTTGGACCAATGTGGGAGAGGCGGGCATCCTTGGACCGGAGGTGGTGTAGAGCATGACGGAGAAGGTTCAGCTTATACGGAAAAGGATGAAGGTGGCCCAGGACCGACATAAGTCGTATGATGATACCAGGAGGAGGCCCTTGGAGTTTGAGGTTGGAGACCACATGTTCTTGAAGGTCTCCCCTCAGCATGGAAAATGGATGTACGAAAAGGAGAGTAAGCTTTCTCCTAGGTTCATCAGACTATTCAAAGTGTTACGGCGGGTCGGCGAAGTGGCTAATAGATAGTGTTACCACCAACGCTACTGGATATACATGATGCCTTCCATGTGTCCCAAATCCGTCATTATCTGCACGACGATTAACACATCTTTTACTGGGGAGAGCTAGACATCGAGGACGACATGACCATTGTGGAAATACCAGTGATGTTCGAGGATCGTCAGGAGATATTGCTTTGTTGGTGAACCATTCCCTTGGTTTGTGTGTTATGGAGACACAGTGGGCTTGAGGAGAGTACGTGGGAGAGGGAATCACAGATGCATGCCCAGTACCCAGAGTTGTTTTGAGTTTTGTGGTGTTCTATTTATAATTGTTGTGGAGGATCGTTTTACCTTGTTGGCTATGAAATTTGTGGTTTTTCTTTCCTCTCTGAATGTGTGTGAAAAGTCCTGTCTATGGGGAGGGGAGGATCAGACCCCTAATAAAGAAAAATTAAGGTGGATACGATTAAACTCGTGCGGGTGAGTCAGTGCCGCCCAAAGAAGATAGTATCTTGACATGGGGGGAGAGACTCCCCGACCCACAGACTGGGCCGTCTGACATGGTATGTTTCTTGGTTCTTGAGCAGGAGGTGTTTTTAGTTGACAATGAGGTTCTCTTCTGAGAGGTATCTTTCGAGCTGGTTGTTTGGACCCTCTCTTTCCTTATGGTTTTTCTTAATTCTCGAGGGTGAGAATTGTTTGATAGGTATCTGATGTAATGGCTCGGGTTGTTGGAGGACCATTACTTGGAGAAAATCAGGTGGTTGAGATGTACTGGGTGGTATGGGAGGGCATACCAATTTCTCGGTGAAGTTTGATCCACAGTAGGCCTACAGGTAGCCTTAGCCTACTGGTAGTAGGCCTACCTGTATCTCAGTCTATCGGTAGCCGAAACCTACATGTAGCTCGACCTACTGGTAGCTGCATCCTACTGGTAGCTCAGCGACCGGTAGCTCATCTACCAGTGGCTCGGTCTACCGGTGGCTCAGTATACCGGTAGCCACGGCCTACCGGTAGCTCGACCTACCAGTAGCCGCTGCCTACCGGTAGCTCAGTCTACTGGTGGCTCGGTTGACCGGTAGCCACAGCCTACCGGTATCTCAGCCTACAAGTATCCATAGTCTACCTGTAGGTTGGCCTACCGGTAGCTCGGTCTACAGGTATCCGCAGCCTACCCATAGCTCGGCTAACCGGTGGACCTAGCCTAAACCCCCACAAGTTTTCCAGTAGCGCTCCTTTTGTGCAAATCGAGTTTTAAACCCTGTTTTTACCCCTTTAAGTTTGTTTTAAAGCTCAGTAAAGCCCATAAATGGAGTTTAATTAAATATTTAATTAATGTGACCTGGTGTGTGCATCGGTTTAAACCACCCCAAAGGGTCAGGACCCTTTAATGATGTGTTGGGCCACGTGGTCAACCCATGACCCTGCTCCTTACGCGGTTTCACATTATTATCTCAACCATCCCTGGACTTTATAAACTAAAAGGGTACTCCTTGGTTTCTTTTCTCGTTCACCCTCTGATAGATTTGTCTGCTCGTGCTTGAGTTCTCGAGGCCCCACCCCTGAAAATCGCGCATCTTATGTTCCTGACGCATGAAGATAAACTTCGATCGTCGATCAATCAAGTAGGGAATGTCTATTTCGTCTCTCCCTTTTGTGCATCATGTAGGTTGGTAATGCTTTTGATTTTTTAGAATTGAATGAACCAAACCTAAATGATGATAATGAACAAGTTATATAAAGAATGAAGGGGGAGGGGTGTGATCGATGATGCTGCTTTGTGTTTTAATCTTCCATGATTAACGATTTCTGAATTGTGTGGGATTACACCTACTAAAAATCATGGTTGTTGGTGGTCTTTCTTTATGCACTAACGAACCCTTAATGTTTAATTGGTTTTTATTGTGTTGTGAAACATTGGTGTTTAAAGGAATTTGGTTAATTACGTACATCCGAATAAATAAATTGAAAGCACCAGGATCAATCCTTTCTGTGATAACCCTGTATAAAGCACAACAACGTTGGAATCATGGAGTGTGTTAAATATTTTAAATTTGAAAATACTGGCACTGACCTGATTTGTGTTGGTGGTGGTGGTTTGGTAATTTTCATTCACGGGCCGATTGCTGGGTGATGTGGGTGTGGATGGGATCCCATGTTGCTATGGTTTCACTGGTTGTGAATTTGAGGTCGTGTGGTTATCATGCTTATATCAAGAATTGCGGAGGGATCCTCTAATGTTGAGAAGCCATTGGCTCCTGGATTTTGGGAACATGGGGAAATATCTTGTCTTGTGATTATGCTTGCTAGTTTCCCATGTAGGTGTAGAAAACTAATCTAACAATATTTACTGAACATGAAAACATGGATCAGAAAAATGGGTTTTGGTTTGGTGTGAGTTGTGACTTGGACATGGGTGCTGAATGTGTTCTTTAGGTAGGCTGAAGAAAAACCTAAACATTTGGTGAGTGCTTGTTACCTATACATATACTTGTAGTTTTTTGTTTCATATTTTTTCCGCACCCAATTTGAGCACTTTGTGCCGAACACCCCCATTTTCATGGGGGATGGTGTTTTTCCCAACACTTATATTAGTGGATGGTTATTAGCTCCTTTCTGCTCCCTTTCCCAGATAGCCCAAGTATCTTCGGGCAGGCTGTGATGGCTTGAGGTCCATTATTAGCCCATGATTCTTCGGAAAGGGTAGTGTGGTGGTTGGCCTAGGTGTGTGCGGGCAGGTGGTTTCCCAAGTGTCTTTTGGATGAGGCCCATGTGTCTTCGAGCGTGGCAGTGGATCTTCTAGCCCAGGTGTCTTCGAGCATGGCAGTGATTTTTCTGGCCTAGGTGTTTGCAGGCGTGGTTACATGTGACAGTTGTGGCCCAGGTGTTTGCTGGCGGGGTTTAGCTGTGGGACTGCGTGAGGATGTGACCCAAGTGTGTGTGGGTGGGGTTAGGCAGTGGGACTGCCGTGAGATTGTCGGGATTATTCTGAGGCGTAGGATGTCTTCAATAACCAGTGGGAAAGTGGCGTGGGGTGCCCAAACATCGATGTGCTATTACTTTACTTTACATGACTTGTGTTATTTGGGGAGTGTGCCTTGGTGAGGCTTGGGTGTTTAGTTCCCTTATTATGTTCTTGGTTATCTCTTTTCTCACAGGGAATTATTAGGCCTCCCCACTTGTGCATGAGAGCTTTAGGTTTTTACCTACTGAGTATACTTGTATGCTCACCCTACTCATAGAAAACTATTTTCAGGTTTCTCGAAGGACTTAGGGGATCACGCGAGACCATACTAGCACAGGACCTTTGGGAGAGTTGCAGTTTCTGTTTTTCTTTCATTGGTACTTTACCTTTTTAGTCACTTTGTACTTTGTGGTATTTACTTTTTGATCATGCATATGGTAATGGTTTTTTTGGATTTACTTGCACTTCTAGTTTTTGTGTTGTGAGATTTACTATCTTATCACCCGATATTATTAAATAAAAAGGGCAATGACTTCCATTTAGTTAGTGATTCTATACCCTTGGCACTGGTCACAACTCCGGGACCTATTGAAGGCGGGTTTTGGGGGTCATTATCTCTCCTTCAACTTGGATAAGGAAGGGTCTGACAATCTGCTGACCCTTCCCTCCTTTGGGTTAAGGTAGGTTGTGACAGACCATGTGAGGTGTTCCTTGAACATGTTACATAGTGGAATTAATAAAGATCAATGATTAAAAGTAATACATTATAAAATGTTCTATTGAGAAATGGTTTTGTTTTTAGGAAACAAAACCAATGGTAGAGCCTTGTGTGAGTACTTGAAGGTTGAGAATTCTTGTCACAGTTTCACCCTGACTATGGGATCATGTCATGTTTTCACCAAAAAATATCTAGATAAGTTAGATGGATGAGTCTCCATGTGGGAGATATCATTGAGAATAGGGACCACCCTATTACCAGCCCATTTTATCACCCATAAGCCTTTTAATATATGGGAGTGTGTTGTGGGGTTTGTTAGATATAGTGGTTGTATTGATCAAATCCTACAAAAACCACCATGATTTATTTTTTGTCAGGCTAGATGTGGTAATAGTACAGGATGTGAAAGGTTGCATGCAGTGGATGGATATATCCAAGAATAAATGTATAGAGATGGAGAGAATAATTTTTAATATTTATTCAAGGGCTTTCATAATAAATTGTAGAGATATGCATTATTATTTTCGCATCAGATGCTTAGGATATGGAAATTGATGTTGGACCTTTACCCAGATCATTTTTTTTTCGAGAGTGGTTCTATAGATGGAAACTATAATTTACTCATTCCTTCGAGTGTGGTTAGTTTTATACATAGTAGAGAAATATTTCCTTCAAGGGATTTATTCCTAAAAGGGATGAGATCCATTGGTATCTATCACATTGCGGAATGGGTTCCAGTTCTAGTAATGCATATTTGTCCATAGGTTAGTAGAAAATAGGTTATATATTTAGTAGTGGGTGATATTTTTCCTCATATGTGTTAATAAGTACCCACCCACTTGATGTTAATGTATTATACACTTATTATAGTAAGAATGGGTCTATGTGGTATATTCATAGATGATAACTCAGTTCATGGGAATGGGAAAAATTATTTAATGCTTATTAATGGTAACCTATTTCTATTTCTTAGTAAGAAATAGAATAATCAAATTTCATAAATTTAATTGATTTTTTTTATTATTTTTGTGTCGAATAATATATATACCTTTTGATTTTAGGAATCTTTAGGACCGCATCCTCCTTCATAACAATTGAAAATTGATCATATTATAAATTTGAGTTATTTTACCTTATCTTTAAATGAGAGATCCACATGAATGCTAAAATATTGAATTATGGGAATAATATTATTTTGGTAGTATTTGAATTTATTAAATTATATCCATAGTGGTTTTTTAGATCTTGGTGCATTAAACATTACATGGTAGTAGATGCTTCTAACAAAGGACTATATGCCTATGTGAAAAAGGTGTCTCTTGAGTTTGTATCATTAGATTAGTTTTCCATAAGTATAGAGATAGAGATATAGATCATCATTTATAAATATTGGTGTCCTGAGAAACATTCCCACTTTAGAGGGGAGTCCCTTGGTGGTGGTTCTAACATAGTGGTCCAATGTCATCAGAGTTTCCGGTGTGATTTACCTGAAGGGTTTTCATAAAGGTGGTGAGAATGTCAATGAAATTCCTTGTTGGATAGAAGTCTTATCAGGGAATTCATATTAAATATCTGATTATAAATATCAACTATG
This sequence comes from Viscum album, assembly GCA_963277665.1. NCBI lineage: Eukaryota > Viridiplantae > Streptophyta > Magnoliopsida > Santalales > Viscaceae > Viscum > Viscum album. Next base: position 397,407,902 of record OY728166.1, read on the forward strand.
TTTTTACCTAGCATGGAGTGTCCAATATAATGGTATGACCAGTGGATATTTTTGGCTGCATACATCCCACGAAAATTATTACTATGCACAGGAGGAGGATTTTTTCTTAGGAGATTTTACATATTTATCACTCATGATATAATTTTTTATGTTATGGAGTTGATATACTAGGGTCATATGAATGGGTTGTACTATGTTCTTTAGATTATGGTGGATTAGTACCCCCAAAGGGTAGTTGTGAAATGGAGATCAGTTTTAAATGGTATGCGGTCTTCTTGATTTTCTCATCAATAGGATTCATAAAAGAGTGATGCCAACACAACTAAATTACATTTATTCATAAATTAAAAATTCTTTTGATATTAGGAGCAATGAGAAGGATTATAATATATCATATTGTTTCAAAATAATTCCTATGTATCATATGTTCGATTTTTTTGAGAGTGGAAGATGTGCCTTGGGGGAAGTATATGATAGAGAAAAAGATGTTGGTCAGGAGGATATTTTTGGTCAACTCTTATGGTGTAAATTTGAAATATTTTTGAATCAATTTATATTTGAGTATAAAATAGATGGATTTTTATAATGAAACAAAACTCTATAATTCTCTTCATATGTTGGGATTTTAACTCTTCCACCAATGATTTCCTTGATAATTAACTATTCTATGATATATTTTGATGGTTAACAGATCCATCACGTCCCATGTGATATGATGACATTTGATTTATGAAACATTTTCTGAGATTAGGCATGAAAATAAATATCTAGAAGAAGAGACATGTTTCCATATTGTCCTAACATTGATATGGGTAGGATCAAATACTATTTTTTGTCAAAATATTTCCATCTTAAGAGTTTGAATACTATGTTTTTATAGAGATCAAAACTCTGTTGGTGAAGAAGGTGTGTGTGTTGGTGGTAATTTAAAATACATCTTTGGTTTATAAAATTCAATGTCATGGTGATACAATATTTTCCTTTTTAGGGGTAAAATTATGTTATCAGGGGATGTGGTGACCCATTATTTTTTTTGATCAATACTCATTTTGATTGTGGTTTTCAGAGAACCATGTCCATTATATGGATAAAAATGAAAAATTATGCTAGAAAAAGATTCTTATAAAATTATATATATTATTGGTTAATTATAGGGTGTAGTTCTCTCCATAGGGATGAGATGGTGGGGAATTGATGGTGTGGAGGGGCCCCAATAAAAATATACTATGTATAACATATATTATATTTCATCCCCTACTCATATATGTGTTATTAAATAATTGTATATCCTAAATGGACAATCTGATAATACAATCAATAATGTGGTTGTGTTTGCAACATGGTTCATGCCCATGGGATAATATAACATTGGATCACATAAATACCCTTTGGAATTTTTGATCATTGGTGGATTAAAGAATTTTATAATTTTATATTATTTAATAATTTAATTTGTGATTTTATGAAAACCCCAAGATCATTTCACTATATATATCTCATTTTTTGTTCATTTTGGTCAGTTGATTTTCTCATCGTAAACCACACAGAAGGGAAGATGAGATTGATGAGATTCATAGTTAAAGAAATGGGAGATTGAGATAGAGAGGAAGAAACCAAAAAACATCAATGAATTCAACCATTACATCAATGATGGATTGAATCATCAATGATTTTATAAGAATTTAAGGGTTTTTACATCATGCTCCTCCATTCTCCATGATTCTAAGATATTTGGGGGGTAAATCTATATTCATTATGTTAGGTGTGGGATTGTTTACATTTATTATATTTTAGTTCACATCAAACAAAATTTATCATAAACTAAAATACGATAAGGATTTTATAAAAATCCTCAAAATCTTCTTGAGAATCCATCTTCACTCTTTTGGATATAGTTTCATCAAAATATATTCATTTTGGGAATTTTTTATCGAAAATTCAATCCTTATCCAATTTTTTTATTTGATGACTCTATGGGTGATTGTATAAATGAAACTAAATATGAAATACCTATTTAGTATATATATTAAGTGAACATCCTTTATAAATGAATCATTTCTACAAATGCTTATAAGGGGTCTAGTGTGATCTCCATTAAACATTTTCATGTAACAATATAGAAATTTCCTCCACAAGAGATATAATACACATAATATTTATACTAGTATAATTCATTTTCAATGATATCTAGTGACTCATTGATATGGAACATGTCATTCTAGCATAGACCATCTCATATTTTTTGGATTCTAAAAAAATGGATAACCAAGTGGATGAATACAACACATGTAATTCATATATCTAATGTGTACATCACATGTCACTCATCCAAGTAATTTACCACATCATTTATGACTTATCTAATATTAGACATAATTTCATTCAATTTAATTCAATAAGAACCATATTTTTTTGAATTTTTTTTACAGGTGAAAAATAACTTCTTGGTAATGATCCATCCAATGACAAGATTGAAAAACATACCCAACCACCCTCATATAATAAAAGTACACATTCTTATATAAACATGTTGGGTGTCAAAATATGAAGGCTCTCATACTATGTACCAGAAAAACCATGGTAAATAAGTATTAATAGTAAGAAAACATAATGTATTATTTTAATGATGGTATGCCAATCAGTGAGTTATACTTCAACGTTCCAGTCCAAGTAATGATTCCTTACTTATTACCTCATGAGTATATTATTTTGGTATCAACAATAAAACTATTTTTTAATGAGTATAAGAATATATTCAAAATAACCATAACATATCATAACAACCCATAATATAAGGCCCCAGCCTTAAACCTTACTTAATCTTGAGTTATTACAAGATTACACATTGAGGATCTTTTCAGGTTTAGAGTTTTAGAGAATTAGACCATGAAACTTTCATTACATTCCACATTTAAACAAAGTGGTTACATAAAAGATAGTATTCATTCTTCCCATCAACGGAAAAATATTTAAAATAAAACATGGATTCTTTCTTGACACATTCTTGACACTATCATCACATCATGTACCTTTCCCTTGACCTGTGAAAAACATTTCAAAAACTTGGGATGAGCATAAAAATCTCAGTAAGGGTTATAAAAATATGGAAAGGAAACATGAGTTCATATATAAATAAGAATGAAATCATACTTTACCCATAAAACATAGTCACTTTAACATACCTCATAAAATCATGAATAAATCATAGAAATCATAAGACATAAAAGGTAACTTGAGGCATTCATAACATTCTTACGTAGGGAGTAACCCTCTTGGTTATGTTTGGAATACCCACCACAGTATATTCCCTAAATCTCTTCGGACAAACCTTAACGTTTCACTCCTTCGCGTTACCCAATGAATTGGAGAGCTATATCAGGCTCACCCACCCTTATTTTGTCACGGAACCACCCGTATTCATAATATTTCCCAAGAACCTCAACATAATCGTATCACATAAAACATGCATAAAGGAAACATAACATTTCCACATTTAAATCATAAGATATCAATACAACACATTGATATAAAAACATTATGAAAACCATTTTCAATACCAAAATAAAAGAAATGTAAAACATGATATTTATTTTTCTTTTAAAAAAGAAGGTATGGCTTCTAGAGGAAGCCGAAACTCAAATAATTGTCACGATGGAGGAGAAGTCGTTGTCGCCGCATACATACGACAAAAAAATTCCCTTTTGTCATTTAATAAACACTTCATATAAAAATGATTTCTTTTGAATAAACTTAAAAGTCAACGGGGTTTATGCACTGTATAAAAGAAGGTTGTGTATAAAACAGAATATGCCTCAATGAAAGGAGATTGAGACGAAGTCCCTTACAAAGACGATATCCTTGGTTTAAGGATAAATCAATTACATAATTATGTGTGACAAATGAATACACCAAATATAAGTGGATATTAAGTGTAAAATAATCAATGGTCATTCACACATATTCAAATGATGACATATTCAATAACTATATGTTGAACCCAAAGAAATCGAAATTGGGTTAAGAAGTTCCCTTGACAGCCTAACGGCGCCACATCAAAATGAGTTGATGAGAGATAAAAAAAGGGTATCTCATCACTTGGAAATAAAATTTACAACAATAAGGATATATGAGAACATATCCCAACATAACAATATGTAAATTAAAAGACCCATCAAAAGATGTCTTTTAAAAAGAGGAGGGTGAAAGGTTCCCTTACCGACATGGGTATCTTTCGAAACATACATCACATAAAAGAAGGACAATACAACATTGATGTAAATACTCATTAAAGAAACTATATTACACAATGATTAAAATAATGGGCAGGACATAAACCACTAAAATGAAATTATAGAAAATGTAGCATAAATCTCACGTGAATAAAAGTGAGGTGAAAAATCCCTTACGAAAACTCAGCAGCCTAACAACGCCACATAAAACATCCAAAAATGGATTGATGAGATCAAATAGGGTCTATCATCATATTAAAATAATGTTTAAAGAAATAGGAATATAAAAGAACATCCCCCAACATAACAATGAAGATATTAAAAGAAGTGAAATAAAATAGAGTACTTAAAAAGAAAGAGAGAGGATAGATCTCTTACGAAAATTCGGCAGCCTAACGGCGCCACTCAAAACTTCCAAAATGGATTGATGAGAGAGAATAGGGTCTCTCATCATATGAACATAAAAATTACAGTAAGAGTAATATAAAAGAACATCCCAATAACAAGAAATATGATCTTTAAAGGGAATGACTTAAAAGAGTGTACATAAAATGAAAGAGAGGAGTAGGATCCCTTACCTCAAGTTCAACTTGTCTTGTTCGTTTCTTTATATTCATGAATAATAAACTTTGGTCAATTAATAATTGCCTAAGTAACTCCTTTATATATTATTATTCATTTCATATCACATATTATAATGTTATAATAATTTTTTAATAATGTTAGTTCATATCAAACATTTTTGCCGATGTTTGGTACATGAGTCAAAAATGAACTAGTTTGAAAAAAGATTGCCCATGTAGTTATAAGTAAATAATTTCAAGAATATTACTACTGATTAAAATATCATATATATCTAGTAAATATTCATTTTATACTATTCCATATCATTTGGAGATAAAAAACGAAAAACACCGTTCATGGAGACGGTTGGCCGTACGTACGCATGAATGCTACTTTCATTTTTTGTCATATTAATGGAATTAAAACAAAATGAGAGAGATATATATATGTTATAATTCCATAATGATATCCATAATTTATATGTAATATATTACATATATATCCATTATATATATGTACTTATAATATTACATAACATTTTGAGAAAAGAAATGAAAAGTACCGTTCATGGAGACAGTAAGTCGTACGTACGCATGAACGCTACTTCCATTTCTATTTCATATTTAATGGAATTAAAACATAATGATACATAATAGTATTTTAATTCCATTATGGTATCATATATAATATCATTAAATATATCCTTTATACATACCACATATGGTATTAACGAATCAAATCACTTTGAGGGGGCGGTAGTCCGCACTTCCTTAAATGAAGATATCGTGTATACCCATAATGGAAGCCATAAAGGTATGCCATAAATGAAAAATACAGAAGCTTAAGGAAAAAATAAACATATTATATATCATATATAAATATAGTTACATCTTAATGGCCACCATTGAAGGTGTTAAAAGAATGTTGAACAATCATCGTTTCGGGAGGCAGAAATTCGCCATCCACGGAAACAGTATGTTTTTTAACCATTAGATGTAGGTGCGTGTAAGTGTAGCTCGAATCCTTTTTATAAAAACATCCTAGTATATTTATGATAATGTATTTGTTACAAAATAAATTAATAAAAAGAGTTTAGGTGGTTGGAGAAGCAAAATAAAAGAAAAGGACACAAGTGAAGACATTACCTTAAAATCGGGTAACTCCCTTTGGTTTGAGCCCAAAGGCTTCCTTGGAAAGACTTCTGCCCAAATTGAGGCTTCAAGGAGTTATATAAGGATGTGGAGAGACAAAATTGGCATGGGTTGGCCGAGCCAAAGGCTTTTTAAGTGTGGGTAAGGTGCTAGAGGTGGGGGCCTTTTATAAGAGGAGAGGAGGGGCACTCTTGGAAAGGTATAAAATGTAACTTTATTTTCAAATGAGTTTCGGATTTTAATGGTCCAAAATTGATTTATTTAGAGGATAAAGTGATAAGGGTTTTAAATCCACTCATACAATAGGTTTTGGACATTTTTAGGTCTTATATATTACATTATCTTTCCATTTTATTTAAATCGTTAAATAATGAGGTCATCGCTGCATCATCATGATGTCATAAATAATTTAATTTATTTAATGTATAAAAATTATAAAAAAAATACTATGATGTAGAAAATCTTTTTATCTTTCCAAATAATATTTATATTCCAAAATATAATTTATTTAGACAAAATTAAAAATATTTTACTTATTTGATAAATTCTTTGTTACATTTAACATTATTTAAAAATAAAAAGATAAAAAGTCACTTTCTCACAAAAGTGATTCCATGGGGCCCCCAAGTTTGGCACAAGGCATCCCATGGTCGGTCAAGAGACAACCAGTAGCCTTAGGACACATGTTGTGGTCATTTTTTATTATTAAGATATTATCTTATTATCTTTAACTACCTGATTACTCATTAATCAAGATAATTAAAGACAATTACCGTCATTACTTTTCATAATGTCCAAAAACAAAAGAGTCTTAATTACACAATTTGGACATTATGATTCCAAATATGTAATACATTTTACCAAATTCTGAAGACATAAATTTCAATAATTAATTTAAAAAAACTTCCCGTTGTCAAAACAAATAGCGGGGTTTTTAGAAACAATATTTATGAAACGTTTGGCACTTGTTTATGCCCAATTCCAAAGTGAAATTAATCCCAATGACCATAATTGGATTAAATGGTAAAAATATATTCCAATTAAATTTTAAATCAAATTAAAAAGATAATAAAACCATATTATTAAATTATATGAAAAAGAAGTTTTGATGTAAAATGTAGTATTTTTCACTATTCATTGAAAAATGAACATTGTCAGAAAAATACCAAAAATTATCCCAAAGTAAATTTCTATGTCCCAATCATAGATAATATGTTTATTTTGAAAAATATAGCTTATAAAATTGTCAAAATTTTGATTTAAAAATGGATTTCCATCAAAAGGTAGTAAAACAATCTTTTAAAAATACTAGTGTATTCAATGCTTAAGATTGGATTCATTTGTATTTTAAGCCTCTAAAATTTATTGGTTAAAAGTAAAAACATTTAACAAACATATTTAATCCTTATTTAGATATTTATATTCATTCCCGCCAATACAACGGCTAGGCGTTAACTAATATTTAAAATAATATTATTTTATTATTAGAGTGCAACGTAAGATTTCAAAGGAACTCGTTGTTGCGTATTGGGTAAGACATCGAGTATAGCATCCCCTATAAAGTAATATTAATATTTTATTCACAAATATGGATAAATATAAAGATGTCATATTCTTTATTTACATGGGGTGTTACATCCTTCCCCCTTTTGGCAATTGCGTCCTCGCAATTTTAAAAATGGGCTTGGAAACATCCTTGAAAGTCCCACATCGGAACAATAGTCGGTAAAACAATAACTTTAAAATAAAGAAAGATAAGTACAAAGGTCACCCAAGTTAACCCATAATAGGATTACGGGTATGAAAATATGGACATGGAGGAGAAAACATAGAGTCATGTTCCGATGGAGAGTGATAGAAAACATGTTTAGGAGAATGATAACCACAAGAAAATCACAAAGTTATGATGGGTTAAACGGTATTCGATTCTCCAGTAGGAAATGTTAATAGACAACATTTTTGTTTTAAGTTACTTTTTATTGAGGAATTTATTCATAAGGAAACATAATTACTTATCATGTTGACTTTCAACTTTTATTAGATTTATTACACAAACTCATACTTTCCACAAAAGATGAGTATTTAGGAAGACTTGTTCACATTAAGAGTACCATAATCAACTTCTAGAGAGTCACCTAATCCAAAAAATAGAACTATATACTTCCCATGTCTTTAGACTTTAACCAAAACCAAAACCAAAAAGGTTAGTACAAGATCAGATAATCCAGAAAAGGATAACCCTTTAAAAAGAAAATCTATGCTTAATCTCCAAAATTTTTCCAAAAAAACCCAAAGTTCAACGAGGACCATCCGATAAACAATTTTTCCATAAAATTCTTCAAAGTAAACCAATCTAAGATTGAAACCCAAATATTTTAAGGATTTAGTCACATAGTCTTCCAAGTTAAATCGTTACATTTATCTCCAAACAGCATCAGTTTCTCCTAAAGTCTCGTATTGAAAAGTAATTAACCTAATCACATATCCTCCATGATAGGTTAATCATTTTTATAAATAAATCAAAATAAACTTACTCTTAAGTCATAAAATCATCTAACTAAAAAATAATCAGTCAAACTAACCAGGAACTTCACTTAGTCCAATGGTAGGTGATAAATACTAGTCACACTTTGGTTGTGGGTTCGATTTCCGCAGCTTTTTCCGACGCAACGGGTTGTCACACGGTCTGCGTGTTGTCCATTTTCCCAAACTATATAATTCTCAAAAAAATTCCCAAAACGATATAAAATCTTCAAAAATAAACATAACATATTTCAACCTCAAGTTTATCTCATGCCTTTAATTTTCCGTCATAACATATAATAACCCATAATTATCTCAAAAGTAAGGATCATATAAACCTTAATGGTTACCATTATAATTATTACCTAAAATTCCACATCGATTGGTCATCTCATACATGATGCATTACAGAACATACCATGGTTCAAGTGGTTGATCATGACTCCTTGATAGTTGGTTTAGAACAACCACGAGTTTCCTCATTGAATACCCCATTTCATCTAGTCTCTTAATCAGAGAACCACCACATTTTCCTTCAAACCAATTGTCACTTTGGTGCCTGGTAGATCTAGACATTTACTAAAACTAAAAAGGTCAGTGTGAGTATATCAACATAACCATCATGTACTAATGATTAAGATAAACACTAAGATATACTTACTCATTCACTTTGTCTAAAAACTATGACACTTTCTAAAATCCTAGCCAATATGGTAATGCCACTTATGCTTAAAGAATACCCTAACCTCTAAAGTTATCTAAACTGACCTTTGATACCAAATATAAGGCCCCAACCTTAAACCTTACTTAATCTTGAGTTATTACAAGATTACACATTGAGGCTCTTTTCAGGTTTAGATTTTTAGAGAATTAGATCATGAAACATGCATTACATTCCACATTTAATCAAAGTGGTTACATAAAAGACAGTATTCATTCTTCCCATCAACGGAAACATATTTGAAATAAAACATGGATTCTTTCTTGACACATCCTTGACACTATCATCACATCATGTACCTTTCCATTGACCTGTGAAAAACATTTCAAAAACATGGGATGAGTATAAAAAGCTCAGTAAGGGTTATAAAAATATGGAAAGGAAACATGAGTCCATATATACATAAGAATGAAATCATACTTTACCCATAAAACATAGTAACTTTAACATACCTCATCAAATCATGAATAAATCATAGAAATCATAAGACATAAAAGATAACTTCAGGCATTCGTAACATTCTTACGTATGGAGTAACCCTCTTGGTTACGTTTGGAATACCCACCACAGTATATTCCCTAAATCTCTTTGAAGAAACCTTAACGTTTCACTCCTTTGCATTACCCAATGCATTGAGGATCTATATCGGGCTCACCCACCCTTAGTTTATCACAGAACCACCTGTATTCATAATAATGCCCAAGAACCTCAACATAATCGTATCACATAAAACATGCATAAAGGAAACATAACATTTCCACCTTTTAATCACAAGATATCAATAAAACACATTGATATAAAAACATTTTGAAAACCATTTTCAATAACAAAATAAAAGAAAAGTAAAACATGGTATTTATTTTTCTTTTAAAAAAGAAGTTATGGCTTGTAGAGGAAGTCGAAACTCAAATAATGGTCACAATGGCGGAGAAGTCGTTGTCGCCACATACATACGACAAAAACATTCCCTTTTGTCGTTTAATAAACACTTCGTATAAAAAAGATTCCTTTTGAATAAACTTAAAAGTCAAAGGGGTTTATACACCGTATAAAAGAAGGTTTTGTATAAAACAGAATATGTCTCAATGAAAGGAGATTGAGACGAAGTCCCTTAAAAAGACGGTATCCTTGGTTTAAGGATAAATCAATTACATAATTATGTGTGACAAACGAATACACAAAATATAAGTGGATATTAAGTGTAAAATAATCAAAGGTCATTCACACATATTCAAAGGATGACATATTCAATAACTACATGTTGAACCCAAAGAAATCGAAATTGGGTTAAGAAGTTCCCTTGACAGCCTAACGGCGTCACATCAAAATGAGTTGATGAGAGATAAAAAAAGGGTATCTCATCACTTGGACATAAACTTTAAATCAATAAGGATATATTAGAACATATCCCAACATAAAAATATGTAAATTAAAAGACCCAACAAAATAAGTCTTTTAAAAAGAGGAGGGTGAAAGGTTCCCTTACCGACATGGGTATCTTTCGAAACATACACCTCGTGAAAGAAGGACAATACAACACTGATATAAATAATCATGAAGGAAATTATATTACACAATGAGTTAAATAATGGGCAGTACATACACCACTCAAAAGAAATTATGGCAAATGTAGCATAAATCTCACGGGAATAGAAGTGAGATGGAAAATCCCTTACGAAAACTCGGCAGCCTAACGACGCCACATAAAACTTCCAAAAATGGATTGATGAGATCAAATAGTGTCTCTCATCATATTAACATAAAGTTTAAAGAAAGGGGAATATAAATGAACATCCCCCAACATAACAAAGAGGAGCTTAAAAGAAGTGACATAAAAGAGAGTACTTAAAAAGAAAGAGAGAGGATAGATCTCTTGCGAAAATTCGGCAGCCTAACAGCGCCACTCAAAACATCCAAAATGGATTGACGAGAGAGAAAAGGGTCTCTCATCATATGAAAATAAAAATTAAAGTAAGGGTAATATAAAATTACATCCCAATAACAAGAAATATGATCTTTAAAAGGAATGACAAAAAAGAGTGTACTTAAAAAGAAACAGAGGAGTAGGATCCCTTACCTCAAGTCCAACTTGTCTTGTTCGTTTCTTTATATTCATGAATAATAAACATTGGTCAATTAATAATTTAATAAGTACCTCCTTTAGAGATTATTATTCATTTAATATCACATATTATAATGTTATAATAATAGTTTAATAATGTTAGTTCATATCAGACGTTTTTGCCGATGTTTGGTACATGAGTCAAAAATGAACTTGTTTGAAAAAATATTTCCCATGTAGTTATAAGTAAATAATTTCCAGAATAGTATTAATGATTAAAATATCATATATATCCAGTAAATATTCATTTTATACTATTCCATATCATTTGGAGATAAAAAACAAAAAGCACCGTTCATGGAGACGGTAGGCGGTACGTACGCATGAACGCTACTTTCATTTTTTGTCATATTAATGGAATTAAAACGAAATGATAGAGATATATATATGTTATAATTACATAATGATATCCATAATTTAGATGTAATATATTACATATATATCCATTATATATATGTACTTTTAATATTACATAACATTTTGAGATAAGAAATAAAATGTACCGTTCATGGAGACGGTAAGCCGTACGTACACATGAACGCTACTTCCATTTCTATTTCATATTTAATGGAAATAAAATATAATGATACATAATAGTATTTTAATTCCAGTATGGTATCACATATAATATCATTAAATATATCCTTTATACGTACCACATATGGTATTAACGAATCAAATCACTTTGAGGGGGCAGTAGTCCGCACTTCCTTAAATGAAGATATCTCATATACCCATAATGGAAGCCATAAAGGTATGCCATAAATGAAAAATACAGAATCTTAAGGAAAATATAAACATATTATATATCATATATAAATATAGTGACATTTTAATGGCCACCTTTGAAGGTGTTAAAAGAATGTTGAACAATCATCGTTTCGGGAGGCAGAAATTCGCCATCTACGGAAACAATATGTTCTTTAACCATTATATGTAGGTTTGTGTAAGTGTATCTAGAATACTTCTTATAACAACATCCTAGTATATTTAAGATACTGTATTTGTTACAAAATAAATGAATAACAAGAGTTTAGGGGGTTGGAGAAGCAAAATAAAATAAAAGGTCACAAGTGAAGACATTACCTTAAAATCGGGTAACTCTCTTTGGTTTGAGCTCAAAGGCTTACTTGGGAAGACTTCTGCCCAAATTGAGGCTTCAAGGAGTTATAGAGGGATGTGGAGAGACAAAATGGGAAGCGGTTGGCCGAGCCAAAGGCTTTGTAAGTGTGGCTAAGGTGGTAGAGGTGGGGGCCTTTTATAAAAGGAGAGGAGGGGCACTCTTGGAAAGGTATAAAATGTAACTTTATTTTCAAATGAGTTTCGGATTTTAATGGTCCCAAATTGATGTATTTCTGGGATAAGGTGATAAGGGTTCTAAATCCACTCATCCAATAGGTTTTGGACATGTTTAGGTCTTAGAAATTACATTATCATTCCATTTTATTTTAATCGTTAAATAAAGAGGTCATCGCTGCATCATCATGATGTCATAAATAATTTAATTTATTTAATGTCTAAAAATAATAAAAAGATACTATGATGTAGAATATCTTTGTATCTTTCCAAATAATATTTATAGTCCAAATGATAATTTATTTAGACAAAATTAAAAATATTTTACTTAGGTGATACATTCTTTGTTACATTTAACATTCTTTAAAAATGAAAAGATAAAAAGTCACTTTCTCACAAAAGTGATTCCATGGGGCCCCCATGTTTGCCACAAGGAATACCATGGTCGAACATGAGACAACCAGTAGCATTAGGACACATGTTGTGGTCATTTTGTATTATTATTATATTATCTTATTATCTTTAACTACCTGATTACTCATTAATCAAGATAATTAAAGATAATTACCGTCGTTACTATTCATAATGTCCAAAAACAAAAGAGTCTTAATTACATAATTTGGAAATTCTGATTACAAATATGTAATCCATTTTACCAAATTCCAAACACATAAATTGAAATAATTAATTTAAAAAAAACTTCCCGTTGTCAAAACAAATAGCGGGTTTTTTAGAAACAATATTTATGAAAAGTTTGGCACTTGTTTATGCCCAATTCCAAAGTGAAATTAATCTCAATGACCATAATTGGATTAAATGGTAAAAATATATTCCAATTAAATTTTAAAAAAAATTAAAAAGATAATATATCTATATAATTAAATTATAGGAAAAAGCATTTTTGATGTAAAATGCAGTATTTTTCACTATTCATTGAAAAATGAACATTGTCAGAAAAATACCAAAAATTAACCCAAGGTAAATTTCTATGTCCCAATCATAAATAATATGTTTATTTTGAAAAATATATCTTATAAAATTGTCAAAAGTTTTATTTAAAAATGATTTTCCATCAAAAGGTAGTAAAACAATCTTTTAAAAATACTAGTGTATTCAATGCTTAAGATTGGATTCATTTGTATTTTAAGCCTCTAAAATTTATTCGTTAAAAGTAAAAACATTTAAGAAACATATTTAATCCTAATTTAGTTATTTATATTCATTCTCACCAATAAAACGGCTAGGCGTTAACTAAAATTTAAAATAATATTGTTTTATTATTAGAGTGCAACGTAAGATTTCAAAGGAACTCGTTGTTGCGTATTGGGTAAGCCATTGAGCATAGCATCCCCTTTAAAGTAATATTAATATTTTATTCACAAATAAGGATAAATATAAAGATGTCCTATTCTTTATTTACCTGGGGTGTTACACATAATACTCTATAATTACCATTTTTTAGGGATAACTCAAAGTCGTACTATAAGGGGATATTATAATTTGATTGTTAATGTTAAATAAATTGAAGAATCAATGAATTAATGATAAATGGATATTTCATTTATCAAAATATTGTGACTTGTTTAAATCCATAACAACCAATATCATGTGTTTCTTATACCTATATATTCTATATAGAACTCATGCCATTATTATTATAGTGGTTTTTCCAAAGAATCTTATATAGTATCCTTTGAATTAGATAAATTTATATTTACATTTACCATCTAAATTATAAATTATATGAGATGTTATTTTCATAGGATTTTTTCAGTCCTTTGTAAAGATTCTAGATCATTATACAATTAAAATAACCCATTGTTTTCAAAATATAGATCAATTTCTCCCTCAATTATAGGAATAACTCTATGCTCAATAATGAACATCTTGATCAAAAAAACTACAATTACCCCATATTATGTACTGATTTACCCTCTATTATTTTCGAGTCATATATGGTGGCAAGTTCGGAAGTTCTATAACTAATTTTTCCATTTTTAGGAAAAAACTATATTTGGATTGGAAATCATCTTTTTCATATTAAGAGGTAACACCTCTTTAACCCTTTTCACAATTCTCATCCCCTCATTTAGAGACCAAGAATATAATCTTATTCCATATTAATTACTTAATAATTTTATTGATATAAGTCTATTGAATCTCACTAGAATGGGATTTGTGTATTCAAGTTATGTAAAATGTATAGAGATATTAGTTTGAGTACATAACTTGACATAAATGATAGATACTATGCGGAAAAATAAAAACTTTTATCTACATTTTCAAATGACTCATAAGAATCTAATTTATTTATATATTTTTCACATGAAAAAATAATAAATAATACATCGTAGAATTATCCATAATAAAACTATTTAACAATTTACTAATATATGGGTTCTAAAAAAATCCATGAATCTATTTAGATATATCTCTATAGATCATCATACTTGGTATGTATGTTACATAAACCATGGTATTCATTGAGAATCATTTTCCTCGAAACATCATCATAGAGTAAATATTAGGGATATCATTTTGAATAAAAATTATTTCATCTAAATAAAATATCAAAACACTACTATTCAACCATTAACCCAAACATATATACACGAATCATTCTAATGTTAATAAAAAAATTTTATTGCACTTCCAAATCATATTTTCCAACTCAATAAGCCTACATCAATTCATTAATATACCATTGTAAGTATAATACCTTACAAGACTCATTTGAAACATGATAACCTTTAGGATGTATCATATTCATTTCCTCAAGTAAACTCCCACTCAGGAAAGTTGTTTTGACATCCATATGTTTTATCTCAGAACTTTAATGTGAAAATATGTCTAGAAAAATCCATATGGACGTTATTATTTCTACAGGTGAAGAGGTTTCATCATAGTCAATACAATGATTTTTTTTGAACATTATCAACCATTTAATATTTATAGTTAAATACTCTACCATTATTTACAATTTAATTATATAAAACCCACTCACACCTCATTGGTATTAACCCTTCATGTTTATTGACCATGTTCTAAACACCGTTTATGTACATGAAGTACATCTCATATTCCACAGAAATTTAACCATTTTATTGGATCATAAATCTCAATTTATTCCAAGTAGCTAGTAGATTTACCACCTATAATAATTAATCCCTAATTATTAGTCATAAAAAATATATATCACTTATGTTGTCTATTAACCCATCCAGTCCTTCAAGAATTTTGTCTCACTTGAGTTGGATATTATTTTTTGAAACATTGTGAAAGCTTCCCAACTTCAATCCCAGGAAGACTTCCCTTTTTTGTATTTATGTTCTCCATGTAAAAATTTACTCCCACTGATTCCTTGAATTATATAAACCTTCTCAATAAATATATCATTTTAACCCAAAAACACACTATTTTAAATATCGTATTATAAAAATGTTTGACTCGTCATGTGTTAATCATGTTTTAATGATCACAAATCCTTTATATTTTATAAATGTGGTTAACCATATCTAATCAATCAAAAATCATGTGTATAGATGATTTGTATCTTCAGGCCTTAAATTATTATTGTAAACTATTTTTTTGTAATGAAATTCACCTTTGAATGAGTAAGTTTAATTTATTCTATGAATGTCACTTTTTATGTCCGTGTACAGATTTTTGGCTATGTTTGAGAAACTGTGAGTCTGCCTACTATTATGTTTTTCTGGAAAAGGAACAAGACACCATGACCCAGACATCATGAAATGAAACCGTGACCCAGACACTGTGACCCAGACATTGTGACCAGACATATTGACTATCCAAACACCGTGACCCGACACTGCTATCAAACACCACATCATTGCTACATGTTCCTGATCTCAATAAAAATATGCCATCAAAACTGTCTCACTAGTCAAAGGCAAAGAAGGAGAGGCTATTTCAAGGAGGCACCGTTTCATGGAGACAATGTTTCTTGATAGACTGTGACAATGTACCTTATTCTATTTTTTCATTTTTTTTTATTAAATTTATAATGGTCATATTTTATATTTTTTAATGCACTGACATAATTAATGTTTCTTTGTAGACATGTCACCTAATAGTATGGGGTACTAATTATAGAATACATGCATCCTATCAGCTTCAAAACATGCATTCAATGAATAAAAAGAATAGTGTCTCTATAAGAATAGGGAGATAATATTGACATTAGAGAAATAAGTGTACAGTATAAAGAAGATGAATGAGAATTGTTGAATAAAGAACCGACCCATGAAACCTGAAACATCTGAAAAAAATAGGAAGCATACTTGAATCCTAGAGTTGAGAACATTTTTTCACTATCAATTGCACATAGAACATGATCCAAATCTAGGTGACTTGCGATACTCTATTTTTTACAAGAGGAAAAAATTTCTACATCTTCTTCTACCTAGAAGTCCAGAGTTTCTTAGAGTAACACTCAGAGCACTTCTAACCTTATCTAAACATTTTTTCTCTATTGTGTATTATTTTTATCTTTCAAGAAGTGTGTTTTTGTTTTTATAAAGAACGCTGACTGTCTCTTGAATTAAACTGAAGGATACAAGATATATTTTCTCATAAATCTATTTAAACATGTTTATTCCCATGAATTAGTGTTCAAGGGGTCCCTATGTGACATGGTAGTTCTTACCCATGAATAACTATGGAAGAGGTCATGTGACCTGGATAGTCTTTTGTAGTGTTGTTAAACCCAATCTAGGGTGTAGATCATGATTATTTATATAAAATTCTTGGTGGAATGTGATCAGCAAGTGGAGTTGATTAGGTCTCGGCTTGAGACTGAACCTCTTGTTTCAAATCATATGTGTTGTTTAATTTAGTATTATCTATTTTAATGAATAATTATGAAATCATTAAATTTAGCGTGATAGGTAATCTCGGAAATAAGATATAATGGTTTTTCCTTGATAGAATAGATTCAAAAATAATTCTCATAACTGATATTAATATTATTGAGAACTAATCAGTCTTGTGAGAGGTTATTTAAAAAGTCAAAATTTTATAACTGTATAACTTTTATTAACTGGGTTGTATTTAAAATTATTAGGGAACCTTTTTAAGAATAGAATTTGAACAGAAATTTTTATAGATACTCAATTCACCCCCCTCTTAAGTACTCTACTCCGACCAACATTAGGTATCATAAGATTGTTTGTTATTCCTCTTAAGACTCTGTTTTTGACCCTATTCAACAGGAATTTTGACTATACGTTAAAGATCATTAAATTTTTTTTCATTTTAAATTTCAACCTCTTTCAAAGTATTTATTTATTATGTATAATAGATTGGATGGGGTCGCAAAAAATTGACCACAATTATTTAATGGAACCAATTATTCTCAACGTTAAATTATAATGAAAATGAATTTAGAATGTATGAGTTTTGAAATCTGATATTCAATTATAGCTGAATATAAGGTTCCTTCTATTGATAGAATCACATGGGATGACCCAACTAAAACTTCATATAATAACAATTATAAATCCATGAATTATTTATATTCCACTTTAGGAGATGAGGAATTTAACAATATCTCTACAACTAAAACTACCCACGAAATTTGGGATACCTTGTTTGTTTCACTTGAAGGAACTTCTAGTATGAATGAAATGAGACTTAATAGTTATACTATTAAATATGATAACATTAAAATGAAACCTCATGAGCCTATTTCTGACATGTATCTCGGGTTCAATAAAATTTTCTACCAAATTATTTCTGTTGGATTAGAATTCATTGCCAAAGAAAAAATCATGGGGACTCTTAGATAACTACATGACAAATGGTGAGGAACCAGTCTCTATTAGGGATTATTACGACATTATCATGATGAATCTAAGAGAACTCATTGGAAATATAACAATGTATGTAGAGGAGATGAAATTCAACAAGGAAGAGGATGATGAACCCAAAAAAACATGTTATATTTAAGACCACTACTTACAAACACAGAGAGAATAGAAAATTGGATGTTTCTGTAGAATTTTCTAGTATTGAACAATCATCACCTAATAATAATGAGTTTATGTATCAATTAGACAAAGAATTAAGATATTTTACAAGAAGAAGAATTTTTTTAGAAATCCTAACTTCAAGGGAAAATATGGTCAAAAAGGATGTTGGATGAAAGATTGCAAACAAAGTGACAAGTCTAATGAGATTGTCTACTACGAATGTAAGATACATGGACATATCAAGGCTGACTATCCCAATCTCAAGTACCCAAAAAAAGATGAGGAAAAAGATATAATGTATAAAAAGGAAATGAATGAAACATGGGGTGCTTCTTGAGGACATTTCAAGTGACTTATAATCTCCAGATGAAGAAATAGATAAAAAATCCAAATTGTTTTTTTGACAAATACATCTTAGGTAACACTGGAATCTCTTGTACACAATTCATATTAGTATAGAGATGATAGTGACTCTAAAAATTTGCCTAGTGAATAAAATTTTGAGTAGTGTATTATGAATGAAGAGACATGAAATGAACTAAAACACATAAACAATTCATTGAATAAACAACATGCTCTTACCTAAGCTGTTAAAACTGAACTCACTATAGAAAGGGAGAAAAATGATCAATGACTCAAAGAGAACAATGAACTAAAACTATATGATGAGAAATTTAAAAAATATCATGAAAGGATTACTAATTTTTAAGATACCTTGTTACAAATTCAAGGTAAACATATTGCTCATAAATATACTACTGGCATTGGCTATCAATCTGGTAAAAGAAATTTTAGAAGAACTAATTTTGTTTCTATGTCTAGGACATACAACTTGGTTCCTTGTTCTGGAAAAAATTCACCTAGTTCAAGTTATGATACACTCTCTATTGTTTTAAGATTTTATAGAACAAATAGAGTTTATTTTTCAAATACATTACATAATGCTTATAGGTATCCTATGAACAATATATGGGTTCCAAAAACACAAGTCACTAATATTACTAGACCCAAACAAAAATGGGTACCGAAATATATTTTTATTTGATTACTTTATAGGAAATATGGTTAAAGAGCTCATGTAAAAGATTATGGTACTTAGACCATGGGTGTTCCAGACAAATGACATGGGACTATTCAAGATTCATGAATTTAATAACAATTGATGGTGTACACGTCACCTTAGGTTAAAATGCCAAAGGAAATATTATTGGCCTTGGATAAATTGGTAACTCTAATTCATTTTTAATTTCCAAAGTACTTTTTCATGATATATTGAAATATAATCTTCTTATTATTTCAAAATTTTGTGATGATATATTTCAGGTTAAATTTTAAAATGATGCTCGAAATGTTTTCAATTATAAAAATGAATTTTGTATTTTATTCTTTATGAAATGAAAATGTATTTTCTGTTAACATAGACTCTCTAGTTTGTCAAAATTCTCCATGTTTATGTGTATTTCACAAAGAGTCCTGGATTTGGCATAGGAGACAAGGACAATGTAATATTCACTCTCTTAGAAGGTTAACTAGAGAAATATTAGTCAAAGATCTACCCAAACATGAGTTTCTAAATGATAATGTGTGTAATCCTTTTCAAAAGGTAATGCAACACAAAATTTACATCAAACCAAAAAACATAAGTGTCAACATCTCAACTTCTCAAATTGGATCACTTGGATTTTTTTGGACCATCTAGAGTTTGTAGATTAAATGGGAAGCACTATGATTATTTTCTTGTAAATGAATTTTATAGATATACTTGGATGTTATTTTTGTCTCACAAAAGTGAAGCCTTATCTCATTTTACCAAATATGCCAAAACTGTGGTAAATCATAGGGGACATAGAATTATATCCTTAGGAAGTGATCAGGGTCGTGTGTTTAAAATCAAGAGTTTGAATCTTTTGGCTCACAAAATGGCTAGTCTTAATTTCTCTACCCCTAGAACACCTCAACGGAATGAAGTTATGGAATGACGAAATAGAACCCTCCAAGAGATTTATAGATCCATTCTTAGTGAGTATGACTTACGTATTTTTTTTGGGCTGATGCTATAAATAAAACATCCTATATTATCAATAGAGTGTTGATTAGACATATTATTAAAAGAGCTCCATATGAGTTATGGAACAATAGAAAACCTAGAGTAAGCTACATCGATGTTTTTGGTAGCGAAGTCTATATCCATAATACTAAGGATAATATTGAAAAAATTTCATCCAAGAGTTATGTAGGAATATTTTTAGGATATTAAATCTCCTGTAAATCCTATAGAGTTTTTCATCAAAAGAACTGAATGTGTCGATGAATCTGTCCACATCAAATTTGTTAAAATAGATCCACATGAGCCTAAAACCACTCTACAGAACCTGGAGGATGATGTATAAAATCTGTACATTAATTAAAAATCCTCTAACCATCCTGTGAGTGAATCTGTGAAAACATCTAGTTCTGTAAATTATTTGGATTCAAGTAACAATGAACCCAAACCTATTGAAGAACCTAAAATAACTAGTCCTTATTTTTCTAGACCTATTATAAATCTTATAAACTGTTATTTAGATGAATTTTTAGGAGAATTCTATAATGTAACTCAATCTAGAGGTTCTCTTAGAAATCAGGTTGAACTTCATGTTTTCTTGTCACAACATGAACAAAATCCTTAATGATGCTATCAATAATGAATTTTTGGTAATGTCTATGCAATAAAAACTTATTCTGTTTGAAAGGAACAATGTTTGGAATGTTGTTGATAGACCCAAAGACACATTCACCATAGGTAATAAATGGGTGTTTTGAAATACTATAGATAAAGATGGTAATATAGATAGAAATAATTCTAGATTGGTTTCACAAGGCTATAGTCATGATGAACGAATTGACTATGATGATACATTTTCACTAGTAGGTAGACTTGAATCCATCAGAATTCTACTTGATTATGCTATACATTGTAATTTCAAATTATATAAAATAGATGTTAAAAGAACATTTGTAAATGGGTATATAACTAAGGATGAATCTTTTGAGCTTACCCTGTTTATACAAATCCACATTTTCCAAATCATATTTTTAAATTATAAAAAATATTTATAAGGTTAAAAACAAGATCCTGGTGCCTGGTTTGATAGATTAAATACTTTTATTATTTCCAATGGTTTTTAAAAAGGAATATATGATCCTACCCTATTTTTTAAATGAGTTTCCAATAAGGTTTTATTAGTTTAGATCTATGGATATGGCATTATCATTGGATTCTAAAAAAATTATTTATATTGAATTTTCTAAAATGATGCAAAACAAATTTGAAAAATGATTAATGGGTAAACTAAATTTATTTCTTGGATTTCAAATCATTCAAATATTGATGTTATTATATTAAATAAAAGAATATATTCTAGATATCTTCTAAAATGTTTTGGTTTGGACAATAATAAAACCAGTGACACTCCAATGAGTACTACTTGTAGGTAGGATCTTGATGATGATGGAAAATCTGTTGATCAAACCACTTATAGTGGACTGACTTGAATCTTACTCAACGTAACTACTAGATGGCCTGAAATTATGTTTAGTGTATGTATGTGTGCTCATATTCAAAGAAATCTTTAGGAATCTCATTTAAATGCTGTTAAAAGAATATTCAAATACCTCAAGCATTCACCCAATCTAGGACTATTCTATCCCAAAAGGAAATAATTTGTGTTAGTGAGTTATTATGATGGTGAATTTGGTGGTTTTAAGTTAGATAAATAACCTCTTGAACATGTAACTTTTTTGGCAAGTCACTAGTATCATGGTGTAGTAAGAAACAAAATTCTGTTTCATTATCTAATGCAGAAGATGAATACATAGTTGCTGGTAGTTGTGCACAAATTTTGTTAATTAAACACACATTACAAAATTAGGGATATCAATTAAGACATTTACTTATAAATTGTTACAATAAAAGTTCTATTAACATCTCAAAAAAAATCCTTCTTCAAACTCATGGTAAAAAAAGACTGATGTGAGACTTCATTTTTTGAGAGATCATTATCAAAAATGGGACATCACTTTTGAATTAATTGGAACTGAATATTAGCTCGCTGATATGTTAAACAAACCACTAAATTCTAAAATAATAGATTACATCATACATGTATTGGGAATGACAAATCATAAATAGTAAATACAAGGATTCACAGCTTACTGCATGAATGTTTACAGTTTCACCAGTCATTATATTAAGATAACCTTCACATGTTCTATAGTCATAATGTCTTAAAAGTTATTGTTTCATGTTTATAGTCTCATAGTTACTTTCTATCTCTCTCTGTTCCTATCTTGTACTTACTCTCCCAAAGAATATGGTCACATAACTTATAAATCACAATGTTACTGTCTCACCATGAAAACCTGCTATGGTCTCACTGTGAAAGTCAGTTCCAGTCTCACTATGAAAATTAGTTACCATCTCACCGTAAAGACTCTTTATTATTTTATTTAAATATTATAACCCATATCTTGAAAATTAATTATTTTACCCATTTACTTTCCTGAGTTTTTGATCCGGCGATGACTGATATCCCTAAATGATAAAATTAAATAAGTCTCACTCCTTTCATCACTCGATAACTCTTCTCTCAAACAATAACCCATCCCTCAATAGTTCAGTTTTCTCTCTATCTCTCCCAAGCCTTAATTGAATTCACATAATGAAATACCCATCATTGTCAACTCCGGTAGAAGCACAATTCAAAGAAGAAGTTATAAATTGCGATGAAGATAGCACCCAAAGCTCCTCTGAATATGAATCTGGTAGAAATAATAGTGGTACCTAAAAAGAAGATATTCCATAAGTGGATTCTGTCATGTATTTCGTTGGTATTGAAAGTACATAGAGAGCACAAATTTATAGATAGGTTCAAAAATTAAGATATGCCTATTTACCTGATATTTCTTGCACAGTTTTACAAGTATGTTCAATTATCTTTTGATACAAAAGCTGGTTATGTTTTACGAAGTTGGATCAACGGCCAATGTTGTACCTTTTCTTCCAGGTTATGGGATACATGCCTTAAGATACCTCCTGAGGGTATTTTCGAGGAATATCAAAGAGTTCCACCTCTTCCAAGTGAGTTATTTGTTTTGGAATAATCATCATGAAGTTTAACTGGGAATTAAACAAAGCCAAGAGTCATATCTACTGAGTTAGATGGTAAAAACAAACTTCTGTTTAAATATGTTTAGAATCTTATTATCCCCAAAAATGGTGATTTTTCAACACACAAGTATCAGTATTTATTCTTGATACATCTTATAAAAAATGGACATTAGGTTAACATATGAAAATATGTTATCCTTCATATGTGTGAGTTGATCAGGACAACCTCCCAGTTAACCTCCCTCTTCTATTCAAGGATTATCTTAGCTATTCTTCATTCCAAAGGGATGGTTGGAGAAGATGAAGAATCTATTAATGATTATGAATTTTTTCTTTCAAAAGATACAGTAAATATAAGGAAAATTATATGGAATCTATAGAGAAAAGTATATATGGAAGATAATGAAATGGGTTATGAAAAGTATAAATTGTTGGAACACTACACAAGACCTAAGGATATTTCTAATCTTGGTTTGGAAACAGATTATATTTTTGAGTATTATGATGTGGAAAAATAGGAAGAGGCTATTGTACCTTCAACAAAAAATGTTCTAGTTGAGGAAGATAGTGAATCTTATCTTGAAGTCTTAATTGAGAAGGAAATGAATGTTCTTGAAGAAGTTACTGATTTTCAAGAACAATGTTCTACTAGGGAAGAATCTATTACTAAGGTAAATGAAAATTATTTTTTAGAAGAGAACATAGAAGAAGATATTTCTATTGTTCAAGAAGAATCTCTTGAGGAACTCCCACATGAAAAATATATTCATGAAATTATTCTATCTGTTGAAGAGAGAATGGAGAATACATTTTAATTGGCTAGAATGGAAATTAGTGATGATATTAGGGTTGAAATCATGGAAATAGATAACAGATATGAATCTCTTATTCCTGAGAAGGATTCCCTTCTTGAGGGGGAGCATCACCCAATCTTGAACCTATTGAAGTCCTTAATCCTGTTGATCCAAGCTTAGTGGATACATGATATAATATTTCTAGTTATTTTGATGTGACTAATTCCCAATAAGTCACTATTAAAGGTATTGATATATCTAGTATGTTTCAATTGAGACCGACATCTTATCTTGAAACTATTTCTACAAAGGAAAATGAGCCTGCCATAACTTATATCCTAGAACCTTCACAAGAACCTCCAAACATGGTGAATAAGGATAATCTGAAAGCATTTAGAGCTACCCTATTAACTAGAGTTAATAAAATAATGAATACCCTACTAGATTATATAACCAATTTGAGTGAAATAGAAGCTTCCCTATTGTTGGAAAAGATCATATGTAAGATTCCTCCCATGATGCTTCATGAGATTCAAGAGGTTGGAGTTGATAAAAAACAACTTAGTGATGAAGTAAAGACTATTAGAGTTATGATTTGTGATATCCATAGAGTGATGAACTCAAGATCAGAACCTATTTCTCATCTTATTGATGATATTGTTAGTTCATATACACTTGAAGTATCCTACTTGATTCATCCTAATCTAACCTCCTTGGCCGAAAAGGTAGCTGAAAAAAATGGGAATATTTTTCATGAGATACATGAACTTTTGATTGGTCTTAACAAGTTAACTGATGAATATAAGGGTTGTCTCTAGGAAGTTTTAAGTCAATTAAAATAACTTTCTTTGGTTGTTACTAATTCTTGTACGTTTGAACAACTATCTTAACTGTCTTTGGACAATGATATACTCAGAATAGTTGTCAAAGAATAACTTCAATTCGGGCTCTGTGTATTTGATAAGGATTCTCTATCTTATGTTGTCATGAACAGTGACATAGATCTTGATTTTGTGAGAATTCATTTATGGATTTCCAATGATGCTCACCAAGAAATTTATTAAAAGGTGGATTTCTACTTCAACCAGATCTCCTATATGAATTACATGACCAACCAATTCATGTAACTTGTAGAGAATCTAATAATTCTTCATGTCACTCTAGATTTTAAAACACATGTCCATATTATCAATGATGTCACTCCATAGTTGGATATGTTATGGAGAAAAGGATGTATTTAAGAAATCCATGCAGTATGGTTGTGATATCATTGCTGACTTCATCAATATTTTGTGGCATTTTATTTAGGTCTAGAGTACTTCCATTGTCACTCCTGCAGATTCACCCCTGAGAACGAGTTTTCCTACCTTTTCATCCTTTTCTATTACATCTACATATATCTATATCTCCCAGGCTCTAAGTCAGATCAGACAGGTTATCCTTAATCAATAATTGGCTCGGTATTTCAATAAACCTACCTTGGCAACTTCAGTTTTTGAAGGAATACCTCTACCATCAATGTCAACTAGTTCACTCTCTTATTTCATTTCAACCTCCACTCATATGGCTTCCTCTTATGATGGTTCTGCCAAGGGAAATGAGAAGACAAGCCAGTGCTAAAGAAAAGTGACTACTATATTTTGATAGGGATGATTTTTTTATTCTTGTTACATAATGTTTGTAATGATGCTTTTTATCCATCTAATGCATTGTGAACATTTATGATCTATTTAGTATTTACTCTTTTTGATATTCCAAAAAGGGGGATAAATATGTATTCTATATGCACACTAAAGAAGAGACACATTACCCTAGAATAGATCTCTCACTCACCTGATTTTTGATCATCAAAAAGGGGGAGATTGTTGGACTCATCATGTGTTAATCACGTTTTAATAATAAAAAATCCTACAAATTTTGTAATTATTTTTAATCTTGTTTAATCAATCTAAAATCATGTGTACAGATCATTAGTCTCTTCATGCCTTAAATAATTATTTTGAACTATTATGTTTATAGTGAAATTCTCTTGTGAATGATCAGGTTTAATTAATTCTATGAATATCACTGTTTATGTCTGTGTATTGATGTTTGGATAAGTCTTAAAAACCATGAGTCAACCATCAGTTATGTTTTTATGGAAAAGGGCCTAGAAACCATGAACCAGAGACCATGACCCAGACATTGTTACCCAACCACTGTGACCCAGACACCGTGACTCAGATACTGTGACTAGAAACTATGACCCAAACCCCATGACTAGACACCGTGACCCAGACCACGTGACCCAGACACTGTTACCAGAAACAGTGACCATATAGACACTGTGAGCATCCAAACACGGTGAATAGACATAGTGATCAAACACAACATCTATGCTACCAGTTCCTGATCTCTATACAAACATGCCAACACAACCGTCTCACCACTCAAAATAAAATAAATCGACTACGTTTCGTGGAGATACCTTTCCAAGGAGACACCATTTCATTGAGACAATATTTCCAGACAGACTGTGACACTGTTTATTAATCTATTTTGACGTTTCTAAATTTAATTTCTATTGATCATATTTGAAACTTTTAAATGTACTACCATAATTAATGCTTCTCTGTAGATATGTCACCTGATAGTACGGGGTATGTGGTGCAGAATACATGCATCCTGTCGGCTCCAACACATGCATTCTATGAATAAAAAGAACATTGTGTCCCAAATAAAAGGGTGAAAATAGTGAGAACAGTGAAACAAGTGTTCATGATAATAAAAAATCACACAAATTATTGAAATTAAAATTGACACATGCAACTCGACACTACTTAAGAGTAAATGAAGCATACTCGAATCCTAGAGTTGAGAATATTTTCGCACTATCAACTCCATGAAGAACATGAGACAGATCTGGCTGAATTGTGAGAAATTGTTTTCTGCAAAAGGACTCAATTTATGAATCCCGTTTATCCTAGTAGTCTAGAGTTAGGTAGAAAAAAACTCAGAGCACTTATAACCTTATCTCATAATTTTTTCTCTATTGTGTATTATTTTTTTATTTCGAGTATTGTGTTTTTGTTGGTATAAAAACACACATCTTGTCTTTATAATTAAATTAAAGGATACAAGTTATCCTTTCTCATACACCTTTTTACACATGTGTACATCCACAGATAAGTGTGTGAGAGGTCCCTGTGTGACCAAGTAGTTCTTACACACAAAGAACTGTGGAAGTGGTCATGTGGCCTGGGCAGTACTATGTACTGTTGTTAACCACAATCCAAGTTTTGGATCAAGTTTATTTATATAAACTGTATGGTGGCAGGTGATCACCACTTGAGTGGATTAGGTCTTAGAATGTGACTAAAAACTTGTTTTAAATCTACTGTACTGTTTAATTTTGTTTGTGACATTTTTATGAATAATTTAGAAATCACTAAATTTACATTATTAGTTAATCTTGGGAAGAAGTTATAATTGTCTTTCATTATTAGAATAGCTTCAAAAGTAATGTTAATAACTAATATTAAGAATACTATGAATTACTCAATCTTCTAAGAAGTTATTTAAATAGTCAAACATTCATAACTGTACTATGTTGATTAACTGGTTTGTATTCAAATTTGTTGAAGATCATTTTTATGAATATAATTTGA
The DNA here is from genome assembly GCA_963277665.1 of Viscum album. Classification (NCBI taxonomy): domain Eukaryota; kingdom Viridiplantae; phylum Streptophyta; class Magnoliopsida; order Santalales; family Viscaceae; genus Viscum; species Viscum album. The sequence goes on from OY728166.1 coordinate 397,436,088, forward strand.
AGAAAATTTTTATAGATACTCAATTCACCCCCCTCTCGAGTACTATACTCTGACAAAAAAAAATCAAATATTTTCTTTAGCTTAAATAAAAAATAAAAAATTATCTGATATGGGGATAAAATTATAAGAATAAAAATATAATACAAGTGTTTTGAAACCCGAAATTATCATAAATGATATTTTGGGGGTTTTCCAAGTATATATCTAATATATTTAATTTAGGTCTACCTTAGATGGGGATTCTATTTACAAAAAAGAAGCAGTCTCTAGATCATAACCCCAATATGATATAGAATGGTCACATAGAATCATCATTGATTGAACCATTTCTAATAGCTATTGGTTTTCCCTTTATACACACTACTCTAGTGAAGTGTTCCCAGAGGAGTTCATTATAAAACTATTCAATAATCTCTCATATGGTTAGTGAATTCCATTATTTATTATTCCACACCCCGACCAGATCAATAAATATTAATAAAAACATTTATTTTATTATATACATCAATATGAAACTATTAAAACATTTTAATGTTTTATACTTTTGTTTAAACAAATTTACATAACCATATGAAAAAAATTACCTGATAAAACAAAATGTTCTAAAAACCATCACTTAATGATATACATGTCAGTAAAAAAACATCACTATGCATAAGATTCTACAAACCACTTTTCAATCCACCATTTCTCAAAAAATCTTCTTTGGTTACTTTCCTAATAAATAATATTTTCATGTATCAAAAATCCATAATTGAATTTTTCCCACAATCCTTCTCCATTGAGTCTTTGAACATGTTTCCCATTTATGTGTATAATGGGACGATACCAATGGTGGGTGGGATTAAAATCAAATCTAACATTATTATTATGAATTATATATATAGTATTATTATTACATCCCAGATATATGATGTATTTTTTTTAATTTCAAAAAATACTTTAAATACAGTAGAATTCAAAATTTAAGAACAAAACCAAGATTACATTAATTTAATTTCACAAAACTATAATATAAAACCACGGATAATTCATCAATCTAACAATAAGCTATAGAAACACAATTGGAACACATCCTTTCAACCAATAAGGGTGATTATGTATATGAATTTCATGCAATCATCCATAATTATAAAATTGATAATATGAAACATTGAAAACAATACTATGAACAAATGGAATGTAAAGAAACATTATGGTAGAAAGAAATAATATTTGAGGAATTTTTATGGTTTTTTAATATCCTTAGACAAAGTTACATAGAAAAAATTTTATTTGTGACCATTGGAAAAATAAAACCATTGTAGTTTTATTATCCATTAAGTGGCCTAAAAACATATAATGAATTTAAAAAGGTAAAACAAAATATTATAATATTTGAAATGATATCACTTAATAAAAATGAATTAATTGTAATTTATGATTCTAAATATATATTTAAGAAAATATTAAATTTAAAGTATATATGTAAATAATTAGTGTCAAAAAATAATATTAAGAATAGTGAAATAAATAAACATGTAGAATTTTATAATTAATCTTATGGAAATGATTATAAAAAACAAACAATAATAAGTGAAACAATGTTACTTTGATATTTTTTTAACTTTATCCTTATTTAAAAAATATTTATGTTGAATATAAATTATAGGATAGTTTCAATTAATTAGTTTCAACTAATAAGAAAAATAATAGTAATATTGATTTAATTTTAGAATGGTATAAGTAACCAAATAATTATAATTAAAAAAATAAACATGAATAATAAAAACTATGTTACATTAATATATTGTATACTTTTACCTTGGTTAGAAACTTTTTATTTTTTTAAACAACTTTTGTACTCACCCACAACCAAAGGCCCACCGTATAACCACTTCTTAGGTGGGAACTGTCTATGACTTCAGTGAGTTTGGGTACCCAGGTGTTTTATAATCCAACATAATCGAGCATATCGCCCATAATGTTCAATCACAGTACTCTGTCTAGGGACCACTAAATTGGTGCATACTATGGGACAATAAACTACACTGGCCTATGTGTAAGGATATTTTTCATGTGTGCTTGTGTTTTAGGAAGGGAAGAATCTAATTATATAATATAAAGCCCTCCAAAACTCTCCATGTTTTGATGTGGGATGGGTTTTTTACCAGGAGATCTGATATGATATGTTGATTGATGATCTGACTCATCTCAACCATCCACCCTATTTTTGATCATTATCTTCATTGATCCTCTTTCCTCCATTTATGAAATAGTAGACCTCAATTGACAATGATCCACATTATCTCCACCATTAAGGTCTCCTTCGACTCATGTACCTAACCCAATTATGAGTATCCTAAATATAAAATATAAAATTTTAATGGTTTAAACCAAATTCTAAACTGAGACTATGATAATACATTTTTAATTTTTTCCCTGCCACTACTTCGAAAAGATGATATATATTTGTATATATATCCTATTAGGCCACATAATCAGAATCCTAAAATCATAATGAACCCCTGTTGTTCACTCAACCTTAACTAATTCTCAATTTTGATTTAATTTTTTAAAATTAAAAACAATAATATATATGTATATATAACTAGGTAAAAAAACACTTGGGTGGGTAAAACGGACCCCAAATACATTTTGATAAAAAATAAACACATATTATTTCATTCCATGAATGATTGATATAAATAAAATATACCATTATTCTATATAAAACCTTTTGTTTATCACACCATGAATACTACACCCTTTCCTCAAAATTATTCCCCCATTCTTTCATTATGTGTCCCGAAACCAACAACATTGGATTCAACCTCATTTATAGAAAGGGAAATATTTTAATATAAATCTATATATATTTAAATATGTTTTTCAATGTTTTTTAATATATGGATGATAAAACATGAATTTTTTTTATGAAGTCCACGTTTTAGAAAGTAGTATTTAATTTAGTTTCAAAAATTTATTTTAATAATAATCCTTCTAAGGGAAGCATTTGAAATACAATGATATATTTATTTATCAAATAACCCTCTATATATATGTACAAATTTATGTATATATTATGTAAATAATTAATTTAGAAAATTATTCCATGACTTTTAATAAGTAATTTTAAAAACAATAATGAATCATTATTTTCATAATATTATATTTAAATCATTTCATTGACCAAAAAAAATCCCACAAGAATATTTACTTTTTTATATAAAGTATATATACTATAATAATATGTGTTCCATCCATTTATAACAAAGAGTAAATGAATAAACATATCAATTTATGTGTGAATTGTTCTTATATTTCAATGAATGACATTTATAACATTACATATTTCCACCCTATAATATATTATTGAAAATACATGAATATTAATTCAAGAATTTGTATAATTTGTTAACTATTTATATTCATGTCTTCTATATAAGGTAAATTATTTATGAATATAGATTTATCGTAGTCATTATTTAAAATTATAAAATAATATAACATGGTTCCATGTAATGAAATTTTTAATTTTATTTTTGTCTATGAAAATAGTCTATGTCTTGTTTTGAAATGTTTTTCGGGGTTCTGAGTGAGAAAGGTGGTACAATCTAGAACGTTTTATTAAATTATAGAAATAGATTATCAAATGATTTGCTGTGGAATGGGGAGTGAAACCATGACCTCAAGGGGATGGTTTCCTACATGTGTTATGACTAAGTGGTCTTATTGTTTTTTACGGCCTTTTAGGTATCAATATTAATCCATAAAAGTTATTATTTTTAAAATATAGAAATATAATGAAGTATTTGAAAAGAATTATTATCTATATTGTCTTCAATGTAATATACACCTCTAAATGATATTTAGAAAATGATTCCAATGTTTGAAAAACCCTTTTCTAAGAAATGGTTTTATCAAATGGTTTATTCTATAAATGTTTTAATAAAAATATATAGTGTAAAAATAAAAGAATTTATAAATAATTTTTAAAAGAAATTAATGGGAATGTTAATTCATACCCTATATTTTAAATTTATTTTTTATAGGTTTAGTATAATTTTAGTGGATGGTTATTTCAATAAGTTAGTAGTTCACGTGAAGGAATCTGTTAAAATTTACTTGTAATGATTTTTAAAATATTAATAAATACGTATAATTCTAAAAAACATGGATCAAAAAATTGTTCAAATATGTAAAATTTCTACATATTTTTTTAGTTGTGTTCATAAAAAATTACAGAAATTTTTTATATTCTGAACCTAGAAGCATGGGTTTGGTGAATTACAATTATCCATGTCTAGGTTGACTAAAACATTCATTGTCCTTTCATTTCCAAAAAAAAAATTATATTTTTATATATAGAATAACTTCGGAGATTAATAACTAATTAAAATCCTATATTATCTAAATAAAATAAAAAAATAAAATTTCTATTTATGACATGATCGTAATAACATTTCTTAAATTCTAATATTAATATACTCATTAGAATTGGGACATAAATGCTTATGTATAATGATCAAAATATTTCTTGAATATTGACATAACGATCTAAATCACCATTTAATAAATCTATCATATCTCTGAGTTAATTTTTATCATCATACATGTGTGACACACACATGGTATCTAATTCCCATGGGTCAAAATTAGTGAAATTAGTTTGGGTAACATTCAAATTAAAGGACTCTTAATGTTTCTAATTGAGAAAAAATTAATACTATATACTAAAATCCATCTGTATTATAGGTTATACATAAAATTGATTTCAAAATGATTACCATTATTAATTCCACAACCTATATAAAGGACATATCACTAGGTGAGACCATGTTTTATATGTAATGACCCAATCTTTTATTAATGAAAATTTATATTGATCTAATTAAATTTATTATTATGTAAATTGGTTATATAAAACATATGCACATACTTGGTTTTATGTTTTTTAATTTTAAAATACCAATATAAATTATTACCGTTGCTAATATAGTAGGTGAATAGTGATCACATGATTAGTATAAAAACATGGCTTTAAAAAATCCAATTTACTCAGACAAAGGATGTGATGGTCTCATCTGATAGAATTTCTCCACACGAATCCCATTTGTTGTTGATTGTAAAGGAGGTATATTCACTCGGATACCCTATTGACAATTAACAAGCCAAGCTTCAACAAGTTAAGCTTGAATGAAACTATCTATGGGAGAAGTTGAAGTTAATAAGGATTACCTCCCAAGATGAATCTTAATCCTCTATTGAGGAAAAAGATGTTTGGTTATCTGAAATAAAGAAACCGAAAAAAGTGTTTTATGATAGCTAACATTACTTATAGCAGGAAGAAGAAGATATATCTAAGATGAATAAAGAAATTGGGAGGCTTTAGTCTTCAATTCTAGAGAATTGAAAAAATGGTAATTGAGTACAAGGTCAAAATTGAATAACAAAAAATATGAATTAATATATTCACTAACACGTGAAATGTTAAAATCAAAATTATCTAAAAAATTAAGAAAAAGATGTCAATATATAAGGAAAATTGAAATAATTGGAGAAACTATCGAATTTAGTCAATTAAGTAAATAAAGAAGCTGAAAATTAAAAAATTAGAGTTCAATGTTTCAATTAAATAGAAAAATTAATTTCATGAAAAGTAAAAGATTTATTTGTATGATATAACTAGTATTGGGCTTCATAAAAAAAAGAAGAATTAATGGTTAAAGGTAAACCAGAAAAACCCACTCTAAGATTGAAGATTTATTTTGGTATGAATCAGGACCAGAAGATTCATATAAACCAAGGGAGAACTATTAGTGAAGTAGTGACACATAGTAATTAACCAGTAATAGTTGTTACTGATGTGGAAATATGGGACACTCACAAAATTGGTTTTCCATAACCAAGTCATATCCATGGGAAAAACAACAATATATTCATCTATATTGAGATCAATATTATAGGATATCATTTGATGGTAACTATTTTGGGTGTGGAGAATTTTAATTAGGGTAATATAAACCATATCAACAATGTTGATGATTGCATTGAAGATGGACGAAATTGTCTGTAAGAAGCAACTCAATGTATCCTTATGTGAGGTGAAAACAAAAAAATTGATTTGAAGCTCTATAAGATGAATTTGGTATTTTATTTTATGAGTAATATCATGAAAATAAGTCCACAATAGGTTTGAATTCTGTGATTAGGATAAAAAATAAAAGATGAAATCAGGAAATAGTTGCTAAGATTTCCCTTAAATCATTAGATGATTTTGGAATATGCGTCCTTGTTAATGGATTAAAATCCCATATGACATCTAATAATGATCTTATTATAGGAAAAAAAATATGACAAGGAAGGTGATGTGAAATTGGGAAATAATGAAGGATTGATGATTATTGGCTCAGGAGAATCCAAATTTGGGGGAAAAGATAAGAGATGTGTTGATGTCTTAGTTTTTGAAGGAATATCCACAACATGGTTAGTGTTAGTCAACTATGTGTCTCAGGGAATAATATAAGATTTAATAGAAAGATATGTCCCATCAGAGGAAAATAAGTTATATTTTATATGAAAAAAATAATGGATAACCTCTACCTTGTATGTGGAGAAGAATATATGTTTTTTATCAAGAAAAGAAGAAAATACATTGTGGTCTAAACATATTGAAAATCTATTTAAACCATCCCCAAAGGATTTGTTAAAATGTGATGCAACCCTAGATCTCCCTAAGACATCACATGATAGTACTCATATGTGTGATTCTTCTTAACAAGGAAATATCATTAAAAATGTTTACATGAAAAGTTAAAAATTCAACCAAGGTGAATGAACTGGTGCATGCAGATTTATGTGTACTTTTTAACCCAGGTAAATATATAGAAATAGGTATTATGTGATTAAATTGATGATTTGAGAATATAGGTATGGTTATTTTTCATTTTCAAAACGTCTTATGTGGTCAGTTTCATAAAATAATATCGTAGGCAATCAAAATGGAGGCTTCAATAGAAGATTTTGAGGTTTTGTACTATAAATGTTATGGAATTCACAAAAATTTTAGATTAATATTATCTTGAAAAACACTAGATAAAAAATCTTGTTTTGGTTTAAATAAATCCTCCACAAAAATGTAGTGGGTGAGAGGTGAAATCAGATTATCAACAACATGGATAGAAAAATGGTTATTAAAAAAGAACTACTATAGAAATTATGAAAGGATGAAGTCTCGAAATTGGTTGACATATCTATTAGGGTTCAATTTTTTCCTAAATAAGAAATAACTATGTATGAGATTTGGTATAGAAGGAATCAATGATTGAGATACTTTCAAATATTTTGAAGAAAATGTTTTATTATAAATAAGTAGAAACACATTAAATTTTAATGAGGTTGATTTGAGGTGATATATAATCAATATTCTAGAAATATAAAATAAAAAAAACTTTTCAAAAAGAGGTTTGTAAGGTAGTTGAATAAAATTATGTATCCATGGTAGAGAATGAATATAATCTTTAACATCATTGTCACCTGTTGTATAATGAATGATTTTAGGAGGTAAAAACCTCAGGTGGTTAAAGTGGAATTTAATGATTATGAAGAAGAAAATGATGCTGGACAAGAGGAAATTAAATTAATATCTATGTGAAATCCAAGTAATCGAGCTAAAATTTACAGGCAAAAAATCACTGGTGATCTGGTAGAGCTAGTTCAAAGATGAATAAATATGTTTGTAGTGACCAGACCCTAGAAGCCTAAATATAATGTTTACTACCATTACACTAGCATTATTATAAGGAATAAAATCCCAAATGATTAAACAGTATAATAGAATTGGAAATTCATATACATAAAAAGGTCTTGTATTTTAAATGATTACACTAATGAAAACATATATATTTTTTCGTTTTGAGGATAATAACTTTTGTAACACCCCGAAAATCTAATGTAAGATAATTGTATTTGATAACATGTATTACATGAAACACTAAGAACATAAGGGAATATAATATCATGATTTTTTAATATATTTAATAATTTAAATAAATTCAATATATTTTCTATCTTTTAGTGCACGTGAGACTGAGGTAGCTTACGTTGCATGGAATAGTGAATTTCTTTAATGGCTTGTGTTTCACACTATATAGATTTTTACTGAACAATAATATATTAGTCAAATATTATTATTTAATATAATAAGATATAAAATAGTTATTAAATTAGATGGTATGAATAGTATTAACTGACTTATGAAAATATATGGTGTAAAAAAATATGAAAAGAATTCATTTGTTAATATGAAATGAATATAATAACCAATTAAATATAAAAAGAATATTTTTTTACAGAACTATTATTATTCTCAAAAGTATGTTTTTTCAAATTAAATTAAATTAATTAAATTTATTGAGTGATATTAATTTAATATATATATATATATATATATGTTTTTAATATTCAATAAAATAATTTTTCTATTCATTGAATAGATTTGATAGGCATGAGATATGAATAACCACAATATTACACATAAAACCTATATTTTTATTAATGAAATTTTATAACCTTCTAACCGAAAAAATTAAATAATATTTTTGGAACATATATAAATCATATATGTCAATGTGAAATTTATATTTTAAAGCAAAACATAAAAATTAGTTTGGGGGTATTTTTTTATTTTTCTATAATGTTTTATTTTTAATTCATAGTGAAAAATAATGAATTTCAATTCAATACTGATTTTTATTCTATTTTATTTATAAGTTATAATTATATCATAACATGTTTTTAAATTTTAATTAGATTACGAATTTATCAATTTATCCAATTTAGGTCATTTGAATCAATTTAACATTGAAATAGAATAAAATAATATATTATAATATTAGATTTTTTGATTTTACAAACTAGTATTATCGTACCTCTTGCAAGATTAATTTTAAAATAATCTAAAATACAAATGAGATTTGTATTAGGAAAATGGATTAAATACTTGTAATCATTTTAATTTATAATTTATAATATGTTAAACTTATTTTTTTGAACAACATGTTTTGTAAACGTAATTAAAATTATTTATAATGATTAATGTGAAATTAAGCATAACATGGGTAAAAACCTTAAACTTATGGGCCAATATGACCAATACACTTGTCCAAAATCCATTTTATATACATATTTAAACCCTGTAATCTTTTTTATCAAATATTTTTCATTATTGGATCCAATATCAATGGAAAAAACGTGGGTGAAATTCCCTATTCAAAAAATTTAACTAGTACCACTTCTCCTCCCATATAAAAAGGCACGGAAAAATCATACATTCTCTCACTTATAATGAAAATTTGTCTTGAAAAACCCCTACCTAAATAAATTCTAAAATTCTCTCCCATAATCTTATAGGCCTCCCTTTTTGAATAAATTCATCTATGTTATAATTTTTTTTCAAACCAAAACGACTTACCAAATTAAGAGGTAACATATTTCCTCTAGCTCTATAGTTTTATTTCATTCCCCACCCCATAAAATATCCTTATTAAATTATTATATAAAAAAATATAATAAATATACTAATATTTTTTATGTTAATTTGTAGAAATAATCTTATAAAAACATCCATCTAATTGGTATCAAACTAAATATTTATGTGAATAGAGAACTAACACCTCACGAAACAATGTTGTTCGTTTTTTCCTTTACCACCTCTCATGGTGGGAAATATGATGTTAAATTCCTTTATATATGTTATATATGATATTATTTATTTCATTATGATTATTTTATTATTTTATATCACATACCTTTATACTTTCCATTTTGTGTAAATATGATAACATCGTTTGTGGAAGTGTTCACAACCACCTCATAAAAGGGTTATGCTTCATTCATGGTATACATGGAACGTAAAATGAATGGTCTTAATTACTAATAGGTGACATAAAAACATATATAATATTCATGAAAAAATTATAATTCAATAAATACAATACATTATTTTATTTATTACCCTTTCACACATAAAAAAGTGATAGTGTCGTTCGTGGATATGTGGACTACCGCCTTGTCAACATGATGTGATTCATTTTACATAAAAATAATTATATATATAAGTATATAAGATTAAATAAAATTTTAATTATGATATAAGGATAATTATATAAAGTTATAATTTTACATAGCTTATTTTTAAAACAATCATTGAAAATTGGGAACAATAGTCACACGTACGTACGACCTACCGTCTCCAGGATTATAACATCGAATCATTTTTTATAATGATACAAAATGACTGATTTTAAAATATAATTGATGTAAAAAAAATAGAATTATTACATGATTAATAGTGTATAAATTATATATGATGAACTCGTTGAAAATTGTTGACCAACCAAAGCATCTCTAGAGAGATAAACTGAATTTGGTCAAAACACCCGATGTAAATTTATTTGATTATGTAGTTGTATAAAACAGAGTAATAAATGAAATAAATTTTTTTATAAACATGACATAGGTATTTAAACATGTAAATAATTAGCATATTTTTATTATTCAATAATATAATGAAACAAGATACAAGTCATACTTAATGTAACATATTTTCATCTCACTTTTTAAATGAGTGAGATAAACATCATATTCACCACTTACTTATTTTAGGTGGTGTATCCCTTGAAACTATTGATTTATTATATAATGAATAAATTAAATAAATGTTATTTAAAATAGTAATTTAAAATCATAATTTCATTAATCATATGATATATATATTTCTAGAGATGTTCTGGACACTTTGGAATGTTTAATGATTATTTTCTTCAGGAATATAATTTTAATGATCTTTCAAAGGTATTTTCATTAGGTTGAAATTATATAAATATTTACTAAAAAACCCTTTAATTTTACATTTATATGATTATTTATGACCCTTTTCATGTATAATTACCATTTTTTCACTCTTTGGTACTCAAATTGTTTAGAATATTTCTTTAAGAAACCATGACAAAATTTCTCTCTTTATTTTGAAAACATGTTTTCTATTAAAATGACAGTTTTATAAAAAGGTTTTCAATTGTTTTTAACATATAAAAACTTATTAAGGAATGTTTTATCCATTTTATTCTTACTAATATTATCAATATAATGTTATTTTATATTTCTGAACAAATCATTTTTCCATCATTTTGACTGTGAAAAAGGAATGTACTTTTTACATTTTCCTATATTTAAGTATTTACCTATAATCATTTATTTGATGCTTATTTTGAATTTTAAAAGGTGGTTTTTTTAAAAAAATCAAAATTTATTTTTGAATAATTTTTTTAAATGTTTTCTACAAGAAAAGATTTGTTCCATATGACTGTTCCTAAAATATTTTTTATAGTATTTATATTCATCAATGCAAGTAACCCTAAATTATTATTCTAATAGAGATATTTTCTATTAATAAAATCTGTAATCATCATTTGGATTGTTTATGATTTATTTTCCCAAGGATATTTTTCACATTCATGTACTTGATTACATTCAGTCCCTATTGAAATGATTAAATTCTTATCATCATTTTAAATTGAATTTACCCAAAATATCCATATCCCTTTTCATGGAAATGATTATATCCATAACCATATACCATATTTTGTATAGTACTTACTTTTAGTGTTAATTTTTTTTGAAAAATATTTATAAATCTTTATCCTTTATACAATATAGATATTTGATAAGGTGAATTGTTTATTAGATATGGGGAATGCATGTGACATGAAATACACAGGTTGGGGACCATTTAAAGTAATAACTATGGGTTGAGAATAATTTGATAAAATACCCTTATACATAGGAAGTCTAATGAGTTGAAATTATTTAAATAAAAAACCTTAGAGTTTGTTTTCAATAAGAATAGGTTTATTTATAACAATAGTTTTATCTACTCTAAAGGATAGATACTGACTATTGATTTTTTCATGTTCCTAGGACATGAAGTCCAATGATTCAGAAGTTACTTCTTCTTTATTCTATTATTCTATTATTATTTCTCTATGAGATTTTTCATTGATTTACCTATGGATTCATTTCATTCTTAGTTTATTGATTAAAGGAATCATGTTTTATGTTTCTTAACTTTAGATATTAATTTATTTATCCATTTATTTAAATGGTGTGTGTTTTATGTTATTTATCGTTCCATATTGTTTATGAGCATCCTACTCAGTTTGATGATTTAATTATAAGTGATATACATTATTAATTTTACATATTAATTATTTACAATGATTTATTATTTCTTCTAAAAAATTTATCAATTACCGGGCATTTGAGGTCACCCTTATTATGTCACATTCCCCAAGAATCCATGATGTGAAATAAGAAATACATGTATGGCTGCAGTGGATGTAATAAATTTATCCTAAAATTAGTGTTTGTTTTTAATTAATGTATTAAATTTTCAAATAAGACTCACATGTGTATTTTTCTTACAAATAGAACTAAACACTTCATTCTTTTAGTATTTGACTCATTGTACTCATGCAAGTGTAATGGTACTAGAAAAAGTCTCCCGAATCACTAGGGTTGGGTAACTAAAATCGATATCAATGGAATTTTACTACCAACCTTGTGAACTAGATTTTTGAAATCATATATTAGATAACATAATCATTTGGTAGAATGTGAGGATAATTATTGAGAAAAATCCTATAATTTTGTCAAGGTAGAGATTAAGTGTCCCTTTTTGACAATACATCCTAATCTGGATATTAAAAATAGATCTGGTTCTAGAACATTTGTACATAGGGGTAACTACTCTGAGAGTTTACATCAAGTCTTACTTGGAATAAGTTGGTACACGATAATGGGGATTACTGTGTGCCTGGTTTGACACTCTCAGGGGATACACTTAGGACAATTCACTTTTTATTTACAAACCATTCCAAGGGATTGGAATATACAGTGACAATGAATGACCTAGGTTAAGCCTTAGACTACAAAAGTACTTATGTGGAGATAAATGTATGAAGTATTTATATTTTAGGATTATATTTAAAAACATAGTGAAAGGTAAATTTAGTGATTAAAATTACTTCAATGATGTAAATCATAGTTAATTTAAAATTTAATATAGTTTTAGAAAACAATTTTATTTTATATTTAAAATCATCAAAATTGGAAATGCTAAATAAAATGATCCCATGACTAAAGGATGATAAGGGTATCTCACTAACCACTAACCAAATCAATTTACATGTTAAAATTTCAATGATTTTAGTTGAATAATTTGATGAATAAATATTAATGATTAACCCATAATGTTACTTTTTTAGGTTTAGAGATTAATGTCTTAACCACAATGGATTTATAGAATATTTAGAGAAAATTATAATTTATTTTCCCTCTTTTATTAATCTTATTATCCACTAAATGTTTATATTTGTGCATTAAGAATCAATGTTTATTTTTGGATATCCATTTCATAGTGTAAGGGATGAATTTTGAAATGATCGAAGCCCAACCAAAGGATGAAATTGTGTCTATAGAAAAATATAAAGTAGTTTTATTCATTATATTATTAAGAAGTAATGGAATATATAAACATTAAGAAAATTATCTAAAAAATGATATCCTAATACACAAATTTTATTTAATATATGATCACCTAAATTATCAATGATGTATGGATTTGAGGACATAAAATTTCCATTGAATATTCACTTGTTTATTATATATAAAATCAATAACTCCCTATAAATATTTATGATTTTCCACTGTGTTAATATTTTTACATACCACTAACACTCTCCAACATCGAGACATATATATATATTAGTCAATTTGACCTTTTTAATTATCATTATCTCTTTTATAGAGGATTTTTTACAAGACCTTCACATGATGTGGTATTTCAAACATATGAAATAACAAAAAAAAACTTTTACCATGAATTAGTTTAAATTAGGTGAAAAAATTAATTAATGTTGGCATAATGAAATGCCTCAAAAATTTAAAGAAGGAACATTGTATTTGATGGCCTGTATGGCACACAACACAAAACACATAAGGTAATATAACATCTCAATAATTTAAAACATATTTACTATTTTAAATTAATTAAATATATTTTATTGCTTACAGTTAATGAAACACCATGCTAGCATACATAGTAGGGAAACAATGTGTATCTTCAATGACATCAGTTACACCCAAGACCATGTTTTATAGATAAATATTATATTATTAAATTATTATTTGTTAATATAATAAGATATAACATAAATATTAAATAATTAGATATAAATATTATTAACTAACTTATGAAAACATTTGTTTTAGATAAATATGAATTAAATTCATTGGTTATTTAAAAATTAATATAATAACTAATTGAATATAAAGGGAATATGTTTATAGAAAATTATTTTGTGGTGAAAAAGATATTTTATCAAAATAAATTAAAAAAATTAAAATTATTTAGTTATAGTAACATAGTATTTATATTATTTATACAATAAAATAATTTTTTTATTCATCCAATAGGTTTTATTGTAATTATATAATAACAAACCCAAAATTACACATACAAACCTATATTTTTGTTGAGTCACTTTTACTTCATGTTAATATGAAACCAATTTTAAATCCAATTTATAGGAATTATATAAATATTATTTGAAAAATAAATGTTCATCTCTTGCTAAAAATAAAAATTTTGTTATGGTGAATTTTTTTTATTTTTTGTCAAGTATCATTTTTTAAGGAATAGTAAAAAATAAGAAAATTTATTTCAAAACTCCATTTTCATTAACTTATTTATGAGGTTAAATTATATTTTTAAATGGTTTAAAATTTTAATTAGATTATAATTTTATCATTTAACTTAAATTAGGTCATTGGAAACAATATCACATTGAAATTTAATATAAAAACATTGAAAACTTTTGGATGTTTTTTCTTAAAAACCGACATTCTCGTTCAACCATTATGATTAATTTAAAAATAATTTCTTAGATATTAGTTATTGGAATTTGGAAAAAATTATTCCTCATTTGTAATAATAATAATATATAGTTTATTATAAGTTCAAATTAGTTTTCAACGATAATATAACTGAAATTAAATAAACATTAGATTAAGGTGAAATTATGCCTAAGAAAGAACTATACCTTAAACATAAGGGCCAAAATCACATATTAACTTTTAAAAAATCCATTTTATGTAAACATTTAGACCATATTATCCATCTTTTAAATATTTTATTATTATTAAAGCCTATTTAAATGGGAAAATGTTGATGGAATTTCCTTTTCAAAAAATTTACAAGAGTGCCACTCATTCACCATTATAAAAAGGTTCTCAAGACACACACACTTCCTCGCACCTCTAAATCCATTTTTTCTTGAACAATATCTATAAAAATAGATAAAAAATATCCATATAATATTTCTATAGTCCTACTTTTAGGATTAAATCCATCCAAGGAAGTTATTTGGTGCAAACTAAAAGGTGTTACCCAATTAAGAGGTAGCATCTTTCCTCAAGATAATTAGTTTGGTTTTATTCTCCACTACCTCACCTATACATATTTAATTATTAAATAAAACACACATATTATAAATATATAGATATTTTTTTTGTTATTTGTTCTACCCACACTTACACAAACATCCATTTAATGGGTAATAGAATTACAATTTAAGTATGTGGTGAACTACCTCCTCACTAAACAAAGTTTGTTTTTTATTTACCACATATCGTGGTTAGTAACTGTGTTGTAAACCCTATTTATATTTGTTACATATTCTATTTAATATATATTTATTTTTTTTATAATATTTTTATAACACATTGAATTATAATTATAATTTTTTTTAAATGGGATAACATTGTTTGTTGAAGTGTGTACTACCACCTCCCAAAAGTGATGGGATTCATTCATGATATAAATGGAATATATAATGTATGTTTTCTAATTAAACATATGTGACATAGACAACATTAATTTTAAAATAATGAAATAACTACCTTTCTAGAAATATAATATATCATTTTCTATATTATCTTTTAACACACTAAAAAGGTGATAATGTCTTTATTGGACGTGTGGACTTCCATTTTCTCGACACGATATGATTCAATTTACTTCATTAGAATCATATATGTAAGTATATATGATTAAATAGTATGGTATTTATGGTATAAAGATAATTTTTCTAATATATAAGGTTACTAACCTTCTATTGATATTGATCATTGAAAAATAGGAACGTTACTCTTGTGCACGTACACCCAACCATATTTCGGATTGTAATGTTGACTCATTTATCATAAAACAATATTATTATTTTTTAAAAGTATAATTGATAAATATATACGTAATTATAACTTTATTTTTATTCCTGAGATGTTATATAATGACAGATTTAACCTTACTAGACCTACTAATGTTGTTTTTCTCAAATAAATTGAATTTGGTCAAAACACCCAACATAAAGTTTATGGTATAATAAGTTGTATAAACATGGTAATAACTAAAATAAATCATATGATAAAAATGTTAATGGTTCTCAAGAAAATTAATGAGTATCCAATATTCATTTCGATTAATTTTATCATTATTTATTTTGTCTTAATTTTATGAAAAACATTAATTAAATTTTATTCCCTCATAAGGATTATGATTTATAATCTTCCAAAGTGGTGTGGGACACATTGGAATATTTAATGTTATTTTCCTAAAGAATAATATTAATTATCTTTCAATTGTATTTCTATTCGACAAAATTATATAAAAAATAGTCTATTTAACCCATTAATTTTATTATCCGTTGATTATTTATTACCATTTAATGTATTAGTAATATTTTTCTACACTATTGTTCTAAAAATATTTTAGAAATTGTTTTTATGAAATCCCAATATCATTTCTATCTTTTGAAAGAGAACCCATTTTATTTTAAAATACCAGTTTTATAAAAAGGATTTCAAAAATGATTTTAACCTCTAAAAATTGATTTATTAAAGAAATTATTACATTTTTCTTCTTTTTCCAATATTTTCAAAGTAATATTCTTGTATCTTTCAAAACAAATCAATTTTCAAACCATTTTACTATTCCAAATGAATATTTGTAACTGGTATGACATGTAAGGACTTACCTACAATCATTTATTTAAATATTCCTTTACATGTTTAAATTATTAATTTTAAAATAAAATGTTTTCAAAAGTGATTTTGAAAATCATTTTTTAAAAAAAGATTCTCATAACATAATGATATTTTCCTCAAAAATATTTTTAAAAGATATTTTTATCGTACGTGTATTTTTCAATGAAAAAACTTATATTTTTAATCTAATGGGGACATTTTTAATTGATACCATGCTTAATATTCTTGGGATGGTTTATTATTGATTTTTGAAATGATAATATTAACATTAACTTCCTTGATTCCATTTATCCCCCTTGAAATATTCAATTTCCTATGTTCATTTGATAACAAACTTCCCCTAAATATCCATATCATTTTTTAAATATGATTATATCCTTAACCATATACCATTTTTCATATCATTTTTAATTTTAATTTTACATGATTATTAGGGGAAATATTGACAAATTTGAATCCTTTATTCAATGTAGATATTTTATATGTGTTGTTTTTTATTCAATATGAGGAATTCTTGAGACCTAAATGACAATATTTGGGAACCATTTAATGTAATCCCTATGATTTGGACACCGATTAATGAAATCCACTTGATGCATCAGTGGTCCCATGAGATGAAATTAATTGGTGAAAACCCCTTTGAGTTTGTTTCCAAATAGAATTGTTGGGAAACTACCCATAGTTTTAAATAGTTTAGAGGATAGATTAGGAAAGTAGAGGTTTTCACATGCCTTAGACATGACATCAAGTAATTAAGAATTTCCTACATTTTGATTTAGTTATCATTTATAAATGATATGTTTCATCGATATATCTATGGATGAATTTCAATCTTACTTTATTGATTAAATACAATATATATTATGTTTATTAGCTTTTCATTTAAATTTTTCCTTATCCAGTTAATTTGGTCGGAATGGCACGAAAGCCTTAATTTTTTTATTTTTGATAATCCACCTTCCAAGGGGTGAGGTGGAACCCTTACAAGGCCTGATGGCTCAGATACAATTACATGACCCATAGGTCTTAGTGGGAATCACCCAGACAGGACAACTTGGAACAACTCCTCCTTAGCATATGTCTTGATATCAACACTCCACCTTCGTAGGGCTAGTCGGCTAGCTATCCTAGAAAAAGATACACATGCCTGGTACCGTTGGAAAATACATACCCTCTCATTCTTCTAATTCTGGTTAGCTCTGCTCTAGTGGATACGCATGCCCGGAATCCTCCTCTAAATAACTGTCCCTTGTAGTCTGATGGGATCATCTGCATTTCATATGGCCCGATGGCCTTATGGTGGACCTAAGGCCTTAATGTGGCCCGAAGTCCCTGAGAATCAATCGGTCCGAAGGCCTTCGTGGCCTGAAATCCTTATAGGAACCATGGACCAAACCAATGGCCCAAAGGCCTAGATGGATAAGTATTTCTGGCAGCTACAATACCAAATAGTGCCTGCTACAGTATATTCTACAGTACTGATACAGTACCCCAGAAATCCTCCTCCACCATGATTTGATCTCGTGTCTCTTGGATGCACCTACTAAGTCCTCACTAACCAGGAAAAGGCTCATGTGCTTATCCAGGTAATTAAATGGAATGTTTTTTATGTTATTTACAATTCCATATTATTTACAAACTTACTTATTAGTTTATTGATTATATTGAATTTTACTCTAGTTATTACATTGACAAGTTTATTAATATCATTGATTCGTTTTTTCTTACGCTATATGTTTCCCTTACTCCACATTTGAGCTCTCTCATTTTATTTTGTATTCGTAAGGATTTGAATAAGTGTACTAGGAATGATATGATGTGACACACTAGATGGAATAAAGTTATCCTCGATGTTAAAAAATTATATATGTTTTAATTAGTGTATTAATTTTTAATACAAGACTGATGTATATATCTAGATTACTAAGACTACAAAACTCTTTGAATCTTCAAGATTTTATTCCCACTAATTATGCACATGTAATGGTAGTAGACATTGGATTTGGGCTCTTTGGGGTTAGGTCACTATATTATTATTTTATATAGCATATCCTTTCATATTTTTCTTATTACACTTCATGAAATTTTGGGGAAAGGAAACATAATAAGGGTGAGATCAAATTGTTAGTATAGGTGAAGTACATTATAATAAATAAGGAATAAATGAGAACTATCAATATGGAAAGGTAATAACAAAATACACATTCCATGTAATCAAATAACTCTGTTTGAAGTTGGTAAATAATATGTCATGTTAAATAACTAAAAACACATGTCATTAAATCAATAAAATGATAATGAAAAGAATCGATATATTTTTTTATATTTAAAGTCAGATGGATAATAAATAAAAAAATTTAAATGATAGTAATTCTTAATTATTGGAATCTATTTCTACAGTACATGAAAATATATATCGTCAAGACCATTCAGAATACGGTTTAAAACTATATATATAATTAAATTTAATTTGCACAAATTATTTTTCTCATGAGAAAATTGTGATACATTGAGTGGATATATCTACTATGTTCCCCACCTGTAATTTCTTTTCCAAATCATTCCTCATATTGAGTAATCAAATTATGTAAATCAATCATCCATATATAATAACCATATTGAATAAAGAATAATTTTTTTCAATATATCCTCAGATAGTGAAATAAATATCATAGTAAAAAATACGTTAAAAATTTTACACCATTTAGGAAATTATCATATCCATGTTAAATGCTATGGATAAAGAGGGTAAATTCGATGTTAAATGATCATATGGAATTTAATATTTTAAAGGGACCTAATAAAGGAGTCAAATAAGTTAATGTCAATACTATCCTAATCTATCTCAACTCTAAACCATAAAAAAATGAATAAGGATGTTATCAATATAAAATATACAATGTGGATTAAGATGAAGTGTTTTTTTCAATTATGAATTAATATATTATAAAAATATCATTTAAAAATATATTTGAGGAAAATATCCTTCCAATTTTGTTTTTTATGAAAATATTTTTCTTTGAAAATAACTTTGAAAAAATTTATTTAATATTTATCCTTGTAAAATTTCATAAGAATCTTCAATGAAATGACCACAGTTAAAATGGTACATGTCATACAAGGAATAAAGAACAATCCTTTTAAACGAAAAAATGTTAGATATGTGCCTTGTTCAAAAGGAAATAAGAAGATTATTTTTGAAAAATTTTAAAAATATGAAAGGGTAAAAATGTATTCAATAAATAATTTCGATATGTATAAATTTATTTCAATGTTTTTTACATAACATTGTTTTTTGAATAAAATTGATTCTTGGATTAAAGAGAAAACTGAAGTCGAGTTTCTTTATAAATAATATCTAAAAAAATTTGTGTACCAAATAGTGTGGAAATGAAACTAATACATGAAAATTTTAATGAATAAATATATGAAAATATAATTAAATGGTTTATTAAATAATGATTAAATAATTTCCTCTGATGGAAATTTATTTGTAAATACTCCTGATTATTTTTTTGATTTTGATGAAAACTGTTTAATGGACCGTAACATTACTGTGAGAATAAATCAATGAATATATTATGTGTTTCAAATGTAAATTAAAATAAAACAAATTTGAAATACAAAAATAAAATTTATAATGTTATTACAGACATCTTCTTATAATATTAATGATAATGAGGATGTAATATAACCAATGGAAAATAAATTGGGTTATAAAATTAATTACCACTTGGTAACATTTAACACAAATTCCCATAGAAGAAATAATTAAAATTGAATCTCAATAAACATTTAATATAATATAATTCAGGACATAATATATAAAAATGGGTAGTATATACACCAAATAAATAATAAAGTGTTGAATATTAGATTTATCTTATGGATGTAAACAAGAGAGATTAAAATCCCTTACCTTATGTTTACTTTTTGGGTAAACATACATTAAACTCATGTATAATGGTTTTAAAAATGTAAATAACTTATATAGTAACCATATTCATACTTATAATACCATATATTTACTTCTTATAAAATCTTATTACCCGTTTGTTAATAACCTTTCAATATTTTCACTATTTATTATATTGGTTGCTTAGTTTTTGAGTATGTTTTATCTTTTTACATGTTGTTAAAATTAATTAGATCATGATTTAATAATCTCAAAATGAAAACCATTATTTAAATATAATACTTATAATGTAAATAAGTATTTAAAATAATCATAATATTTTGAGATATGAAATGAAATGCACGGGTCATGGAGACGGTAGGATGTGAGTACGCATGAACGCTACTTTCATTTATTTATAATATTTAAAAGAAAAAGAAAAAGAAAAAGAAATATATATATTAAAATTCATCTATAATATTTATTTTTTATATTTCAAAAAGGAGTATTGAAACCATCCTTTATACATTCGATGTATAGCATGAAAGAATCACATCGCTTTGAGAGGCGATAGTACACACTTCAAAAAACAACGTTATTGTATTCAAAAAAAATTGAAATAATAAAGGTATGTGTTTTTAAAAAAAACATAAATAAGTATAAATAAATTATAAATATCTTATATATATAATATATAATGATTATTTGAATCATAATTCCCATCCATGATATGTCTTAATGTAAAAACGAACAACATCATTTCATGAGGAAATAGTTTTTCGTAAATGAATGGTATGTTCATTACCCACATGAGCGAAGTGTGTGTAGGTGTATATAGAACACCAAATTTAAAAAAGTATCAGTATATTTTGGATACTAGTGTTTTTATATATTAAAATAATAAGAATAATTGAAGTGGTTTGGAATAAAAATAAAACCAAAGACGTTGAGGAAATATGGTACCTCTTATTTGGGTAACTCCTTTTTGTATGAACCTAACGTCTTTCTTGGATAGATTTCATCCCAAATTAAGGAATATATGATGAGGTTAGGTATGTTGTGAAACTATTTTGGAATATATTTTTCATGCCAAGGTCGCAGAGCGGTGAGAATAATTTGTACGGGTGAGATCCTTTTTAAAATGGAGGAGTGACATTCTTGTAAATTTAAGAAAATTGGAATTCCATCCATGTTTTTTAATTGAAAAGCGGTTAAAATAATGATTAAAAATTAAATAATAGGGAATATATGGTCTAAATATGAATATAAAATTTCCTTTCGGCTATTTTTATGTCATTTTGGCTCTTAAGATTACGGTTTATTCCTTTGTTAAACTATTTTTTAATCGTTGTAATTAATTTAAATCACATTCACAAATATTTTAGGTAAAAACATTATTTGACATTTTTATACATTATAAATCATTCTGATCCAAATATTTAATCCAATTTTCCAAATCGAAATATCATAATTAGTAGAAATTAATTTAATTTAATCCCATAGACAGGATGACAAAGCAGTTTCTTTAAGTAAAATGTTCGAAATATTGGACTGTTTTTAAATTAAATTTCAATGTGAAATTAATAAAAATGAAATAAATTGGGTTAAATTATAAAAAATTTATCTAATTAATATTTCAAACCAATAATAAATATAATTTAATTTTAAATATAAATTATGTGAAAAAGAAGTTTTGAATTGAAATCCAGTATTTTTCACTATTCATCCAAAAATTTATCCTCAGAAAAAATACAAAAAATTCACCCAAAACTAATTATTATGTTTATATATAAAAAATATTGTTTATTTTTTTCATATTAAATTTATAATCATTTAAAAAAATGGGGTTAAAATAGGTTCTCAATTAAGAGGCTTCAAAATTTCATTTATAGAAAATTAAAAAATTTAAGCATACACCTGGATATATTCTTATATTATTTTTATAAAACATATTTTATGAATATAAAAAATTATTTATTTAATATAAAATATATATATTTCATAAATTTCATTCAATTATAGTAATAAAATAAATTATTTAATATAAAAAACCTTTATTGATAATAAAAATATTTCCATTGTATTGATTTTTTTTATTTTATAATTAATTGGTAACCTATAAATTAATATTATATTTTTATAGAACATATATTTTCATAAGATAGGTAATACTATTCACAGCGGTTAATTTAATAGCTATGTTACATTTTATTATATTAAATAATAATTTAACAATAATATATTGTTGTATGGTAAAACTCAGTCTTGTGTATAACACGAGCCACAAAAAAACTTGTTTCTGTATGCAATGCATGCTAACTCAGTATCACATGAATTAAAAGATATATCATAGATTAATTTTATTTAAAATAGTAAATAAAATTCATATACTAATATATTATATTTACTCATGTGCTTGGTGTTTCATTCCATAAATGCTATTGAATACAATAGTCTTACTTTAGAATTTTGGGGCATTACATTGACCCCACTATAATTGAATTGCATCCTCAGAATTTAAACTATAACTTCGTAATAAATTGGTGGCTATTTAATGTGTTGAAATTCTAAATTCATAGAAGGTTTCATAAAACATTTTCTAGAAAAGATAGAATGTTAATTACAAAGGATATATGGAGTGACATTAACTAGGTATTTGAGTAAGAGAAAATTAGTGGAAAGTGAAAATATACACTTGGAGGAAAATGAAAAATATTTTAAGGTGGTGATTGAGGTCATCAACAAAAAACATGTGAATGAACAATGGGAACCCTACAGTCTTAAATTCATTAATCCATGGTGATTAAAAGGTCATTAGTTCAACAAAAAATAATTTAGATGGTTAAAATCTTATTTGTAGATCATTTTCAAAATGTTGGGGAATTCATTTACTACCTATGTATATAAATAATTATTAATAAGTAATATATATATATATATATATAAACACAATTTTCTTCTTTTTTCTTGATCTGATCAGTTTCCAATTTTCTATCACATCATGAAATGGATATCAAAAAATTATCTTTGATGCCCGTTTCACTAAAATACACATTTAACAAATCAAACGTACTATAAAATACTGACATTTCTTCCCATTTGTCTCTAAAATTTATCAAAATACAATATATTAAATACATTAATCACTAAATTTAAAACATAACACTATTGGTTCCTCATTTATTTAATAATTCAACTTGTATAACTAAAATAAATAATATATTAATCAGGACATCATGTAGGCTAGTGTATGGTTTCAAACTCTTATCAACCATCAATTATGGGTTCAAGTCCTATGAACCAATTGAAAATGATGAATTATCACTAGATATACAATATTCCCTTTTCAAAAACCATATTAGTATAATTTAACAAATAAATAGGATGGAAATCCTTGAAATTTAATAATTTAATGACATTTTTCTACAATTTTTAATAACACATTTTATTTCACAATATTAGTATTCTTATTTGAAAATTATTACAATATAAGTAATTACAATAATAACAATAATTTTTATAAATACCGTTAAAATCATGTCTCTAAAAAATAAGGGCTTTATTCCTCAAATAGGTTTCCCACCTGATCATATTCATTACTTAAATTTATCCAAAATTCCTTAACCATGGGAGACTATCATTATTCATGACCTGAAAGCCATAAATTGTATTATTTTTGATAATATCCCTTTTTAAGGGTTTAAGGGGAACCCTTACATGAATCGTAGGATTTTTTAAATTATTGGAGCTAAAGGTCATAGAGGAATTCATCCCAGATTATGACTATGTAAAACCACCCCTCCCCAACATCTGTATTGCGATCAACTCACCACATTCAGATGGATATTTAGTTAGCTATCATTTATAGAGATGAATATACCTAGTACTAATAAAAATTGAAATAACCTTTCATTATTCAAAATCTAAGAGCTCTACTACGGTGAATTAACTTTTCTATAAATGATCATCTAGAGGTTATTCCAGGTAGAATATGTTTCTTTGGTGTCTACACATAATATGGACCAACGACCATGAGGTGGCCTATAGGACTTCAGGTGGCCCGAATTCCTTATACTAGCCTGAAATCCATACTAACCCGTAGTCCTGGGTGGTCTAAAGGCCTGAAAGACTCTATTACCAAATTGGTGGCCTGAAGGTGAATGGTTATAGCTCCTATAATACCAATTGTACCTGTTATAGTAAATTCTATAGTGCTTGGTATAGTGAAAGCTATAATACTACTAAAGTAACCCACAAATAGGCATCCTCTTGGATGGTATCAACCTCAATCTCATTATCCCATTATGGTATCCATAACCATTGAGTTAATGAGGACACATATGATTCCAAAATTATAATAAATAATTTAGTGTTTCATGATTATCATAACTAAAATAATTTGGTAAAATATAATTCTACAATTGAATTCAAGAGTCTATGAAAATACTTAAAATATTTTATTTCAATATATGTCATTACAAGGTCTATGTTTTAACCAAATTCACTCATTTTCAATATAAATTCATGTCTTTAATAATGGTTAAAAGGGAAAATATGAATTATCCTAAGAAAATCCCCTGAAAATTTCAAAAAAAATGCACAATTAGGCCTATTGTTGTGTACTAAGATATGAAAGAGTGTGGCCTGACACACAATTTTAGAGTTTTCATCCCTAGGTAAATCTATCCCAAAACCATTCCCACATGTATTTTCCATAAATATATGTTTTTCTAGAAAGAAACAAATAATCTATACCTTACCAAATTTTTAGAATGTTATTCTATCCGTATCCTCAAGGTTTAACATATGGATATGTTATATAATAATTTTTTTCCAAAATATTGTTCCCAATGATTCTACTAATCATCCTATGATACCAACTATATTGAAAAAACCATAGAATCTTGAACCCAGTGTCTACTAAGGTTATATTTAAATGATTACGAGGAATCAAATCCCAATAGATCAATTAGTTTAGTATATTTGAAAAATCAGATTCATGAAAGAGTCTTATATATCAAATGAGTACAATAATTACTACAATATTTTTCTTCCATTTTGAGGATAATAACATTATTCCATCTACCATATCCTCTTGTTCCATTATTAAAACACTTCATGAGATGCTGATGAAAGTTAAAATAATGAGGGTGAGCTCAAATTCTTATTAAGGGTAATGTAAAATGGAAGAATTACTTAATCAACGATAATAGTCAATATGGAAAGATAATAACTAAATACATATTCCATGTAATTGATATACTGATAAGGAAGTTAGTAAATAATATTACAATGTAAATAAATAAAAACAGATACAACTAAATAATTAAACTAATAATTAAAATCATCTATTGATTTTATATAGTGAAGATCTCATGGATATTATATAATTGAATCAAAATGAAGGTAGTGCTTAATTATTTGAAATCATGTTTGCAGTACATTAAAATCTATACCATCAATACCCTTCACAAGATGATTTAAAACTATGGTTATAAACGTGTTTAATTTTCATATCTAATCTTTCTCATCATAAGTTATCAATTAATCTAGGGGATATATATTGTATGGAAGCCACCCATCAATGCATGTCCAAATATTTCCTCCAATTGAGTAATTGATTTAACTAAACAAATATTACTTTTCAAATATCTGTATTGAATAACGAATTAAAATTTATCAATATTTCCTCAGATAGTAAAATAATTATGAATGTAAATAGTATATGAATAATGGTATGTATGTTAGGAAATAAACATATCTATAACAAATGTTATGGATAACTAGGGGCAATTAATCGTTCAATGATCTTAAGGAATTGAATATTTCTTGGGGACATAACAAATAAATCCAAGAATTTAATTTCAATACCATCCTTGACCAAATAAAAAATAAACCATATTGAGTAATAATAAGGATAATGTCAATACAACATATCTCAGGTAGATTAAAATAAAATGATATTCCAATTGATGAATGGAAGTAGTATATAAATATATTTCAAAAACATTTTTAAGAAAATATCATTTCAATTTTCAATTTTTTGATAATAACTTTCTTTGAAAATACCCTTTGGAAACATTTTATTTAATAAGAATACTATTAAACTTGAAATGGAAGAATTTTAAAAAAATTATGGCAGGTAAATCGATACATTCTGTACATGGTAAAAAGTACATTCCTTTCTCATGAAAAAACTATAGAAAAGCACCTTGTTCAAATTTCAAAATGAATATTCCTATGAAAACATTTTTAAAAGAAAAAAGGTTTCAAATTTTATTTAATAAATCTAATTTTAAGGGTTGAAACCATTTTTAAAAAACAATTTAAAAAATATGGGTTTAGAATAAAATACATTTTCCAACTAAAGATTTAAATGAAGTTGGGTTTTCCTAATAGAATTTTGTAAATCATTTTGAGTAATAACACGTGGTAAAATGGGATCTATAATTGGAAATGGTTTTTATTTTTTAGTTCCTTGAAATGTGTGTTCTAGTTGAAAGAATCACTCCTTCTTAGAGGATTCCATTGGATTTATTCATGGAACAGGAAACACCCACTTATTCTTTATCCAAAAGGGACCTGCTTTCCAAATGAAGGAATTCATTATTTTTTAACATTACGATATAAAAGAACGTGCATAGGTTGAGATGATGTGATGTTGGACTCATCACACCCTTTTGTGGGGAAATACTATCTACTCTAGGACTCTCTATATAAATTTATTATATTTTCATGAACCCTTATAAATTTACCATGTATAACATAACTATCTTTTGTAATTTGAAATCAATTATTAACCTATGTAATATTTAGAATCATATATATGTATTCTAGGTTCTTTATTAATTGATAAATCTATATGTATTCTAGGTTGTCCATTAATGGTATCCTTTCATATACTTCTTTCATATTATAATAATCATCATTATGATGGTACTTGCTTTTAAGCCACTCAGTGGGGCACTCTAGAATTTATTTTCGTCCATGGAGATGAAGTTTTTTTTTGATATTTGGATCATACCCATGAAATGGGAGACCTACGTATCCTTATTAATGAAAAAAAATCCCCATAGTTCATTTTAGCTTAACGAGACACATCATACCTTTTAGGTCATTTGATAAGGACCAAGCCATACAGTTTAATGTCTTGTAGTAGGGACATATAGTGAATGGCTCTCAGTAAACGTTAGGTGTGGGGTTATTCATAAGAAGCACAAGGAACATGGAAATAATATGGATTTACAAGTATGATTATACCCTATTGAGAATATGGCCCAATCAGAAATGAGTTGATTTGAAGTACTGGGTTTGAACCTTATGGAGGATTCCTGTGTATCCCATTTTGACAGAATCAAATACTACATCGTTCGATAATCCTAATTTGATAGTATAATACTTTAAGAGAAAAGAGGTTTTGTTTATTTTCTTAAAAGGATGACTCGATGATTTGGGGGTTTAATTTGGGTCTTGTTAATAAGGAGGAATTCCAAATTAAAATAATTATAATTGGATTCCTGAAGAGGGTATCTAGTGAGATCAGGCCTTGAGAATGATTCCAACGTATCCCATGTATGGTGAGAATCATAAATATTGTATTTCATTTATTTTACAACAGTTGTGATCATGACAAATCTCTAAGACCGCATTAGTCATGCTCCGAATGAGAAACAGAAGGATGTTAATCATTCAACAATGGCGACCACACTATTCCTCCTCTGCTGGTAGAAGAGGTAACACCTGTGGATGAAATTATGGATGAGGTTGAGTCAACCGGAGAAGAGGGAAAGGCGATGATCCTTCCCTATGCAATCTTCAAATTGGAAAAGGGTCCAATTCATCGAAGAAGTGAAGGTGAAGAAATTATAGAGGAGCAAGATTAGAACCTGGAACCTTAAAGGATAGAGGATTACACTTGGATGGCTCCCCTAAAAATGATCCTGGTAGGGTTTAGAGATTTTTCATTTCCATGCATGGAAACACAAGTGTGAACTGTACCTTCCCTACCAGAGACCAGAGGTTCTGGGTGTAAGAGATGAAAAGGGAAAGACAGAACCCAACCCTAATCCTCCAATCTGGGAATTTCCCAATAATATTTATAGGAGGACGGTCCATGTGATTGAGGATATAAAAACACATAGACACTTCATGAATCATAAATCCTTTGTGAAAAATTTTGGGAAACCTCTGAATGCAGATATAAAAACCCAAATAAAAGATACACCGATGTGCCTCTCCCCCAGGTTTGATAAGCCAGGAGGTTTTGGTGGTGGTCTCAACAGAATGATTTTCAGATAAAGGATCCAATGAAGAAGAAGCCTTGCCATAAATTTCATTGAGGAGGGATTGATGTCTTGTAGACTTAAGAGAGTAGGTGAATCAATGAGTGGAAAATAAGTAGAAAAGGGTGTGCATGTATGGGCACACAAGTAGGTTTGGGGGAACTGATGTTGACTTAGGTAATGAACAACCTAGATGTTAATAATTGGGAGAGACATGACTTATAACACGAAGACCCCTCTAGGCTAGAGCTAGTGCATTACTTGTGACATTTTCTTGGATATAAGGAATTAAAATCCCAAAGGAATGATAAGTTGAGTAGTCATGAAGAAACTATATATATATCTGACTCAAATTACATTAGAAATGTTTAAAAAATACAATAGAAAATGAAATCTAAAAACAACATCCACAAGAACTCAATAAATGATCTCTTCTTTGTCACCTGTTGAAAGTAAACAATGAATGGGGTGATCTAAAACACTTAGTAAGGGTTGAAAATAGTGTAAGAATGAGTACAATAATAGGTTAATCATAATCAATTTGACATAATCAATATGGCATGCTGAATAAATGAAAAACTAATGAAATTAATAAAATGAGAGTGAAACTACATCCATAGATTTTGTCATAGTGAAAACCTCATGGATAATAATAATAACTGATAATGAATAATGTAAATTATAATTAATTGTATGTCATAAATCTGGCACATGAAACCATAATACCATAAATATATTTTAGTTCTGTCGGTAGAAACCCGTCTGATTTTTGGAAACAAACTCGAAGGGTTTATCACAAAACTGATTTGTCTCATGAGACCTACCGAAGCATCAAGGGTCTATTGTGGGATCCACCCACCACTTTATTTCCAAATAATTATTTATACATTTATTCAACAAAATATCAATATTCCTTTTCAATATCTATATAGAGTTGGGAATAAAGATTCATCAATATATCCGTAATTAAGATATCTTTCCAAATAAACACCGTATGTAAAATCATGTACGGTTTAAACAAAAAAATATCCCTGATATGAGATTGTGGATATTTAATATTAATATAATTTCAAATGAAAGGTGATCTGAAATGGGATGTAGGTAGACCAAATAATGATTATTAGGTGCACAATACAAAGTTAGTCACAACAAAATAGTAGTTGAGACAAAGTTTCTTACCACAATGTAATCGGTCAAATCATATGAACAGAACATAATAACCCTCCAATTAATCATTTAATATCATGAATATGAAGATAATAATGATATTAAATATCAAGTTTCAAAAAAAATAAACCACATAAAAGAAATAATTGGAAAACAATGAAAATCTCACAAAAATGAAAGTGAGATGAGAAACCCCTTACAAACATTTCGGCATGGTAATGAGTGTTATTGTGAGGGATTAATGGGAGGTAAAGGGGTATTTAATTATATATATGTCACAAGGGTAGTATGGTGAGGTGAAAAAACATACCCCATAATTAGGAATTAAAAATAAAATATCGCAACATAGGGGAGATTCTTGAACAAAAGTGAGAGAGAGGATCCCTTACCTTACACTTGAAGGTGTTCTTGTTTGTTCTCAAAGACCAAAATAATCATATTTAGATTCATTAATTGATAATTTATGAAGATCATAAACATGTTATTGATATGGTATAACATTATTATGTTCATTAATGTCCTTTTTTGTGGCTTTAAGAGATTAAATTTTATTGTTTTTGAAGCATTTTCTAACATGTTTTCATGATTTGTTTACTTATATTCATTAATGGAAGTTCATTTGAAATGTGGTTAAACATATAGAATTTATAATATAAATTATTAGTGACATTGAATATATATAAATGATCTTATAATGATTCTGGTTATATACCATGAGGAGGAATCCTTCAATGAGTTAAATTAAACACTTGGATTTGGAATCACGGTTTTGTGCACAATAAACAAGTTTTGTTTTATTACTCCACATTATGAATGTTTAAAGATTATAGAACATTAATACAAATAAAATAAATATATTATGTCTTGGTTCAACCATTGAAAATGTTTCATGACAAGTATTAAATATAGTAATGAAAATTGTAAACCCGTCTTCCGGGAGTGTGATAAATTTACAAATCAAGGATGGTGTTTGTATTTATTGTATAAAAGGAGGGAAAAAGAGATATTATGATGAAATATTACATTAGAACAATGAAAATATAGTAAATTTATGGTACTGGAATTATCATGGAATTTGTATGAGTGGAGGTGAGAAGATAGAATAAAATAATGGAACATTGTAAAAGAAATTGAAATAAAAGAGAAGAAAAGTTCACATCTTGAGTACTCCTCCATGAGAATCTCCATAAGGCCTTTTTTTTGTCCATTTGGTGAGACCAGAAGGTCTTGGACGTGGGAGAGTTCTTGTGAAGAGTATTTGGCATAATTTTGGAAATGATTGATGCTTAAGAAGTGTGGGAGGCAGAGGGGGTGAGGGGTGGTTTATATAGTAGAGGGGAGAAGATTTTTCTTAATATTATAATCATTAATTTATTATTACAAGACAACCAATAGTGAGTATTACATGACCATGAAAAGCAAAATATGAATGTGACTTAGAACCAATTGGTCTTAAATTAGTAGATCATCATCAATTACTGAATAAATTCCTTATTTAGCATTTATCCTAGATTATATCTTTTTACTATTCATAAAAAATATATGTATTTTAGAAAAATCCGAAAAATTCACCCTAACCATTTTTTGACATATAGAATCCAAAAATGCAATCCATTTTTCAAAAATAATTTTTAGAAATATGATTAATTAAATATTTAATTAAAATAATTATTGAATCAAAAAATATAAACACTTAAAATATTCATCTTCATTTTTAAGGTACGCAAATTCATTTATACCTTCATGTTCATAGATTCCATTTATAAGAGTCATATTACTATTCATAAGGGTAATTCACTATTTATATGGGTAGGTTACTATTCATAAGTTTTGGATACTATTCCCTGAAAATTCAGATAATTCTATCAGACTCTAAATATCATCTTTAAAACAACCATGTAGGTCATATTCTTTAAATTCAAATAGCTGAGTTGGAAAATTTATTTTTAATGGATAGATTATAGATATCTCCTTTACGTAACCATGTTTTGTTATATATAGTCTCAGTGATTCATGAAATATAGTCTATACTAAATTGTATTTAAGAGAAACATACCTTGATGTTTTTGGGGTGCTACATTATTCCCTCCTTCAGAAATTTCATCCTCAAAATTTTATGTATGAAACTCACCAAAAAGATGTGGGGATTATTTTTCATAACATCTTCTAGTTCCCATGTGACTTCCTCTATATTCTGGTTTCTCCAACAAAACTTTACCAAAGGAGTTGTCTAATTTCTCAATACCTGCTCCATTGTGTCAAGAATATCGAGAGTCTTTTCATAGTATGACAAATTTGGTTCCAGTTTAATTTTATCATATTTCAGTACATTATTTGGGTCTGGCATGTAGTTCATTGACAATGACTTTTGGAACACATCATGAACTCTTGATAGATTTTGTGTCATCTCTAAATAGTAAGCTACAACTCTGATTCATTCAATAATTTCAAATGGTCATATATAACTGTGGCTCAGTTTCCCTTTCTTACCAAACCTTAAGACACACTTCCATAGAGATAATTTTAGAAATACACGATCTCCCACATGGAATTCCATGTTTTTTCTCCAGTTGTATGCAAATATCTTCTACCTACTTTGGTCTTCCTTATTATAGGCTTTTATTGTCTTCACCATAGTCATGGTCTATTCAATATGTTCTGGACCTATAAGTCTCCTCTCATCAACTTCATCAAAAAAAGTTGGAGTTCTACATCTCTTTCCAAGTAATCCTTCATTTGGATCCATTTTAATACTTGAATGGAAACTATTTTTGTAAGAAAATTACACCAAAGGAAAGTATTGATCCCACAAACCTTGGAAGTTAAGAGAGCATGACCTCAACATGTCATCTAAACTTTTAATAGTACTTTTAGACTATCCATCAGTTTGGGGGTGATAAGAAATACACATAAGAAGCATAGTATTCAAAACTTTCTAGAGACATTTCTAGAATTCTGATGTAAATCGAGGATCTCAATCAGACACAATCATTATAAGTGCACCATGAAGTCTTAAATCTTTATTAATATAAATTCTTCCCAAGCGTTCAAGTGGAAAATCCTCACTTATAAGAAGGAAATGTGCTAATTCTGTGAGGCGATCAATAAGTACCCACATTGCATCATTCCTTTTAGGTTTGATTAGTATTCCGGTGAAAAAATCCATCGTAATGTTATCCCACTTCCACATAGGAATAGTTAGAGGTCGCATCACTCCTTTAGGATTTTTTTCTCTCTTCCTTCACATGTTGAAAAAATAATCATCTTGACATGTAGTCACCAATTTCATGCTTCATATGATCCCACCAAAAATATTCCTTTAGATCACTATACATCTTGGTGCTATCTGGGAGTATAGATAAATTTGAGCTATGAGAATCATCTAATAGTTCCCATTTTAGCTTAGGTACTGATGGAACACATATCCTCTTCCCAAATATCAGAACTCCTTCTTTATACATGAAGTCATCCAGTATCCCATCCTTAATTGTGTTAATTTTCTTGTGTAGATTCTCATCATGAGATTGAGAGATTTTTATCTTCTCTAGTAAAGATGGTTTAGAAATCTTTTGAAAGAGGAGTGAATCTTCCCTTGCCTAACAATTCCCATATCCCACTTTAGTAGATCCAAAAATAAAGGATCTATATCAATCCTCTTTTGAGTCAGAAGGCCATGATGTTTCCCGCTTAATGCATCTTCCACCTTATTCACCTTTCCAGGGTTGTAGTGTATTGAACTATCGTAATATTTGAGTAACTCAAGCCATCTTCTTTGCCTCATGTTGAGTTCCTTTTGTGTGAAAATGTATTTCAAACTCTTCAAGTACGTATAAATCTAACCTATTTCTTCATAGAGATAATGCTTACTTATTTTCAGAGAAAATATAACAACTGCTAACTCAAGATCATGAGAAGGATAATTTTTCTCATGGGTATTCAACTATCTTGATGCATAAGCATTAACATTATCATTTTTCATAAAGACGTAACCCAGTCCATTCTTTGATGCATCATTGTATATTACAAATCCATCACTTCTAGATGGAAGAGTCAAAATTAAGGCATTGACCAATCTTATTTTCTATTCTTCAAATCATTCTATACATTCTTTCTTGCACACAAACATAACTCCTTTACATGTGAGGTTCGTTAGTGGGTTATCCATTCAGGAAAAATTCTGAATGAAATGTCGATAGTAACCTGCTAAGACAATAAAACTTCATACCTCAGTTATGTTTGTCGGTATGGGACAATATTGGATTGACTTTGTCTTCATAGGATCAACTAGGATTCCATCCTTAAAGACAATATGGTGTTGAAAAGAAAATGATTGAAGAAAAAATTCGAACTTGTTAAACATCCCATATAATTTATTTCTTCTAAGAGATCTCAGAATAACTCGCAAGGGATTCTCATTGTCTTCATAGATTTTTGAGTATATGAGGATATCATCATTTAATACCACAAAAAATATATCATGATATTCTTTGAAAACTCTATTCATTAAATCCATGAAAATAGAGGGTGCATTTATTAGTCCAAAAGGCATAACTGTAAACTCGTAATGCCCATACCTAGTCCAAAATGCTTCCATAGGAATATCTTCTTTCCTCATATGAAACTGATGATATCTAGATCAATGATCAATCATCAAAAAGCATTGAGATCCTTGATGTTGATCAAATTAATCATTAATCTGGGGCATAGGATACTCATTCATTATTATAATAGCATTGATTTCCTTGTAATCGATGAAAAGCCTCATGGATCCATCTTTTTTTTACAAAGATGACATGGGATCCCCATAGAGAAACAGTAGGTTAAGTGAATCCCTTTTCACTGAAATCCGTTATTTTTTTCTTCAACTACACTAATTCTACAGTGGACATTCTATATGGTGTCTTTGATATAGGTCTTACATCAGGAATTAAATCAATAGATAACTCAAATTACCGCTTTAGAGTATGTATAGGTAAATCCTATAGAAATACATCAATGAAATCTTGCACTATGTACACATCATCAATTTGAATATTTCTTTCCATGCCCATAGATATTGTTTTATATTCCTCTCAATGTATTGCATTCATTAGAGCTATTGGGGGTGGTTAAAGATAAGAATCAGGTGGCATTGTTTCTGCCCTAATGACAAGGGATTCCCCACATTTTAAAAAAATTGTAACTTCCTTATTCTTATAATAAATATTCGCATCATAATTTGATAGCCAATCCATAATGAAAATTATATCAAATTCAGTCATTTGATATGATGAAAATGATATAATCTAAAGCACGTTTTGGTATCTATAGGGGGACTAGTCGACATTCCTTTATTGTAATGATAAATCTCCTAAGAGTATTGACTGAAAAATCCATTCTTAAATAAAATTGGACTTATATAATTTTCATGGAAAATTGAGAAGATATAAATGAATGTGATGATCTATAATCAAATAAATTGTTAGCAAGGTTTTAGGAAACAATTAATGTGCCTGCCACTATTTCAATATGAACTTCAACCTCTGTGGTTGTAATCGCATAGGCTCTCCCTAGTTCTCTTGTATTTTTCTGAGGCATGTTTCCTTTGCACTTAAGACACTCATTTTCATAGTTCCCCATATCTATATTATTGTAGCATTGAATATCATTGAATTGTTTCTTCCCCTTTCATTCATCAAATCGATGACCCTTTTCTCCACAGGTATAGTAGAATCCCATGCCTTTCAAGAATTTCTCGAGATGATTATTTCCATAGTTCTCACATTATGGAAATAGCTTTGTTCCCTTTCTTTTCTTTGTTTCTTCTCCTTTCCCTTTGTTATCACAGTACCACTTCTTATATTGGTTTCCTTTGAAAAATTTTTATCTATCAAATGACTTCTATGTTTTGATGGAACTTGATACAATTTCATCATATGATGAAAATGATTGAGAAACCAGTGCCCTTATAAGAATTGTATTATGAAATTCCAAGAAATGATCAATCTTGTCTGTCGAGTCACGTACGTAATCTACGACACACCTGTCCATACTTGTGAAAGTTTCCTCATACTCTGCAACACTGTCTTATTCCCTCTGTTTTATATTGAGAAATTTCCTCTTCATTTCAGTTCCTTGGCCATGAGGGAAATGTTTTTCGATGAATATTTCCTTTAAAGTCCTCCATTCCATATCTTCCATTTCTTCTTATTTTGTGGTATTCTTAATCAAGGACCATCATGGATCAACGTCGGCCTTGTGAAAATATACTTCCAATACCACCTTTTCATTTTCATTTCATCTTAATGCCATGAATATCTTTTCAAGGGACTTGATCCATTACTCAGAAACCACTGGGTTAGTAGCCCTGCCAAAAGATGGGGGCTTCTACCACATGAAATGATCCAAAACAGGTGTGGAATGGTTATTTTCTAAAGCCTAAGCAAGTTGTCCCAATATGGTCATGATCAAATCTTCTCCAAAATTGACTGGGTTGACTTGCTCAATAGGGAGATCCCTAATTTTCCCACAAGTATTGATTCCCCTTATTCTATTAGATTCCATTTCTAAATAATGGGATATAATATATTAGTTTATGAATATCAAATAGAAAATCACTAAACATAGATTGAAATTCTAAGCATAACTAATCTTGTAAACACGATTTCTCTGACAAAAAATTTACATTAATCTCATTCATATTGGATTGTAAATAAAAATTGAATTATCCTAAGAATATCCCCTAGGAGTATCATAACCAAGAGTGCAGCAAGGCCCGTTGTCATTCACCAATTCCTATTTGAGTCTAGCTCAAAGCGTTGTTTTCAGGTTTTACCCCTAAATACATCTGTGCCAGAGCCATCTCTACCTGCTCGTATTTATACATGAATATATTTCTTAAAATATACACATAATATATTTAATACAAAAATAACATGACGTTCATATAAGTTTATCCTCAAATACTACCTTAGGTTTTTTTCCATACAATACATTTCCTACTCTAGTTTCCATGTTTTCTTCTAAACTTCCTCTAATACCATCTGTAAAACCCCGACCCCTCTAGGCTAGATCCGGTGAATTACATGTGATATTGGCATGATTAGAAAGAGTAAAAATACTAATGGAATGATCAATTTCATAGTTTTGAAGAAACTAGATATATATATGTTACTCACATTACATTGGAAAAGTTTAAAAAATACAATACATAACGAAAACTAAAAACTGCATCCACAAGAACTCAATAAATGATCTCCTATGTGTCACTTGTTGAATATAAACAATGAAATGGGTGAGATGAAATGCTCATTAACGGTTTCAAATAGTGGAATAATGATTAAAATTATAATTGTATCATAATAAATATGACATAATCAATATGTAATGGTGAATAAACGAAAAACTAATCCTATTAATAAACTGAGAATGAAACTGCATCCATAGATTTTGTCATAGTAAAAACCTAAAAGATAATAATAATAACTGATAATGAATAAAGTAAATTCTTATTTTTTGGACTTCATGTATTTGGATCCTGAAACCATAATACCGTAAATTTTTTTTAGTTATGTGGGTAGATTTCGGTACGATTTTTTGAAACAAACTCGAAGGGTTTATCGCCAAACTAATTTGTCTCATGAGAACTACCGATGCATCGAGGGGCTATAAGAGCCCCCAAATTCCATTTCATGACGAAATAATTGTTTATATTTTGATTCAACACAAGATCAATATTCCTTATCAATATTAGCATAGAGTAGAGTATACATATTCATCAATATTTTGATAATTAAAATAACTTTCCAAATAAACAGCTTATGTAAAATGGTATAAGGTTTAAGAAAAAAACATAAAAATGATATGAGATTATGAATATTTAATAAAAATATAATTTCAAATGAAAAGTGATCTAAAATTATAATTTGGTACCCCACATAAAGATTATTAGGTGCAGAAGACAAAGTTAGTCACAACAAAATAGCAGTTGAGACAAAGTCTCTTAACACAATGTAATCGGTCGAATCATATGACTAGAATTTAATAACCCTAAAATGAATCATTTAATAGCATGAATATTTACAGAATCTTGTTATTATACAACAGGGGTCAATACAAATATACCATATACAAAAAATAAGTGGAGAACAATGAAAATCTCAAAGAAATGAAAGTGGATGAGAAACCCCTTACAAACATTTCAGCATGGTAACGAGTGTTATTGTGAGGGCTTAATGAGAGGTAAAATGGTATTTGATTATCTCTATAACACAAGGTAAGTATGGTTGAGGTGAAAAAACATACCCCATAATTAGGAATTAAAAATAAAAGAGCACTACATATGGGATATTCTTGTACAAAACTGAGACATAGGATCCCTTACATTACACTCAAAGGTGTTCTTGTTTGTTCTTAATGACCTGAATAATCAAATTTATCTTCACTAATTAATATGTTCAGAACCGAAAAAACATGTAATTGATATGGGAGAACATATTAAGTTCATTAATGGCCTTTTTTGATGGGTTTAAAAGATTCAATTTTATTGTTTTAGAAGCATTTTCATACTTTGTGTCATGATTTGTTAACTTGTATTAATTAATGGAAGTTCATTTGATATGTGGTTAAAAATACGTAATTTTTAATATATATTATTAGAGATATTTAATATATATAAATGATCTTTCAATGATTCTGGTTATATACCATGAGGATGACTCATTCTATGAGTTAAAATAAACGCTTGGTTGGCTTGGCGTTTTTGTGCACAATAAACATGTTTTGTATAATTATTCCGAATTAGGACGTGTAAATATTCCAAAAAATTAATCAAGATAAAATAAAGATATTATGACCTGGTTAGAACATTTAAAAGGTTTCATGTCTAGTATTTAAGATATTAATGAAAATTGAAAACCAGTCTTCCATGAGTGTGATAAATTTGCACATATCGGACGGTGTTTTCATATATTTTATAAAAAGAGTGAAAAGAGAGATTATGATGAAATATTAGATTAGCACAATGAAAATAAATTACATGTAAGGTATTGGAATTATCCTGGAAATTGAATGAGGGTCGGTGAGAAGAGAGAACAAAATAATGGAACTTTGTAAAGGAAATTGAAAGAAAAGAGAAGGAAGGTTCACCTTTTGAGTACTGCTCCGTGAGAATCTTCTTATGGACTTTATTTTTGGACTTTTGGTGAGACCAGAAGATCTTGGACGTGGGGAGAGAGATTGGGAAGATTATTTTTCATAATTTAAGCAAATATTGAAGCATGAGTGGTGTGGTAGGAAGAGGGGGTGAGGGTTGGTTTATATATTGGATGGGAGATGAGTTTTTTTAATATTATAATCATTAATTTATTGTATCCTCTCAAGAAAACCAATAGTGAGTATTCCCTGACCAAGAACAGTAATATATGCAAGTGACATAAATATAATTGGGATTAAATCATCATATCAACATCAATGACTCATTAAATTCCATATTTAGCATTTATCATAAATTATCTCATTGTACTATTCATAAAAAATTAAGTATTTCAAAAAATCCAAAAAATTAACCATAACTATTTTTTGACTTGTAGAACCCAAATATGAAGTCCATTTTTCAAAAATAATTTTGTAAATATGATTAATTAAATAATTAATTAAAATAATTATTTAATCAAAAAATATAAACACTTAAAATATTTATCTTCATTTTTAATGTGTCTAAATTCATTTATTCCTTCAAGGGAATGGATACAATTTATAAGAGTCATATTACTATTCATAAGGGTATGTTACTATTCATAAGGGTAGGTTACTATTAATAAGGGTAGGTTACTTTTCACCGAAAATTATGTAAATTCTATCAGACTATAAATATCATCGTGAACATAACCGTGTTTGTCAGATTTTCAAAACTCAAATCGCAGAGTTGGAAAATTTACGTTTAATGGCTAAGTTGTGGATATCTCTTATAAGTAACCATGTTTCATTCCATATAGGCTCAGTGATGCATGAAACATAGGCTATAACTAGAATTTATTTAAGAGAAACATACCATGAAGTGTTTGGGGTGCTACATGACTCATGTCTTTAAGAGTATTCAAAGGTATTCCTAGAAGTGGGGCACTCAAGTTCCTATGAAAGGAATAGGTGGCACATGATTGTTAATGATTTAGGGAGGTTGGGCACTTTAGGTGCACAAGTGTAATGGATTAAAAACACTAAAAGGACTAAATTCATATGATCCTCCTTAAAATCCTCTACTCCAGGTGTTAAAGAACCACCATGAGATATTCAGAAGACATGGGTGTGACACTAGGGAGAACAAAGTAGCAATTGGACTTCATGGAAATTTTTCTGTACAAAAGAAGGCTGCAGGGGTCTATTTAAAGAAGAAAATAGGACCCTTGGTGAAATGAAATATGGCTCACTAGTGACATTCATGCCAAATTTTGGAGTGCAAGTAACTTTTGTTTCAATGTTGTTTGGCTAGACTAGGGTGACACTTTGAGGACTTAACTGAAATAATTGCTTCAATTAGGTACATCATGGTGGCATGAAGGTGTTTTCACATAGGTAACTAGGGCGCCAATTTGGGGATTTCTCCAAAATAATTACTCAATACTGTGGCTATTTCACACCTGCAACGTGCTTTACATACCTGTTGGGCTGCGGTTCTAACCCTTTGGGCTAGTGCATTTACTACCATCACTAACCCCCATGATAAATTACAGAGTCACACCATGATCCTTTTGAGCATGGTTGAGGAAATTTTTCAAAAAGTTTATGGACCACATTTCATGGTGTTTACAGTTATGAATAACTACAAGATAAGAAAATGAAAGGATTTATTAAAAAATTATCCAAATTTGTTTTGATATAAATTCAAGTGTAAATTGTCTCGATCAAAATTATATTGTGAATTAAATTCTTGAAAATATCATAACGTCGATGTGAGAATAAATAAATGAATAGATTAGGCATGTAAAATTCAAATTGACATAATAGTGTAGAAATAATACAATATAAAGGTGAATTTGATTAAGGAAATATTCTAAAAATATTAATGACAATGTTGAATAATATAACCCAAGGAAATGAAATTGAGTTATGAAATTAATCGCCACTTAGAATATTTTAACTCAAATACCTATAGAATAATATGTCTAAATTGAAACACAGAATACCATGAATATACAAAAATTCTTGATATAATTTATCAAAAAGGTAACTTTATACATTGAACAAAATAAATATGTGCTGAATATTACATTTATCTCATAGATGTAAAAAGTGAGATGAAAATCCTTTACATTGGGTTTCATTTTTGGGTGAACATCCATTAACCTCCTATATAGTAGTAT
Source organism: Viscum album (assembly GCA_963277665.1). Taxonomy (NCBI): domain Eukaryota; kingdom Viridiplantae; phylum Streptophyta; class Magnoliopsida; order Santalales; family Viscaceae; genus Viscum; species Viscum album. The sequence goes on from OY728166.1 coordinate 397,477,916, forward strand.
TAAACATGTCAATAACTTATAAAGAACTATACTAATATTTATAATATCATATATTATCTTCTTATAATATCTTATTTCCATTTTGTTAATAATCGTTCATTATTTTCACTATTTTGTGTGTTAATTGCCTTGTTTGTTGTGTATGTTTTATCTTTTCACTTATTTTAATTATTAATTATATCATGATTTAATCATATCCATAATTTATCCATGATTTAACTATAATATATATCTATAATATATGTGTTTATTATAAACCAAATGAATTGGAGATAGGAAATGTAATGAACTATTCATGGAGATGGTGTGTCCTAAGTTTGCATGAATGATACTTTCATTTGATTATTGAATTTAAAAGATATATTTAATGATATATTTTAATATCAAAATTAAATTATCATATTTATGTCATATATGTTACATAGGTTTATTCAATCCATCTTCTACGCATTCAATGTAAAGAATATACAAAACACATCACTTTGAAGAGTTGGAAGTCCACACATTGATAAACGATGTTATCGTATTCCCACCAAATGATAAACAAAAAGTTGTGTGTCATATGAAAAAAGTAAATAGGAATAATGGAATTATAAATATCATACATATCATATATAAACATTTTTTCCAAAAAAATTACCAACCATGAGAGGTGGTAAAGAAAACAAACCTACAACACCATTTCATGAGGTGATATTTTGTCGCAAATGAACGTTAATGTTGTTTCACATTTTATGGAAGTGTATTTGGTTTATGAATAACTATTATCATAAAAACATATCAGTATATATATTATACTAGTTTTGTTACATAATTATGGAATAATAAAATTTCAGGGACAATATAATTAAAATAAAACAAAACTATTTGAGTATGAATTTTGCTACTTCATTGGGTAACTCATATTGGCCTGAACCAATGATATTAATTGGATGTATTTAATAACAAATAGTGGATTATAGGATTAAAGGATGTATTTTTTTATTCTATTTTCAAAGATCTTGGTCAATCCTGAGGGTTTGAGAGGAGTGAATAAGGGGGAGGGTGAGTGCCTTTTTACAGTGGAGGAGTGGAATTCTTGTAAAATTTTGAAAATGGAAATCTAACTACATTTTTCTTATGAGATCTAGATCCAATAATGAAAAAAATTAGAAAACAATAGAGTATAGGTTTGGAATATGTACATAAAATGGAATTCAAAATATTTTTTATGTCATTTTGGAAAATAAATTTAAGGTTTCGTCAATTGTTTTGTTAACGTTTATCTTAATCTTTGTAATTTATTTTAATCACATTCACTAATATATTTTTTTAAAAAATATTTTTTCCTTATTATAAATTATAAATTATGATTATTAAAAATATAGAATACATTTTTTTCAAATTTAAATAACATTAGTGGTAGAAATTAAATTATATTTAACCCCATAAATGGGACGACAATGAAGGTGATTAAAGTAAAATGTCCAAAAGTTTGATATGTTTTTATATAAAATTTAAAAGTAAAATTTATTTCAATTTTATGAATTGGATTAATTTATATAAAATTTATCTAATTAAATGTTAAAACTAACCAAAATATAATTTTTCCATAAAAATAAATTAGATAAAAATGACGTTTTGTATAAAAATTCAGTATTTTTTCACTATTTATCAATAGATGTAACCACACAAAAAAATAAAAACATTCACCCTAAGATAAATTTTTTGTTTCCCTTAAATAAAATGATCTTTTTTTCATATTAAATTTATAAAATATCCAAAATTTTATTTAAAATAAGTTTTTTAATAAAAGTGGTACTATTACCTAAAAAACAATTAATAAGAATAAAATTGGATTTATTATTATATTATTATTAAAAAATAATGGATGATTATAAAAAAATATTCCATTTAATTTATAATATATATATTTCATTAATCTCATTGGCTAATAGTAATTAATTTAATTTATTAATAAAAATTTCTTTTGTGAGAAAAACATATTTATAATATTTTTGTTTTTAAATTAATTTCTAATTACTTGGTAACCTGTGATTTCATATTTTATTTTAATAAAAAATATATTTTTATAATATATATAATAATATTCATAATTGGTAATTTAACATCTAGGTAAATTCTTATTATATTAAGTAATATAATAATAATAATATATTGTTGGTCAGTAAATCTTGGTCTAACATGTAACACAAGCCATTGAAGAAACTCATTGGTTCATGTGACGCATGATAACTCATTATCATGTTCATTGATGATATATTATAGAGATAATTTATATAAAAAAACAAATATATTGTAATTTATCTATATATTATATTCCCTGATGTGGTTGTTGTTGTGTGTTATACACACTATTGAATAAAATGCTTGTCTTTATAATTTTGAGGAAATATAATGATGTTTCAACAAAAATCATTCCTATAAGATGTTTATATTGAGAAGATATATGGTTTTATGATTCATGAATATGAGAAAAAGTGTCCTGGATACAGAAGGAACTATATAGGTTGATGCAAGCACTAATAACATTGTATATGATACTAGATAATTTTTTTAAGATGCATAATGTTCATCATGGTGGATTCGATTATAATATCTATGTACAAAATGATACAAATCAATGGATTATGGTGTTGGTGTATGTAAATGTCATAATATTTGGTGGATCAGATAAATTAAAGTGCAAATTGTTCATAGAATTCATGATAATTGAAATTTAAATGTTAATGATTGAAGAAATAATGTTTTTCCTTGGTTTATAGGTGACACAAGGAAATAATGGACCATTAATTACTAAATATATTATAAATAGGAGGTTTTATGAAAACATGAAATTGATAATTAAATTGATATGATGAATTTAGTGGATACCCGAATGATACTATAATGGGATGATGAAGGAAAAGATTTTAATGTCATAGAATACTAGAAGACCATTAGAAGATTATTATACTTAATAGTGACATGAATAAATATTGTTTTTTCAATATTCCATATAGAAGTGTATCAAATATATCCCAATGAAATCAACATACTTGTAGTTAATTGAATATTTTGGTATATTAATTGAATGAATATTTTTGGTTTATAGTGAAATGAAAAATATCAGTAAGGGTAATGGATTCAGATTGGGCCAGATCTAAAGATGAATGAAAATCAATATCATGTGGTACATTTTATCTTGAAGGACTATGTATTTCTTGGAAAAGAAAGAAATAAATTCCACTTTATTGATTACCATAGAAGATGACTATATATCTGTAACTCAAGCTTGCACATAGGTATTATGGATAAAGAAATTGCTTGATGATATGGTTGTTCTAGTGAATTATCCTATCGAAATCCATTACCAAAATTCTAGTTCTATAAATATTAGAAATAATATATTATATCATTCATGGATGATGAAAATAGAAATAATATATTATTTTAGCAAGGATAAGGTGGTGTAAGGGATTGTGATGTTAGAGTATGTTCCTAAAAAACTATAGGTTGTAGACATTCTATCAAAGGCCATACACAATAAGACACATGAATGGAATTGACTGGCTCTTGGAGTTCAATAGACTCCCTCCACATAAAAAAGTTTTGATGTGGGACCCCTTCTCCCCAAGGTATGGTGTGTTTTTCCTTAATGTGTTTATCTATATTCTTTACCCTGTTTCGGACCACCACAATGTGACCTTCGTGTCCATTGACAAAGGGAGAGAAATTGTGGATATAGAAGGGGAGAAAATAACTTAATTGATAAAGGGGGAGAATTTGACAGGGGAAGCACTGAATAAGGGGGAGTTTAAATTTTAAAATTCTATAGATTATTGATCAAATGATATATATCATAAATTATGGGGTTTATGATAAAATCATAACATGGTTTTAGGAATTATGTGAGTCACTAATTAACATTTCATGCTACCCACGTAACTCACACTGAGGATTGCTCATGTGGGCATAAAGATTTTGTTGGGAAAAAATATAATCCCTATATGAATAAAAATAATATAATTTTTGGTTGAACATGGTGGAATATTTTTTGAGGTGTCAAAATGAAAAGAGTTTTTAAAAATCCAAAAGGGAGAGACTGTTGTGAAAAAATCCCTCAAAGTAACATTGTAGTGTTTTGGATCTATTATTTTAAAAAAAATAAGGTTTCCATGGTTAGTTGTGGAGTTTTAGAGATATTGTTGAAAAGTTATCTTAAAAAACATCCAATAAAATGGAATATATTCTCTAGAGGTGGTATATAAAGATACATATAAAATGAAGTGTTATTTCCTTATTTTTTCCAAATTTCTAGGGTAAAAAATTTACAGCATGAATTTTTTTTGAAAAGGATGTAATTTTGTGAAATATAAAATTGTTGTTACCAAGGAGGACGGTAAGTATCAATATTATGTGTATGTTAATATTTAGGATCATCTCATCAAAATAAAACTATAGTAAATGGTTCATGTAAGATTTGAAATTGCGTGAAAATTGATTTTTTCACAATATAAGAACTGAGTATATTTGTAGGCATGGAAGAAGCTTAAACATATAATAAAACATAAAAATATAAAGTTCAACACTCAAATAATGTTTCCACTAGGTATAAGTTCCTCAAAAAAATTTATTTACTACAAGCATAGTGGAAGGACCTCCAGAATCGTTTATGCTGGGTAGACGTGGCCTATAAAGAGGTGGTTTCCCTACTCATTTCAAAAGCTCAACCGTTAGGGAAAATTTGTGATCTGAATTATGAAAGTGATGTGAAAAAAATAAAATTATTCCAAAATAGTATTTTTTTTGAATAAAAGACATTAATTTTTTTCTCCCATAGAGAAGAACTTGTGTCTTCATTACCAATGGAGGATGATTCAATGTGTAAAAGTTGGGCCCATATTGGACGTCTGAAAAAAAAACCAGAGTTTTTGTAAAATTCTCAAATTTTATAAAACATCTAAAACATTTTATGCAATTTTTCAATTTTTCACGCAAGATACTCAAAGGTTTCACGAAATACAATGGTGTTTGAATTAGAAGTTATTGCCCAAAAATATGAGGTAAAGATGTATTAATCATGTAGATGAATTTAGAACTTCAATATAGAATAATAAATGGACCTACATATCAATAAAGTCTATGTGGATCCTTTCTGGAGTATTGTGTATGTTATATAGGAGAAGGTGATCATTTTTACTGGAATTATGTAAGTGATGGAAATATTGAGGGGGAGTCCCTTGGGAAATAATGAGATATCCCTAAACATTGTAAAGATATTGATCCTGGGAATATATGTGATAAATCCCAAACATTTATTTAGCAAGAAGACATCGTAAATTTTGTACATCAGAATGTTTCCATTTTATACTCCATGTTTGCAGCCTAGTGATGGAGAACCATGTAAAATCACTATGTCTCATGCATGATTTCATTTCTGTTCATACATTTCAATGGAAAAGGGAGAGAACTGTTTTGCATAATGACGAAAAACGATATGAAGGGGTATCTGCTTTAATATTTCATACAATGATTCAACACCACCCCTTATGGTATTTATCCTAGTTGAGATAACAATTTCTATCATTGGAAAATGTTAATTTCAGTATTTCTTTCCTTGAGAATTCAATGTAGTATATCAATCATAAAGGAATTATGATCTTTTATTGTAATTTTTTTCAATTTTGGAAGAATCAGATGTTGTACATCTTTCAATCAATAGGTAGGAATGTGCTCGTTCCATTAAGGTATAGTATTTTGACGAGTATGGTCAATCTAGATTTATCAGAAGCTAATTATTAGGAATATGATACTAACGCCAATGGATTCAATTCACTAGGGGGACCGATATCCAATGTAATAGATAAAATTGTATGCCTTGAAAAACAACACATTCTACCTGTGAAATGTTTTTAAATATTTTTTAGGGTGACTCAAATGTTAGAGAACCAATGCTACAGGTTCTATAGAACACGTAATAGGATCTCAGAATGCACCCTAATGAGTCAATTGATTCATTATTTCACCTCATAAATTTTCTTGTGGTAGCCATGCAAGGTCTCAAAGAAATTATTTAATATTTTAATATTATAAATCGCTTATTGAGATGAAATTCACCATGGTTAAATAAAAAAAATTTAAATATTATAAAATAAATATCTACAAGAGATGATACTAGATGGATTTTATAGTAATTTGTTTCCTAATAGATAATAAATAATGACAATGGATAGCTTGTACACAGCCTTACTTAGATGACTTTATACCTAAAATGTGGCCTCTAGGATGCAGGGAGTGATGATGTGGAGCTATTTGGCTAGAGATTGGTTGACACAAAGTGACTTGAGATGTGTGTGGAAGTGGCACTCTTGTACAATACTCTTGTATAGTTCCATTTTTTCAAGGCTCCCATCCTAGTTTATCTATGTATCAACTGGCTTCAAAAAATTCATATGTAATATCTGGTCTAGTAAAAACCATAAAAAACAACAATCACTATTCTAGATCCATATTTTACTTACGGAAACACCATACTCTCTCCTCCACTTCTTTGAGCCATTATATATGATAAAATCATTTAACAAGAATAAGGATAAATATTTTCTTATAGTCTAGAAGGTCAACATCATTCAAGACATTCCCCAAATAATTATTTTTTGATTGAAAAATATTTTCATTATTTTAATATAAATTAATGTCCATATCACTAATATTTTTTATGGGTTTCAATTACAATATATCCAACTCCCATTGCAATCATGCCTTCATCTTTAAGATCATATTTTTTGGGTCCTGTAACCATCATGGAATCTACATACAATAGAATAATGATACAATAAATATCATCCAAACCATTAAGATATTCATATGCTTTCGAATGGGGTTTTATATATCCAAGTATCATGATATAGAAATAAAGTAGATTGTACCAACATCTCGGTGACTACTTGAAGTAGTACAAGTATTATTTTATCCTATAAAACAATTTCTATTTACCTTATTCTACTAATGGGTATAGTTGGATCATATATATTTAGTTATCAACATCAACTGGGATATGAACTATACTTATAAATAATTATTTTGGATGTAATATATTTGAATAATATTTCATTAGAACTACCTGAAGATTCATCAGTATAATAATAAGAGTTTTTTTTTTCAAATCAAAACCTTCCTTTTATGAATATAAATTCATCCCTAGTCTCACATGAAATCGTTTTAAAGTGTCATTTAAATTTCAATTGATTATAATGATTCATTTCTTCTTTATATCCATCCATATGTGATTTAATAGAACATAATACAATATCATTTTCTTGTACATGGATTCAATTACATCATGTACCTTCCATATCAAAGATGTTACATCTTGACTCTTAATCACCTCTATAAAATAAGATATATATCAATCCTTTATCAATAGAAAATATTCAATATCACTCTACCCAATTAATAATATTATTTTACAGAAGTATTAAATTGAAACACATGTCAAGTAAACCTAATGAAATGAAGACAAAGTGCATCACTAATAACATGGGCCACACCGACCGTGGGAAGGGAGCTGGGGATACAAATTTATAAAAGGGTAAATTCATGGTTTGAAAAGTAATTCATGAAGTTAGAATCATGGTTACCTTTAATAAATGTATGATGAATATCAATATCATGGGAAATAAGTTCCTTGCACTCGCTGTTCAAATAAGTGATTTGACAAGGAGAGTCTAACGTGCTGATAAGAGACCTCAACAATATTCTAGAGTCCGTGTTAATAGAAAATCGAATGATGTTCTTAGATTTTCATAGAGAGAGGGAACTCAAAAATTTCAAGGTATATCCCTTAATTGAGTTACTTTATATATAAAAGACCCTAAAGGAAATGATCACCAATCCCAAATCATCACATACCACATGACCACCGCACAAGCATCCAAAACCACATGTCCCATCAAAATTGACGTTGATACCCAAGGCAAGAGGAGACAAACTAACTTGAAGACCCCTCTTCCTTGGTATAAATAGGTCTAAGGAGTCATTTATGGAATAAAAAACCAAAGAAAGGTGAAACATACATTAGATTCGAGATTCCATCCAACTCCATCGCGAGGAATCTAAATGAGGCCACAAAAGAAAGATTGAAGTAGCAAGACCCATACCCATCTGAGTTGGGCGCCTGCTAGATGCACCAACAACCTACCGATAGAAGAATCACTCAAACCATATCCTCCTTCACATTATTGTGACATAAACAAAACATGTTTTTGAAGAAACCTTCATGAGATTCCCCTAGGATAGAAGATAGAGAAAAAATCCCCGAGAACACCCAAAATCTAACTAGCCCATGAACATTGGAATAAAAAATGCAGCGTAGACTCCTCCAAAGGAGAAGGATATAGATTCACATAGAAGAAAAATGAACACTCATAAAATTGATTTCAATATCTGATGGGATTTCATGATTGAAGGTTCTCCATAGCGGGAAGGATAATTTAATTGGAATAGCTTGGTATTATAGGAGCCTCCTCTAATAATCCCTCGCTTACTATGTTAGAAATGACTATTTATAGGATTGGGCTGAAAACTTACCATTTGAGGATCTAGTGAAAATACATTGGTCAGTAAAACCATCTAATCTGATTCTATCAAATGGTGGATTTGGAGTGGGGTTGAGAATTTAATTGATAAAGGAGGGGTGCGAGCTGGCTTTCCTAAATGATAGGATGGGCATAGGGTATCTTGGGATGTCTAGCAGACAACTATCCTGAATCAAACTTCCAAACGATGATTTCTACCTATCCAATAATCCATTGGGAATGATCCATAAACATAAGAATGTGAATCCTAAGAGAGTTCCAAAGGCCTACGAGAGATCATCCATTCTCACATGAGTGAAACCATACACCCCTCTAAAATGATTACTCTACAAGGAGAACCCCTCAATAACCACCAAAGAAAGCCTTTACTATAGGTAATACAGATCCTCCCTACATCCTTTACACCAATCCCTTCATGTTCCACTAGCCTAGGATGTTTACTCTAGTAATCCCACCAACATCTTCTCTCACTGACTTAATTTTAGTGCCAAAATGGTGGTATTTTCTCTTGAATTGATCATAATGGTCTAGAATCAACTAGAACTTAATAATCGTTCTCTTGTAATTCCTCAAAGGAAACATGATATTCCTTTGATTCATCCCTCACCTTGAATATTATTTTTTACTTATTCTATTTTTTCACGTCCCTATAAATTATCCATTTCACCATGAATTTTATGAATATGACAACCACATTTATGGTAAGTTTTTGGGAAGTGGGGCCCCATAAATGATACTCCATCAGCATATGTCAATAATTTACATATCATATATATTGTATCCAACTTTAATATTCTTTTATGGAATGAAAATGTGCATATATTGAAATTTCAAATGTATACAATAATAAATAGTAATCAGGATTACTAGTACAAATATCAATCGATGACTTAATATAAATTACCAATAAACAGAATTTATAGATTACATAATATGTGGTATTCAAAATATCTACCTAGAATGTTTTGGAAACTCTTGTAGTCATTAAAATTACCACTATTTTTTTAAAAAATGTTTTAATTATCAATTCTTCCACCCTATTTTATTTTTGAGTGTATTCAATCCTAAACAATATATTGATACCATCATATTTACAAAATGTATCAGACCCATTAATTTTATATTCATCACATTTGATATCCATAAAAAACATGATCTTACTTCTAGATTTACGCTCCATCACTTCTTTGATTTTTTACTGAATTCAAGAACATTTTTTTAATCTTGATTGGGTACAAACAATATATCATATAATAATAATTAATAGAGAATATTATGTTCCCTTCTCTATCGTAGGATATAACTAGTGGTTAAAAAAATTTATAATCGCTCAACTCTATGATATCCTTGTTCAATGTCATCAATGTCTGGAACTTCAATATATGTTTCTTTCTCAAACAACAGTGCTCAAAAAATGCTAAGGATTACATTAAAATACTTAGATAAAACGTCTAATTTGAAAGAATATTTAGTCCTCATTCAATAATATGTCAAAGATTATGAATCCAGAATGATATCAATGATTTTATTGAGGTAGTTTATGTGAAAACTAACTCTACCTCCATATTGGTTTTACAAATAAACACATACATCATCTTTTTGAACTTATCTACCATTATCACCACAAATGTTCCTTATTCAATTTTAATCACTCATTTCTTGGTGTTATTCTCTCACCACATGTCATAAAATTATCCATAAGGATAGAAGTTCTTATTTAGGGTCGTCACATAGCATACACATTAGATTGTACAAAATGTAATAACATGTGCATTAAATTTTATTATTCGAGCTGTAATGATATTTAATGGTTATTCATTCCCCATTTATAGAATCAATTCATAGAGATATATTTATAAATATATATTTATATCAAACATTTATTTTCAAAATTTCAGGTTTCATTTCCCCCCAAATTGATTATACCTTTAATATTGATATGATATCTTCCTCCATAAGTTGTTTTCACACGACTAAATATTATGTTCCCATTTCAAGAAGTACTCAATACATTTTATTTATAGTTATTTTAAACACTATTCTTATAACACAGTGCTTTATAAAATACCCCTTGTTTCCATATCGTTAAAAAGTGATGGTCTTCTCCACCCCCCATTATTTGGACTCACCACAAATTTGGATCAAATTGAGACCTTGATTCACATTTATTATTATGTCAATTGAAAAATGATATACTTCATAAAATGTTTTATATCTATTCTACTTGTTTATACATTGAAATTATTGTTTACGAATATGAGCTACAATATAGTTAAAAGAAAATATATATATCTCAAGATATTTTTGGTGATTCCAATGGTGAGATGATCATAAAAATCTGAAAAAATATAGAATAATATCTTTAACATTAATATCCTCAATTATATTCCCAAAATTATGATTTTAGAGAAAATTTTATTCATGTTGTTGACGTAATCTTTCTATAAAAATGATTCCACAATTTGAAGTGGGATAAATTTATTTTTAGGAAACTTTTTATGTGTAGTTACTTGGTTTCATATAGCTACATAAAATGATCCCAAATCCATTTCATCTTTCTTTTCTCTACAATGAATAATATGGCCTATAACACCCTAATAACTTAAATTAATATTTCCACTGAATAGCTTATCTATATAATAGATTTCATAATTTGGGAAAGTAAACGAAAATTAATGGAGATATAACATATGACTAAAAAAATGTAGTCATACAAATAATAATAAAAAATTTATGTAAATAATTCATGAAAGGTTAGTATATATAAAAAATGTCATTTTTAATACTAAGACAATGATGAAAATTAAATAAGTGTCGCTAAATTGTCAATAAGATAAATTAATGTATTAAATTATGACCTTTCTAAAAGATTGTTTTTTAAGTTTTTAAAATTTAAATAAATTATTGATGAAATATATTATTTTTATGAATAATATATTGACAATAAATTTAATAGTTAATAATAAGAAAAAAATTAATTTTTAATAATTTTTAATATCTATTTTCCTATGAAAATAGTTTTCCTTGTATTTTTACATTGTTTTTTAATTTTAACGTACAAAATGTTAATAATTTTGTTATGAAAAATTAAACATCATGTGTAGATTTATAATTTTACTTTTACCTTCTGTTTTTTTGATATTTTTTCAAAATTTTTCTTTTTTAGTTGAATATTGAATAATAAAGTTATTACAAAAAATTGTAATTTTTTGAATTAATCATTATAAAATCAATATGAAGATGTTTATAAGACCTATTAATTGATAAAATATATATTTCAAGAGTAATTATATAATTTATAAAATACCATTTTTAATTTTTAAAACCTATTTTTATCATTTTTTGAACTAATCTAATATTTTTCTCCAATTTTTTTTCAATTATGGAAAAATTCAGTTTTTATCACATGTTGAAATTAAATATATCAATCTTATTTTGAAATTTTATATCATTTTGTTCATATAATTTAATAATTTCTATTTTATTTTTGGGGACAAAATTATGATTATTAGGAATAATTTATTTACCATGATAATGATAAAACTATTATTTCAATGAAATGATTTATTAATATAATCTAATTTTTATCTAAAAATGTAAATAATATTTTTATAAAAAGTGAATTTAATTTTTTTTTCATGTATTTAAATAAATTACCAATCATTCAGTTGGAAATAAATACGAAATAATATTAAAAACACTTAAAGATGAAACCATTATTTTTTTAAAAAATATTTTCTTATATATAAAAAGTTTTAATGTATAAAGAAATATTATATTAATTAGAAAATAAATTAGATTAAATGGGTATTAAATTTAGTTTCACAACACACAAATTTTAAAAATGGTTTTCTATATATTTATTAATAAATGTGTTACTTGGGAAAACATAATTCCTCTATATAAACACAAAAAAGTAAAAGTAAAACTATAAGATCAAATGATATAAAACATGATTAAAATCATGTGAAGAAATTATTTTTTAAGTATTTATAAACCCCTCATAACCTAATACTCACTTACTTTTCAATTTTTGAACCTCTTTTCAATGAAAAATTTCATTCTATTATTGAAAAAGATGTTTTCTTCAGATATGTTCAATTTTCTTCACCTATAAAATTTGATCAATACCACCATTTCCAAGATACACATAAAATTATAAATTTCATTTAATATATATAAAATTTCCCTATAACAGTGGTCACTTTCATTACTTAAATATATTTTTCATCCTAATTTATCATAATCTCTATATTTCCCAGGAGACTTTGAAGAGAAATATCATGGCCCCCAAAGTGAGTATTTATCAATCCATTTCCTTTTATTTTTAATCATTATCATAGAAAAATATCCTAAAAGTAGTAATACAATTACCTATTTATCATTAGAATACTTAAATTTTATTATATAAATGTGACAACCATCATTTATTCCTTCTCCTCCACCAAGAAAAATCAAATTACATTGATCGTGCATTTGTGCAGACTACCACATATTCAAAGTAACATCTTCTATTATTCACAAGTCTATCTATTTACTGGTTATAGTGATATAAGTATATAATAAATTTGAAAAATATAATACATTTATGATTATTTTGATACTAATTATAATTCATATTCTTTCCCCTTCTTTTATTGAGAAAAAAGTGTTAAATATCTATTGAGAATACTACCACCTCCACGAAGTAAAATATCTTTTTTTCAACTTGTTTATTTATTTTTTATAAAAATATATTCCAAAAAATATATCTCCTTTAAAATATCTAAATCTAATCATTGTGTTTCTTTAATAATGAAATTATCCTAAAATAATATACATTCATAACCAGACTTATGTATTTATTATGAAATGTACATGTTTGTGTTGTTCTAACCACCATCTTGAACAATGATATAAAATAATTTCAATGGTAATTATGAGAACATAAATAATGATGATATGTGATATAAAAAAGTCAATAACTATTTTATTTTTGTTCTTTAATGTTTATACGATGTATTTAACTTATAATTAATATATCATCAAAGGTCTCAAAAGTTACTAAAACAAAAAAACAACAATTCCATTTTCACATACAACAACAAAAACCATAATGTAATTATATAAGAAATTTATAAATAAATAAAAGATATTTATTTTATATAATTAATATTTATAGGACTAATGAAATTGTTATAAAATAACAATGACCAATTTCAATATAATAAACCATGCATGTTACAAATAATGTTACTAACACCCTATGGTCAAAGTAAGTAAAAAATAACTGTTATTTTTTAATAAATGATAATAAATGAAATCAATAAAATTTAATATATATGAATGATGTTCTAAAATAGAATATTTCTTTGATAATATTTTTATATAGGACGTTAAATCACTTTAGACAAAGTTAGAAATTAATCTAATGGTTTCTTATATTAATTTTCACCCATTAACAAAATATTTCTTATTTTAAATCTTTTTTTATTACTAATGGATTATGAAATGAATATTTAATTTTTTTCATCATGAAAACATTTTTATTTCATGAATTTCATGGTTCCCTTAAAATTTTATCCATCATGGTTTTTAATTTGAAAGCTTCTAAAGTCCAAAGTGATAATTTTGTATTTTTTCAATCCCATGACACATGTTTGATATTACACCCCATATTTTATTTTATATAGTGTAAACACTTGACTATTTCCTAATATTATAATTAATATCATTCATTTAATTGTATTTTAATTTAACTTTATCCTTCTAATTTTCGTTTTATTCATATGTTACAATTATCAGAAGGGGTTCTACATCTCATATTTTCATCTTTGTGATATGATTCATATTGACCAATTATTTCCCATTTATGGGTTATTTGTCTTTCATTAAATTATATCTATATACTCTCATGAATTTTTTTTATGGTATTAGACTCATAGAAATACATCAGAACTTTTTCATTGTGTATTCATCCACTTTTATAGGCATGATTTTTAATCAAATGCATTCCAATGTGAACACCCTAAATTCCATTCCTTTGATTTAAGGGTGTTAACATTCATATGAAAAATCTATTTATTGGGGATATTATTAACATAAACATAAATCCCTTTCTATATATGGTGGTATATTTATGGATGGTTACTAAAAAATATACCCCCTTTACTTGTTGGTAAAATATAGAAGATATGTATACTTTTTATTTAGATACAGATTTGGCAAGATGATTACGTATTATTTACCATTCACTATATTCATCTGGATAGATTTTTTTTTCATATACTGACATGAAAATTATTGATAGATCCCATTTTTTTATCTCAATATAGATGTTTATGGATTAATAACACAAACTGATCATGTGTTGTATTTATATTCATAAAATTTATATTGTGAATGCATTCAATATTAAGAAGTTATGGATAGGGTTTGATATTATATATTCCACTGCTGCATTATTTAGTATAATTAAAAAAGGTTTTTTTTGGTGTATTTCTACTAATTTCAATCACGATGTAATGGTTTCAACATTGATGGAATGAATGATAACTTGGTTTCTTCCTTGAAAGAAAATAATAATGACATAGATAAGGCATTTATTATAAAATACGTCTCGCTTTATGCATTCAATATCCATGAATTTAGTTATTGATATCAAGGTTTTTATTTATATTGTTATAACATATCTACTTGGAATCCACTAAAATGGTTCCCCAAGGTAGTGGGACATATGGCCTGAATAAAACCTCATCAAACTCTACAAATTGCCAACTAGCAATGAGGGACCATGGTGGCATGGTGGGGAGACTATCCCTTCATATCATTGTAGTAAAACAAAATTAAATAAGAATAATAATGAAAAAATAAATAAATGAATGAAAATAATTGAATAATATTTTTTAAATTAGAAAAATGGAATATGAAACATCCATATAGTTGTAATAATGAAAATCCATAAGCTGGGTCACATACAGAGTGATTTCTTCTCAAACTGATGAACAAAAAGGGTAACTGAGAATATTGGATAGAATATATATATAACATTATACAAAGAAATAATTAATGAACGAAATTCATATCCATTAGAATCATGATCATACACTCGGGTCCTATGATCCAATGTTCCTTGCTATAAGAAAAGTAGTTCAAACATCCATGATGGGATTCCTGAAATTTTCAATACCAAAAACCATAAATTCTTCCCAATTTAAAATGGATAGACATGTAGGGAGTGAGATAACACATTATGGAACCACTAATAGTGTTCAAAATAATATAGTCACTATATATATTATAGTAGTGTGTAGGAATAAAAGACAAAAAATGATGCTGAAAAATAAATAAAAGTCGTTTCAAGTTCATGTAGTAAACCTTGAAGACTATGCCATCATTACATAGGTTGGAATAAGTCTGATCATTGTTCACCCTATCCCTAAATATGTCAATAATAATACAAAATATGTATGTATGTATATTCTCAATATATGAGAATAAATTTATATGAATATAAATAGATAGTTTGTGCTATCCAGACCCAAGTCATAACTCGAGTGTCAAGAGCTATAATCCCCAAAAGTATCATATCCTTGAATCTCATATGAATGTGATAAGTCATGCTCATCACTCAAGATGTTGGGGTGATTAATCCTCTAAAAAACCTGATATAATGGGGTGAGACGTCATTTCCAACACATGGTTTAAGGGAACCTAGAATTTAATGCCCTTTATCCAGGTAAACATAAACTGTTGGAAGGCCATTACCATCACCCAATATAATTGAGGATAAAAAAACTCAAATAATCCCAACGCCATTTTCTAATGACCAATTTCCATTGTCTAATCATAAAAATCACCTGAAATTTCCCATTATACATTTATATTAATTCATCCCTTTAAAAACATGGGTGTAACAATTTATATAATTTTTATATTGAAATATACATCATGTTGAATTTTGTTGCGACTGACATACATTTAATTATATTAAACCATTTATTTTAAAATTCTAGCAAATTATAAGTTATGTCCAATATAGAACACATAGAAGGTGGTTATTTAATTCAATATTTACATTAGTCTAGGAATTTAATACCACACACTCAATGCGGTAGAAACCCAATAGACTGATATCATATAAGAATTTAACAATGGCATAAGGAGCTATATTAACAACAATCATGTAATTTAAAATTATGAGGGCATTTTATGGTGACACGTTGAAATGTATGTCATGAACCATATTATAAAATACTATAAAATAGATAAACATTTAGAGAATATTATGTCAACTACTACCTTACGAACAAGGGGTGACTCCTCTTACGATCATGGATTTATGTTTTACATATAATGGTTGAAATGGGAAAATTATGAATACCTTGAAATTAGGTCATAAGCTCTAATACCAAAATAGAAAAGTATATGGAAAGAGAAAATATGAAAGGAAGGAACATTATTTGAGATCTTATCATTAGAAATCCAATTCACCCAATGATAATGGAAATATATTACTAATGAAGAAAAATAAAAACCCTTAATAGGGTGAGAATAGTATCTCACCGGGCATGCATTAATCTAGAAAGAAAATAGAGAAGAGAAAAAAATAAGGTCACATAAGTGAAAGAGTGTTAAATTGTCATTTTTTAAATTTAACGGGTCACATGTTTTGGCCCCAAGGTTTTACAAAATGTGCCCGAAACTTGTGATAGCTTTTGTCCAAGTCACTCTCTCATATGAGATGGCCACACAGTTTTACTAACTATGTATAACCAATGGATAAAACCTTTTTGAAGATATTTTTTGAACATGCATGTGAAAGAATCATTGGTATCATAGATATTTAAAATCATACAAACATATACTATGCCCTGAATCACCCTTCATAGCTTAGCCAAACCATGTGGCTTGGGTCAGACAGTTTCTAAGAATGGTATGTCCCATATTTTTGACTAAATGTTCAACCAATGGGATCAAAAAAAGACATGAACATACTTGTAACATTAAATATTTTATTTGGAACAAACAATATATATAATAAAATTAATTATAAAGAATTCTAAAGGTTTCGTACGTCAAGGAAAAGTTGGTATGTGATAACCTAACCTCCAGAGATAAACTTATCCAAAATTTTACCTTCTAGGGGTAGTAAGAGAACATATGAGAAAACATTTGGCAAAACGAAACACAAATCAGCTTCTTGATCCAAGGTCTCATCATGTACTTAGTTGTGCATCCATAGAAACCATATTACGAGAAATAACATTCCTCACAGACTCTTCATTTACTAACCCATTGTTTGAGTTAGTAACTCCTCAAAGGAACCATTAACATATTAATAAACCTCATATGGCTATAAAAGGAATCTCCATGTAATGATAATACTTGTGAAACTCATACATGTGAAAAAATAATACATAGACTGGCCTATTTGTGGATGTGTTATCCTATAGGCCACTGGTCTTACCAGAGGTAAAATCTAAAATCTTCTGATGATACAAGGTGAAATCTTACCCTTCATCTCAAACCTGTGCTATCCTATCCTGGGTGATAAAATCAGGAAAACCTGATCCCAATGTAAAAAAACATGTCATCAATGATAGTAAGAAAATGACCACTACATTTACTGAGCTGTCATCATGCACTTCATAATCAAGTGAACCATCTCTAATGTATTTAGAATGAAACAAATTCAATGTAAAGATGCCTCCTATAACATTAACCAACATATAAGTGATCATAATAACCTTCTATAAAATGCCTCATTATAATCCACATGGATTTTATGCTAGAAAATATTTTTATAAGGGAACTCAACTAGGGGTATATGTATCCTCCATGAAACCCAAAGTCATAGACACATGCTCAAAAAAAATACAATAACACCTGAATCGTGTTCTTTGTATGTTCAATGGAATGATGGTGGTAGTTTGTGGTTATATGTACATAAAAATCACATGTCTTTTTAAACCCCTTCTAGAACCATGATTTGAAGTGATAATCCCTGTCAGATACAATAAAATATGGATCTCCATGACGTGGTTTCATCTCCCAAATGTATAGCTTCCAAAACTCATCAACCAAGAAGGTCTTTAGGATAATATAGAAATGTGTGACACTCATAAAACAATAATTTATTAACCAAACTATATCATTTCTCTGAGTCTATATAGAAAAACATGTCAAAATATTCATGGTGAAATCAACCCATTTCGACATTGTAATGGACAACGACTGTAAATATTCTACCAATCAATGATGATCTTCCTTTACATATTGACAAGTGGAAAACTTTGTAAAAAATCAAGATCTCTTCTATTTCATACAAGGCCACCAATAATAGTGGCATAATTCTCAAAACATATTTGTGACACCAATATGTATTTATCAATTTGAGGAATATGATTCCCACATCAGATCCTCATGGATGTCTATTGGAAACCCAATAGTTCCATGTATGAAGAAGAACTAATTCCCACACACAGTTCAAACAATAATTTATTCCTCATCTATGATAATGTCCCTTGATACTAGTCCATCGGGACTAAAAATATTTCTCATCTTTACCTATTGTTTAAGGGTATATATCATTACTAAGTTTGTGAGGGTTTTTCACGTTTAATCATCTAGAACCATAACAAACTTATCTGAAAATATTTCTATAGGCTATATCTCTCAACTAGCATTCTAAAATTCTTCATTCTCATTCTTCAAGATAAATTCATCATGTAATGGATTTCCCATGTCATGATTATAAGAAACATTAATGTCAAATGACATCAAGTACTCAACCTATATACAATAATTATGACTTAGATGATGCTTCATAATGTTGTACTTGTGTCTTTTGTAACGTGTGAATACCGAAAAATTATCCCCAAGAAAATAATTCCTTTATCAACGTAAATAATGACCAACAAATGCCAACTTGACATTTTGTTTTATGCTATTCAGGTCATGGTCCCTCAAATTATGTGACCTATGTGCTATGAGTCGATTGTCCAGGGTCAAAACATATCTAATCCTATTGTGTGATAAACCACAATAAACTGCATAGCTTCTTCCTTGAACTATATGAATTGGGATTGTTGATGAAGTCATCATTTCTTTTAATTCCTAAAAGGAATTCCCACACAACTTTGACCATAAAAATTTAATAACTTTCTTAGTCAGCACCGTAATTGCTACTTATAGTCCTAAAATGTCTTGAATATTGTTAATATAATACCGCTCTACCCAAATATAATTATTATATCGAATACCATACTAGTATGATACTAAGAATCCTCATCACTCACCATCACTCATTCTACTGATATAATTTCCTATGAGATCATATGATCCAAGAAGTTAAATTTGTTGATCCAAAAGTGGAATCTAGTAATCATTTAAAAGATTTATTTAATTATCAATTTATTCCTTACGATATCAAAATGTTTCTATTGTTTGGTTAGAGAGTGAGAATAAAACAAAATATCATCCATAATGATAACCAATAATTAATCCAGATATGTGTGAAAAAAAAAATTCATCGGTGCTATGAAAATAGCTATTGTGTTTATTAGACATAACAACATTACTATATATTGATAAAGACCATCCATACTACATGTAGATATACAAGATATGTGTGAAGGCCTAGCACACACCAAGTAATATCTCAACAATAAAGAAATATTTTAGAAAATCTAAGATCCTCATAGATGGTTAGAGAGGTCATCAATGCGATGTAGTGGATACCAGTTCTTAATTGAATTCCAGTTCAACCGTTGATTATCCATACAAAATCAGAGGGTACTATCTTCCTTATCATAATGAAGTATTGGTTTTTCCCAGGGAGAATTGTTGGTGAATAGAAATCCCTTATCCTCTAAGTCTTCCAACTTCTTCTTGATCTCTAGAAGTTTATAAATGAAATATTGTAAGGGGTAATAGAAACTGGTTCCGCCCATATCACTAGAACAATAATGAATTCTACCTCTCTCACTTGAGGTATCCTAGAAATTTCATCATAGAAGAAATTCCTAAAACGGTCCACAAAATATCGTGAAATGATATGTAAAAAAACATGATCATTAAGGTAGATATTGGAAATCAGTGTTGTCATTATACCCAACCCTAGATGCTCGGGGTTGATCATCAGTCACATGAGCATCTTATTCTCCTTTATGAACAATTATATAACCCTATGGAAAATTCAACATCACCATAATGTGGTAAAGATGGTTTTGGGATTCATAGGTATATAATGAGTACATCCAATTAATTACATCAAACCATGTCATGTTGAGGATGAAAATATTCCACATGAACGTATAACTATGTATCCCAACAAGAAACTGCATACATC
The DNA here is from genome assembly GCA_963277665.1 of Viscum album. Lineage (NCBI taxonomy): Eukaryota > Viridiplantae > Streptophyta > Magnoliopsida > Santalales > Viscaceae > Viscum > Viscum album. The sequence goes on from OY728166.1 coordinate 397,498,826, forward strand.
TGTGAATACCTAGGGATCAGATACTCGAAAAAGCATATAGTATCATTAATCCAGATAAGTAATCTTTCATAAGAACCAAACTCCCCATAATTATTATAGTTATAAAATAGTGTGTCACACTTCACCAGTGTGAAGAAAGGAAGAAAATAATGTAGTGGACACTAGAATAGTACTTAAAATAGTAGAAGAGATTGTTATTTTACCCTTTGGAATTATTTTAACTCTATTTAACTAGCTTGTATCACAACCCTAGGAAACAGCATCAAATCCATGATTTGGCCCACTCTATGCCACAATGAATCTCAAGTTTTGTTCCCTTGAATCAACAACCACTTTCCCTTGAGCGGTCAGTGTTACTATCGCTGTGCACATAGGGAGGTACTACTATCCCCACTATAGAATCTGAAGTGAGTGTAGATCCTCCATAAATATGTTTTTGGGAAAAAATCCTAATGAAATTCAGAATTTTACCGACCCCAATGGAGCCTCTATACTCAATTGGGTCATAGATATACTAGGGTTTCATGTGCCCAAATTACCAAATGGATGATATATATCATAACTATAAATGTGAGTTATTTAACTAACATTGCCATCATGATCATCCTAAAACATAATAATCATGTTTCTTGAATATCCACTACCAGTTCATAGTGCTAAAAAACCATATACCACTTCTTTGTCTTCATTGAAACATCACTTAGTAATGGTAGCCTGGTTGACTATCTCAAAATTAATATTCAACCTATAGAAATTAACATATGATTGGATTGAGTATACCATCAAATCCTCAAATTTCCTCGCATTCATGATATCATACCCAATAATATTTGGTGTGAATCATTGAATCTCATAAAAACAGGTAGAATACTTCATCATAAACATAAATCCATGCTTTGTTTTCATGAAATCAATTTCCCTATTAACAGACAATGTTTGTGGAAGGATTTAATTCTATAATTCCATCTAGAAATCCCACTAATAATATCATAATGTTGGTATTCCTAGGTAATGAGACACCACCATCACTTGAAAGATCCAGACAGCATATAAGAAACAAAATTTACCCTTATCACTAGCATCATCACAAGATGATAAAATATAATAACAATGTCTTCAATTCATGACCCAACAGTCTGACTCCACCATCCCTCAAAAATGACGGTTTGTGCTATTGATGGAATTCCATAATAAAATACACCGTAGTTAGTGTAGGATGAGAAACACCTCTTATAGAATGAACCATAAGTATAAAAAAATCTCATAACTATTCATTAGTTCCCATGACATGAATATCATGTGGTTCTTATGGTGGAACTAGAAGAATTAATATGGGTCACACAAGGTCCACCTCCATGGGAGAGTGGTCTTCACCTCCCTCCTAGGATATGACTTGAGGTCATTATGGTGGAATGATTATAAAACTCCAAACACACAACACATAAATGAATTTAGGAGAAATTGTTTCATAGATATATAATAGGATATATATATCCTTCACATGGAAAAAGTAACACCCCGCTACCTGCTTCCAAATAATGATATAGTTGACAAATGAATACAATAAAACACCATAATAATTTAAATATACATTCCTAATTACCGAATATTAAGTCTTGATGGGGTCGATATTTGGTATCAAACAACTATGGTCTTAGTATATGGAGTTTCAATTTCATGTGATAGGGGAAAACACAATTTACATTTCAATTAGAATCATCATTTAAACATATCCATTTAAATAAAATGTTTTAAAATCTATTTAATTTTATTCTATTGAATATATATTTATATATTTTTCATGGTCTTTTTAAATGTGTCACCTTTCCAAATTTATTAAATCCATACTCAAATAGATTGAAATTAGCACATAATGAAACTATAGCCTAGAGATTACATTAGGTATGAGAATGAAATATATCCTAAAAAATTATTAGATTACATTAATTGCCTTTCCCTATTTATGGAACTAATTTCTTAAAATATTTCTATTATCATTTTAAAATAAATCTAACACATTCTTTATCCCATAGAACTAATACCTTATCTTTTAAACATTGGATAATTGATTAATTAATTGTCCTCATAAATATGTATTGGATAAACCCATTTTTATTAATTAAATAATTTTTATCAATATAATTATTTTCCAAAAAATGATGTTTTAGAACATTTCCATATTTAATGATCAATAAACCAAACTATACGTATAAGGTAATGCATGTAGTAAGTAAATGTGACATAAACAATTGAATGGAATATAAATAATAAAGTTCCAACAATGATGAATCCTCAAGTATGTCACTTATATAATAGGTAAAGGTTAATATCCCTAATAATAATATTAAAAATAATATTAACATCACTTATCATGTGTATCAACCAAAGGTGAAATTAATTGAACTCTAATATGTAAAACCAACATAGAAATATTTTAACATAGGTAATTTTTTTCATAGGAATTTGGATCTCTACTTCTAGGCATAAAATTATTTTAAATTTATGACATGTTTCTAGTCTCATTTATAATACCCAAACAATAATAAGTAAAGGAAAATACAACTGATAAAATATTATAATGTCCCGAACTAGAAGTCACTAAAATGGTACCTCGATCTGGGGGTCACTTGGGTTCATGTTCACCTCCTTGTATGCCTGAGGCTGCCGACTACCAAAGAGGGTCTAAGTTGGTATGGTGGGGATAGTATACCCTCATATTAGAGTAGCAGGAGGAAGTAAATATAGATAATAAATAGTCATATTGTAAAATAAAACTAACAACAAAATGGAAATAAATATAATAATAAATATTATCCAAATAAAAAAATTGAATTAGTAGAAATAATTATTATCCATAAGTTGAGTCATATACAAAATGATGTCATATCATGTTGATATATAAAAAGGGGATATGGGAATATCAATTTGATGGTATATAAAAATGTTTCAAAAAAATAAGTAATGAACAAAAGAAACATCTAATAGCATCATTAGAATTCACATGGTCCTTGGTTCCCAAGCTCCATGCTATAAGTGAAATTGATGAACCATCCATGAATGGGTACCTTCCCTTATCAATACATGTAACCATAATATTTACATGACTTCCAAAAGTGACATATATTGGTATTTAGATAATTTAGTAGGCCACCACCAATGGTGTCTAGAATAATGTAGTCAGCGTATATAGCATAGTAATGTTGTGTATAATAGATAAAAAATAATCCCAAAAAATAAATACCAGTAATATCATGTTATTATAGGACTCCTGATAGAAATTACATACATAATCACTATACAGAATATGTATAATCTCATTTAACCCTATCTAATCATATATGAGTAATAATCCATTCCATGTATATATATATGCACTATATATGTTAGGAAATTTATCACCATATACATTGATTCGAGGTGATAGAAAGACCTTGGGTGTAACATAGGTGTCCATGAGTAGTCCAACAACATATATGCTCTATCAAGGGTGTTTTCCTTGAACCTCATATTAATGTGATACATCATTCTCATCACTTGATTTGGTGGGATGAGTCATCATGCCCCACACCTCAGATAGTAGGGTGAGTCTTCATGTCTGATACCTGATGAAATAAAATCTGAAACATCATTCCTATCAAATAGTTAATGTAAATGGTTTGAGAATCCATGTAGCCCACCCAATGTATGATAGTGTGGAATAAGATATGCAAAAAAGAACTTATACATTTTACTAAGACCAATCTCAATTTTCCAATCAGAATAATCAGTAGGAATTTCCCTTTATGAATTTATTTTAATTCAATCTTATATAAATAAGGGTGTCCTAAATTATATAATTAATTTATATAAATATAACACTCATGGAATGTCCTTGAAACCCACTTCAATTTAATTAAATTCAACCATTTGAATTTTAATGAAAAAAATTCCAATTTAAGGTCATGGAAAACCACACAGGAGGTGGTTGGTCAATTAAAAATTTACCTTATTGAGGGAATTTTAATACATATGCCCAAAGGGGTAGATTCAAAATAAGTTGACATCATTTTACTATTTAACATATATCTATGGATGGACTATAACATGATTCATTTAATTTGAAAAGAGGAAATTCATTTTAGGGAATCTTATAAAAATGTCTGGTGTCTGGAACAACATAAAAATTATATATTAAACCTAATGATTATGGGAATATTAAAGGACCAAAAACCTCAATACCATTGTTTAAACCTCATCCAGAACTATCTTCACATTTGATGTAAAAAATATTAAATTGAAAAAATACACTTACGCCTGAGAATAAGGCATAATATCTCACATTGAAATTCTAAAATAGTTATAATGAGAGAAACTAAATATGTAAAGAATAGGATTAAAACTCTTTCCATTATCTATCAAAAACAATTGATGGAGAAGGAAAAAGTCTTTAGATGGAAAAGGTATAAAAAACCTTAAGAGTTCAAGAGGGGGATCTCCCTATGTGCGTGGTCAACAGAAAACCAGATGGAGGAGAGATAAAAAGCAAGGGTACATAAGGAAAAGAGATTGAAAATGTCATTTTCCCAACTTTTAAAGGGTGAAATGGTTTGGACACATAGATTTTTAAACAATACATAAACCAGGTGACATCGAATGCCCATGAAACCATCGCACATATGCTGGCCACAAGGTTTGACCAGTTATGTGGAACCCATAAAATAATCATCTGTTAAGAGGTTTTCAACACACAAATGGTCATGAGGCCTACTTATCATGTTTATGGAAAAAAATGTGTCCCTCTATGGTGCATTGAAACACATTACATGATTTAATAAAACCATTCATCATGGGTTGCATGATTTCCACTAACCATACTACCCAACTGTTTTCTCCAAAAGTTGAGTCTCCAAGCGTCAAAAAATACCAAGACACGAAGTTAACCTTATTGACCTCATTAAGTGCTCAAAATAGTTCCATGATAAACAATTATACTAAACACTAATGGTTTTGTACCTCAAACAAATTATATAATGATTCAATTTCTATCCATGGATTTGTTTTAATTTCATGTGATCTATTTTATATAATTATTAAAAAATAATTTATAACCTTTTAAATTATTAGTTCAATTATTATTCCATGAAATATTTTGAAATAATTTTTAATTTAATGAGTTATTGATCTCACCCTTAATATAATTTTTTTTGTCTTAGTAATGAAGAAAATTATTAATCACGAAATTTCAAGAAGAATAGTATGTTTTGAGAATTATATTTGAGATTTTGATGCATTTTTTTAGATGAATAATTTTCTTATGTAATAGAAAATCATTCCATTTTATTAGAAAATAAATTTATTTGTTAGTAAAGGGTTTTCCCAAAATCTTTGTAACTCTAAACATAAAAGTTATTTTTAATTTATGTGAATAAAAATTTATTAGTAATACTATAATTATTAAACTCCAAAATTGGGACTCTTTGGTTCATTTCAATTCCATTTTTAATTTTTTTTATTCACACAAGATCATTAGAGTGTGTGTCTGGGGAAGTTCAATTGATATCGGAATGAGGGTTTATTTAATAATTATGATTATGATTTAAGGATAACATAAGGAGTGATACATTATGGTTTCTCATAATTTTAGTTGTATAGATAACTAATTAGGGTATACGTGGTGATATTAAATATTTTATTAATTTATGTAAGATAACATTCGTAAAAACCATGGGTATTAATCAATGGGATATGTATAAGTATAATATAACTTTACTAGAATGTTTTTAATATTGATATTGTTTGGTTTTCTTGTAAATAAAATACATATCATGATAATAGAAGTGGATAAAAGCTCTAGAACATATTTACCTTGGGGTTACAAACATGATAAGGGTGTGTTGTATATTAAGTCAATCATGATATTTTTCATAACATAGAGGCCTAACTATACAAATGGTTGGATACTCCTTTGTTATATTTCTTGTTTAATAACATTATCATTAAAAGCTTCATTGGACAATTTTTTTCCCATAAATTAGGTTATGGAATATATGATAACAAATCATAATAAAACCTAGATTTATCAGAGATTGATATAATTATAATAGAAATGTTATGTAATAGTTTCAACGTCTATAAAATTTTTAGGATGAATTTTTCATGTAATTACCATAAAATATTTTTTATATGTTGTTCATCCTTCAGGATATTCTACTTATGGTTATAGTAATTATTGGATCCTAAAGGGACCTAGTTAAAATTGGATTTCATGGGAAATAAAGAGATTGAAAATATTTGGGAATCCTAATAGGACACAAACAACAGTGATAAATATTATGATTATTAATATTTTTGTTTTATGAATTATAATTAGAAATGTGAACAAATTTGAATCCCCAAATTAACCAAATTAGATGAAGGTGGAGTTTTTAGGTAGTTTGAGTGACTATTGTTAAGCAGGAATGAGGTTTCAATTTTTCATGTGTCAATAATATGGGAAGAAACACATTATGGATCTTTTGGGAATGTGAATTATATAAAACTATGAAACTTAATTATATCAAAATAATATGTACATGAGAATTATAGAAGATAAAAAAATTCCATTCCTTAAATTTCATGTAAATTATATTTTATGAAAATAAATTCACTAATATAATGGAAAAAGGTAAAAATAGAAACAAATAACAACATTTATTGTGGAAGGAAAGAGAATCTTGTTAAATAATTACTCTTAAAGAGAATATTGATTCTTCACATTAAATTATCCAATTTCATAGAATATATATGTTTTCATTGACTATTGGATATTGACTTATCAACAAAAAATCTTGAGGTGTCATTATTATTAAAACTAATTCAATATTTTTGGGAAGATACTTCTTACATACCTAATTTCCTCTATAATTTGATTTTTTATTAGGAATAGATTTTATCCCTTTTCTAAGAAATTATATTAATTTTTGTTTTGGTAAATCTCTCTGCATGTCCTAAATTAGGATGTCATCAACTATCGATGGTGATGGTTAACAACATACTAAAATAAATTTTATTATGATTATCGATACCTAATCATGAGATTCATATAATCTAATATGCTTTGTTTGATATCTCATTAGAAATAAAAACATGGATTTTATCTATATTCTATATAATGTAAAATATCTTCTATATAGAAAAATAATTACAAAAAACAAGGATATATTTTATGTAAGGGGTAGAATTTAACACCCCAATATCATAAATTATATTTTCCTTTGAAAACCTAGTTTTCTCAACATATTGCTATGCATGCAACATAATTCCAAAAAGAAGAAAAGAAAATTAATAAAAATTAAATATAGAAGTTTAAATGGTCGGTAAAAATGGTAGCATCTTAACTTTAAAATATTTTTATAATTAAAAAAAATGGTCATTATTAATACCAAGTCATTTATGGAAATTCCCTTAGTATAGTGGAAAAATTAATAAGGGTAATTTATGAATTATAATTTAACCAATATATAAATAAAAATTTTATGATATTTTATTAATCCAAATATATTATAGATAAAATATATTTTTATTATTAATTTTAAAAAAAATTTATTATTCATTGTTATTAAATTATAATTTTTGTAGTTAATATTTTTAAATTTATTTTTCCTATAGAGAGATTTATCATTATATTTCTACATTTTTATTAAAAAAGTTATTTTATAAAATTAAATAATTTTAATTTTAAAAATTAAATTAAATTTTTATATTTACAATTTCAATATTACCATAAAATTTATTTTTTTATTTTTTTTAAAATTTTATATTTTTAGGTTAAGAGTGAAAATTATAGTTTTTTCCAAGACTGTATCTTTTATAATATTTTCATTATAAAATCAACACCTATAATTTCATAAAGACATTTAATATAAAAAATATTAATATATGTAGTAATAATATACATTTTTTAATTTTATTTTTAATTTATAAAATGGAATTTATCATTTTTGGAAAAAAAGTATTATTTGTCTCAAAAAAACATTTTTTATTAATATTTAAACATGTTTTCATCACTTGTAGAAACTAAATCTATAAAAAATAATTTCATATTTTAAATAAACATGATCATATTAAATATTAATTCAATTTTCATTTTCAAACATAAAATCATGATTACTAGGACTAAAGTTAATGACAACAAAAATGTTAAAACTATTATTTTGAATGATTTTTTATTAATATTGAATAATTTTTATCTTATAAAAAAAATTAATCCCTTCTGAAACAATAATTTAAAATAATATTTAGCCCAGTATATTAAATAAATTATCATTTATTATATTATTTATAAATAATAAATGATATTAAGAATTTTTAATGGTGAGAAAAATCATTTTTCATGAAAAGAATTTATATATATATACTGGTTTAATTTAACTATTAATTTTCACTTAATTATAAATTAATTTATTTTAAATAGAGATTAGATTTCAGTAAATAAAACCCAAATATGGTAATATAGGACATTTTATATTTTTAGTAGACCATATGTTACTTTAGTAAAAAATTGGTTACCCTGGTAAAAACAAAAAAGGTAAAAGTAAAAAGAGAGGAAGAAATTAATTCCATCATGTATAAATCAAGATTCAAAATACTTTTTTGTGTATTTATCAACCAAATATTTTCCTACACACCATTATTTATCTCTTTTGAAATCGTTAACCATTAAATAGTTTCATTAAATTGTTGAAAAATAACGGGTGTTCATAAAATAGTCCCTTTATTCACATATAAAATGGGATCAATACCACCAAATTTTTTTTTACACATCCCCATAGAATACTAGATGACCTCATACCAAATTTTCCTCTCTTATTGGTCCATTTTATGAATTAAAACAAACTATCCCCATAATTTACCCTAATAAGTTCATTTCCATGGATATTTTAAAGATAAATTTCAATGTCTCAAAGTGAGTATTACATACTCATTATCAATTTATTCTTAATAATTATCTTAAAAAACAATCCTAATCATATAAATATAATTACTTGAGTATCATTCACATACTAATGTGTTATTATTTTAATGAAACATCAATTATTTTTTCATTCTAATCATGTTATAAAAATTTAAAAATATAGAGCATGAATTTGTGTTGGCTACCGCATCCATAAAGAGGCTTCTTTAGTTTTAAACCCCTACATCCCATTTCTAGTTATATAAGTGGAATAATGAATAAATGTGACATATATTATTTTATTTTTATTATGAGAAAAATTATAATCCTTATTCTTTCTTGTTTTTCTTATAGTTTCCTTCATATTTAAATAAATATTTTAAAAAAAAATTAACTACCTTAAAATATATGAATAATATTATTATTCTTTAATAATAGTGATATTATGCCAAAATAATCAACTTCATAACTGTACTCCTCCATAAATTATGGTAGATTCATGTTTGTGTCGGCCTAACCACCTACATGATCATTTCGCCAAAATAACAACATAGATGTACATGAGAAATTATTTAATACAATATATGTTATAAATAAGTTTATGAGGATTTTATTTTTCCATGAAATGATATATCATGTATTTATCATATTCTTAAAATATCATCTTTGATTTTTAAAACTATTGAGGTAATTTGACGTAGATTATGCTTTCATGAAACCAAACTATGAATCATATTAAAAGATTTAACATATTTATAAAGAATATATGTTATTTGTTTAATTAGAAAAAATAATCTATTAATGATGAACATGATATAAAATACTGGGGATGAAATATATACTATAAAACATTCATGAAAAATTAATGTTACTAACACTCAATGATGAAAATTAGCTATTATATATTGATAAATATTAAATAAATGATCACAAATTACGTATATAAAATCTAATATATATAAAGAGAGATAGAAAAATTAATATTAAAATACTTATTTTTGATATAATAGATTCAATCAGATTAGTTTAAATTAGAAATTAATAAAAAGGGGTTCAGGTCTCAATTTTCACAACATGATACATATTTATTTTTATACATCAAGTTTTATTTTGTATGGTATATATAATACCCATATAATTTTTTTCATAATGATCATTTCAGTATTCATGGTATTTAATGCATCCATTGAAATTATATCATTAAAGGGGTTTTAGTTACAATTATTCTAAACATGAAAGTGTTATGTGTCTCTATTTTTATTTCCGAGAGATATTTTTGATATTAAACAACATATTTTCTTTTCTATAGTGTAATAAATTCCCAATATCCACTATATATATTGATTATAATTTATTTTGATTTAGTTGAATTTCATAGTATCCATCTCATGTTCTTTTTATTTTTTACATTACAATTATCATAATACTTAATGTATCTCAATTTAAATTCATTGAGATATGATTCATTATCACCAACTATTACCATTTTATGGAATTTATACCACATATGAATTACCTTATTAGTCATAATTTTTGTTTTCATTTGATGGATTAAACCCACAAAAATTCATTATTTATCTTTTCATTCCTAATCATCCTCTATTAATGGTATAATTTTACTTACAATTCATTTACTCTGTGAATACTCTATAATTAATTATATTTATTAAAGGCTATTAACTAAAATATCATATATTGATTGATTGGAGATATTTTTGACTTAACCATATACCCATTTTAAATATGGTGATTTTTTAAGGGATTCTTACTTAGAATTATCTTACATTAATTGAATATATAAATATTGAAATCATATATACTTCTTACTGTGATATATATATTTATTGATTTATTTTTAATGATAATTATGTATTTTTTAACCATCCACTTCTATGTATGACTTGGGTTCAATTATTAACTATAAAATTATTAAGATTACATATGTTTATATCTCAATATTGATTTTTATAGATTAAAAAAGAAGGATGATCATGCATTTTCATGATATTCCTATAGTGTTTATGGTGAATGAATTTGTCTTAAAGAAGTCATATGTGGGTCCAGATAATATATATCCCCTATATGCATTTGTTAGTATCATGAGGAAATTATTTGGGTTTTTTGGTGTATTCCTACAAAATTCTAGCATGATGTCATGTTGAAAACCATAGAAATAATCATGTTATGTTTTCTTTGAACATTATTATAATAACAATTCCATTGATGAGTCTTGAATATAATATATTCCCAACATTATGCATTCCATCACCATGAATTTATTTATTGGTTTCCATGCAATTATTTATATTTTAACCATGGATTTGTTTCATGATCATGTGATTTGTTATTTGGAATTATTTTATTTCCTCATGCCACATTATTCATTAAAATTATATTCCTTGATAGTATCTAAAATAAATTTTCACTTACTAATCATTAGATCTCACCCTTCTTATGTTTCCATTTATAATGGTTATGATGAACATTTTTAACCATGATATTTCAGCATTATTGGAATTTGTGGAGAATTTTGTGGGTGATGTTGATGAATTACTATGCATTAATTAGTTTCTTATATGGTGGAAAGAATTTCCATTTGATTATAAAGTCATGGGATTCTTCATTAATGATTTTTCTTAAATCTCTAAAAATAAAAACCTAAATACACATTGAATGTTAGAGAATAAATATTTTTTAGTAATATTTTAATTAATAATGGATAAAATTGGGTGGGTTCATTTCATTTCTTGTATAATATATAATGGATGTTTTTATTCACACTGGATCATGGGAAAGAGGGACTAAGACCAAATAGTTGGTATCAAAGTACAATTTAGAAATTTATTGAGATTAGGATATTAATTTTGGAAAATTTATGGAGTAATATGTTAAGTTTTATCATAATTTAAATTGTATAGATAACCCTTTAGGTTAGTATGAATCATATTTAATATTTTATTGATTGGGAGAATGAAAAATCCATAAAGACACCATGGATAAATCCAAGGATAATTATATGAATATGATAACATCCAAAAAAATTTAAGGTAGATATTTTGTATTTTTTCTATAAATAATATCAATTTCATGATACTAGTTGTGGAAATAGGCTCTAGAATATATATAATTATGGTAAATAACCCTAAAAAGTGCATGATGTGAATTAACACAATTATCCACTAACACATGACAATGGGCCTAAATATAATCCATGTCTGATAGTAATGGGGGATAGTTTCATTAATAAATTTTAATTTAAATTCCATTTTGATGAATTAATTATATTTTTGAATTATGTTAAGGAATATAAGAGAACCCATCCTAATGAAAACTAGATTAAAGAAAGAGTGATTTAGGTTTAATAATGTAATAATTTTAATGAGTATGAAATTTTTATGTAGGAGTTTTCATGTAATTAATATTAAATACTTATCTTATAGTTATCATCACTCATTATTAACTACTTTTTGTTCTTGATATTGAGGTAGCTTAAAGGACCCATTTTAAAAATAGATTCCAAGAACAATGTAGGTATTTTATTAATGAGAAACCTATCAAGATAAAAGTGGGATTGAGAAATTTTTTTATTATAGGGAAATATCTACCATAAATTATAATTAAAAAGGATAACATAGTTGAATCCAAAAATACACCAAAAAAGGGGATGGTAGAGTATCACAGAATTTTGAGTGACAAAGTTGATAATGGAAATAGGATTCATTTTCACATGTTTTCAGAATGTTGTAAGAAATAATATAATTATTTATTAAAGTAAATATAAATTCACAATAAGTGTGAATATGAAGTCCTTCAAGTTCATACATATAAGTGAAATATATAATATAAAAAAATTTCATTCGTGAATTGTATGGAAACTAGGTACTACGAATATCAATTCACCAATCCAATCGCCGAAAGGGAAAATAGTTACCATAAACCATTTGAATAAGTAAAATCCTCTGAAATTACTACTATAGAAGAGGATAGTAAATATTCATATCAAATTTTCCAATTTCATTGAAAATTTATTTTATCATAGTTTATTGGATATTGATTTGTAAATAAAAACAACCGACAGTATGATTATTATTAATCTTCTTCAAGGTTTGTGGGTAGTTACTTCTTATAAATCTATTTTTTATTTTTAATATTATATTATGATTGCAATTTTCTAATTCTCTTTAAAAAAGGATTATGTTTATTTTTTATTAGGATATCTCACTCAGTGTACTAAATTAACTCCTGAAAATCTATTGATGTTGACTATTATATAGATAAGAAAATGTAAACTAGTGTAAAAATGATTTATCATAATATTTCTTTTTGATTCTCACCCTGGTTACCTAGAGAAGTTACAAAAAGGGACATTGTAAAACTATTTTTCATATCTGTTATTTTTAACTGATTTGAGAAACTATATTTAATATTGATTTATAAAACACGGTAATATAAATTTATATATAACGCTATATAAGAGGATTTTACACGTCCTCTATTATATAAATAATGTGTAAAATACATTATCATAATAGTTATTAAAAACAACTATCATTATAAACTATTTTCTTAATATATTATTATATAACATTCGTGAGAAAAAACATTTAAAATTTTAACTTCAGTTATAATATAACTAACATGAATTATTTTTTTGCTAAATTAAAATACAAGATCCTTGAAACTAAAAAGGAAAACCATAAGTTCAAAAAACATCACAATCTCAACTCATTTTAACTTTAAATATTGATATTTAAAATTTAAAATAAATATTACATTTAAAATAAAACTTCATAGATCCTATGAAATAATCCATGGTTCTCCATGTAGGTGATTTATATATTTTTTCATATAAATAAGATGTTTATAATAAAATCTATCCTTGAAGAATTATTTAATTGTCCATGTATAAATTAATTTAATTATAAATATTAAATCAAAATATCCACATTTCATCACACCTTATGGAATATGAAAATTATATTTCAAAAACGTTTTCCAATTCAACATAATAGTTTCTGTACTTGCATTCAAAATGTAGCAATTATAAATGGTAATTTATATATTTTCACACATATTTAACATTCTCTTTCCTCTTTCATGTTGTCTCTCTAGAGGAACTGCTTTCCTTAATTGAAAATTATTTGTATGAAATAAAATAAATAGTATTTAGAGTATAAACATATTCCAATAATCAATAATCCATGTTTAATATATTGCTAAAATAATTTCACATAACACCAAATATAGAGAAAAAACAATATATTGTCTCTTATTTTTAAATCATCAAACAACGTCTAATGGACTCTAGCATAACAAAATATAATTTTATTTGTTATTTAGTTAAGATAAAATAATGTTTATGTAATATAAGTTCTATATACTTCAAGGTAAATAATAATCCAACACAAGATTGAATTGTTTTGAAATATTCTAGGAATATATTCTATTTATTATCCATCATTCACTACCATCTCTATTTTTTGAAATAAATTATTGGCTAAAAAATAAAAATAATAATGTTACAACATAATGAATACCATGTTTATAAATATATGTAATGAAAAAAATTATGAGTATTATGTTTCAATAAATTTAAATAATAGAATTAAATATGATAATCAATTTATATCACGTTGATTCCAATTAAATCTCTAATTACAGTAACCCAAATATCTCAATTTAAATCATCACCATGATTTGACACACAAAAATGATACAATCCCTCATAATTTCATAAAATCTTAACAATAATGTTTAATTTGTTGACAATATATCATGTCTATAAGAAGGAATATATAAAGACATAGAAAAATATACTTATTATTTTCTATGTAGTATGTCCTTTCTGTTAAGGTATTCTCATAATAAATAGTTAAATATATATGTTAGGTAATGTTCAAAAAAATTAACAAAAATATGAAACTAATAATATACTCTATACATGCCTTAGGGGTAATATTTTTGACAAGTATAGATATCCAAACTAGAAAATAGTAGATACGTTGGACAACTATAGTGACCTCATATGTGGTAGATGATACTCCTATTTATGTATCTATAAAATAATTCATGGTGACAGTAAACTACATGATTTATATCTGTTGTCGACAAATGATATCCACAATATAATATGTAATACCATATTTATCAATATAAAGTTGGTAATCATAAATATATAACTCATAATAGATGGGAATATATGGATGATGAGGTGTGACTACAGGATAAGAAATATATATAGGAGCAGGATCTATAGGTGGAGGTGGACCAGTATTGTCGGTAGCCTAAAATTATATTGAGATTTTTATAAAATCAAATTTACCAAAGCTCTGATCCTATTATCTAGTCTCTCACCCTTCTTCTAAACATTATCTAATAAAGCATTTATTTTTCATTAACATACATTGTACGTTAATGAAGCTTAAGAGTAGGCAAGCTCTTCTTTATCGATACATCAACTATGAGTCGTCATACAACACCTAAGTGTTTGGGATTTAACAATACAGAAACTAAATTATCCTTACATACCTTAGGTATTATCATAATATGTATTCTCTTCTCCTCATGTTATTTCTAGAGAGAATATTTTGAAAATTCATTTGTAAACTACAATATAAAAAGAGATGAAATGACTTAACTAACCTATATAACTCCTTAAACTCATCCTTACTATATCCCTCAACCCTTTTCTATGGTATTTTCCCATTTTTCACATTTAGTACCTCTTCTAATTTTCATGTCCAACTATTAAACTTCCAAACCTAGGTGTCACATATTGTTGTGGAAAGTAGGATGGTTATGTGACATTGGGAAGGCCTCGCCGTACGATTGAGACGATCAACTAGAAAGGAAGGACTAATATAATGCCCGAGGAGACTATTGCCCCTTTATTCAATAATCACAATTGAAAAAATAGACAGACAATAGTCAAATGAAAAAACAAATACCATTACAAAAAAGACCAATATCACATGTTAATATAAAATAGGAAAACAATATCCAATCCAAAAAAGTAGATATGTCATTCCATATATGTGTCAAGTATAAAATGATTAACCAAAATAAAGACATTGTTACACTCCCAATTAGGTCCCATAATCAGGTATAGTTCCCTCATATATGCACCATCCCATATCATCCATCTAACATAGTAATGGTTCCCTTATCATGTCCTATAAACATGAATTATATTTGAGAATAAATTAGGCAGCCTGGGTTGGGTGTGTGTACTACTCATTAGGCCACCACCAATGGAGTCTTAAACAATATTCAATCATTAAATGTTTTTGTAGTTGTATAAATAATAATGTATATAATATAAAAAAATCTTTTTCCCATTTGAAATTATTCTTTAATTAAACACATAAATACCTATTTTCATGAAGACACCTGAACCATCAATATCTTCTTCATCCTGTGTCAGAGTCTGGACTACATACCATAGGAAATAACATTAGATTATTTCATATATTTTAATTATGAATTTATTTCCAATATAATATCATAGACACTAGGAACCCCAGTAAAATGTCAATATAATGTGCCAAGAACATCACACCTTGTGGGTATTTAGAGCATCGATCCATGCCCCATACCTTATGGGTATTTAGAGCATCAACACCAATACCATATTATAATTTTCACATGTATGAATTAGTGTGCCTAGAGAATATATACGGAACACATTTGGTATTTGGAACCTCACCCCTGGTCCCACACCTCAGTTAACAATAAATAACCTATACCACATATATCACATGTATCACATTTATCAAGGTTAGTAATCATAAACCCTCTTATCAATTATTCACATTATGTTTCACCATTTAAAATTATTAAAAATCCATAGTTCATCAGAACAAGGACATGAAAAAATATATATATTTCACTATTAATCAATTTGTCAACATTTAATCATAATATCAATTCAACCATAAAGGATAGGACAACAAACCCTTTAAATCCCATTATCATCTAATTCCAAATCACATTAATCAACCAATTTCATAATCATTATTTTCAAAAATTCTATAACCACGTTTAATAATTAACAATTTAATTAAATCAATTCAAGATGAAATTTAAAAACATGAAAATTGAAATTAAACAATTACGCACACAAATTTATAATCACTACTATGGGAATTGAAAATTAAGGTATATACCCCAATGTAGATTATAGATGTTACCCAAACAAGAAATCCCCAATTCGATGCAGAATGATGACAATTACAATGGTGTGGAATATCTAGGAAAAAACCTAATATTGATATCAAATAGATAAATATATATAAAATACAAGATCTAAATATGCACCAATAGTATTAAACTCATCCCACTTCATTAGGAAATAGATATGGGAGATAGATATAACCAATTATGTAATAAATCACATACTATAGATGAGACATATCTTTGATTAGATCATCTATTTTTTAAGAGTAGAGCTCACAGAGCTGTATAATCCATTAATGAGACACAAATATCATACGATATATTATTAGGAAAAAAGGGAATTTGGTGGAAATAACTGAGCGGTTCGGGAATTTAAAATAACTTTTTTTACAAATGAAACCCATGTGTAAAGTTTATTATACTACGCTGCATGGTTTTCCAAACTATGAACCTTGAAGGTTATCCTCTCCTTAGGGATGAATGAGGTGAAAAATCATGTGTCAATCATGAAAATTCCCTTTTTTGGACATTTTACTATTTTAGGAGGGATGTTGAATAGTTTTTCCAAACTGTGTTCCAACCGTGCATATCCCTTTCTTTATCAATACTCTCCAATTACACCCAAAAAATCTCCAATGTAAATCCCCAAAAAGATTTAAAAAAATATTGGTGATAGAGTATCAACAGATGCACATAAGAAACCCCCCCAAAGGACAAGATCTTTCAACTTCCCTACCTTATAATGGATCATCCTTGAGCTGTACCCAAATCATCTTTATGATTCCTAGGAAAAATGATCGGGCAACTAATACCACATATCTTCTACTCTATCTTAGGTTTCCTCCTAGAAACGTCCATGATTCATTATTACCTGAACTACTGACACTATATTTCCCCAGAAGAATTTTTCACTAATATCCATAACATTAATTAGATTCTCCTCAATGGAACCATCAATATCAGGTCCAAAATCATCAACATCTATCATAAGAGAAGGGTTTGGGTGATACCTATGTAGACGCAACAGATGAAAAATGTCATGCATAACACTATTCATATGTGTAAGAGACAATCAGTACACCAATGTCCTGATTCTATCCACAATATCAAAAGGTTTGATATACCTGGGTGCTGACATTCCCTACCTAAAAATCCTATAGTGATCCAATCTAGGTGACACCTAAAGGAACACATGACCACCCACTGTAAACTCATGGGTTTGACAACATCGATTAGCATATTACTTATTCCTACCTCGAGATGTAGTCATTAAATTTCAAATCATTTGAGCCTACATCATCATCTCCAGCATAAAACCGAGTCCCAACAATGATGAATAACTAGGATACATATATCATAAATTTGATTTCAACGGAATACCATAAGGACCCTTAGATCAAGCCATTTGTATAGTCTCCAAATTACTATTTTTATAGGTGAAGTCAATGAGTGCTAAGTTCTACACCCAAGACCAACAAAAATATAAGATCTATGCTTGTAAAATATCCTAAAAAACATTAATACCACATTCTGACCACCTAATTGTCTTTGGGTAGAAATACATACACCAAAATATATGTGTAACAGTAAACTCCTCAAACCTTTCAAGAATCACGAAGTGAAATTTGAGTCATGATATGAATATATTCCCAATGGAACCTCATGTAGATGGACTACCCTCGAAATGTACATCTCTCCAAACTAATCTACAAAATTAGTGTCCCTAATAGGATAGAAATGTGGTAATTTTGTCAATTGCTCCATATTCACCCAAATAGATTCATTATTTCAGGAATTCCCCAGATGACCCACCATGTATTCCATTGTAACATAATCCAAATGTGCTTCTAGAATTGGAATTTAATGTATTTAACCATTGGGAAATTGATTATCAATCATAAACTTTTTAATGTTGTGGCATTATGTCACGAACCCTATAATATATTTTCTTCTTTCTTACACAAAAATACTATCGATGTAGGTCTCAGTACATTTTATTCAAACCTGGATGTACATACAACATCAAGACATGAATGTCAAACATAATATCCAATCACATAAACATAGGAACAAAAACATGATTTATAATATAGATGATCTATTACTCATATATATTCATTTTAGAAGTCCACTACGCACCTTTACGGACTTCCCTCATGTCCAAACACTCTGGATAATTATATTTCTTTTCCGGGATCCTGTTCAAAAGTGTGGATTGGACATCTATTAATATGAGTATCATCATTTCCTACACCTCCCAAAATAAAATATGCACATTAACTAAAAAATTTATCATTTTACACTCTGAACTAGACTCATGAATTTCCTAAGAATGAGTTTTTATGCTAAAATAATCTTCACCATAGTTTCCCGTCATGGACATATATCACATATCAAGATGAAATGACTTCATATACTCAACACATCTCCTCAACTAGGGATTCATTTCATACTGTAAAAAAATATATACTTAAAAATCTTCTGATAGGTATACACTGTAAATTTATCACCCAACAGATTATGCCTCCAACACTTTAAGGAATAAACCAATAAAGATAACACACAATCATGTATTGGGTAATTCCTTTCATGTGGTCTCAAATCACATGACCCATACATTATATGTCGATCCCAGTATATAAACACTACTCCATATTTGATCCTAGATGTATCACAAACATCATATAATTTTTCCCAAGATTATATAAGATGATGATTAGTGTGGTAGTGAACCTCCTCTTCAACTATTGGAAAGAAATATCACATGATCTAGACCATTCAAACATTGTCCCCTTCCTGTTCATTCCTAAAAAATGTGATTCCAAGAAGTAAAAGTCATAGATGAACTTATGGTTGTATCCCACCAGACGTAAAAATCATCAGTTATTAAAATCATTATTCGGATTCTGCCAATAATCCACTTCATGACCCTTATCCATGTCCACCTACACACCTTCCTCAAATACGATGCGACCCAAAAAATGTACCATATTGATCAATAATTAATACGCACTTATACTGGCATATAGAAAATGATCACTTACTACGCTCAGGATGATGTCAAGATGTTAGTAATTATCTTCATGAGTCATTAATTATACAAATATGTAAACCAAAAAAGAAACTAAAATTGATTCAGGTATGGGTGGAAGATTCTATTCATCAAGGAAATAAATATAGTCAAATTGTTTCTCCGACCAAATTTCATCATGATAAAGACATATAGGGAATACCCACTTATGAAAGATTGTATAATTATATCCTATGATTGAAAACTCAATTGATAATACCTCAATCTCAATTCAATCAAGGAAAAAACAAATGATCCTATCAACTGGACCCGGATATCATCCTTATGTGGAAGAGGATATCGGTTCTTTACATTGTTCTTGTTCAACTTCTGGTAATAAACACATATACATAAAGTAATATTTTCCTTTTATAAAAAAAGACTAGATAACCCCATGATAACCTTCTCAGATAGATATATATCATATCCATTTACTCTTCATGCTATATTTAGAGATATTGAATCATTGGTATTACCATTCTATATCGGAGAATGGAAACTGTCTCACCTCATAGAATGATCTCAACAGTAAAATAAACATTTCTCTCAGGTGGAATCGCTAATAAGTAAATTGGAAATACATCCTGGTATAGGTCCACAATTGGTGGAAATCCATCCATCCTGACACCCACCATTATCCAACAAAACACTTTCATCCTTGGTGGTGAGCTCCCCTAGTTTCTAATTAACTGGACCTATACGACCTATCAGAATATTCTACTCTCTATGATGAAAATAGTTTTCACCACAAGAGATGTTAAAGTCACTCTTCTATAATTAAAATCTTTTTTGGATCCTTATTCTACCAAATAGTCCATATATAAAATCATTTTCAAGCCTTTCATGTCAATTATATAAAGATATCATAGAAATTGATACCCCAAATCCTCAAGATAACAGCCTTACCATAAAAAAATGTATCTAAATAGTTATCCCAATGGTGTATTGATAGTCCTAAACATACTAAAAAAATCTCTCCTGAGACTCAAACCATTCATAAATTTTCCAAATATAATGGAATGAAAGGCTACTATATCAAATAAGGGATTGGAATGTATAAAATCTACCATAATAGTACATATAACCATCGATGGTCAAGCCCCACTATCCACAAGTTTAGGATTAAATATTATAATATATCATTCCCTTCCTCTCTTTGATGTAGTATGAGTCCCTTAAGATGTATCACTATATTTATATGGGTGGAATACGATATGCACTAAATCTACCTCCATAACTAGAATAACTCCAACCGTATGACAAATATGATTTAATAGAACCTCATCTGAAACTATGATTCTTTCTAAGGCCTCATTTATTACAAAACAATCATGGTTCTTCCATAAAAACTGTATATGTCCCATAATACCATATGAATGAAACTATATAAGTGGATTGGGGAACTATCTATGAAAGTCACCGAGTCTGCAACAACTATGGAAGAGATCTTCTAAAAGGTATTGAGTAACAGATCCTTCTCCATAGACACTCTGATTTCAATTGATCTTGTTAATATTATCACAATGAAGCTTCCTACCATAGTAATACTTACCTCATGGTCATCCAGTAATAACCATCTATCATGTATGGGAATTATCATTTAGGTTTCTGTCCGATATGAGACCTAACTCACCACTTCAGAAAACATCTTCAACCAAAAGATGTTAACCTAGGGATAAATCTCACATTTAATCACAGTGTGAAAATTACTTGTTTTAGTAGACTCGTCCCCTTCTAACACTAGAAAAAAGTGATGCAAATTAGTGATTCATCTAACATTGTCCATCATAGACATATTCCCTT
This sequence comes from Viscum album, assembly GCA_963277665.1. Taxonomy (NCBI): domain Eukaryota; kingdom Viridiplantae; phylum Streptophyta; class Magnoliopsida; order Santalales; family Viscaceae; genus Viscum; species Viscum album. The sequence goes on from OY728166.1 coordinate 397,520,785, forward strand.
TGGTAAACCTCAAAAACATATCTACCCTCAATGGCCAAAGAATATATTATTAAATGTGATCCAAGTAATTATGCTAAATGTCCTTCCACTAAATATTATATAATGGTCCATCCTCAATCTAAATACCCCACAAAATATTTTATTGACCACATAACATAAAAGTAGATAGTTTGAAGATTAGCCTCAAATTTTTCACATATCTTCTGGATAAATGCAATCCAAAAATCACTTCCTTCAGGTCCACCATATTTAGTGATAGACAAAGGGTGGTACTACTAGAAATTCCTTGTCATGTCATACATGTTATAAACACCTACCATGGTACACATTCTGTAAACTAGATAATGTGAGAAATTGTTTCACAGAACTCTTCTACAGATACCTCACCTGACACAATCTATGCTGCTGGTTCCACTACTGGAGTCACATTTACAACCATGTCCTCCTTCCAACCAACCAACATGAATCATCCTAAAGGAATATATCTACAATACCAAACATACATTTTATGAAAAAAATACACAATGAAAACACTTTTATAAATATTTATTCACATAAATCCATAATTGGTAATCCACTACACCCCACCTAATAGTTACTACCAAGGCATTAAAACTGCACTCTACCACCACTCACTTAGTTAAAGGATAACTTATGGAAAAAATACATTATTTATATTTCTAAATAGATACCCATTTATCCATTTCATTTACTATATTTACAATCATTTTATCCACTTAAAATCATCATTAAGAAGCTTTTCATTTAAATTACACATGTAAATAAAGAAACATTCATTTCAATAACTGTCAACAAAACATGCTTTTCCATGTAAGCCTAAAATGATGCATGTATTAATAAATATAAAGTTCCTTGTATAATGAATAAATAAAAAAGTATCATTCCATACCAGTACTTGATGAAAATATTAAAAAAAATAACACCACACAAAAAGTGTATCAATCAAGGTGAAATAATATCCCGTTAAGTTAATAGAAATCAAGAACATAAATACCTGTCTGGGTACATGGGTTTTCCCCATATTTGGGTTAGCTACTATAATGAACAAGATCACAAACATGGATACGCTCATCCGAATAATTTATATATAATTACCTTATAATAAAAAACATGAAATGTAATGAAAACATCTTCTCTCTTTCCACTCAGTCAGGCCCCAACCATGCGGCCACATACTCGTTCCCCAAGTTAGTTGGTTATGTGACCTCAACCACACCTCCCTATATACTAGAGGATATAGACTATAAATGATTATCTAATATAAAACATGGAGATACATTAAGATATTTCTCAAATTATTAAAATACGTGAATCATATAAATAATAGATAAATGATAATAATAAATCACAAGAATCTTACTATTACCAAAACTGAATAGTATCACATGAGAACCCAAATTGAAAAATAATATCCAAATAAATGAGTAAATATGTCATTACATAAATGTGTCATGTTTCAAATGAAAAACCAAAATAAAGACACACTGACACTCCCAAGTGGGTACCGACCCAAATTTCGGTTCCCTCAACCACGCTCCATCCCAAATCATCCATATAACACAAGACACTATCTCTTATCTTTTCATTCAAACATGATTTCAATTTAGGTATCATCCAGGAAACTAGAGTAAGGTGTGGGTAAAACTCATTATCCCACAACCAATGGTGCCAAAACCCAAATCTAGTCTATAATAGTTCTCTTAGTAGTATATATAATAATGTTAAAAAGATAAGTAACTGGTTTCCATAATTAAAAGTATTATTTAATTAACCCCATACATACCCATGTTCATGATGACACTGAACTAAAAATAACTACATCAGACCATGTAATATTTTGATCCACATATCATGGGGAATCATAATCCATTCTTTAATGGCCTTTTGTTATGCATTTAATTACAATATCATATCTGAAAATCATCAAACCCCCATGTCCAATTGCAATCCCATGGGCACAGAAATTTGTGTAAGGCAACCTATAGTTATTTAGAATATAAATCCATGTCCCACATATCATGGGTATTTTGGATCATCATCCCATGTCCCATATTATAAAATTCACAAGCATGCATTTGGGGGCCTATAGAATTAACTTGGAACCCCATAATTATTTTTAGAATCAGTCCTTGTCTGACACTTCATTTATCAATTAATCAAATATATCAAAGTATCCCATATATCATATTTATTGAGGATAGTAATCATTAAAACTCTAATAAATTATACAAATCATAGTTCACCATTTCAATTTTTCAAAACAATCATGGTTCATCACTTTAATTACATGGAATAAAATGAACATTTCACTATTAATCTATTTATCAATATGTAATCATAATGTCCATTAACCCATCCTGGTTAATACTACCTGACCATTAATCCCCATAATCACCCAATTCCATATCCCCTCAGTCAAATAATTTAATAATCAGGATACTCACCAATTCCATAAACCCATTTATTAAATAACTAATTAATTAAATCAATTCAAGATGCAATTATGAAATGTGGAAATTGAATTTATATAACTAAATAAATGAAATAATAATCATAATAATGGGAATTGATATTTATACAACCCAACCCAAAGTGTTTGATGGACCTTAACCAAACTAGAAATCTAAAATTTGAAGCAGAAAAATTGGAATCATAATGTCTTGGAAGATCTAGGATCAAAACATAATATTGAGATTAAATGAATTGATATCTATAAAAACATATATAAAAATAATTGGAAATGGATGAATTCAGTGATACGAACAGAGTTTGAGGAGCTTTATAAGCCCTCTAAGAGACTCCAAAATATTTATATATAGTGTTACGGTCAAATATGTGTTTTTTGGGACATAATTGGGTGGTTTTGGTATTTAAAAATTTTTATTAGAAATAAATCGTGCACACATGGTTTATTAAAATGGGGTGTATGATTTTCCAATTGTGTTGCATAAAAATAAGCCTATCCTTAATGGTTTCATGGTTTATCCTAAGTGGGTTAAGGATTTGAGAAACGGTGTTCTAACCATGAAGATCCCCTATGTTTGGTTATTCATTGTTTCAGGAGGGAGGTCATACGATTTGGCCGAACTGTGCACCAACCGTTTAAATCCCCTTCTTATTAAAAAATTCTACAATTTCACATGAAACATCCCCAATGTAAAAACATTCAATGATATTCCAAAACAAGTGTTAAAGAGTACCTTAAAATGAGATGCTAAACCCTTACAAATGATTGGTATCTTATAAAATGCGGAAAGCAGGGCCAACCTTTGGGGGTACTAAACTCTCAACCGTCATTTTTTGAAATTTTTCGCACATCTTTTTTTCTTCCAAAATCATATACCATCCAGAAGATATTGTATGAGAGAAAACTATTTTGGATTGGATATCCAGATGAGGTATCCTCATTTACTATAATTTTTATATACAAATTAATTAATATGATCATTCATGTAAAAAAAACATGTAAAGGTATATAATTCAATTAATATATATTATTATGGTCGTATACCTTAAATAAAATACATCTCTATGAATTCAAATAGAAAATGATATATATAATATGGAATTTAATATTATATTTCCCAAAATATGATATTTTATGATTGGATTAAATCAAAGTCCATCCATCTCCTAATATCGAAATCTAAATATTTCTTCTAGAAATATATAGTGTCATGTATATCATATTAAATATAATAAGAATGGAAACAAACATTATTGGAAAAAAATCATTTTAATTAAAGTAATATCAAATAATATTTCCAAATGTATCTTCCATAATTGAGATAACATATCTTTCTCAATACACTTCCAATTACAAATTAAAATAATAACTTCAGACTGAGATTGAATTGCAATTAAAATATTTGTTTTTGAATTTAGACCCCTAGGAATATAAAAAATCATCGTACTCAATAGATATCCTAATGTCCCATAAACATGTAATTGAAATTATTTTTATAATTTTTTTCCACGTTTACCAACCTTGAATGAATTATTAGCCACTCTAAAATTATAGGGATCTTGTAAAAAAAGATGATGAGGCTTCTCATAAGAAGTGTGTGTATGATCGTCCCGAAATGATTGAGCTGACTATTTTGTTTGATATGATATTATCCTATAAATCAATTCAACAAAAAAATATACGAAATTTTAAAAATCATATTACTACACGTCTAATTAAATAAAAATTTAAAAATTATTGTATAAAAAAGTGAAAAAACTAACCACATTTCTATTTATATTCTATAATGTACAAAAATAAAATTCTAAAAACATTAATTAGAAATGGAATGATATAAAAAATAAAAACAAATAATTAATTAATATATTATACAAATCCAACTGTTAAATAAAAATTTTAATAATAAAATTTAAATGTTATTATTAAACAAAAAAATATTTGTCCTATTAGTTGGATTAGTTAACAACATTGTCAAAAATTATTATTATAAAATTATTTATATTATTTATTAGTTGATATAGGTAAAATAAAAAAATTGTATGTTCAAAATTATACAAATCCAGAAGCTACATATAATGGAGAATAATTGAAAAATGGTACAATAAAAACAAAACTAAATTCAATAATTTATCATATATGTATAATTATTTTTTTATGTAAAAAAACTAAAATTAATATATATAACATTTTATGATATTTAAAACTGAAAATAATAAATAAATATATATTACCTATACTTTTAGAAAATTACTATTGATTGTTTTCCCATATTCATTGCTCATGATTATTCTATATGACACAAACCATTTCAATGATCTGGTAATCAATATTCAATGATAATATTTCCATGGGTGTAAGGATTGCATATAATTCAACATCATCATAATGTTTTTCATCAAAAAAATATTATTTTCACCCATAAATTTATAGACCACAACAAATTTGATAGATCAAGAACCTAAATTGTTTCATTTTCATGTATTTCCATAAATATCATTTTTTCATATGGGTCTTGATACACAATAATAAGATTCTTATAGTCAAATGTATTTATTTTTTATCTCATTAATAATTAAACCTTAGATCTTTTATATCATGTATATAAACTAAAATTTATTCCTTTAAGACATAGAAATAAAATTTTAAAGGGTTTAATTTATTTAGGGGGGATAATGTAACACCTTAAGATGTTAAATTATATTTTACCTTGAAAAAATAATGTATTCAATAGACTACATCATATAGTAGTCCAAAAAAAAATGAGGAACATTCTATAATGATTAGAATATAGGTCATTAAATGAGAATTAAAAATATATGCAAATTTATTTTGACATATATGTAGAAATAAAAATAGTGTTCATTATTAATACTAATTTATTGATGAAAATTAAATTAACATAGCTATATAATTAATTTAAATGATTAGGGATTCAAAATTAACAATGTGATTCTTTATTTCTTTTTTATGAATATAAATATATTACAGATAAAATTTATTGATGATTGGAATAATATATTAACATCAAATTTTCTAATAATTTTTAATAAATAAGAATAAGAATAGAAACTATTTTTTAAAAAATTCATATGAAACCATTATTCATTTTATTTTTATATTTTTATTTAAAAGTTAAATTATAAAAATATAAAATTTAAATTGTGAAAAAATAATATTTAGTTTTAGATTCATAATGTAAATATTATCTTCAGATGAATTTTTATGTTATATATAAAATTGTTTATTTTTTTAAAATAATGAAAAATACAATTTATAACAAAACTGTAACTTTTATGTGTTTATAGTTATATAATAAATACCTATATATATATAAAACAATTTAATTTATCAAATATCATTTAAAGATAATTTTAAGAAATTTTAAAATACTATAATTATTTTATATAAACGATCATTAATTTTTTATCAACTTATATAATATTTTTGAATAAAAAATATTTTTCGATTACAATGGAAATTTATGTTCATAAATTATATAAATTAAATCTATAAAAATGAATTTCATATTTTATATCAATAACATAATATAATATATTATTTTCAATTTCATGATTGGGAGAAAATGTATAAATATTTGGATTAATGTTAATGACCATGATACTGATAAAATGGTTATTTTTTAAAAAATTATGATAGAACTCTTTAATTTCCATATAATCAAATAACATAAAATATTATTAAAATAGAATTATATATAATATTTAGAAATATATTTAATTTAAATTTAACTCATTTAAATGGTAATAAAAACGAAATGAAATTAAGAACACTTGATGGTGAATATTCCATTTTGGAACAAAATGATTTTCAATTTATAAAATGATTTAAATTTAATTTTAATTGAATAATAATTATAAAATGAGTTATATTAAATAGATATTAAATTTATGTTTTTAATAAAAAAATATTTTAGAAATTTTTATTTTATATATTTCGTAAAACATAAGTCATTTGGGAAAAAAACATGTTACCCTTTTAAAAACGAAAAATATAAAATCAATAATCTATAAAAAATGACTTCCTACCTAATTAAAACATGTGGGAAAATTATTATTTTAGGCACCCTTGAACCAATATGACCATAAAATACATTATCAAAAAAAAATTTAAACCATTTTGCTCTGAATAAATTCATTATATTTTTGAATAATAAGGAGTGTTCACAAAATCTCTTTTTTCTTCACAATAAAATTTGATCAATGACACCCTATAAATGTTTCTTATTACCTTCAAAATTTTCAAGATCACCTTCCCAAGTTTCCTTTCCTAGAAATTAATTTCATGATACCAATCCCCATTTCAACAAATTTTCTTATGATTAATTCATTTGAATGGATTTTTATGTGAAAGTTCAATTCCCAAAGTGAATATTACTAAATCCTTACACTTTTATTCTTAATCATTGTCTTTAAAAACAATCCTAACCATAAAAATAAAATTTAATCTATATCATTGTTATGCCTATTTTTATTTGATTAATTTAATGAATATTATTTATCCCCTTCCATCCACATTAAATAAACAAAATAACATCAATTGTATGATTTTTCAGACTACCACCTCCACAATGTCCAGTCTACAGTTTATCATTACTACATATCTTAACTGGTTTTAAGATTGAATTCAAGAATAATTATAACATATCTAATATAATTATTATTATAATAATAGAAATATTATTCCATATTATTTAAGGTTAAATTAACACTGATAATTTTTATGAACATAATATATTGGAATAAATTAAATTTACTTGAAGGCTTTTATACAAGTTATACCATATTAAGCTTGTTCTCTACACAACACTAGATTAGCTTCTATTACATGCAATAATGAGTTTCTATGAAACAAATTTTATTATTATAATTATTTAAAAGTGATAATTATAACAGATATATTATAATGGAGGGTATGAATAGGATTAAGTGAATTATGAATTTATGGATTATACAAAGAAAACCCTTCTAGAATTAAAATGAATTTTTGTTCCAAAAATACATTGAAATGTGGAAAAGTGGGTTTTATAAAACTAAAATAAAGATTATAGGATTTTATAAATGAGATATTTATATATAATATTAAATAGAATTTTAAATAATTTTAATATTTGTTTTTTAGACATGATATAAAAATAAATCTTCGTTTTTGTATAAAAATATTATTTTTTTAGAAAACAGCTTTCACGTCAATGTCGTACTTATTTTAAATCATGTTTTTGACCATTTAATAAAATATATCAGAAAAAATGAACTTCTTATATGAAATCAGGATATCAAAGTTTCCATTGTCTTAATTTTTTTTGGGTATTTTTCTGTTTGAATCCTTATTTTTATGATTAAAGAAACATTAATGGATATTAATTGAAATCTTATTTTCATGAAAAAAAATTTCTAGTGATAAATTATATTTATGTTTACTCTTAAATAATAATTAGATAAATTTTATATAAATTTTTCCAATCTAGGTCTTTATAATCAATAAAACATTTAAAAATTGAAATAAAAATATTCCAAACATTTGAACATTTTAACTTTGAAACCTGTCGTTTTATCTCACCTGTAGGATTTATTTTTAATTAATTTTTTAAAATTGTATACATTTAATTTGAAAAAAAATGATTTAATATTTTTATAAATAATTTAAAAATTTATTCAATAATTCCCTTTTATTTTTGGATAATATGAATAACAACTTATATAAGTTTATTATTACCACAGTTAAGGGTAAATCGGGTAATTAATGGTAAATATAATACTATAAATATCATAAAATTAAAATTAAACTAGAAAAGTTAATATTATGTTGTTCATTTGACCCTTAACACATGATGATTTAAATTGAAAAATTTAATGGGATCTTTTCAATGAAAACGAATTGGATATTATTAAAATAAAATAGAGTAAAAAAATATCACACTCGTATTATTAATAACTATCAAATTTTCAATATGAGGATTTATAAAAAGATATATTATACTATATATATTATTTTGGAATAAAAAAGTTTTATAAATAGAATGTAATTTTATTTTTATTTCTTTGTGAAGAAATAATTATAATAGATAATTATATAATGATGATGAGGTAATTTTTCAATCAATGAAAACCTTAATTAAAGGATATTAAAAATATTATAATCAATATGATTTTAATTAATTAAGGGGTTATAGAAACATAATATTAGAATGTGAAATATTATTTTTGTATTAAAAACATGTTTCAATGTTAGTTTTCTAGATTGATATTCTTAAATTGAATGTAATGAATAGTTTCAAAATCGACACTAATGGTGTTTTATGAAAATAAAATATTGTTAAGTTATTTAAAAACCGTAAAACGATAAATGAGGATAAATGGAATAATAAATGGCCTAAAATATCTAAAATTTACCATTTTAGGTTTAAATTCCACCTTTTAGTAAAAATATCAATGCTTTAACATTGAAAATGTTGTTACCGTAGTTAAAATTATAAAAAGAACAAAAAATGGTTAATAAAAAATATATGGTTTAAAATTACCAAACAAACTGGTATAATATTTATTTTTTGATGGTATCACACACTATTACACATTATATTTTAATTAATTTACATTTATTTGGTATTTTTATAAGGGATTAATTTATTATAAATTAATCTTTTGAAAAATTCAAAAAGTGACCCTAATGTTCATTATAAATGGACACCTCCTATTTCATCTCATTTCACAAATTTGTGAATTATATCCCAACCAAAAGATTCAAAATTCTCTTATCAATTACACTTATACAAATTTTAGATTTTATGGTATTACAAAATGACCAAATCGAGGGTTATTTGTAGGATATCTAAATATACCATTTCAATGAAGAGGTAATCACTCTAACAGATGAATCTCTTTTTATAATTGTATATAACTGTTATAAATATATAATACATATAATAAAATAATAAATAAAACATAAAATATATTATTAAATTTTATTATGTTTACTTACACACTATTATACAACCCCTTTCCCACTGATAAATAAGTGAAAGTATAAATTCTTGGTACGTACAAATTACCGCCATCACAAAGTGATACAATTCTTTTTACATCACCATATTTAAGGAGTAAGAAATAGTACAGGTTTAATTTTTATATATTATATTAATGATACTATTGTACATCATTAATGATAATATCATATCTACTTATTTACTACGTAATCTATTAGGAAATGATAATGTTTCTTGTGTAGATGTATTGCTTACCATCTGCGTGATGCAATGTGATTCGTTTCTCATATATGTTTTACATGGATGGTAATCAGGATGAAATTAATGAATATATATGATATATATATATAACATAAAAATTATTATTTAATGATTATATATTTTATCATTATCTTTCTTTTAACATGGAATGAAAATGAAAAGCCATTCACGCGTACGTTCGTCCTAACACCTTGAACATTGGATTTTATTTTCTACCTCTACATTTTATGAATAAAATTGAACATATATATATATATATGATATTAATATGATATTTATTATTCGATATATTATAAAATTGTGATCTATGTAATAGGGCCAATGACAACAAGTCAAATCATTAACGAAAAACAATGCAGTTATTACCCAAAACATATGTTAAAGAGGGAATTGTTTATAATTGAGTAATTAAAATTCATGATTCAATAATATAAAGTATTATATATATGAATATGGTTTTTTGGTTGATGTATAATAATATTAGATTTTGTATAAATTAGGTTTTAACTTATATGAATGAAGTCAAGACTTGAGGAATGTGAATTTTTAGCAATATTATTTATATTTAAAGCATGACATATACAGTACTTATATCATGTGGGTTGTGTATATAAAAACCATGAATGTATATTAGGGGTATGATTATTTATATCATGGTATTTTTCACATCAATATATTTTTATTTATTTCACAAGTCATATGATTCTTCGTATTACAAATCAGTAATTGGTTATTTCACAATCTCATCAGTAATTGAGATTGGTTCATTTTAAATCACCATTGAGGAATATTTATCATCCATGTAAATGTTTTCTAATAATTTTTTTTAATATTATCATTTAAATATTTATTTTTATTTTTTTCATCTGATTTAGTTTTTATGGGATATTTTGGATGAAATATTTTCATCGTTTTATGAATAACGATCTTTGTGACGTTCTAAAAAAAATATGGAAGAAATGTTTTTAACATATACTTCATGAAAAGGAATTACAAAAATCATACCTAATTAATTAAGTTATGATTAATTTATAATATTACATGTATCTATTAAAATATATTTTTTCCTTTATAATAATACAACTCCAAAAAAATGATTTCATAAGGGAAAAAATATTTTCCTCAAAATTTATTTCAACTGATATTTGGAAAAAACAAATTCCAACTATAATAAATTATATTGATATTAATTATGATTTAATAGGGATATAACCCAAGGATATCATTCTTATTATTTAATTAAATGGTTTATGTTGATTATAAAATGATATTTATGTAACATATTTCTCTTCAATTAGTAATATTGTGATGAAGTGTTTATAAAACTAATTCTATTACATGGGTTCTGAGATGATGAATTATTTATGGTCTAATGGTAGAAATATGTATAGTTTTAATTAAGTTATGTGGGATAACTATATCTCCCTCTAATTCATTGAGCAATGAATAATATCTCACGATATAATATTGGGAAACAAGTCGATGTGCTAGATTTGTGATGGGAAACAAGTTGATGTGCTTGATCCGTTAAGTGATAAATTTGATATGGATTCATTAGAGAGTCCATATTGTTAACCTTGACATATGAAATTATTTCATACACTAATGATGATTCTAAAAAAATTATGACTTGAAAATATGGTACAATAATGAGTTATGATAAGTTTCCATTTTTATGGTTCTTGATAATGCTTTATGCCATAACGCATTATTATGATCCATGATAGGTTGCGTATGAACTTTTCATGATATTCTCAAGATCAAATACCCATAATTTCTTATCTCATATTTTTTTAAGTCAAAAAATTGATATCTTCAATGTTAAACCTTACTGGGAATCTAATTTAACCCTTTTATTATGTTTTCATTCCACGTGTGAAAAATAAAAGTTTTAAACTAGGTGTCCTAAAGTGGATGATCTTTGTGAAAAAAATTGATGACCCTTAACTAGACTAGAAATTTTTCTGCCATCTTTCCAAATGAACTGAACTGTTACAGTACTCAGGCTTGTATTCTTTAATGTATTGAATGTTAATATAAAAATATATAATATCCATGTATGATAATTCTGGGTCATCATATCTAATTCATTGAGAAATAGAAAAGTTAACCATGCATTTGGGGAACTACTACCTCCATGATGTAACAAATATCATTTTTCATCTAGTTTCATTATTAGTTTTTGAATATCATAAAATATGATAAAAAAATATAATAATATCTAAATAATATCATTTTTCTTTTTCAATAATTATATTATTCTAAATAAAATAACTTTTTACCCATAATCATCCACTAATTATGGTATGTTTAAGCTTCTATCGGGCTAACCACCTACATAAAAAATGTTATATAATATTATTTTGAATGACTATGAGACCATAATTTCTAAAAATTTATGATATAAATTAGTTAATAATTATTTTATTTTGATTCTTTTTTTCATGTATGATATTTTTATCTTTTTATTAAAATATGATATGTAATCACTGAAATTAATTAAATAAGTCTATTTTGAATCTATTTTCACACAATATAATTAAAAAAATATTGAATGATCTAATATATTTGAAAATAAAATTACTTTTTCTATTATAATAAATTAAATTATATAGTAATTATAAACTCTGAATAAAATAATGAGTATCATTATCGACATTATAAATCATGACTGATAAAATAAAAGTTACTAACACCCAATAATGATAATATGGTATAACTAAATTATATATACATTATAAATAATCATAAATTAAAAATATAAAATTATATTTATATGAATAAATTTATAAAATATCATGTTAATAATGTTTATTATTCTATAGATAATTTAAACACCTTATTTAAAATTAGAAATTAATGTATCAGTTTCTTGTCTCAATTTTCACCCACTAATACAAATTTCTTTTTATAAACCATTTTTATTTTATATAGTGTATCTAATTAAAATTTAATTTCTTGTGTCATAGTCCTATAATAATTCATATTATTTAATTTTTCATTTTAAATTATATATTTTTAGCGGATTTGATTCAAATTTTTCTAATGTCTAATATTTTATTTTTCTCTATTTTCAACTCCATGAGACATGTTTGATATTGAAAACTATATTTTCTTTTTATATGGATTTATCACATCCTTGTTTCCTCAAATTGTAATGAATATATTTCGTTTCCTTATATTCTAATATCATAATATCCCTTTCATGTAGTTTATAATATTAAGTTAAGACAATTTTAAGGGATTCAACAAAATAATTTTTTTTATTGATATATTATTGATATTGACCACTTGTTTCCCTTTTATGTGGTTTATATTGGTCATATATTACATTTTGAATTTTTTATTAATATTTTATTTTGGGAGATTAATCTCATGGAAATAAATAACTACCATTGTCATTACCAAAAATCCCCTTTTATTCAAATTATTGTTCATCTTATTCCTTTACTCAATGATTTGGAATTCTATATATTTCTATCTCAATATGGATTTTTATTGATTACTAAATCAGGATGATCATACATTTTATTGATATTCATATCATTGTTATGGTGAATTCATTTTACATTACTAATTTATGAGTGTGAATCAGTTTTATATAGACCATTAATGTGTTTATTGGTCTCATGGTCAAATGTTTTGGGTATTGAGTATATGCCAATAAAAAGAAAACATGATGTTGTATTTGTGATCTTGAAGGATAAAATGTTTCTTTATGTATAAAATTGATGATATGAATAATTTCTAGGATGAGGCCTTACTAAGAAAAGATGTTTTTCATTTTTTTACATCACCATGAATTCAGTAATTAGTAACAATGTGTTTATTTATATTATCATTCATGGTCTGGTTTGAAGATATTTTTACCAGTTATAGGGAATTATTTGAATAAAATTAGTTCCTACTAGGCCATTCATTCCAAGTTCATGTCATGATAGCTTCTGATTTGTATTTCCCCTTATTGAGTTTTTGATATCACCCTTATTCTATTCACATTTCTACAAGATATTATATAAATTTTTACCAGTGATATTTATATAAGTTTAGCATGTGCAGAGAATTTATAAGATATTTTTATGACACATTATGTAATGTCTCATATTTTTAATTTATTATTTGTAAATATTATATGGAATCCTTTTGAGACTAGGAATTGCGATGGAGAGTGATTCTTAGTCCTGGACTGCATTGAATTTTTTTGAAATAAATTAAACACTAAATCGAGGATAAACGATTTTCTTAAAAAAGTGGAATAACAATTAAACAGGTGCTCGAATAAAAAATCTGAGGGAAATTTTGCGTTTAGATAAGTGACTTAACCAGAGGCGGGTCCTAACATCGGCCAGTGTGGGACGATTGTAGATGTTAGTTTTTTTACATTTTAATAGATGAAAATAAATTAATAATTTATTTTATATGATACGTTTCCTTAAAAATAGCTACGTAATCCTCCCCTATTAATACCTGCTTATAGAGATTTCACCGGGTTAGTTGCATAACCCTATGAATTTAAGACTTCCATTGGAGCATTGGAGGAGAACTCATTGGAGGATGACGACAACGTGATCGGTTGACACACCTCAAATTCAACAAACCTCACCAACGAATGCGATGCAGTGATTGTTATTCAACCCAATCAAGGTAGGGGTTTTGATTTTTATTTGTTCCTCTACATTATTCAATTAAATGATGAATGCAGATCAATCGACAAATAGGTTGATCAGCAGATGATGCGTTCTTATGGGAGGGTTATTAATATTTGATTATTTTGGGGTTTTTGATTGAGGAATTTCATTTATGATAATTGTAATATTATTTTTTTATTTTTTGTGAAACCAACTAATGGGACCTGATCTACATCTCGAATAATGACAATGGAGGTGCATTACTATTTTTCTTCTTAGATTTCTTCCCCCCTTTTCCCACATTCTTCTTGTTCTTCACAGGGAGACATACAATGTATTTTAGCACACCCATTCAACTAAGAAATGATCCCAAATTTTAGATCCAACATCATGATAAAATAAAGGAGTTCCGACGATGAAAGAGGAGAATGAATTGACATGGTTCGGGAGAAATCCACCATCTAACTTTATTCATATTGGTGGATAAAGACATGTTTTCGGGGCCAATCGGAGGCCCGAAACCAACTGAAATGACCTTGCGGTGTCGGGGCGACCATTAACCATGATTTTTGAATTGATCGAATGGTCAGATCAAAGATCCGAGGATCACCTAATGTACAGTGATGAAGAACATCAATTTTGTAAAATCGTAATAAACACATCGTGTATCCCAAAGAACACGCCATGTGGGGTCATCATGGATATGGCTAGGTCTTGTGCATGGAACAAGGTGAAGTACACTGTGTGATCTTGGAAAGACACAATGTGTGGGTGCTATCCATTGGCAATTGGTGTCGTGGGAAACAAGAAGTGTATACATGGTGTGTTACTACTTTCACAAAGTATGTGGGTCCTTACACAGGAATTAGTGTGTATCACGGACGATAAATGGACACAGGGTTGAGTACACACTATATAATCTACCACATGACCAGACGAGTCTAGTTATGTGGGTCACCCCTTGTACTGATTACACAAGTTTAGGAAATGTAAGGGAAGTTGGCTAGCATACATAGAGAGGACCCCAGATACCGTGAAATGGCATGTGACCCTTCTTACATGCCGCGTATTGGAATTTTTACGTGGCATGTTCTCTAGACATTGGCTGTTGAAGATGGGCAGTACCTAGGGACACTATGTGTGACCAATCATACATGCCATGTACTCTCTTATACAAGGCTTGATCCTCATGTATATTGTTCATGGGGTAGGTTTCATTTTGGATAGTGACCCTTTGATCATTCCCCATGAAGGTAAGTTATGGTTTCCCTCTACATGAGTATGATCCCCTCAATAGGATATTCTGATACAGAGTTAGGTATCCCTCTAAATGGCTTAGAGTGTGATCCTCTATCCATTATAATCTCTAGGAAGAGTCAAGTATCGACCTGAATAATCATACAGGACATTGATCCTCTATATAGCAGGTGAATACGGTTGAGTCACAACATCGGAAAAGTCTCTCGAAGTGGTCATCATGTATGTTTCTTGATCTTTTCTAACTCAGGTGTGTGTTCTATTGAGATGAGTGTATCTGTGCTCTCTTCAAATATATTAGTGAATCTATTTATCTCATGGAATTACCCGATGAACAATAATTCTTAGACGAATGTCATCAGAGATGTCAGACTTCTGGTGTGAGTTCTCCTAGAAGAGTGCTTTATGGAGTCTTCGAACTAAATTCATAGTATGGGTCTGCAACCATTGTGGACTACGAGTATGGGTTTCAAGTATATCTGGATGTGTTTCCCTTACTACAGGTTCACAAGACATATATTTTGTATAGATAACATTAACATTATTTTTTATTGATTTTTGGTTTTTAGGGTCCCCTACTGTGTATTGTTAGACTCAACATTTCATGGGGTTTTCCTGCACATATCATGCCTTGTGCAGATGACTGGCCTTTTGATAGATTCATGTATAGACTAGAATCGGACCATGATTTATGAGTTCCCTTCATGGATATGTGTTCCTACGGGCACGAGAAACTATCCTAGTACCTCTTTGTTCTTTCAGGTTGGACATTGTAGTTTATAGACTCTTTATTTTGGTGGGATTATATTATGGCTGAATTTATTTTCCACACTTCACATTCCATTGTACTCTATTGGTTGGGTTTAGTTGTATACATGCATTTGTTCCTTAGAGGTTTTTAATTATCATCATTTTTGGGCCTGGAGATGTGTGCATATTGACAATTACTTAGAGAATATCTCTCATGTCTGTGATATTCATACTCGGTGCTAGTCACCTACCCTTGGCCTATTGGAGGTGGTCTTGGGAAGTCATGGTGTGGACCCACAAGTATGTGTCATAACAAAGTGGTATCATAGGTGGTCGGTTCGACCATAGGACAAAGAGTCTGTGATATTGTTTTGGGGAGATATCATTAAGTGTTTCAAGATAGGTATTCAGACCAGGGACTCAAATGTTGGTTCGGGTGGCCAAAGTATCTGTACACCATGACTCTGATAACCTACTATTCAACTTGATACTTGAAAAAACTAGTTGTGGGTAAATAAAATAATGGAACCTGAATCATATAGAAATGGGTTGTGCTTTCCATGATTTTTTATGTCAACTACCCAGATAAAATCACTAACCCTGGTATATAATATTTCTTTACAGAATGCCTCTATGATTCTTTCCCACTAGTATTAAGTAGCTCAATTACAAGGCTGAACCCCCACCCCCATGTGACAAGGCTTCTATAGAGGGATCAGTACCTTATGCATTACATCTAGGTTGTTAACCTGCTATACCACTGCCAATGGAGCAGCATGTGGTTCTTGCAGTAATGGAAGAAGAGGAGCGCAGGCTATATGACATCCCAGAGTTTCAAGGACATAGGCACATCAGGTTCCTATGTGAGCCTGACCCACAATCGGCTGAGGACTGGCTTGAGGTGGTGACAAGAGTTTTTTGTATAATGAAGAAACCAGTAGAGTAGATGGTGGTCATAAGAGCGATCGTTCTTCAGGGATTGATGGGACGATGATGGAGTTTGATTATTCAGATTCACGATTATGAGACACTTTCATGTGCGGCTATCAAGTGACTCATCAGGCATGATTTATACCCAATTACACTAATATGAGCTCATATATAGGGGCTTCTATTGCTCTATCCGGGCAGTTTTACGGTGTATGACTATTAATCGAGGTTCACTATCATTGCCAGGTACTTGATGTATATGGTCAGAGTTTAATACTTCAGAGCTAGGAACATCGATCGAGGTCAATGATAGGACATCCGAGATAATGTAGTGCCTCTATGAATATTGAATAATGTTGGTGTGCTCGAGTGGCCCTCAGTGATTGAGAGCTTCTTGGATAAGCACATACAACGAGTGGAAGTATGTTGTAGGTTGACAGGTGTTGAGACCTAGGCAGCAGGAAGACTACATATGGAATAGCGATTAGGATGTGGGAGAAGTCATAGGAGGATGAAGGATTGATAGTCTAGGGATCTCAAGGTGGATCCAGCCAACCTAGTGACAGGTTATGCTACTCGTGCGATGGTAGAAGTCATCTCTCTATAGAGTGTCTAACCCATTGACCAGTTGATAGGGAGGCGGTGGATGAACCACTGAGGTAGAGGCATAGAGTGGAGAAGATAGAGCCCCTAGGCGGTGGATGTGGACGAAGAGCAAGGAGATATGTAGGCAGTGGTGGATTCATCGATCTACCTTCACCACCACCCAAGGAGGTCTGCACCAGGCTCATGGAGTAGGGGGACAACAGAGTGGAAAACTACATGCGGTCATGGCATATGACATTGGGACTCCAGGGATGATCCGAGGATAGATTTGTGTCTTTTCTACATTAGTTACCACACTCATAGACAAAGGTTCTAGAAATTCCATCATCTCTACTTGTCCTGTGTGACTCCTTGAGATTCCAATAGAGTTTTTGACCCAATCCTTATGCTTGGAGACACATACGAGGGGATAATCGATGATCACACACCTTTTCGCGTTGTGTGGTCTTTCCCTTATAGGTTAGAATTTCAGCTGGGACCTATTTTTGGTAGTTTCATGGCCTTATGACCTCATTTATGGTATGGATTTTCTATCTTCGGTTCATGACCATATTGACTACATTAGGCGAAGAGTGTGGTGTGCCTGTAGCAACAGAATGATGTTTTCCTTTGTCGGTGAAAGGGATACCCCATCAGCACAGAATGGGATCATGATAGGAGGGTGTAGCCGATCAATCAAGATTTGGATAACCTTACCCTCAGAGTAGTGGATGATGTGAGCTTCCATATCACAACAATAGTGGTAGAGTACATTGACATATTTCAAGAAGATTTTCCAAGATTACCTCCCCATCTAGAGATCAACTTCTGCATCGACATACACCCCATGAGGAAAATGATCTCCTTACTAATGTATCAGATGTATCCCATAAATATCTAAGATCAGAGGGTGTAATTAGAGGATTAACAGAGTAAGAGCTTTGTAAGACCCACCGTTTCACCCCGGGAAGCCCCATTTTTGTTTTCCATGAAGGCATTTGGGAGTTTGAGGTTGTGAATGGATTAATGCATCCTGAACCACGTGACATTGATGAAAAAGTATCCATTTTCATGGATTAGCAAACTCTTCTATTATTTGAGAGGTTAATGTTGGTTCTTGAGGGTTTAACATAGGTCAGGTTATCACTAGATTCATGTACGGGAGGAGTATATGTCAAAATTGTCTTTCAGATGCCGTTATGGTCACTATGTGTACTTAGTGATGCATTTTGGCTTGAAAAAAACCCCCATAGTGTTCATGGGACTTATGAAATGGATCTTCTAGACATTCTTAGACCAGTTCATCTTGGACTTCTTCAACGACATCCATATGTACTTGGCATCAATGGAGGAGCACACGAGGAACCTGCGAAAGGTTATAGATGAACTCCGAGTGCAACATATTTATAATAATCTCTCAAAGTGATAGTTCTAGATAAAGGGGGTCCACATTATGGGACATGTTATCTCAGTAGATGCAGTAGTATTGGACTTAGCCAAGGTCGAGGTAGTGATAGAATGGGATCCACCCCATAGCGTGATATATGTGTGAAGGTTCCTTGGGCTGGTAGGATACTGCCAGAGATTTATCCTATATTTCTCCCAGATATCAACACCGATGATAGCCTTAACCCAGAAGGGTTTTTCTTTTTCAAGGACTAGGAAGTTCCAGTAGGCTTTACAAATGTTGAGGTATAGTTTGGCAAGTGCAACGATCTTGAGATTGGCAGAAGAGTGTGTCCAGTACACAGTTTTCTACGACACATTAGGGATTTGGTTTGGGTGTGTCCTGATGCAATGACAGGTGGTGATTTCTTATGGTTTGTTCTTGATTAGGCACGTTGAGAAGAATTACATAACCCATGATCTTGAATTGGAAGAGGTAGTCTTCGCAATGAAGATCTGGTGACACTACCTGATGGGTGATGGGTTTATCATTTACTATGACCACAGGAGCCTCAAGTACATATTCTCACAGAAGTATCTGAATCTGTGACAAAGGAGATGGAAGGAGTTCCTCTAGGATTATGAATTCAAGATAATGTATACTATTGGGAAGGAGAAATTTGTGGTAAATGCTTTCAGTAGGATATCGAGTTCACGGGTGCAGAGAGAGGACTAATATCACTTGGCCATGGTATAGTTATCATTCGTGTATGGAGGTGATGCATCTTATCTCTAGTGGATGATTTTCACCCATCCACTCATACAAAGTGTCAAGGAAGAACGGCTAGGGGATGTTGATTGTGAGACTTTATGTGCTCAGTTATCCATAATAGATGCTCCTAATGGATATTCACCAGGTGGGAAGCATGTAGTACTTTTCAGATGGTGCATTATTGTTGCAATTACATTGTTGGGTGAGGTTATAAGGGAGTTTCATACATACCCCTTGGAGGAACATCCTATAGTGTATAAAATGTACCAGGGACTCCAATGTTAGTTCTAGTGGAATGTATGAAGAACATAGTAGAAGTGTTTTTTTCTTGATGCCATACATTCCAGCAGGTGAAGGATGAGCACCAAGTTCTAGTAGAGTTAGTTCAACCCTAGACTTGACACAGTGGAAGTGGGATGTATATCGATGGTCTTTGTGACGAGATTACCATAGACATCCAAGAAAAACGATTTTATCTGGGTGATCATCGACTGACTAACAAAGTCGGCCCACTTCCTAACAATCAGGGAGAAGAGATCCATAAAGATCTTGGAATACCTCTACATGAAAGAAAATTGTTTGGAATCCTGGTATCCATGTAAAGATTGTATCCAATATAAATGCTCATTTCACATCCCGGTTGTGTAAGGGATTGCAGATTGCTTCTAGAACTCAACAAACATTGAGCACAACACTCCATCCCCAAACTAATGGTCAGACATAGAGGACCATTCATGTTCTAGATGATATGTTGCAGGCATGTATCTTGGAATTTTGTTTCTATTGGGAGAACCAACTAACACTGGTAGAGTTTTTGTACAATAATAGATTCCACTCCACCATTGTCATGGCACCATTCGAGTCCATATTCGGGGACCCTACTGGTCACTGGTTTGCTAGACCAACCACGGAGAGTTATCACTCAGGGGTCCATAGTTAGTGTGAGCCACTATTGAGAAGGTGTAGGTCATATAGGAGTGGATAAATTCCTCACAAAGGTGATAGAAGTCATATGCTGGAAGATGACAGAGATCATTGGAGTTCGAGGGGGGAGACCATCTCTTCCGTAGGGTCTCACCTCACTGAGGGTTGCAGAGATTTGGGTGGGGTGAAAAGTTGCCTCTGTGGTTCATCATCCCTATTCAGATATTGTGCAGATTTTATGTGGTGGAATTCCATATAACTCTAACACGAAGGTTTCACATGGTGTATGATGTATACCATGTGCCGCAGTAGATAAGGTACACGTATTTCCCATCGCACATCATCGACTGGGAAAACACAGACATCGAGGATGGAGAAAACTTCATAGAGTTATGAATAGAGATCGAGGATCTATTGGATAAGATCCTCTATAGGTGAGTGATTCCCCTTGTGTGTGTCTGATGATAGCATGGAAATATTCAAGAGAACATGTGGAAATAGGAGGCTCAGATTCATACACAGTCCCAAAATCTATTTTAGTGGCCTTTTGTTTTGGCCATTCGAGGACATAAATCCCTATGGTGTCTAGAATGTAATGTGTCATATTTTTAGTTTATTATTTTTATATACTATATGAAATTATTTCAGGACTAGGCTTTGCAACGACATGTGATTCTGAGGCCCGATGTTCCTAGAATATAAGTTCAAAATAAATTAATCTCTAAATAGCGTCCCTGAGAAATTTTCCTAAAAAAGTTTAACAATATAAAACCGGTGTAGGGATCAGAAATCTTAGGTCACCATTTTGTTCATACCAGTTAATTTACCTTAGGCAGGGCCTAACATAGGCTTGTGCGGGTCGACAGTAAGATTTTGTTTTTGGATATTTTAAAGTAAATAAAATAAATTAAAAATTTATTTTATTTTAAATGTTTCCTTAAAAGTAGCAACCTAATACTCCCCTATTAATAAATACTTATGGATTTTTCACATAGTTAGCTAGATAACCCTACGAATTGAATATTTCCATTACAGCTTTGTATGAGAACCCGTTGAAAAATGACGACAACATGATTGATCGGCGCACCTTGGATTCGGTGAACCTCACCAACAAATGAGAAGTTGAAATCATTCTTCAACAAAATCAAGGTATGGTTTTGTTTTAAATTTGTTTCTCGCCATTCATTAATTAAATGGTGAACACAGATCAAACAATGAATAGATTGATCTGCGGATCATGAATTCTATTATGAAGGTATTTATTTTCTGTTTCTTTTGGGGTTTTGGATTTAGGGATTTCTTTTATGATAATTTGAAAATTATCATTTGATTAAATTATACTCATACTAATGGTAGTGGATCAACATCATGAAGAATAATGGTGGAGCTGAATTCCTCATTTTCTTTTAGGATTTATTCCCCCTTTTTTCTTGTGTTCATCGCAAGGTGACAAAAAATGGATCGTTGTACACCTATTCCACAATGCAAGAATCCCCAATTTTAGATCCAGTATCATGAAGACTGAATAGAGGAGTGATGATGACAGTGGAGGATGAATCCTCATGGTTTTTGAGAAATCTAGCTTCTATATTTCTTGCTATGGGTGGATCAAGACATGTTTTTGGGGTCGATTGGAGGCCTAAAACCCAAATAAATGCCCTTGCGGTGTCGGGATAAACATGAACATTGATTTTCAAAGGGATTGAATAGATGGATCGAAGATCATAGGATCACCCAAAGTACAACGACATAGAATATCGATTCTGGAAAACTACGATAAACTCTACATATTTCCTAAAGAACCTAACGTGTGGGGTTTCCATAGGGGCGGTCTGGTCTTTTGTGCTTCACATAGTGAAGAAGACAACAAGCTCCAAGAAAGACACAGTATGTGGGTCCCACCTAGAGGCAACTAGATTTACTAGTGGTATGAAGCAGAGACATGGTGTGTGACCACTGTCTCATAGAGTATGGGTCCTTACCTAGGACTCGATGTGTATCATAGATGATGCAATAACACATGGCGCAGTACATGCCATGTACTCCACCACTAGGCCAGAGAAGGCTGGTTACTTGGGTCACCCCATGTACCGGTTACATAGGTTGGCATACACAGGTTGAGGTCATATACCGGAAGTTGTCTAGTGTACATGGAACAGAGCCTAGATACAATGACACGGCGTGTGATCCTTCTTACATGCCACATATAGGAATTTTTACATGACATTTTCTCCAGAGTCGGGCCGCTGTACATGGGTAGTACCCTGAGTCAAGGGACATAACATGTGACCACGAATACATGTTGTGTACTCTCTTCTATATGGCTTGATCATATTGTCCCATGTTCCTTGGGATGTTTTCATTTGGGTCAGTGCCCCCTTTCTCATTCCCCCTAATTGTTAGTTATCATTTCCTTCCACAAATGTATGATCCCTTCAGTACAACATTTTGAGATAGATACAGGTATACCTTCGAGAGGCCCAGAATAAGATCCTCTATCCATTCATGGCCTTAGCTAGAGTCAGGTATCAACATGACTAATCTTACATTATTCTGATCCTCTACTTAGCAGGTGAATTTGGATGAGTTGCGATATCTTCCAAGGTCCAGGATGTGTTCCTCATCTATGTATCATGATCCTTTTTCACTCAAGAGTGTGTTCTCCAGAAATGAGTGTATCTATGATCTCTTTAGATCTATCAGTGCATCAATATCTCTCATGGACATTCATGAGAAATAGTGCTTCTCGGACGGACATCATTAGAGATATCAGACTTGTGGAGTGAGTTCTACCAAAAAAGTGCTTTATGGAATTTTCTAACTGAATCCCTAGCATGGGTATGCATTCGTTCTATACTACGAGATTGGGTTTTTAGTCTATCGGATGTGTTTCTATTACTATATGTTCAGTAGAAATATATTGTGTAGAGATGACTATACCCTTAATTATGTATTTCTTTGTGGTTTTCAAGGTCCCCTAATGAATATTATTGTACTCCCCCCTTCATGAGTGTCACCCACACATGTCATGTATTGTGCATAAGAGTATTCTTTTGATGGAGTCTATGGCAGATCAGGACTAGACTGAGATTTCTGAGTTCTATATAGACCAAGGTGTTCCTATGACCACGACCAGTAGTCCCCATACATATCAGTACTTATAGGCTGAACATTGTAGTTTACATAATCTTTTACGAGAAGTATTCCCCATACATATTAGTACTTACAGACTGAAAATTGTAGTTTACATAATCTTTTATTTAATGGGTTTGTATTTTAGCCCAGTTTATTTTCTATATGCTACTTTTTGTTGTACTCTATAGGTTGGGTTTTGTTGTAACCATGCATTTTTTCTTTAGAGGTTTTTACTTTTCAGCATTTATGGACTTGTGAATGTGTACATATATATAGGTATATAGGAAATTCCTTCCATGTTAGTGATATGCCAACTATGTGCGAGTCACCAGCACCTGCCCTATTAGAGGTGGGCTCGGGGAGTTGCAGCGCGACCCCCACTGTGATGGGTCATGACACATTAAGAATTAATTAATTTCTTATATTCTTTTAAAATTTAAATTTAATGAGAAATAAAGAAGCTTTGTTATATAATACTTTCTCATATATCACAAAAATATAAACCTAAAAGGTCCTTAAAATGTATGTGACTCAAAAAAATTAGTAATATTGAAATTATTAATGATTAAAATTGGATTTATTTGGTTCATTCCTAAGACAATATGTAATGAACGTATCTATTAAATCTAGATCCTAGGAGTGAGCGTTTTGGGTGTCACAAGACTCCGTCATCTAGTTGCTAAGAAATACTTAGAAATTATATCTTCTATTCAAATCTATATACTTATCCAAAATAACCATAATTATCTGTATCATACTAATCATTATGGATATGAATGACATAAAAAATATGCTAAAATAACATCATATCCTTTAATATATTATAAAATTAACTATTTATACAAATTGGAAGTAAAAAAACTTAAAACATTATATAATCTTGATATTTTCGTAAATAATTCACTTTCATACATATAAGAGATCATATGGGCTTTAGAGTTTTGGAAACATAGGTCATAACTCCAATAGAATAAATGAATACGTAACAATTTTTATTCTTCTTCCTAGTATCCATTTCCCCCAAAATATGAAACATTGAAAATGAAACATGTATTCTTTTAATATAAAACCTTGGTGACTTTAATCTGGAATTTCCCATTATTATTACAGATTCTTAAAGCCTATGAAATGAATTTTTAAAACATCAATTGTGTTCAACATTCTCATATGGGACATTAAAAATATGAAATCCATTAGTTTAGTGAAAAAATTAAAAATTCAATAAAAATATTACCTTTATCCAATTACAATTTTAAAATATGAAATAAATCATTTTGACAAAAAAAACACACTTTTTTCTCAATTAAAACATTAAAACTCATAGAATTAAAATTGAAATCCATTTTATGTGACATAGAGAATCATATTCCAAGACCATTTCAAACCCTTGTTTAAAATAACTAGATACTAGTTAAATCTAGTTGAGAAACCGTAGTGGAAATATCCCTCCATTTTTAATAACATAAGGAACATTTCCTAATACATTAATGAGATATAATGTGGCTCCCCCATTATATAATTTGCATTAGGATCACCCATATTGATTAGCTTAAATAGGGATCAATCTACAATATATGTTATATCAGGCATACCTGTTTCTTAGAAATAATTTTAAGTATTATATTATGAATAAAATATTTTATTCTTTCATCTCTTTTTCAAGAAGCCCATGAAAACCAATTTTAAACTCATATGAAAAATACATTTATATATTTTAATACTAATTCAATCTAAAAAGGAATTTTTAAAATTTTAATATCCAAAATAAATTTAAATATTTATTTTATTTGAATAAAAAAATAAATATTATAATTTATGGGAAAAAATAAAATAATTTCTATAACATTATGAATATTTATTTTCACCATATATGTAAAATTATTATATTAATTTCATATTTTTAAAATAAAATCAAAAAATCACTATAAAATAAATAAAACTATTCCTCTAGAAAAACAAAATAACATAATAAAAAAAGCATAAAAATATTCCATTAAATTATGTTATGTCTATATAAAAAATAAATAAACAAATTTTATGAATATTCATATAGAGGGGGAGTGTTTAATGAATTTTTATTGAAAACATTTAAAATTTTATTTTAAAAGTAAATATTCCTTTGTGAAAAAACATAAAAAGATTATATTTTAAAAGTTAGTAATAACTCAACAATATAGTAAAAATGAAATTTGGAATACATTTAGGCATATAAAATTATTTAATAGAATATTTATAACTACAATTATATAGAAAAAAATATTTTTAGGGGGAATTTTGAAAGATGGTTTTTAAAAGAATGTGCCTTTCCTTGATTATGAATCACCACAAACATTTTATATCATTTTAAATAATAAAATTATATTAATTTTTATCATTAATAATAACCTATTTCATGTTTAATTTTCATTTAGTTATGATTTTATACAATTTTATATCCATTTACTTGATCATTTAAGCTCTTATTGGGTGTCTTAATGATATAAAACTCAAATGATCAAAATGACTTCTGTAGGTTGAATAAGGTACGTGAGTTCATTGTTCCACGAAATTCATAACAATAACAATTAAATAATTATCATGGTTATATATAAATTTTACTTTTAAAACCAATCACGAAATATGGTTTTGAAAAATGGGCTATGTTTCAATCATGAAGATAGTAGACTATATGTTTTTATAAGTAAAATTTACATTTTTCAATGATCAATATAGAATGAATGTAAATATTATATTCTATTTAAAAAAGTATCATAATATAATGAATGACATATTCAATATATATATTAATTTATATAACATCTATGTGATATGGGGATGAAATCTGGGTTAAATCACATTGTAGAGGTGGTAGTCCACACGTACGCATGAACAATGTTATAAATATTCAATGAATAGAAATGTAATAAAATAAATAATATATTATATTTTAATAATGAAAAATATTTCATTAACATCACATATATACATTAAATAAAATTTGTTTCCATCCGTTAGAGGTGGTGGTGGAAAATGAATTATAAAGGTTCGTGAGTTGGTCGTCCACTGTAAACATGAACAATGGTATATTTTCCAATTTTATGGTGGATGAAATAGATATAAGTCATGAAATAAACATAAAAAACATTAGTATATGTAATATTATTTTTTCCTTATTTATATACCTCAGAATAAAATTTGATGTGTGTAGAAGAATAAATTAAATAAACAAGCATGACTAATAACTATACAACTTCTTCAGACAACCACAAAAGGATTACAAAAAAATATATCCTTGGTTGGTTTTATGAATAATCCATGACCTATAGTATGTATGGAGGTATTTAATAATGTTTTTTTGAGTAGGTAATATCACATCCAAAATGTTTTTTATGAATGAAGAAAATGGGATTGGGGGCCATTTTATAAGTTATGGGAGAGAACACATAGATTTTTTAATATTCTTAATTAATATAAATAAATTTTATATTTAATTGGTTCTAAATTTAATATATCATAATGTATTTTAAATATTTCTTTAAATAATATCCTAAAATTAAAATTGGAAGTTGTTGTTTTTGTTTTCATCCTTATCATTTTATTTTAACAATTATAACCCCTTTTTGACAATTATTGTGATATTAATGGTTTAACTCTTTAAGAGTCAAGAAAGTCTCTATAAAAGATGAAACATCCAATAAATTGATCATATTTTATATTACAAACCATATCTCATTTATTTTAATAATGATAATATTTTGAAGAATTTTAAATCATTTAATAAATGATTATTTTTTATAGAATATCATTAATTTGACTATTTACACTGCTCATTTGATTTGAAATTTAAAAACATTAAGAAATAGTATAAATACAATGATAAACCATTGAAACACAAAAATAAAGTTACACATATCTAGAAAAACATAAAACGGAATAATCCATTAAAATTTTATTACTTTTCTTATTTTTAATATAATTTATTTTACAATTTTTTTAATTAAATAAGTACTATATCAGCATTGTGTAAGAAATTAAGGTAATTTTTTCATCACAAAAAAAAACGAACATTATAAAAAATACTAATTTATAATTCAAATTAACATTTAGAACTAAACATTACATCTTTTTCACAGTGTCAAAAATTTAATGTTAATAAAATAGAGTGAATCATATTTTTATTTTAATTTACATAATGTTTTTTAAAGTTCATAATACTTGAAATATGGTATGAAAATTTAAAATATTATTATTTGAAAAAATTAGAGATAAAATATAATTAATTCAATTTTTGTTGTACCATTTTTGTACTGATCAAATAAATTAACTTTAATTAATTAATTTTTCCTTTAACATTGTAAAAAAAATTTTTTATAGTTATTATTCATAAAAATTAAAATTAAAATGTAAAATTTTGTAAAATTTAGAAATACTTGATAATCTTTTAGATTGGACTTGTGATACTCAAAACATAGAAGGGGTAGAATTAAATTTAAAATTGAAAATGTAAATCATGTCAAAAGAATATTTTCTTGAAAAATTCATAACTAAGTATGAAAGTATTTATATAAAATATTAAAAAATAAAATTCATAGAATTTAACATAATTGGATTAATAATAATATAATAGAGTTAATTTTATTTTAATCAAAATTTTCAACAAAATTGAACACTGAAAATTTTCAAAACAAAAAATGGATTTTCAATATTCATTTAAGAATCATACTTTTTAGAAAAATATAAAATAATTACTCTAAATAATTTTTACATGATTATTTTAAAAATGATTTCATTTATATGGAATAAAATATTAAATCCTTCCAGAAATTAATTATAAAATTCTCTCATAAAAAGAAATCAAAACCATGTCTAAAGAAAATTTATTTTTGTAGAATAAAACAACATTACTAAAAATTGAGTGATTTATTACTAATCATTAATCATTAATTTTTTATGCACTAGGATACACACACAGACACACAAACATATATATATATCATAATATATTAAATTTTATTCATGCCCACCAATTTAGTGGCTATGTTATAACTGTCATATTAAAATAATAACATTTTTGGTTAATTTATGTTCGGTGTTGCATATATTGTATGTAATTTATCATATTATTCATATTTTAAAATATCATTTTTACACTTCTCAAATCCACATATTCATGATATGATCACTTAATGTATTTGATTATTATAATGTATTTTTATGTTTATTGGACATCTGAGATCACCTTTTACTTATGTTTTTATTCCACAGGTAATAAAGTGGAGAAATAATTGTAATATGTCAACAAGGGTATCATGTGTGAGTATTATTTTTGTGATATGTTGAATGAATTATTAAATTATTCTTTTTTTAGTAATATCCAAATATAGAAAATATAAAATTTGTGGTTTTATTTATTATTAGATATAATGAATATTCATGTAAATGGATTTTATGGGCATGTAATTAATGGTTGGGTAATCTTAGTAGGTACTAGAAATGGATTTAGTTACTTTTTTGGATTCATTTATGAATAGAAACATTATATAACATAAAAAACCTATAATAAATTAAATGTGATTTACATGAAACGAAAATGAAATAGGTTGAAATAGAGGTTTCATAATTTATGAGACCTTGGGATTTATTTTACATATTATATGATTCATTACTATGGTTATTATTTCATGATAAACATACTATACTTTTCATTTTTGATCCATCACTATAAAAACAATTTAGTTAATAAATATTATAATGGCTAATGGTATTATTCCCAATTGAGAAACCAAAAAATGTGGTTATTGGATTACAAAATCTCATGGTGCTTTTCACCCGAATTCATTAAGAAATGAATAAAATAATGAACCACATTTAAATCCAAAATATATCAACAATGGAGAAATTATTTATTAAATCCTTCATTTGAAAATTTCCAACCTCCTTTTTTGGGTCTTTTGCTCCATTAATTTATGGACAGTGCATCAGAAAAACCCAAAAGTTATTTATTTCAATAGTGATTAGAGAATGAATAGGCTATTTTTGAATTTAATTATTTTGAATATAGAGTTATTAAATGATGAAAACTCATTTTGAATATTATAAATGAGGATGAAATCAAAATTATTGAATTATTTGAGTTCAAGAATTTGTTTTTGAATTGATATAGTTTTTAACTCTATACTAAACTGGAGAAAAAATTATTCAAGATAAATAAAAATTAATATAAATCAGGTTTTACATATAAAATAAACATTATAAAAATTTCATGATACACTTATAGTTTGATCAAAAACCCCTAAAGAAAAAAATTGATCTTTTCATCAGTGTCCTAAATAAATTTCATTGAGAAGGTTTGGCTATAAAGGGATTTGTTAGCCATGAATAAATTGTTTTATTTTTTATGAAGATGAAAATGAAAATTGGAAACACTAATTATTATAATGTTTTGGGGGATATTAATAGAAAAATAGAGTTATGGAAAAATCAATAAATAATTTCAATTAATGAAATAGAATTCATCTTCATACATGCCGCAAATGAGATATTGATATATTCAAATCCATGATATAGCATATCTTGAATCCATATTCTAATGAAACATTATCAAATTAATAAATTAATAAATTATTTTTAGTTAATTTATAGTTAAAATAATTTTAAATTATATATTAAATGTCAAATACCCTAAAAACCAATTTATTAATTCCTATAACTCTACTACTTAACATGGAAATTCTATGGGGATTAAAAACATTACAAGTTCTCTAGAAAAAATTCCATCATATAGAGTTTTTAAATCATCTAATTTATTTTATAATTAGGTTTCAATAACATTGCATATCTACTTGAAGATAATGTTTTAGACTCTTTAACTGATATTTTATCTTATAATTTAAACGTTTAAAAATTGTATTATCTCTATAGATCCTATATTGAGACATCATATGACCAATTCATGTTTTATCAAAATTTATGATAATCATATATTATTTTAATAAACTCTTTATTCTTATTGGAACATTTAAATAAATGAAAACTTTGGTAATTTATTTAACTTGAAAAAAACTTTATGGAAACATCAGGTCTCACCAAATCATTTCTTTACACAATTATATTGTGTTGTATTGACATAGAATATTTTTTTTATATGAATCTAAAATTACTTTAGTCACATTTACATATAATTTCTACTATATCATTAGTGAACCATTCCATTCTTCTCATAAGTTTCTTTATCAACCTATTTAACTACTTTATCTTTTTTTAAAATATGAAGGTGTTTCTCCAACACATTAAATATATCAGTAAAGTCTTTTCCAAAGATATTAGTAATATGAGTTTATTACATTAACAATCTACATCTTGTAGGATTGATAAAAAAATCTATGCTTGATTATTGAGGTGATAATATCGACCACAAATGATTTTATCATATGATTATTTTGTTTTTATCTTTTTTAAGGAGATATTTTAAATTGGCTCATGTGAATATAATAACTAAATTTTAATTATTCAAAACTATTATTGAGATAAAATTTATAATTCTTTATTATTTGAGTATCATTATCATTTCGACCATTATATTGTTATTTTAGTGGGGTTTCTTCCCAAAAATAAAATATATGTTTCTTGGAAAATCGAGCTAATAACCCTTTATCCAAATGATCATATGGAAACAACCAAAAAATCACTATATAAACCTAACTATTTTCGTTTACCAAGTAATTATAACCAAGGTAAAATTCTAATAAAGATTCCCCAATTTATTTGGGTATCCTTATTACACTCTTTCCTTATACAAGATAATCTATGTTCCTTTTTCTTTGGCATGAATTCTCATGTTGGATTATAAAAATGTTGAAAAGGTCCACTATGGAAGAAATAAAACACTTTTAATTTTTTTTACTTACTCTCTCCATAATATATCATGTAATTACATTACTTATTCATTCTTATAATGATTTTGTTTTTGGAATCATATTCTTCCCACAAAAGCAATATGTTCAATCCATATTGATTTACAACTCTTTATAATCATATTGTTTGTCAAAAATGCCAAAAAAATTTAATACATATATAATTTCACATATCTAAATGAATATAATTCACATGGTACAAAAATATTATTGGTAATTAATTAGTATAGTATGAGTTTTAAAATTAGTAATTTTGAAATAACAAATAGCCAACCCCCACTATTTTATAAAAATGAATAAACCACTAAGACTATGAGACATTTGACCCAAAGTCCATCAACTCGGGAATACATAACTCTTGATAGATTCCAATTCATCATAACTATAAAAATAAATATAGAAAATATATATGTGACTACTAAATTAAATCTTATCACATTAACTAAAAACTATAGTCAAGGTAGATGAAAACTATGTCTAATGTAGTCATACTTATCATGTAATTCAACGGATCAAAATTTATAAAAATGATTCATTAGTGAATACTAAAGAGAAAAAATTATTCTATATATAAAAATTTCATATCATTTAATAATAAATAATGGAATAACATTCAAATATATGGAAAGGCCATAAATTTAAAAAGGATATTTTCATTTTTGATTGAATCAAAAATAAAATAATATTATAAACTCATTATAATTGACCTTATCATATGGGATTCCATAATCTTTAATACAATATTAACCCCTTTATATTATAAATTATAAAGAAATATCTTTAAATATTTTCTATTTTTGTAAATATAACTTTTTTATATGTTAATATTTATTATTAAAATTTTTAAATTACCTAAATATCAAATTTATAACATTATTCAACACTTAATAATATAAAAAATAAAAATACTTTTTATGAGGATAAAATAATTTCCCAAATAAGGATTCAAATTTATAATCTCAAATTTATTAGTTATGGTGAAATCAAAATTTAAATATAATTTTTTTATATTTGGAATTGGTTTTTAATTTATAATCAATTTATAAATTCCACCCTCAATTAATAAATAAAAAATATATTCCTAACCCATAAGAAAATATATATATTAGGATTAGTGGTATTTTAATCATTCAATTTTAATATTGTATAATATTTAATAATAATTGTTTCATAATACATAATCAATTTGTTATAATAAATTTATAAATAATTAGTTTAAAATATATTTATACATTATTAAATAAAAACAAAATATATTTTATCACTATTAATAACCAATTTAAGAATAATAAAATACATTACATACTTTGAATTTAATAAGAAGAAAATTATTTTCCTTCAACCATATTTTTTGATCTAGACATAATTGTAACAACCTATATAATCCATATATAAGATCCCTATTGAGTTGTAGGCTATGATAAATAGGAAACTTCTTAATCTAATATCATTATTATTTTATAACTGATATTCTAATCACCAAATATAATATATAAGAGAGTATTATTATTGATTATCCGTTGTGTTGACTATGATATGACATTGTATTTTATGATTGGTATCAATATCACTATAGTGATTTAATAATATATTTTTTGACACTCTGTGGTAATTATATTTTAGTAAACCTTGATATCATATGACGTGAATAAAAAAATATATTATGATTTGAAATGCTCTGTCACATACGATATCCCACATTGTATACCACAACACCAAATAAAAAAATCATGTAATCATTCATATTTTAGGACTAATAGTATGATATATAATATTAAATAAAACTACTTCATTTCTATAATTATTTCACAAATACAAACACATAGTGGGATTTAATACAACTTATTTTATTTTTATATATCTATTATTTATTGTTAAAATTATAATAACTGACTAGAATCTCACACACAAGATAATCATGATTAGATATATGAAATATGTGTATCATAGAAATGAGGAATAATGGAAAACCAGCATGTACCATACAAAAAATCTTCATATACATCATATTAAAATGATCATGATGTACATAAGGGGTGTGAAAATAAAATAAACATCAAACTATGGATGTATCCATGAGTTTATACGAATCATCTTACATTTGGATGGGATCCATCTGTACTAGAAAGTGTGTTAGCTCTTCAATGTCCTTGGATAGAAGATGAGGAGTGGTATGGCTCGTTGGGAGTATCATATGATAACTAATTAGGCACAACCACACATTTCCATCACATGGAAGCGGTATTTATAAATATCTAAGGAAACTACTTGAAAATACATTTGTAACTCATGTGTTATAATTATTCATATAATTCCATAGTATATTCATTTATTCCCCGAATGAATTAAAAAACTATTTTATGTTATATATAATGTAATTATAATTTGATTATAGAATATATGGAATATTTACCATGAGTAGTAAATATTTCCATTTGGACACTAAAAATTACCAAAGACAGTACAATGAAGATTTCATACACTATGGAAAGTTTTACATGATGAATTTCATGGGAGACACATTATTATAGAATATAATTATAACATATAATTTATTTTGGTAGTTGAATGAAATTATAATTTATTCCCTTATTATATCCATATGATGATAAAATATTTTTTTGACTTTTATATCAAAAAATATGATTTTATTCATATTATTTCATTCAAATGTGACTTCGAAACTAGAACTTGAAGCCTTACCAAAACTAGGTCATTATGATTTACATAGATTAAATCAAAATTTATTATAAAATAAAGGAGGGTCATGTTAATAATTTGAGGTTTATTAAAGATGCAATATATGATTATCCTCTATACAATGTATCTCAATGCGAAATCATTGGATTCAATAATTTTATTTCCTTTTGTATGTTAATTTAAAAATAATAGTGGATGTTTACCTATTTAATATTGAGGCTACAATAACATCAGATCCCCCAAAGATTATGTTTGAGGTGTGTAGTTTACTTTTGTTAGAAGGATACTAATAATTATTTTTAGTAGATATTTTTGTATAAACGTTTTTTAAAGTTTACCTTTCTAAAAAAGATATTATCTTTTGAAGAGATAGATTGACTTTTTTTGATAACGTTGTATATTTTAGAAAAAATTATTTCATGAGAAGCCTTTATCAAATTAAAAGTTTTTTCATATAAGATTAACTTTTTAGAGAAATAATATGTTGAGAAAGGAATTTATCAAATCATATTATCATATTTATCTTACGTAATGTCGAATTTAGTTTATCTTACTCACAATGTATTTATATGGTTTATAATACAAAGTATCCTTGGAATTTATCATTGGATGAACAATACATTAAACAGAATATCTTAGGAAGTACTAGTTATTATGATGAATTTCATGATTAGTTTTCCAAAATATTGATACATAATTTCATTAAATTATACTGTATCATAAAATATATTATTTTTAAATGGAAATGTCATAATTTAACGTTTGACAATTTTTCATGAATAGAACCATCTGACGAACAATAATATTTCTCACTAAATTACATCAGAAGTTATTTCAATATTTTGAATGAATGGACACATGTTCTAAACAATATATCTTATCCACTATTCACTGGATCACACATTCGACCATTATAATTATCTCACCTTCTTAATGATGAAATAGAATATATAAAAGAATCATTTAGTCACAACTTTATTTGTGGGATAATATGAACAAATAGAATGATCATACATACAAATAATATGATTGTATGTAAATAAAAAAACAAAAATAAATGCTTGTGATGTTCTTAAAAGTTGATAAAATTCACTGAAGATCATTTTGAGTTACACCTTGAAGTCTACCATCGTCTCATGAAATTTATTCAACTAGTGGAATTTCATTCTTGATACTATTTGATGTAATCATTAATTCAGAACTTCATTCATTCTATATTGTTTATACTCATTGTAGAATTTGTTATTAGATTATGGATGGTCCTGTCAAAGGGAGAGTGTTGTTTGGACCTCTTGAACCATTTTAGTAAGTTATAGTTGAATGTACTAGTTGGGATCACCCCAAGAAAGGATTGTTATAGTAAAAATCTCTAAACTCATGGAGTAGAGTGCTATTAGTGTAGAATAATGGATTTCATTTTCCGTAAACACTATAAAACTTCTATGTTCAATCACTTTTAGTTATGTTTTTATATTTCCACTACCATTTATTATTTTTGAAAATACTTGAATTATGATACATGAAGAGGGAGTTATTATTTAGGGGAAATTTTTATGATCTCAATTAAACCCCCTCATGAGTTTCTAGTAGTCCATAATCTGGTAAAACAAAAATATATCTCAGATTTTAGGCCTTATTATGACCCTTAATTGGAAGGGTAATCCATTTGATTAGTCTAAGAATTTTCAAAGATTATTTGAGGAGATAAATTAGAGGATGATTAGGTACCCGATATTTCATTTCAATGATGATGAAGTGTATTATAGTGTGTAATGTTATGCCTCTAGGTATGGTCTGTATAGAATATTGATACAGAGATGATTTGTAATTTATTTTGTGTCTTGGATGATGAGACCTCATCAACCGAACAACATAACCTATAACATAGTGCATGTAACGATACTCGAAAAATAGGAATTATAATCGTTTTTGTATACTAGATGTGTTTTAAACAAACACTTATTGGTATCATAGAGGTTCGAAAAACCGTCATGTCTTTCATGTTCACTAGTAATTTAGTAGATATATAAATAATTTCAGGGCAGTTTTACTATGTGTTATTTTTAGAGTATTCAAGGGCAGTTTTTCTTTTATTTATTGCCGGTTTCATAAAAACAATATCCCATATAAATAATTAAAAAATGTAAAGAACTACTGTTGATATGTTTAGAGGCTATTTTATA
The DNA here is from genome assembly GCA_963277665.1 of Viscum album. Classification (NCBI taxonomy): domain Eukaryota; kingdom Viridiplantae; phylum Streptophyta; class Magnoliopsida; order Santalales; family Viscaceae; genus Viscum; species Viscum album. The sequence continues at coordinate 397,557,676 of OY728166.1, forward strand.
GTGGCGGTTAATCTTAAATACTAATAAACATATTTTATTTAATGTATTTAGATGTAGTTCGTAAGAAACCTTTTCTAAATCAGAATTTTTGAAATATTTTACCACAATCAATAAATTTTAGAAAACTTTATAAGAAATAAACTAAAACTCAAATATATTATAAACCCTCAAACATACATCATAGATCCATAAGAAAATACAAACATACATTGTCATCATAACCTCAATATCAATCAACGAATACATTTTTCAACTAATACATATGGATGTCTCTAATGATTCCATGTCACATCCAATATACATCCTCATTACGACCTCATCTCTGTCTACCTACCTCCACTAGATCTCATCAACTAAAATCAACCATGTCATCTCTTCAACTAAAAAATAAAACCAAAATGATAACTAAACATGACAAATCATTATTATAGTAAAATAATTCATTAAATTTTAACATAACTTAGATGATAAGAACCATAATGAATTTCTATTTGAAGGATGTTGTGGATCAGAATGGTCAACCTCCTACCTACTTCTGGAATCTTCCACCTATACTGAAAACCATAATATTTAAAATAATTAAATGTGAAAAAGAAAATACATAGATCATATTCAGAATTGTTCATATATATATTTTTATTTTTTTAATAAAAAACAATATATTTTAACATAACAAATAATATATAATTAAAAATACTTTCACAACTCAATATAACCAATTTTTGATAAGATTCAATAATTGAATCAGAAAAGGTACAATTAAATATTCTAATTTATTTTTAAAACAACATGCTGTTTGCTTGAAAATTACATAATAAACAAATTTCTTGGACATTGAAATCATATTGTGTACCATATTTTGAAAATAACCTACCATTGATTGTCCAATGATTTGACGAAAATATGTTGTCATTTTCTATGGTTTTAACTATTCTCCACACGTTTTAGTGTTTTAAAACACTAAAAATTAATTTGTGACCATAATTTGTAAATTTTCAATTAGAATGTTGTTTTTGTATGTTTCTATATTTCAAAATTAAATTCAAGATCAATGGACATTAGTTTAATAGAAATCCATTGTTGTTTACCCGGATTTGACCCACTTAGACTTGTTTTTAAGGGTTTTTGTATATTAATGAAGTGGTTACTTAGTCATTAATACCATAATGCAAATCATATTTAAGATTTTTCTTAGAATACATATAAAAAGTAACATAGCATTGGTCGTTTAATATGGGTTTTACTGTTACACACATGTTTTAGTGTTTTAAACCAATAAAATTGAATTTACAGTCCTAGTTGAAATATATTAATTTTAAATGATCTGTATTTAGTTTCTATATTTCCAAATTAATTATAAGATCATTTTCCCCGGATTTTAGAGAAATATGACACTGTTTTCTTGGTTTTAAACCATTTACAACTATTTTTAATAGTTTTGTTACATTATGAAGTGGTTATAGAGTCATTCTGACGAAACGACATCTAGATTAGATGTATTGTCTACATGTACACATCAAAAATATCTTATTAGTGGTTTTAAAATTATTTGACATTAGCATGTGGTTGTTTTATTTGATTGTTATCATTCAACGCTCATTTTGGTGTTTTAAGACACTAAAAAATCTTTACGATCATAATAGTAAAACCATATATTTCAATGTTGTTCCTTTATTTCCTACATTTAAAAATTAAATATATGGTTGGTTTTTCCTATTTTGTAGGAAAGTTGACATTTTTTACAGACTTTAACCCCCCCAAAAACTTCTTTCTAATGGTTTTTATCCATTTAATATGTGGTTATTGTGAAATTATAGCCACACTAAACAACATATTCCAATTTTGTAAAAGTATAAACATCAAAAATTACTCATCTATTGGTTTTCAATGTAGTCACATCAATCTAATGTTGTTTTCTATAGTTCTATCCATTTCGGACACATTTTTATATTTTAAAATGATAAAAACATCTTTATTATCATAATGGGAAAAATGTCTTTAATAATGAAGTGTTGCTAGTTGAAACATTTCTGAATTAAATATACCATCATTTTCCCATAATTTCAAGGGATTATGAGATTGTTTTCCATGTTTACATCCTAACACTTGTTTTTAACATTTTTGTACCTTTATGATGTGGTTACTAAGTCACTCTTACCATACTGCACATCATATTGATGTGTTTTATGTTCTTACACATCAAAAAACATATTGGTTTTTATGGAATTATTTTACCTCAATAGTTGGTCTTTTCTATGGTTTTGACAATTCAATGCATGTTTTAGTGTTCTAAAACACTAAAAACAAGCTTACAAACATAATAGGAAAACTATATTTTAGAATGATATACTATAAGTTCCTATATTTAATAGTTAATTATATGGATTTTGACCCCTGATTTTAGGGAAATGAGTTGTCATTTTCTTATTTTGGACCCCCCAAAATCTGTTTTAATGTTATTTGCACCTTTACGAGGTGGTAAATGAGTCATTCGGACCACATTGTGTGTATGATGGATGAGTTTATATGTGTAAACATAAAGAATAAGATAAAAATTTTATCTATTGTTTTGATGTAAATATGTGGTTGTCTTTTATGGTTTTGGATGTTCTAATAATTTCCTAGTTTTTTAAATACTAATAACATATTTACAGCCATAAGGGAAAAATAGTCATTTCAAGTGGATTTTGGTAAAGCCCCGACCCCAGTTACCCTGAGTCGGTGCTTTATTAGCTAACATTGGAATGATCGCAAAAGATCAAGTCTCGAAAGGCTGATTAGTTTAGTAGCCTTGGAAACACTAGATACATTCATAAATGTTACATTACATCATAATGTAAACAACTACAATATCATGGTCTCCATAGTCCACACTCATATACCATTCAGACTATCCCTGTAAATTAGTTATAAAATATTTCTTCGCATCCTAGAAAAATTAAAACATTGAAAGGGGTGAGCTCAGATGCTTTGTAAGGATAATAATATAGCGGAAACATAAACATTTAAGGAAATGTATAACTAAAACACAAGCCTCTTAAAACTTTAACTTAAACATAATATGGAAATAATAAAATGAAAAAATTAAATTTATTTATTCACAAGGATATTATACTAGTCGAATAATCACATGAAATATCAATAACCACTTTCATAATGATAGAATGCATAATGCTAGACTATCATAACCACATAGTCAAGGACTTGTGATAAGAATAAAAATAAGATTTTTTCAAGGACTTGTTCCAAGACACTTGTTTGTCACATGAGACTTACCGATGCATCGAGGAGCTATAGCGGTCTCCACCTGTCACTTATTAAGTCCAATTCATTCCTCATATAAACTGGTTTAAACATATCATAAACCATAACATAATCATATCACATAAAACATGCATAAAGGAAACATAACATTTCCACATTTAAATCACAATATATCAATAAAATACATTGATATAATAAAAACATTTTCAATACCATTTTCAATACCAAAATAAAATAAAATTAGAACATGGTATTTAGTTTTCATTTTAAAAAAGGTATGGCTTGTAGAGGAAGCTGAAACTCAAATAATGGTCACGGCGGCTGAGAAGTCATTGTCTCCGCATACGTACGACAAAAAAATATTCCTTTTTGTCATTTATTAAAACACTTTGTATAAAAAAGATTTCTTTTGAATAAACGTAAATGTCAGAATGTTTTATACACCGTATAAAAGATTGTTGTGTATAAAACAAAATATTCCTCAATAAAAGAAGATTGAGACGAAGTCCCTTACCTCATGTCCGACTTGGCTCGATCGTTCTTTATCCTATTGAATAATAAAGTAGAGTTAATTTCTAAATTTTTAAGAACCTTTTTCAAGTTCATTATTTCTTTTATATTACTTATTACCATGTTATGAACATTATGTAATTATTTAAGTTAATAAAGGTCGTTTTTTCGATCTTCGGTACTTGAGTCAAAAATAAACTTCTTGTAATTACATGTTGTTGATGTGGTAAAATATCCATTATATCCAGAATTATATTCATGAACTAGATATCATATATATCATACATATTCATTATATACATTAATTTATAATATTACATAACATTTAGAAGTATGAAATGAAATGCACTGTTCATGGACACGGTAAGCCGTACGTATGCATGAACGCTACTTTCATTTCTACATCGTATTTAATGGAATGAAATCATTATTTTATAGAGGTATATTATAATTTTAGTATAATATCATATATAATATCATTTACTCCATCCTTTATACATCCCACATATATCATTAACGATTCAAATCACATTGAGGGGCGGTAGTCCGCACTTCCTAAAATGAAATTATCGCGTTTAACCATAATGGAAATTATAAAGGTATGAAATAAATGAAAAATACAGAAGCATAAGGAAACCATAAACATAATATATATCATATATAAATATATTGACATCCTAATGTCCACCATGAGAGGTGTTAAAATAAGATTGAACAATCATCGTTTCGTGAGGCAGTAAGTCGCCACCCACAAAAACAGTATGTTCTTTTACCATTAGATGATGGTGTGTGTAAGTTTAAATAAAATAATTCTCATAAAAACATCCTAGTATATTTAAGATACTTTTTTGTTACAAAATAAAGGAATAAAAAGGTTTTAAGGGGTTGGAGAATAAAAATAAAGCAAAAGAACATAAGAGAAGACATTACCTTAAAATCAGGTAACTGTTTTTGATTTGAGCCAAAGGCTTCTTTGGGAAGAATTATGCCCAAAGTGATGTTTCTAGGAGTAAGAGAGGGATTTTGAGAGACAATTAGGGCAGATTTTGGCTTATCCAAATGGCTTTGAAGGTGTGAATAAGGTGGTAGAAGTGGGGGCCTTTTATAAGTGGAGAGGAGGGGCACTCTCTGAAAGTCATGAAATGATACTTTATTATGAAATGTTTTTTCGATTTTAAAGGTTCCACAATAATATATTTATTGAATATGGTGATAAGGGTTCTAAATATACTCATCAATTAGGTTTTAGACATGTTTAGGTATTATATTTTACCTTATATTTTCATTTTATTGAAATTGTTCATTAATGAGGTAATCGCTGCATCATCATGGTGTCATAAATAAATTTATTTATTTAATGCCAAAAAATTATAAAAAAAATTACAATGATGTAGGAAATGTTTTTAGATTTCAAATTAATTTTTATAGTCAAAATTCTAACTTATATAAACCCATGTAATAATTCTTTTAGTAAAACAACACATTTTGTGACAATTTTCTTTTTTCTTTAAATAAAAAGTTATTAATGTAATTTTCATACCCAAGTTGCTCCATGAGGTCCCCAAATTGTCCAATGGATTGTATTGGTCGGAAATGACTCATCCAATAAGGGTAGGACAAGTTTAATGGTAATTTCATATTATTATAACATTATATTTACCTTAAATTACACTAATTACCTTTAATCGCGATTAATAAAATTTAATAGTTACTATTCACCAAAAATTATTTTCATCCCATTGAAGCACATTTTACTTAAAAATGACAACAATTTATGTACAATTTTTGAAATTCAATCCACAGATGTGGTAATGTTTCAATTAAATGAAAAATTAGTTTTTTAACTATCACCTAGTGGGTTCACTATTCATCAAAAATTGATGTTTTTATAAGAATATAAAAAATTAACCCTAATCTATATTTGATATTTCTAATTCAAAATTGATTTCTATTTTAAAAAATTAAAATCATATAAATTAAATTAATTAATTTAATAATTAATTCCTGCTGTCAAAGAAATAGCGTGTTTTTATGACACAATATCTATCAAAATATTGACAATTGTTTATTTCCAATTTCAAAGTGAAATTATTTCTTATGAACACCATTGAATAAAATGGTAAAAATTTTATATAAATATAATATAAAACCAGAAAAATTATTAATTTATTACTATTAATTATTTCGATTAAAAAAGCTGTTTTTAATTAAAAATTAGTAATTTTCACTATTCATCAAAATATAAAAGTTATCCGAAAAGTAACAAAACTTCACCCTATTATAATTTAAATATTCCAAAACCAAAAATGAAGTCAATTTTGAAAGATAAAATTGATAAAATTTCAAAAAGTGGGTATCACTATTCCTAACGGCTACTTTGATTGGTCGCGGTGTGTTAGAATCTCGAACTTGCGTATAATGCAAGCTATTAAATTATTGAAGGAGAAGCGTATCGTGGAAGCTTGGGGTGTTAAATTCTCACCACCTTCAATAAAGTGCATCTCAGAAATTTGAAATTTTTATTCTAAAATAAATGGTTGAATATAGAAAATACCTTTGTGGAAAACCCACATCAGAAATAAGGTTAATAAAATTTAGTCTTAATAAAAAGGAAATAAAAAAAGTCACCACTAAATTATGATCTCGATTAGGAGAACATTGGTGGAAATTATAGACACATAATTGGAGGAAAATGTAAATATTTTAATGGAGTGATTGAAGTCATCAATCACAAACAAGTGTAAAATTGAGGGTCTCAAATCCTTCAATCTATGTTGATTTAAAATATCATCAGTTCAACATAACATAATGTATTAGGATAACACATTTTTTGTTTTAATATACCTTTCCTAACGTTTATGAATTAATTTATTCATATAATAAAAGATAGGTATATATATATATATACTTGAAAAGTATATTTTCAGCCTTCAACTAATTTCTACCCCAAACTCATCTTTCACTCAAAAAGATAATAGAACTGAAAAATATTATGTTTATCCTAATCGTACAAGGTTGAAATATTAACACATACCATTTAGATTAAGAAAACTATTTTTGATAACTAGGGACTTATTGTAGGCTAGTGGTAGGTAATAAAGGCATCTCACACTATGGTTGTGGGTTCGATTCCTATAGCTTTGTTCGACGTGACAGGTTATCCCCCGACCTACATGTTGCCCTTTTCTTAAAACTATAGTATTATAATATTACAAAAATAGTCTTCAAAAATTCTTAAAACTTAAATAATACTATCCAATGTTAAACATAATCCATTCCAACCTTTATAGGTTTCCAAAATTCCTCTTTCTAGACTTTCTCTAAATGGTCTCTAAATTCCAAAATCAATTCATCAGATTCCCCAAACAAAGTAAAGATTCTCTTATTGTCACATACTAAAAATATGATTACCTTAATCATATTAAAAACTTATTGAAGACAACAAGTACTACAGTCCTTATATATATCACATTATTATTATAACCATAATATTGTTCTTGAGTCCAAAAACACAAATACAATAATTATTCAACTTCAACTGTAGTAACAAAATAAGATTGGCCTTGATCCCTTGGCCTTTTCTAAGGTATGTTTCCTTGGCTCTTAGGGTATTCATTTGAATAATTCCCAATTTCTCTACAATTGTATCATTCAACATTGATAGCCCCTTTTATTCCCTTGCAATCATGAGCCCCGTGACCTTTTTCTCCACATTTATATCAAACTCCAATTCCTTTTAGGCAAGTACCGGGGTGATTCTTCCCAAAATTATTGCATAATGGAAAATCCTTCTTTCCCCTTTTCCCTTTATCTATCTCTGGTTCCACCATTCTGTTCTTCTCTTACTTTACTTTATTGTCATAAGATTAAGAGAATTACTGTTCTGTCTTGATAGCACATGAGAGAATATATTTGTATGATGAGAAATATTGTGAGACTAAGGCTTGATGGAAAATGGTTTTAACCCATCAATGAAACGATCATTCTTACTTCTTGGGTTATGTATATAATCTGGTGCATGCCTCGCTAACCTTGTAACGTTAGCCTCATATATTAGGACATTCTTATCATCCTTTTTCCTTAGACTCAGAAATTGCCTTTCCATATCTACTCGATGGTCACGAGGAAAGTATTTTTCTAAGAAAATATCTTTGAACTCTATCCATTCCATATTTGATACTTCATCATCTTCCTTTGTGTTTTGTATCAATGACCACCATTGATCAGCATCTCCAACGAGGTGATAAACTACCATGATTACTTTTTATCTTTCACTACTCTCCAAATTCTGAAATATTTTCTCTAAGGAATTTATCCATTGCTCAGCTTCTAAGGTATTTGTACTCACATTGAATGTTGGTGGTTGTTTCCTCATGAAGCGGTCTAACATTGATCCTCTACGTTGCGGATCAGGGTGCTCCAGATGAGTAAGGTTATTAGACGAAGGTGTGTGTAAGTTTAAATCAAATCCTTCTCATAAAAAATCCTATTATATTTAAGATACTAGGTTTGTTACAAAATAAAGGAATAAAAAGAGTTTAAGGGGTCGGAGAATCAAAATAAAACAAAAAAACATAAGATAATACATTACCTTAAAATGAGGTAACTTTTTTTTATTTGAGCCAAAGGCTTCCTTGGGAAGACTTCTGCCCAAAGTGATGCTTCTATAAGTAAGATATGGAATTTTAGAGAGTATGTGGGTAGATATTGGCTGAGACAAAGTGATTTGAAGGTGTGAATAATGTGGTAGTGGTGGGAGCCTTTTATATGAGGAGAGGAGGGGCACTTTTGGAAAGTCATGAACTTTTACTTTATTATGAAATGATTTTTGGATTTTAAAGGTCCCACAATGATATATTTCGAGGATAAGGTGATATAGTTTTTATATATACTCATACAATAGGTTTTAGACAAGTGTATGTCTTATAATTTACCACATCATTTCATTTTATTTAAATTGTTCATTAATGAGGTAATCGCTGCATCATCATGGTGTCAAAAATAAATTTTTTTAATGCCTAAAAATTATAAAACAATTACCATGATGTAGGAAATATTTTTATATTTACAATGAATGTTTATAGTCGAAAAAATAACTTATAAAACCCCATGTAATAATTGTTTTAGTAAAACAACTCATGTTTGTGACAATTTTATTTTAACTTTAAATAAAAGGTTATTAATGTCATTTTCTTACCCAAGTGGCTCCATGGGGTCCCCATGTTGACCCATGGATTTTCTTGGTCGGCCATAACTCATAAAATATGGGTAGGACAAGTGTAAAGGTAATTTAATATTATTATAACATTATATTTACCTTAAATTACACTAATTACCTTTAATCGCGATTAAAAAAACTTAAAAGGTACTATTCACAAAAAATTATTTTCATCCCATTGAACCACATTTTACTTACTAATGATAACCATGTATGTAGAATTTTTGAAATTCAATTCACTTAAGTGGTAATGTTTTATTTAAACGAAAAATTAGTTTTTTAACTACCACTTAGTGGTTTCACTATTCATCAAAAATTGATGTTTTTCATAAAAAAATAAAAATTAACCCTAACCTATATTTGATATTCCTAATTCAAAAATGACATTTATTTTACAAAATTCAAAACATATTAGTTGAATTAATTGATTTAATAATTAATTTATGCTGTCAAAACAAATAGCGTGTTTTTATGAAAAAATATCTATCAAAAGATTGACAATTGTTTATGTCCAATTTCAAAGTGAAATTATTTCTAATAACCACCATTGGATAAAATGGTAAAAATTTATTATAAAAATACTTTAAAACCAGTCAAATTCTGAATTTATAACTATTAATTATTTCTATTACAAATTATTTTTTAATTAAAATATAATAATTTTCACTATTCATCAAAATATAAAAGTTATCTGAAAAGTACCAAAATTTCATCCTAAGTTAATTTCGATATTCGGAAACCAAAAATTATGTCAATAATGAAAGATTAAATTTATAAAATTTCAAAATGTTGTTATTACTATTCATAACGGCTACTTTGACTGGTCGTAGTGTGTTAGAATTTCGAACTTGTATATAATGCAAACTATTCCATTATTGAAGGAGAAGCGTATTGTGGAAGCTTAGGGTGTTACAATTTCCGTTTAAATATATAATCATTTTCCCTTAATTTCAGAAAAATCTGATGTTATTTTCTTGACTCTGACCATTAATACTTATTATTTATGTTATTAATAGCTTTAATAGGTGGTTACAAAGTCATTCCGACCACACCGCATGTTATATTGACCTTTTAACAATGCATACACGTCAAAAATAACTAAATAGTAGTTTTCCAAGGATTTGAAATCTATATGAGGTAGTTTTCTATGCTTTTGAATTTTCAATGAATGTTACTATGTTTTATAAAACTAATAATGATTTTATGAACTTCATAGGTAAATCGTACATTAAAATGAAATATTGTTGGTTTATACATTTTAAAATTAAATAGATGGCCATTATCCCATGATTTTAGGCAAATAAGGCATAGTTTTTTCTAGTTTTTACCCTATGATGCATGTTTCAAAATGTGGATATAATTTTAAATTTCATATCGAGTCATTTCTATAACACCGCACATTGAGTGAAGATGTTTTTATTATACATGTCTCAAATAATTAAATGGTGGTTTTCCGATTTTTTAAAACCAATATGCGATCATTTGTTATTTTTTTTTATCGTAAAATGTTCATTTTAATGTTTTAAATCATTAAAATTGTATTTATGAGAATAAAATGAAAGCACTATCAAAACATCTTGTGACATTGATTCCTATATTTCAAAAATCAATTTTTTCTCTTTTTCCTATGATATCTTTTCTATTCATTAATTTTTTAAGTTATAGTTATATAAATAATATATTATTAATAAAAATAAATATTAAGAACACCTTGGCTAGTGGTGTACTGTTTCACATTGTATCTAGTTACTCCACCTGTCGTGACCTATCCATTCACACCACACCTCATGCCCGGTCTTCCTCTCACCCGCACTACATTATCTTCTCAAAGGAATTGTGTAATCGAAGCAGTTACAATAGCATCACTACAAAAATATATAGTATATGCAGAGATTTTTTCTACTGCTAGAGGTCTAAATTGTAAACACAGTATTTAGTGGTTGTTACGTAAAATATTGTGTATCTCATGGTAAACAATCATTTAGAGACAATTTTAATAGTTGAGAAATTGTTTTTATATGTGCAATTTTTTTCTTAAAGAGTGACAAGATTGTATTAATTTAGTGATAGTTTTTTTAAAAAAACCAATAAAATAACATGGGGATGTTAATGGGAAGCTCACCATATCACACAAATGATTGCCAATAATATTCCCATTGATTATCTCAACACCATCATCTCACTAGAAGTCTTGGGTACAACAGAATGAATAGGATCCATAAATGAATATAGTAGTGGTGGTGTGCTTTGAGATACTGATCGTCTAGGATTCTATAAGATTTTTATTAATGGAATTCCATCGTTTAAAATGGTTATGGTTTATTAATTTTATACAAAACGAAAAACGTTATGTAAAAAAATAAATACAATAAAAATGTATATTTCTATGAAAAACATATCAATTAGAAATTGTAAAATATTTTCAATAAACATTTATACCTTAAATTATATTCATCAAAGTTATCTTTATTATTATTAACATCTATTGTTAAGAGACCTTAACTTTAACCCTCTTTTACAAGTTCTAATATTTTGATATTTTCATGAAAAAACTATTAAATGTTTTCTGGTTGGTGAGGTTCACTATCATAAAGAAACAGTTAATATTCCTCTCCCATATAATACAAGTCTCTCTATATTAGGTTGAAAAATCCAACCAATATATATTTCATCATCCATATAATAGTCAATATTTTATTGTGAGGCCAATATAAATGGATCATGTTCTGCATGCTCACTGATATCCATCTAACGAGGGAAGTTGAATGAAGTAAAATGTAACGAATCTTTAATTAGACACTTATAATTGTTTTCCCACTTGTATTCGAATAAGACAACTGAAAAATTACCTGTATAGTTTAATTAAATTATATCATTCAGCTTCCCATATTATCCCACATTTGTAAATGTAAATACACCACTACTTTGAGTTTTCATTTCTTCTTCATGATATATTGTACGAAACTTGAAGTCATTAATGTTATAAGCATCAAATTTCTTATCTTTCCATAGAGTTCCTCAGACAAATGTGTAAAATTATTCAATATTTTCTCTCAAATGTCAATATTAATTATCTAGAAAAATATATATATGTTGTTTTATTTAACATTCACCAAATAACTACATGTCAATAATACAAATATGAATATACACTTTCATGATGATAAAAAATTTTGAGAAACTCATTATTAATAGGTTTTTTAATACCAGCTAATTTCGAGCTAGACCCCTTAGTTACATCTTCTGTTGTAATCAAAATTCCTCAATAAATTGATACACAATATCACTGTGAAGTTTTACATATAGATTCTCTCATAGCAACTCCAGTTCAGTCAATGTAAAATTTGACCACATTCTAATTGGTCATCCAATAGTTGGAAATACTGATGACTAATCTTCAGAATTAAAATTAGTGGAGATGTCATCAGCCCATCCAACATGATTGAATATAATCTCAATCCCATTCAAATACATACAATATAAGGAAAATCACTCTCTATTTATGATAAATTTAGTAATAGATCCTTCTGGTTGGGATTTGATCCTCACATATGATTTCAAATGACCTATGTACCTGAAGGAAAAAGTGAAACATATTAAAAAATACATAATGATTTTATGAAATCAAATTCACTAATGAAAATAAAAAAATTCAGTGTACACCTTTATTGGATACATCCATTGATAGCATATCTCCCTACCATGTTTAGATTCTTTAACTAAATGACCAATCAAATGAATCATGAATGTGAATAATGAAGGGATAAATAACATCCTTGAATGAAATATTTTGAATAAAATTCGTTCTTGAATTTTATCAAGCTTGGTTGGAGTTATAGTTTTTAAAAAAATATTTTTGAAAATGTACAACACTTAACTATAACTTCATTTACTTTTCTATGTATTGTATTACACAATGAATATAGAAACAACTTCTCTATCAAAATATGTGAGTCATGACATTCCAATCCATGTTCCAATAAATGTTTTAAGTCAACACACATTGATATGTTACTTGAATATCCATAGGGAACAGTTAAATTCTTTAATGTTCGATGGAATATTTCTTTCTCAGGATTTTTAAAAAAAACATCCTATAGATACTTTTCATTCTTATTTTCATACAAATCATTATATATATTCATTAACTCGAAATCCTTTCGAACAACACGATGATCCTTCGATTTTACCTACATATTATGAACAAACAAAATTTTATTTTCATAGAAATTATTCTCAATTTTTCTTAATTCAATATTATGATGTATCATATAAATCTCTTAACAAGGATGTTTTAAAATAATACACTTTTTATTCCATTATTGGGCCCCGTCTTCTCAAGATACTGTACCTCATAACTTTTTCCACCTTCTTTAATATGATGACATTTAGTAAATTCTTTAATGACATTCATTCATTTTCGGACGATTTATGAACCATAAAACCCCTTTGGTGACATTATCATTTTAATATCTCTGTTGAATTATGTTTCATTAAACCTAAATTTGTGAGAAGCATCAAGGAATCAAAGATGACACATAAAATGATATTTTCTACTATGAGGTCATCATTGAGGTTAAAACCAAAATTTAAAACTGGAAAGGCCAAACAAATATGAGATTTCCATCTAGATAAATTTCATATTATATGAAATTCAATAATTTTCTATGATAATGATGAATTAATTTTGAATAATTTTCTCATTGAAGCATCATATATTTCCAATCCATCGCCTAATAATTGTCACAATTATTTGATTAATGGTTGATGTTATACATCAATATCATTTCTGGGAATTTTATTTCCCATAATTATCTTTGATATAATGAAATAATTATTCTTTACACACATTAATCGAGGTGGATTACAGGGGATTAAAAGAACATTCCAAATGCTATAATTGGTACTTAACATACCAAAATTTTTAAAACTATCTGATGAAAATCGAAAACATAAATTAGAAGAATACAAATAAAAATATATAGATATTGAATCAAACATCTTCCATGATATTGAATCTTTTAGATGCCTAACCAAGATAATGTTACTATCCATATCTTGATACTTCATGCCATATGATGTATTAGATGACATGAATAATCTTTGATATAGTGGTTTTATAAGGAATAAAACAATACCTTTACAAGAGTTTTCTCATTAAATTTTATAACAAGTTTACATTGATTTATAGTCCAATTCTTTTTCAGTGAATTGTATCTTCTTTTATGAAATAATCTATATTATTCTTTATCTACTATTTTACACAGCAAATAATGTAATCATGTGGTCATGCTTGTATCATTGTATAATCAAGTCCTAGTTTTTTTTTATTATTTTATTTATCTCATAGAATGCTTTTGGGATCTTAACATCAATAAATGGATTAGGAAGGAAATCTAAAATAATAGATTTTTTCTATAATTCCAAAATGAAATTAGATATGATACAAAATCAGTAGAAAATAAAATAGTGAATACTTGGATACCAATCATATAGTTCTTGATTTCTATCTTTAACTAATTCATAAAAAACATTCACTAAAACTATGAGAAATATTTACCATTCTAGAATAAGATAAAGGTTTTTTTGTTATATTAAAATCCTGTTTATTATATTATGGAAAACTGAATTATTTGTTTAGTAATCTTAGAACAAAGTTCTCCTCTGTCTGGCCACTTTGTGTTTGATTGACAGTAATGTCATAATTTTGAAATTATATAACAATTGATTATCCATGCCAAATATAACATACATGTCCAAAATAAAACTATTTCAATATAAAATTCTCAGATAAATTGGTTCTATTAAACCGTCATTTCAATTTACAATTAGGAAATAATAATTTTACTCTACCATCCACTAATTTTTTTTCAATTTCCTAAAAAAAATATTATTTCAATACCTTGGTATTTTATGGTTTTTTTGGAGTTAAATTAATAAAATTTGTATCAATAATTATTTTATTATAATCTCTCATTTCCTTAAAATATAATGTTATATATTTTTAATCATATCGGTACTGTCAAAATTAAAGAAGAATCAATACGGGTTACAATAAGACTAAAAAAAGGTATTTTAAGTTAGATAAATGCTTGAAAGAATTAACATATAAATATGGAAGTGTTTAAAACAACCTATAAATTAAATATGATAAATAAGTATCCTATTTTTATATTTTATATCTATATGATATTATTTTTATGGGACAAAAAGATAATGGTGTACTATACCCTAGTGTTTTAACTAAAGAGGGTTCATTCCATTGAAAAATTAGCTACATTGATCAATGTTTGAACCATTTACAATAGTATAACAAAGACAAGGAGCACCCCATTAAAAATATCAAAGAAAACTATACATAATTTTGATATCATGCAGTACTATACGAATAAAATTGATAAAAAAAATATTTTAGGTTATTATATGTTCTTATACTTCATTATACCATTTACATATTTTTTATATGTTCACCCAAATCTCCAAAAAAAATAGGAATGTCTTTCCATATTATAAAATAGATGGCACAGATAAATTATTGCACAAGAGTACAGTTAACCATTAAACATATAATCCCACCCACCTCATTAAACTAATTTAGAAACATCCCCATAACTTTCATTATAAACTATAATAAATTTGAAAACTCTATTTGGGAAATCAATACGCCATGAAATTTCAATTTAAAAAATATATCAAGGGGATATTATATTAAAATATTTTATGTATATTTCTGAAATTTTCCAATCATAATTTTTAGTACCGATTGAAAAAACTCTTTGTAAACTTTCCTAGGAAAACCAAAATACTAAATCCTCATAAAGTTACTATATTCACGGAAACCCAATAGTAGTTCTTAAAAGGCCATTTACACCATTGGAATTCATGATTTTATATTAATAACTATTTTAAGAACCAAAAAAAATTTAATGTCTTGAAATCGCATAATAAAATAAATTCTAATATTTTATTAAATGATAGGTGTGAGTGGTAGTTGAAAAATAAAATTTAAATACATGTTTTTATATAAATGGCAATCCCCTATAATGAAAAACAAGTGAGACATTTTTTCCCATAAAAATATATTTATAAAACCAAAAAATAATTTCATTTGGAATATGAAACCAATCTCAAAGAGCAATGAAATTAGTGTTTATTAATTTAATGGACTATTAAATATAGAAAAATAACCTCTCACCATCCACTTACACAAATTGAAACACTAAATAATCACAAAAAAGCCAAAGAATCCTTGAAAAGATAACAGGATGGTAACTGATCCCAAGAGAGGGATATTTGATGGGGATTTGTGTCTCCAACAGGGAGGGGAACATCCAATGAGTGTGAGGCCAAAGGGTGGAGGGTCTGCATCATTTCTATGAAGAGGGAGATTTGGAGGGGGGTCACAGTGGTTGGGTACACTGCTGATGATGGAGGAGAGAAGTCGAATGGGGGGGGGGGGTTGAATACACCTCTAGGGATAGGGAGGTTGGAGGGCCATGGGTTTGGGGTTACATGTGGAGTATGTTTGGCTAGGGGTTGGGTTCAGTGTTCTGTTAAGGGTGTCGAGGATGGGGATGAAATATTGTTTTTTTAAATCATTTCATTATAGTTTAATAGAAACCACCCATAGTAATTAATATAAAACATTATTTCGGTGTTATGAAAAAACCACCACTATATTAAAATAATTTAAACAGAATTTATTTTTTGGTAATTAAAATAACCATTTCTAATTAACCGATACTAACTAGTTCTTTTTATAGTGAAATGGTGTTTTCCATGATGATATTGTGAAAGTTTCTTCATGATGGGAAATTTTTTTCTTAACATTTTATAATATCCTTATAAATATATTATAATTTTGCGGCATTAATGTGAGGTATAGACTATGTATTGATTTCCCACTTGAAATCATATTTGATATAGTGTATACTATATTGAAATGAAATAATGTTATTGATTAACATGGAAAGATCTATTGTGCTTATCTAATAGTGGATGTGACTAAGCATTTATTCTGATTTCTGGGGGATTTTTGGGAATAAAGGGGGGTTTCATTACTTTTTTTTATATTGTTAGAACATAAATTTCTTTGATGAGTAATGGAATATTTTTCATTTATTTATTTATTATGATATTTTTGTGAAATCAAATTTTTAATATTTATTCGTTATATAGATTCTATAAAGGTAGGGATCATATAATTTTTTTTGGGGGGGATGCTTTTGTCTATATTGACTCATGTGTAGTTATCTGGGGAGTTATACACCTCCCTAGATTCACATATTGGTGGGAAACATATGAATCATGGTATTAAGAATCAGTTATAGTATCTAGGAAATATGTAGAATATTTTTTGCATACATTCCAGAGTGCCTCATCGATGAATAGGGGAAGTTTGAGTGTGATTTAATGATGGGTTTTTCTATATTCATCAAATTATATAGAATGTTTTTGAAAATATTAAATAATTTTAATTGTATAATTCCAAAGATGAAAGTGGGTCATGATAATGGCAATTTGATCATTTATTAAATAACTATGTTGGATTATTTTAGGCCATTTGGAAATAGTGATGGGTAGAGTTATTTTGATGTATGTATATAGAGGTGACTATTTAGTTATATGGGGTGCCCTCAATAACAATCTTTGACCCTGATTCTTAATTCATGTGAAGATTTCGGTGGAACTTATATTATAATTTTAGGGTAGTGGCATTTGATTACTCCATTCTAATCATAGAAGTATTATTATATTGATGTGACTATACAAGTTTTGTAGGATATTTTTTGATCTTTTTGCATTATTTTTGAAGGATTTCATCCAATCACATATCATTAGTTGAGTGTTAATACAAAAATTACAACTCTATTATTAACATGATTCAATTTTAGTTCCTTTGTGGGAGACCATATAGGTCTTAGCATTAGTGGATAGAGATTATCTCTTCATCTATTATAAAATCCTGGTAGGTTCTATTAATGACTGAGATATTGTAAGTGATCTTCGAGCATGTGAGGGAACCCTTGATCCAATACGAGTCCTATGTGGACTATAGGTAGGACCTATTAAAAATTGAAGAGGGAGACCGGGTGTTCCTGTCTCCCTCACGTTAGTGTATTTTGAGGATTAGTAGTTATGATTACAAGCTATCTATAAGGTTCATTGATAATTTAATTTTATTTTCATGGTTATAATGGATGTTTATTGATTGGAATTATATTCATATATTGAGTTAGTTCAAAAAAATCTACAAATTAAATATCATACTTATAATGTTCATAATACATAAAATTTTTACATTATAGTGAGACATACATTGAGGCCAACATTACCTTTATAGAGTACCAAATGGTTATCAAGTATTAGTATAAGACGATCTGTGATGGTAGACTGATTCCTTACATGTTTTTGTTTCTATAGATTGGAAATATATATATATAGGAGATTATAAGAATGTTATAATTAGATTAATTCTCAATACCATATCCACTATACATAATATGGGATTTAATGATGATGGGTAAGATGCAGCAAAAATTATTTTGGTAATCAATGCCATTAAATATTTTTAATGATAACAATAATTTGGTGGTCATAAATATGATTAAATTTTATTGTGTCTCATGAAATAAAAATAATTACAAATCATAAATATTTTATGCTTATTTTCTATCGATTTATTTATACCTTGTAAAAGGATTTGAATTTTTGACATTGTAATTGTTTTAGGAAAGCTATTTTCATATTAATAGTTTAAGTTTTATATTATTTTTCTAGGACTTATAATGAGTAATATAGTCATTTTATTTAAAAAACCGGGTTAATATCACCAATTATCTAATTTTTTCTATAAATATTTTGGTAAAAATTTATATCTACTTATTTTATATTGACACTAATGTAGGAACCCTAGTGATTTTTACATTCCTTATTAATCATTGTGATTATTGATGTAGAATAATTTGTGAATTTAGATAAAGGAGAATCAAATTTTAATTTCCATTAAGGAATTTAATTTATTTTTCTTATGAAATTTCATTCATTTTCAATTCTAACTCATATCCCCATGAAAAACAAATTGTGTGGAAAAGTAAGATAACGATTTTCCATTAAGGTTAAATAAATTACTTAGTGAAAGTATTTCAAAATTCTTATGAGAATTATATTCATGTCATAAACATAGTTATCTTATTATTTCAATTATCTTTAATTCATGTTTCAAATATTTTTTTGATATTTTTATGTAGGCAATAAATAATATATTCACAAAATATAAGATCAAGATTTGATCAGAAAATTACTATTAATCACATAAAATCATGTTGATATGTTTTTAATTATTATTGTAAAGTAATATTTTCGTTATATATATTATTAATTTCATATGGTTCTCCATGGATAACACTTTTCAAAAAATAGACACAAACACTCCTTTATTCATTTTACATGTTCATTGATGAATATTAATTTGTACATTTTGTTTGTTTGTCCGACAAATCATCGAACATCATTCATCAAAGTCTACACCCCACACATTTAACTATTTTTAGATCATGGTATAATTATACCATGATGATGGGTTGTTGGATATTTGAGTATATGTTCTTTGAAGTGGAGGTTGATAGGGGTTTAAAATGTCTTCAATAGAGGTAGTAAGATAATTAATAGAATGAAAGGGGATGTATGACCAAGATATAATGGTGTGTTATTGATGCTATGATGTTATCAAGATTGGTTGACACCAGTAACACAACTTTTGGAGTGATAAATAGTGCGATATGCATATAGACTACATATTACAATTCATTTAAGTTATATAAAACCCAACTATATGGTTTGTAATCCTCAAGGTGACATGTTTTTCATTCCACATGGCACAATACTTTTTTTGTCACTATAACTTATACACAAGGTGTGACCTTTGTTCATACATCTTTTATATCAATATATAATTTAATGGCATGAACATGAAAATATATTAGGTTGGCATGTCACAACAACTTGATGTTTCAACCATAAGACATTCCATTTATATTGGAAGAGGAAATTTATAATCAACTATGACTACATTTTATGAATCCATGTGGTTTCACATGATGTGTGTTGCATGTAAAATTTATATAATTTAATATATTACATTAACTTGTATAAAATCACACATATAACATTTAAGAGGGTCTTACATTCCTTGTACCCCATTGGGACATGATTTATAGGTTAATCCCTAAAAAACTAGACTACTACAAGATATTCTTGATTACCGGTGAGGGATATACAACATGTACCCTAGATCACATGCATTATACTATATAATTTCAAGACTTATATTTATTTTAACACATTTATGATATTTGGGAGAGTATGTAATCCATTATATTCCTTATAATATATAAAATAAGATAAAACATATAACTTAATCACCTTGGTATTAGTTTTTTTGCTTTTCATGTAGTTATTGTATCATATTATTATTAGGAATTATGTAGATAGTTATTGATATATTTAGAGAAGACATAGGTTCACTAACCTAATGGTTCTATAACATTTATAGGTAGTGGGACCTATATATAGTTAGTTATGTAAGAATCCACTAATGAATGGACTTGGGTCCCACTGTTAGGATCATTTTTGGGGATTCCGATGCTAAGAGGGGGTGAATCAATGGGTTGTGACTTCTAATCCAATTATAATTTTATCCCATAATTAAAACATCATTTTTAGTAAATAGATATCTAACTCTCTTTATTTATCCCTCATTTTATATATTTGTTAATATATAATAATAAAGGAACATAGTATAACACAATATTTTGTTAACAATGTTTTACTCCATTCATATCTGTACTTCCCTAGTACATCCTGGTTATTATCCCAAGAGAAAAAAATCATTATTATATTCATAATAATATTTATTAAGGGTATTACCCGAAACCTGTAATCCTATGACTGAACTGGATTAATGAATGAGTAGTTTTTCTATTCCTTTATACAAAAGAATAGGATTAATAATTATTTCTATAAATATAATCAATTTTATCCAATATCCTCCAAAACTAAATGTATTATATTGTTTCCATCTTTTAAAAGTAATTTGGATTTCCCAAATTTTCTTTAAACTCGTATAATATGATGTTGTAGGATGGATGACTACTAATATCATATTATAATGTGATCAACCACAACACATCTAAACTCTATATTATTCAGGATTCTACATTAAATAAAGGTTTTATGCTGGAAATCTTAATATTATACTCCTCCTTACTCTCTAATATTATGAATGAATATCTACGTCACAATAATTCCATTTTATTTCATTGACTCATAGAAATTATAGCACACATATAGTAATTTCTTATCTATATCATCTTATTTCATCCTTAATATTATAATCATTTTTTATTAGTAGATAGTGTCAATCTTATTATTATTAAATATACACATATATTTATATAATTAATTTAATAGTTGAGGCACCATAAAATATTTATAATTTTTAATATCCCATAAATATCAACCATTAATTCATCAAATATTTTCATCAGATCCACAATCAGGTCTTCCTAAAATTTAGGATATATATTCAATATTCTTCATCGTTTTGATATTTTAAATATCCCAGTTTTTCTATAAATTCAAATAATTTACAAAATTTACTCATTTAGTTAACCTAAAATTTCAAAATAGGAATGGTGACTTGGAATCTCATTTTATATTGTGGAACTCATATTGGTTCTCTAGTATTCTTCTTAATCTTCTGCTACTTTGATTTCACAAAGAATCATGATAATGTGTTTGGTTATCATGTTTGATTCATGAAGCAAATCATAGTTGCATTATCATATTTAAATATAATTTTATTAGAATATAATTTTATAAATATATACTGTTTTATTTTATTCATCACAATATTCGATTTTGTATACAATTAATTTCAAAAATTAAATCATTTTATAATGTTGATGTTACTAAATTCTCTTTGATACTATTCTCATAACTCAAATATTTCACAATAATCTCTTTCATCTTATGTTAATAATATAAATTATCTTAAGGGATCTACAATCCACCATCACCAAAGATAAAGTCCTCTATCAATTTTCCCTAAATAATTGTTCACATATATGATTTATCATACATGGATACAATTCATTAGATGAAATTTTCAAATAAAATATGGGGATCCAAAATGGAATACATGTATGATATTTTCCCTTGTAAGATTCACTCACATAGATATATTATCAAACATTGTTAAAAAAATTCATATGTGAACATCACAGTATGGTACATTTTTTTCATGTTTTTTGACAAATAAATAGTATATCTAGTTTGACTTCAAATAAATTGTGACCCATTAAAAAAAATTTGGACTCCTCGATCACTTAAAAAACATAATCCAATAGCTTTTCATGGCTTGTTTTCGGTATCATCAATGTGATTCACACATAGAAGGACACTCCACGCATCATCCTGATGATTCATATTCTATAAAACCATAAACATATAAAATATTGTGTATGAGGTACGTCTATTTCACTAGTACATTCCTTTTTATGATGATTTGTCCAAGAATCTTCAGACTTCATGGATGCTACTTGAATATTTACAACTATGTCTTCAAGGACATCGGTTGCTCTCTCTAATTCCATCATGTGACTAGAACATTAATAATATAATGGAAGCACCATCATCATTATAATAAAAATTTCTTCTTTATTTAAATGTGGGTATAAAATAAAAAGTAGTGAATCTTAGTTGTTAGTTTAAATATATTTCCATATGTATAATGGAAACATTTTCACTACCTCTTCTATTTTCATATAAATATGATAGCATTCAACTTTAAAAACCATTATTATTATTTAATTTTAAAAATAAAAAATATTTGAAGCTAAGAATCCTTGTTAGTTAGCATCATATATTGGGTCTATAATTTCTATTAAAATTTATCAAACTTTATCTCATATTTACAATTTGTTTGTTTCCTCATTTATCAAAAACACATACAATATAGACACAATGTGGGTTCATCACTTTCCCCCCTTTTAATTATTTTCTAATACCAAAGATAGAAAATGGAATGTTAAAATGTGAACTCATTTTCTAATCTATCCATTTTGTTGAAAATAATTTCAAATCATAAGGGATGATGGAATTATTATATCAATAACAAATTTTCAATCAACTATTCCTTTATAAGTTTAATAGAGAAATTATCGGTGTAAAAAATTAGAGTCTTTGACTTAGACATCAAATCTATCCAATAGAATATGAAACTAATAATTATCCTTCTAAATTATATTACATATGGTTTTTATCATTTATTGTAGATGAAACAAATTATTCAAACAAATTATTAAATATATCCTCAAAAAACATTCAACTTGATTTTCCAACACGTACTCAACATATAGATTTAAATAATTATATTAAAACTAGTTAGTTTTCGTTTTAATATTTCCCAGATTACTTCATGTATCCCAAAATTATTTTTTGATTAATTAAATTACCCCCCTCAATAGAAAAACCATTTCAATAAGAATTATGAATGAGAGAATTGGAATTCATTCATTTTCAATGACTCTTTTATGAGGATCCTTCTAGAAATTCTAGATTTGTAGAAATTGAATAATCCTAGTAACTTATAATATAACACCCCTTTAAGGGATGTACTTAATTTTCACATAATTAAGAGTGATATCGTCATCAATGAAAATTTTTGAATCTAGTTTTTGAGTTAACACCAATACAAAATAATTTATTAATTTTTAGTAAGGGTAAACTAACATTTTTAAATACTATTTAGAATACCTTAGACTTTATTCTCAAAAAGATGGGTACTTTGATAAGTTTAATATTAGTTTTTTGATATCCTATTCTAATTCATAATTGTTTTTAATTTCCTGAGATGTTCTCTAAAATATCATTTTACAAATCATACCATGATAATAACAATTTTATATATAGAATAGTTCTTCCATATCGGTCCATTTCATTATTTATATTTTGGAGAATAAACACCATCTTCAATTATCTATTCCATTATCACAAAAATACATCATGAATAATTTTATAATTAAGGTGAAACTAAATGTTCATCTATGTGAGTAGTTTTTTGAGAATCCCAAACCTACCAGTTTTCCCTTTTCAAATTATCCATATATTCTAATAGAAACTTCATGTTTCACATTGTGTTTTTCATTTGGAGGAATTAATTTTTTTTCTCACTCATGGTGTATTATTTCCCTTTTTACAGGATCCATCATGGATCATTTATATCCTGGTTAAAATTTCAGGTTTTTGAAGGTGTCCTTTTGTTATGGAATAAATGTTACATAATATTTTGAATATTGTAAAACCTATTTTATCCATCCAAAAAACAACTCTTTAGAATAATTTTTATCCAATTTTGGGAAACCATCGTGATATTTAAATTATTTTCAATTAAAATCATTTTTATAACATTGGTTTTTTATTTTTTATAGGATTCAAATTGTCCTCATTTGTTCGAAATCTACTTGGAAAACTTTCAGACATACCATAAGAACATGCCCATCCCCTATTTATTTATATAATTTATTTTTGGATGTTCCCTTTAACAAACGTAGTCCTATAATTCATCACATAGATTTTTCATGTTTTTTCTCTTAAAATTTCACATTAATGGATTGTTTATAAGTGTTTATGATATGTACACTTTTTTTTAAAAAAGAATCTCTTTTATGGTGAAACAACCCCCCATCAAATCATGATATTGTTTTGAACTTATCTATTTTTCATTATCTCATTTCCTAAGAATAACTCATCATCCATCCTTATAGGTTTCTTGGGAATGATCTTTAAATAATATTTTTATATGATTATTCCGCATGGTTATATTTTCTCCATGATTTGGCCTCTATGGGATTCTCTTCTCATTTTTTTAGTTATATGTTTGAATTATTTTCAATTTAATTATTCTTCATGGTGAAAACCTCAATAAAAAATACTACTTTGATTTCCATGTATTATAATTATTTTTCATATTTATATTATTTTTCATAGTTTTTATATGTTGCATCTTGTCAGGTTATCTCCCCTTCAGTATATGATCTATTATTCTTTTATAGGATAGAAATTATATTTGTTTTTTATAAATATATTTTTGATTATATTAAAATAAAAATAACCAATAAATTTCCTCTGTGCCTATATGTGAATATCATATTTTCTTCATTATTTAAAAATGGTAGATTCCTATGTTAGGATTTTTATTATGTTTCTTCATTAATCATTCTATAGAATTTGAGTAAACATCTATTCAATTTTAAAAAAATAGTTCCGAAAATAATAGGTGGATTGTATAATTTCTTTTGTGGAAGTATTAAACTAATCATTGAATGGGATTAGAATATAATTTCCATAAGATAATGGTATTCCATCATAATAATCCTTCATAGGTGATTGTGTAGATGTAAATATTCTTTTGACATCTTTTGAAGACCCATATTTTTTTTAAATTATTTAATATAATTTAAATCACTATGAATTATATATTAGGGATTCAATTTTAACTGACTAAATATTAATTTTTTTTTCAAAATAACATTATTTGGAAAATGTTGGAAATCTTGTAAAAGCATAACCGAAAGACATTTAACATATAAATAAATCATAAAATAATTAATGAAAAGGGTAATATTATTATAATAAATCTATCTATATAATACCTTTTTCATTATAGATACCTAGTATCATGTTCTTCCTTGATAATAAATTCAAAATTAAGGTTCATCTTGTCACATGTATAGATATATTCCCCCAAATTAGTCTTCCATCCATTGGATCCTACTAACAAAACAAGATCTTATTTGATGATACACACCCTTTGTTCCTCATAAATATCAACTCGAGTCATTAATTCATATATTCGGTTAACATCATCATTTGTAGAGATCATATGGAGAAACACATAAATTATATCATCTTTTAAGTAGTGAATAATCTCCAAAAAAAATTCTATTACCGATTCAACCATTATAGTTATTATATTAAAGTAATTAACATGAAAATATTTTTGAGATAGTAAGATATTATATATTTAAGATAGTTTGGGTTATCCATCACCTGTAGCTTCACCCAATAGATGAAACATCTCTTCAGCTAATGTGATGATTCCATATTATCACAAACCTACTGTTATTATATAGATAAATCAATGTCCTCGATTTGGTTTAGATCATATATATTGATGGTATTATTATGATCATGATCCTGCATAGCGGATTTAAATTCAAGTTCCTTATTAAACGAAACCTTTTAGGTAGACATTATCCATTTGGGTTTCAACACCTAATAATTATCCTTACAACCTTAGATTAATTCCCATTATGAACTATGAAACTCCATGAGTCCCGAGTTTCCTTCTACACAATATTCCTCCTTATGCTATAGAGTATTAAAAATAATCCATTCTCATCCTAAAAAATTCATTTTTTTTCTTCACAATATTTTTACATCTTTTAACTATAATCCTCATGAATTTTTATATTTACATTAACCAGATGTTCAATATATTTAATCAAGTTATATTTAATTCATAGTTGAGAATTATTGATAGTGTTTTATTTTATTAATTCATGGATCATATCATTAATCTCTTTACTATAATATTCCCTTTCAAAAAAAATAGTGATGCAATCATTTTTGAAAATGTTTCATCATTTCTCATGGTCTATATACATTTTACATGTGAAACCTACTTACATAAAGAGATTAACATGGATATGTATTATTTATTTAAAATAATTCTACATTATTTCATGATCATATTCATGGTGGATTATCTTCCCTATTATACCTCTAGAAATTCACAAAATATAAAACATAATTTACATACAGATGTTACAAAGGGTACCTTCTATAGAATCAATTGATCAATATTGTGAATCCATAAAACTATAATAACTCCAACGATTCATGGATCGTCAAAATAATAATATTGACAATATATTTTTTGTTTCCACCTCTTCATATAATGATTATGAGATATAGGTGGCATTACTATTGACTATTTCTTTTATAGTTTATTTTAACACAAGATATTTATCTTTCCGGAAATATATTTCTTTGTTTGGGATTTCTACATGGAGGTAATTACTTTCCCCCCTCCCAAGATATGATAGATTTATTTCATTTCAATATTATATTCATGAGATAACTTATTAAATGTTTTAATAAAAATAAAACCTTATTGAGGACTATTAAATAATATAGAGTTATCTTTATCTATTGAGTTGTTTGTTAATTAATTTTCTTACCTTTTCATCTTATTATTACTTTTCATTATAGAAATATAATCCATGATTTCCATTATTCAAAAATAATTGGAAAATTAAAATTTGACCATCATATATATTTTATAAAGATATTTTTATTCCATAAAAATTTTGAAACAACAGAATCAATATATAGGTTGATCCAACCCTCTAATAAAAATTTATGTGTCCAATATGGGATATTTCCACCCTAAGGAAGGGTGGGTGGATCAGTTTTTCATGACATATAATCCAATTTCACTTTTATAACTTAATTAAATATTTACATATTCAGTGACTATATATCTATATTTTTATCAATCCATTGGTCAATATATATATATATATTAAAATAAATCATCATAGAAGAACATGATGGATTTTTAACAAGGGTTACCTACCTTCAAGAGAATAAAGTCCTGGTGCATTGTTGTTATTATCCCACATACATGACGTTATACTTATTATCAAATGAAGCTCATGTATGGGTGTGACTTTGATGTCTTAATGAATTCTTTGATTATATACAACACATTAGAGGAATTGGTGTATCTTTATAGAAAATAATAATATTTTACGTTATGTGATTAATGATAAACTATTATGGCTGGACACCCTCTAGGACTATTAGTATGATCTTATTAAACTATTTCAGTTGTTAGATCAGTTTCCTCAATGTTCTATAGGATTTATAGTAGGATTTTGTAATCAATCTCTGTTATAACATTCACTTTGAATGTGATTCCCAATAATAAATTTAAACTCCCAATTCTCTAGGATAACCCAAAGAATAAAGGTAATAGGCTGGATATATTGATATTATATTTCTATTTAATCATATTTTGATTACATGAATTTTTTTAGCACTGTAATTCCATTTCTTTCATCTACTCATTGAATTTATCGCTTACCCATAGTCAGTTCTTATCCCTCTAATCTTCTTTTGACTTGTAGAATATCTTTAGTGTTTTCTCAGTAAATAATTTAATGAATATTCTTCTTTAACTAACACAAATATTTCTATATATAGAAAATATGATTAGTAGTATTATATCATTTTCAGGACTGAGCTTTACTACATATTAGCCTTTAATTCAATGAATATTAATGTAAAAGACTCATTCAAATCTTCTAAAATGTTCGGATAATGAATCATCCTATTTAATTCTATATATATTTGATACATCATGGTCGTTATAAAAAATAATTTCTTCATAAAAACCATTATTTTTTTCACTTCATATTTCTCTATTGGAATGGTGACATGTAATCATATTTCATGAATTATAACTTATCTAAAAACTCCATCATTCTCCTCTAACTGGCACTAATCTGATTTTAGTTGGAATAAAGATGAAGTGTTTGGACATGACGATAGATCCATGAAGAAAATAAATTTTTCATTATCATATTTATATATCATTTAATCAGAATACCCATGTTTGAATATTTCTTATTTAATACTATTTTATACCATACTCGATTATAAGTTCTAATAATTTGAAAAATTAAATCACAATAACCATATCACATAGTTTAATTGTCTTGTGATCTATTAGAATCACTAAAATATATTATTGTACTATAATATATAATATATATATATAATAAAATATATTATGGCCCAATAATCCATAAGCATGTTAGATAAATACATTCACCAAATTTCCTTCAATCTTTTATCACATATTTGAATTATTCGGTGTGGCTCAAAATCATAATACAAAATTCTCAAATGAAATAAAATGTTCCAAACAGTTATAAATGTATAGTATTTCTATTTTTATTTTTTCACTAATGAATATATATTATCATACATTCGTACAATACATCATACATGTTCTTTTGTCATAGGATATTTTTCTATGGTAGTTTTTTGACATTATTATAGTTCATCCATAGTTACATCAAAAAAATTGACTGCACTAAAAACAATTTATGGAGTCTGTATAAAATAAAAAAAAATACATTTATTCATGACTACATATTTAAAATAGCTTCAATGTGATACCCAAATTGATGGATCCTTTATTCATTGAATAACTTATTCACATTCTATAAATACTAAAACTTCTACAATCTATTGTTGATATAACTCTTACATCATTAGAATATGTATTTTTCTTGATGGAAAATTCATCATTTATTAGACTTGATGGATACTACATAGAGTTTGACTATATATATCTTTAGGGACAACAACATATCTCTTCATGGTCAAAATGTGATTTTAACATTAATAGTATAATGGCAGAATCGTCATCATCATCATCACTATTTCTACTTAATAAAATCTATTAACAAAACATTGAGCATAGAAGATTAATTATTATTATGATTGTATTTCAACACAAATAATCATAGAATTATCAACACTTCTAACATTATCTTATAAATATGGAAACAACCAACATCTAAAATAGTAAATTCTATATCCATTAATACAAATATAGTGACAGAAAAAACACATCAAATTCAATTCTAAAAATTATTGGGTTCTATTATTTTCCATAAAAGTGATCATAATTAATCTCATATTAAATCCATTCATGTTTCTTATGTCTTTAATAATTAATAAAACATAGAAATAAAGTTTCTTCATTACATCCAATTATTTATTCGGTATCCCTATATGTCAATTCTTGTTTCACACCGTGAGGCATGGGTTATCTATAGGGATTGTTACCAAATTGTTAGGAGTTTTAAATTTCTTAAATTGGGGGTCCCTTGATATTGTGGCTATTATTGGATGATGATGAAGTATCAAAAGTGAGGTTGTTTTGGTTGTTGAATTTTTGAAAGGATGGGTATTTCTAGTAACTTTGGTATATGACTTTTTTAAATATTGTATATTAATATGTATGAGCTCCTTAACCATGGATACAAGTTTAATTAAATAAAATATTGTTTCATCGTAATTTTTTAAGATTATGGGTAATGATGTAATGAATAGAAGATTGAGTGGGTTTGATTGGTCTATTGTATTTATTTGAAGAAAAAATTATTAACAAACACAATTGTTTTTTTATTTTTCATTTGATGTGATATTAATTTATATGTTTCATAGTGATTAAAGGATGGTGGATAAATATTGAGCATTGAAGGGAAGTGTTGGAACTAATCTGAGTACAATTTCAAGGTTTCATAATTTCAAGTAGGTAGTATATGAATAAAAAAACAAACATAGTATAACCTGTGTAATAATAAATTATGGCCTTTATAAATGCACAAAAATATGTGTGTAATAGAAAATTAATTTTTTCATTTATATGTATATATTATTTGAAGATTACTCTACTATGTAATGGTTATTTGAATGGTGTTTTTTTCCTGGGAATTATCCTATGTAAAATGATAGATCCTTTTTATATCAATGACAGAAGCCATGGTGACCAAATGTGTTTTTTGCCACATGAAACAATTAGAGATGTTGAAAATGATTTTTTACGATTTATTTTTAGTTGTTTCATACACCTATCAAAAAAATGTAGCGACATGTTGTAGTAGAAACTAGGCTTGGTTGATGAAGATTTTGTGTTTAATACTAACTTTTTAGTTTACATTTTATTATACTCATATTGTCCTTATGCATTGTCAATGATTTTTGTGTTGAGTTTCATTGAAAATTATAAATTTATATTTTTCTCTTTATGTGCATTTTTCACAGATGGTTTTGTGTAAACCAAGTGAATACCTTTATCTAATTTTATTTATTTATTTTTCCCTTACATAGTTTAATCTAGATGGAAAATTCATTACTGATTCCAAACCATGTTATCCTTAGTAGAAACCATGAAATCATTTATGTGTATAAGAATACTATAACATTAGTTGTTTATGGTTTGTATGAAAAGTGATACAATAAAATAAATGAATCTATAGGTTTGAAAGTGGGTTCTGATGGGGTGGGGAATGGTTAGGAAGATTATTTGGCCAAACAATGTCATTTAACAGTACTCTTCCAGTTAAACCCACAAGGAAAGTCCATGATTTACCAAACCACATCACCTAATAGTCTGGCTCACCATGCTATTTTAATTAATGAAATTATAAAATATCCCCATCCATTATTTTAATCCCGTCGTGGTCTCATTATCTCTTCCAGATTTACCAAAGGCTAGGAGAAACTCCCAATTTTCCTCCTCTCTTTTTTGCGACCTGTCACTTTGGATTTATATCTCATTTGATCATGAATTGTTGATGTAAACTCTTCTATCATTTTTCCTATAACTTCTCTCTAACTTTTTTATTTAGCTACCTTCTCCTATGAACCCTATATGATATGATGTTAAAAAAAATTATTTGGGGTGGTCTTGTTATTTGTATTACTGATATATTTGGTTAGTAATTATCATCTTCATAGTTAATTGGCATTTATCCATTAAAGGAAAATTGTTCTTCTAAACTTAATGTACATTTTTAAGTGTAATACTTTCTATATCCAGGGCTATGAAATGATGAGATTTAATAAAAAAGGTATGGTATATTCTATTTTATCTTATCTGTCATTTAAAGAAATTTAAATATTTTTATGCATTTCATCACTTGGAATAAATGGGTTTCTATAGATTTTATCATTTATAACTTTTTTAATTATTTATTTGAGAGTGACATGTGAATGATTGAATTTATAATGTGGTTATAGAATAAACATGTTGATTTAATGTGGTTTTTGACACCATTATAATTAATTTAATGGGGTTTTTAATTAAAAAAATCATTGGTTAAAAAAAATCCTTTCATAGAGAAATAGTTTTTCATTTTAGAGTTGATCTTGATATTATAATTGTTTTATGATGGTGTTCATTTAAATTTATTTTAAATTTATATTCATCAGGATGAATATTTAAATGTATTTCATAAAACATTTTCATCATTAAAAATTTTAAATTTCTCTTTTTGGTCATTCTAAGGGGACTTACAATGGATATTTTTTGAAACCCTTGAATTTGATCTTCCTTTTTAAGAAATCCTTGTTTTGTAATTTTTCCTCTATAATTTTTTAATTACTATTGTTGAATTATTAATGTCTAATCAATATTGAAAAAAGGTTTCTTCATGTGAAGGTGTTGGAAGAGAAATGACCTTCACTATTTATGTGTTATGGATGCATGATATGTTTCCCATTAATGTTTACTCTCTACCACTTAGTTGAACACAAGGAAACCATAAGAGAAGTGAGTGGTCTATAATTCTATTACAATATTTTATATCACACATTATTTAATATCCTATATACTATAAAATATGATTAGATGATAATTTCCCTTGAGGATTACAATGATGTATTTTAAGTATGTTTTGTATTAGTATATAAATAACATAGGTATGAAGTTGGTATAGTATAAGTGGTAAACATAGGCATGTCTTCTCTTAGAAAATAGTGTGTTTCCCATATTATTCATTCTCTATTGATTATATTATCTAGTGGATACCCATTACAGATTTTTTCTCCAACATCCTTAGTTATCAAGGATCCTATATAATAATACCTTATAATATTATTTTACATAGTTGATATGGTGTTAGGTGACTATTAATTTTTTTATACTATGAGAAATGTTTTGGAAATGATATACCTAAAATGGTCTCATTGGAGTGGTTTGAAAAAGGAAAATTTGTGTATGATGTAATTTTAAGATAATTAAATACCTTTGTTCACTTTTACATGAAAATATATTTTTATGACTGTAGTTCAAACTATCATATTTCAAATGTCAATCATATGTTATTGCATAGACTCCATGGTGAGATCCCATAGGGAATGTTTTTGTCACATCCTATATACAAAATTATGTATATTGAGTTCTCCAGTTTTATATACGATCCCAATTTGTGACATTATTGATTATGAAAAGTTATCACCTGGTATTTTGTATCTGGTGATTGTATTTGGTTTTGAGTCATTTAGAGTTATTGTTCTGGTTCATTGTTTTGGTTTGTTTTTGGGGACGACTTATACCAAGGACTATAGAACATTTTGTTCTAATTTTTTCACCATCCCATTAATTTTTTTAAATCATAGGTTTCATTTTATGATTTTATGGTATGAATGTTTATTTGAGTTAATAAACTTTTCGTTCACTTTTTTTTATTTTTTTTCTACATATTAAATTTGGCATGTACATCCTTGATCTTAACACCTTATAATAGATTCATCAAATGTATCATAATCCAATATGATTATAATTCAATGGTGAAATAATTACCCTAATTTATTCATGATATTATTAGAAATAAGCTTCCATATCATAGTGATTAGGAATTCCATTTGGTCCTAGTGGATGGCTCGATTAGATGACGAGTCAGGTTAATGAGGTCTGGTTCCTTATAATTTATATTAGATACTTGGTTCTTTAGGGGATACAAGGTTCATGAATGTCAATTTTTTATTATGGTTGTGTTGGGATAGATATTATTGTAAGGTGTTCATGGGGACATTGGATTTTGGTTTTGAGTAGGTTTCTAATCAACACCCATCATACAAATTATTCACATTCCATGGGTATTTTGGAAATTGAATATTAATATTGATATTTCATTTTGATTATTACTGATGATGTGTTAATACACATTTCCATGGTATGTTTTTTGTGGGTTTTCATATATATTAGTATGGAAATAGAAGGATTTATAAAAGGAACTATTTAGTTTATCATAACCTAATATAATGAGCAGTGACTAAATGATTGATCTTATAAATGTTTAAAGAATTTTTTCATGACTAAAATGTGGAAAATAAACCATGTTTCCCTGTCAACTGTTTGACTGAGCATTTCATGAAGTTTTGTATAATTTTTTATTAAAATTCTTTTCAATGAACATTATGTTGTTAAAAATGGATTTGTAGAGGGCATAAGAGTGTCTATGGCTTGTTCAAAGCCTAGAATCTGATGAATTTGGACAAAAAACATGGCTACATAGTTATTAGATACCATGTATCCCCACCCGCATGGTAACTCCCAATAATGTGGAGTGTGAAATTTGAAAGATAGTGTCCTAATGGTTTGTATGAAATTGTAAAACCCAAGGTGCACACCTGTTCATGATTACAGTCCTCTTAAACAGAGGCAATTCATATTGTTTTCACATGGTTTAAGGAATTATGCAGGTAGACCGCACACCCTTAATTTTGACAGTGAAATTAAAATTATTCCCATAACTAAAAATAATAACCATTTATTTGTCATACCACTCAATTTATAGTGGAATACCTTGGTTTCTAACCCCATGAGATCTCATATTCATTAACTTTGGTACTGAGACAACTCTTCAATCCGTTCACCAAATCAATTTCTATAAGAGGTGTTGTATAACTAGAGGTATTATATCAAGTCCTCTTCCTTCAATTATAATTATATATTCATATTTAGTGTGATATTTAGGAGGAAGACATGTTTTCTTATTTCTAGTTAAGTGGACCATTTCATCAATTTCATTTTATCTACTTTGAATCTGAGGATGATATTAACTGTACAGTCATCTAAGACTATAAGGTTGGTGGTAAAATTACATTTCTTATATAGAGAGATATTTTTTAGACATGTAATTGTGATGTGATCTATCTCTTATCTATGGTTTCCTGTTAATGAATTATTTTTCATAAATTAAAATTTCACATATTGTTATACCCCACGTGGTTTTTTTTATGATTTATGGAAGATGTCGACCTGAATTATGGACACCCTTTGGGTGGGATAACATCAATTTTCCTTTATAATTAATGGATTAAATGATTGAAACACCACCAAAGTGTTTGGATTCGGATGTAAATTTGATTTACCTCTTTCATAGAAATTTATATTGAACCAAAGATATTCCTATGTTCTTGGATGGCCTTATAAATAGAATTTAATTTATAGGTAATTACACAATTAATAATGGAAACCTATATAGTCTTCATTGAAATAAGAAGTTGAATTTTAATGAATTGAATAGTTAAATGGCGTGAATTTAATTGAATATATTCCTGTGATTTTATCCTGGACTATATGAATTAAATAGAAAAATTGATTAAATGTTAATATCTAGAAATGCGATATCTATTATTATGTTTTTATTAAATATGAACTATTACTCCCTTTTTTGGGTTTGGTATTTATGAATGTAAATCATGAGAGGTGATGAAACATGGATATTATTATAATTATGATTATTTCTTTGACATATTCGATATAATGATGGATAAGGGTTTTTAGGGAATAATGTTTTATGATTTCTTACATCGGGTGCTGATAATGATATATCACACCATCGAAACTATTTGGGAAATGATCATGATGCACCACATCCCTTGATTTGGGTGTTGGAAGGACGAATCTCCCTCCATATCGAGTGTCGATCATGATTTCTCACATTCATTATGAGCAATAGGTCTTGTACCCTCTGTTAGAGATTAATGGGTAATTTAGAAATCTTATGGATTACTGAGTTACACCCTGGTCCATCCAACACCTAGTATGTCGGTAAATGACAACTTACATCATCACTTAGTGAATATAGGTGGAAACAATATATTACTATATATATATATTATTACTATATATATTGTGAATGATCATACTTTAATTATATCCAAAGACAAAATAGGTATGTCTTCCATGTGTCTCTTAGGAACCTGAGCATGCTAGTATGTAATTATTCATCATTGTTGGTTATTTATTTCTATATTCATATTGTATAGATATGTACACTTCATATATTATAAATAAACACAGTTGGTGATGGAACACTGAAATTGTATCTCATAACCTACATGATCC
Organism: Viscum album; assembly: GCA_963277665.1. Lineage (NCBI taxonomy): Eukaryota > Viridiplantae > Streptophyta > Magnoliopsida > Santalales > Viscaceae > Viscum > Viscum album. The sequence continues at coordinate 397,593,732 of OY728166.1, forward strand.
TCTTTTAGGTACTTAGTAGATTAGTTTTCTATAGGAAGGGATAAGGTAATTTCCTTGCTATATATATTTGATATGCTTAATTATTTGTTGGTGTAGGGGAGAAGAGGACCGAGAAAATTCTTGAGATGATAGTGGAGTAGTATTTTCATTGTTTTCTATTATAGATCATATTTTATAAGTTTGTCCCATGTTTACCTATTTTATAAATACAGGGCAAGACATAATGTATATGAATTAATATTTCAAAATTTTGATATTATTATTCAGTTTCATAGTTATTTATTCCCAATAGTATATTTATTATATCTTTTGTTTCTAATTCCTCTATGGAGAGTTACTGGTCCAATGGTAATTATTAAGTCTTCTTTTATTATGATTCCCCTCCTATCATTATAATAATATATTCATTGTTCCACTGTAATATGAGGTGTAGTCTACACATTGTAACACCATTAAACCCTTGAAAGTGTTCAGTAGTATGTGGATTATTGGGAGTCATACATGAGGCCACGTAACCCAAAAACTTGGGGGCATAGGTTAAGTGGATCCTGGGTTGGTATGTTACAAAGTGGTATGGAATATTTAATTTCTATTTATTACTATTTTGGTATTGGATAGATTTCAAGGAGTTAAAAGAATTGGGAAATAAACATGTACCTACGGATACCTAACGCATGTATGGGAAAAACCAAATTAACTATAATGTGTAATTTATGTTATTTTCTAAGGTTGTTATGGTTGATACGACTTCATCATTGGGAGACATACATGTTTTTTATTCTAATACTACTCGTATTCTTGAAATTATGTTTTATATTACTTGGACCATGAAAATGATGGTGTTTTATCAGTTCACAAATCACTACAGTTACAATTTCACTAATATTCCATGAATTTCCATTCCACATTTATTTTCAACTTCTATTTTCTGGTTTCATATTATTACTTCCTTGATTATTATATGTTTAAATGTGAGGAAATTATATATTGGATGGAGAAAACATGATTAAAACATATAGATCATGTAATAACTGAAAACTTATTTCATCAATAAGTTAAAGAATTAACCAAACATAATTAGTTACAATATATCATGACATGAACCATTGATCATATGGGTCGTGATATGTGATTGTATGAATTAAGAGAAAATCAAATTTTTGTTCATAAAGAGTATGGATCCATAGGGGATGGAAATGGTGATCCATCGAGTTCAACAATTCAAGGTGACTTATATATATTAATTCATAATAATTTAAAATGAATATTGGTCTTAGAATGATATAGACATATAACAGGTGTAACATGAGATTGATTCCTGAATCCAACCTTAGTAGTGGGTAGTGGGGTGTATCAAATGTTCTTATTATTTATACGGTCTTTTAATTTCTGTCTAGACATAGATGTAAGATCGTTAAGAAATGTGTCGCCTATTCATAGGAAGGTTGTGTACCTATCATTGATATCTATATTTAATTCATTCATAATTTAATATATCTTTTTAGGTGTCTGTTTGGAATTTATTTGTCTAGCCTCAATGAAGACATATGGTACTACTCCCTGAAGTGGGTGACAGAGAAGAACTAGATGTGGAATTCCTTGAGCCACTAGTGATCCATATTGCAGGGAATCCTATGGAACCCCTTTCTATTCATGAAATGGTAATTGATTCCAATTTCCAAAAGTTCTTTTTATCACTTGATGAAAAACATGAAATGTGAAGTTAGTCATTCCCCGATGATGGAAGAGTTGGCCCGGGTGTTTCAAAAGAAACATTCCTCTAGTTTTATTTTGGTGGAAGATAACATGTTGTATGATATTGGAATAAATATATTCATTATATATTAATGAATTTGGAGATTCCTATAAATAATAGGGTCATGCTTTGATAATATATGCCATGGGATTCTTCCAAGAGATGGTGGGATGTTGTTACCCAAGAATATTTTCATAGATATATGAACTAGGTATATTTCCATACAATCTTTTATGAATTTTATTTCCCCAAACTATGAGGGCTGATAGATATAGGGAATTTATGAACATGTATTAGGTAGTAGTATTTTTTATGTAGTACTCTTCTCAATTTAAGGAGCTGTAGTGTTTTTCTTCTTCTGTAGTGGGTGATGATATGATGATAAACTAGAGATTTGAGGGTGAGGTGTTATACAAAATCTTGTTGTAGGTTAATATTTCTGAGTTGATGGGCATATCTGAGAGACTTATGTAAGACCTTATTACAAAGAATAATTTTTAGGGAATCTGATGGTTCAATTTAGGGATGTTTGATACCTATATCAATCAGTGTATCTTCTTGTCGGTTAATGTGACGTTTTTTTGGATTAATGTAGAGGTAGCAGCAGTTATACTCCTCATGGTGATATTTTATTAAAATTTTAGTAGTGTATAAAGAGGGATATTATAAATCCAAATTTTAATGGGATCCTATGAAATATAGTGGTTATGGTAGGTTGAGCCATATCCATCACTTTTGTGGGACCATTCCACCAATTACCAACTTGAAGGGATCTACACATATTCAGTATTCATGAGTGGGTTCAGTAGTATCTCATTATGTAGGAAGTTGTAATAACACCATCCATTTATTATTAGGTGGTGGTTGAGGTATATGTATTCAGAATCAGAAATCTTAGGGCCATTAGGGAGATATTTCTCATGGAATTCGAGATGTGACTCATGGAGGTAGTACATACAAGTTACATGTAGTGTAGCCTATGACGAATGAGTAGAGAACCAAACCTTGAACTGTATGAGGTTGAATTTTAGAATCCTCCACAATAATTTATACTTTATTTGACATAATCACATCTCACACATTTATATATAATGAAATCACATAGAGTCTATGACCCAAGATTTAACACATTTATGGAATGAAGATGTACTTGGTAGTAATAATCATGATGGACTAGTTAGTTCCTTAACAAACAAATATTTTATACTATTATTAGGGGGTTCTGTTTACATCCTAATAGGTTTATATGAATGTGAATAAAGAATAATGGGATTTTGGTGGGACTTTATCAGGAACCGAGAAGTATAGATTGGGTAGTGTGATAGCATAGATCACCAGTATTTTCTTAGATGATAAGGGGATATGACTTGTTATTTTCCCTCTTATTGTGGACCAATTTAGAAATGTATTCCATGAAAAATTTTATAGACTACCTTGAGCAGGATTTGTAGTGTTCATCATTGAGCATATACTCTGAGAAGCAATAGTGACCATTCCTCCTTAAAGGATGGCACAAATGCAGCTTCTATATGCCCAGAAGTAGTTAGAGGATCTTTAGGCTAACGGCTTTATACGCCCCCAACAATTCTCCTTGGGGTTCCATAGTACCTTTTTATAAGAATTATGATGGTAAACTCAAGATTCTCAAGGATTAACAATGGTTGAATGAGATCTTGGTAAATAACTAGTATCTACATTATTGATAATATGACCTATTTGTTCAGGTCTGAGAAGTGAGAGCGTTTACGAGGAGTAATTTGTGGTCAGGCTAAAAAAATGGATTATATATTTGGAATCATAATGTGAAAATTTAGTAAATATTTTCAATTTTTTGATTTATAGGAATAAAATATTTGGGAATTTTTATCAACCAGTTTAAGGGTAAATCAAATTAAAGTTTAACAATAATATTTTAAATATTATAATATTAATCTAAAAATTTTCATATTTTTATTATATTATTTAGGATTGACTAAAATCATCATTTTGTAGAATTTATGACTACTTAGAGACAGTTAGATGACCTTAATCCCCATATATTATTTTATTTTAAGAAAATTTAAATATATCATACTAATGTTGTTAATTTTTATTTTTTTTATTTAGAAGATATGTTCGACCATAATAATAATTTTTTAAAAATAAAATATATATATTTTTTTCATGCAAATGTGTATTCAATTTTTAGTGAATAAATGATAACACATAATAAATATACCATGATGATGTCGTAATTATCAAATTAATCAAGAAATCAAATAAATTATATTAGACATTATAAAATAAATAAAATTTGAGGTATTTAATTTCATAAAATAATTTATTATATTATCATGACATATTGAGGATATATTAAAATATATTTTATAAGATATCATATAGATTTGAAACTTTTGAATGTTAATGTAATGAATACTTTTAAAATTCACATTAATTATATTATAAATTAATAATAATATATTAAACAAAATAAAATACTAAAAAAATAATTGTATAATGTTTAAAATTTCATTAATGGTTCATTTATGGGTCTTTTTCATTTTACTGTAATTATATTAACCATCAAAGAGTAAAAACTAATGTTGTAATATTAAGACTTAATGAGGATTAATAAAGTCTAAAAATGATATGGGTTAAAAAATAGTTAAATCTTATATAATATTTATTATATTAATATATTTCCACACATAATAATTCTATATAAAAAATAAATTAGTTTGGATCCAATTTTAATAGAAAATTAATTTATATTAGTTTAATATTTTGATAAATTTCATTAGTTATCCTCTACTCTCTTATAAAAGGACACCTCTTATTCTATTTTATTAATAGTTCAAAAGCTATTAGTTTAGAAATAATCTATAAAAACATCCTAGAAAATTCCTTCCCTTCATCCTAGAGGTATTCCAATGGGAAAAAATCTAACCAAAGAAGTCATTTGGGGTATCCAAAATAACATACCAAAATAATAGGTAATGTTCATCAATGATGATTTTTTTATTTATTTCATAAACCTCATTCAATAATTTTTATAAATTTTTATATAACTAACACATTATATTAAAAAAACGAATATGTGTTTATGATACGGTTACTACATGAAACATTAGACACTTCCATCAAATGGGATACGAGATCATCATCCGTGTGTAGTGCAGACTAACACCTCACAAACCGATGTCATTCGTTATTCCATTACCACCTTTTATGGTCGGTAACAATGATGGATTTATATTTAAAATATGATATATATTATTTTTATGATTTTATTATGAATTTTTTAATTTTAATATCACACATTCCATCATGATTTCAATTTGTGGGAATACCATAACGATATTAATGTGTATGACAGACTACTAACAAACAAAGTGATGTGATTCATTAATACATTACTTAGGATGTAATAAGAATGATTTTAAAAAAAGTAATAGATGTACATGACATAAAAATTATTCTTTGATGATAATATATAATATTGTTTAATATTTTTAATCCAATAATAAATAAAAATAGTGTTCATCTATACGTACAACCTACAGTATCCATGAACATTATATTCTATTTTCTACATCTATCTTTTATAAGTCACCATTGTACATATATTATGAATATAAATGATATTAATATAACTTTTATCAGAATAGAGATGATTAAATCATGATATATGTAGGATGACCAGGAATAACAAGTCAAAACATTTTTGAAAAATAGAACATTTATTACCCCAAACATAACTTTCACATAGATTTTATAAAAATTGAATAATATAAAGTCATAAGAAAATAATATATATTATTTTATATTAATATGTCTCTATATTAGATGTAAAAAATACTTATATTTTTTACAAAAGTTTTGAACTTGTATGAAGGAATTCCAGATTTATGGTAAGGGGATTTTTAGTCTCATTTTTTTTATCAAAGACTTTTTTCTTATTCATCACCAATTTCATTTCTGTGGTATATATACTAGAAAATAATTTCATATATGATTCTTATTAATAAAATTTATTGTTATTTACATTTCCATTTGATTATTTCTCTTCTATGAGGATTAAGTTTTGAATGTTAACAAATCAATATGTTCATTTTGTCACAATTTTCCTTCTTCGAGACACATGTTATGTAATAGAACTGTATTATTTTATGAGGAATATATTTTGAATTTTGATATTTTTTATCATGAATAATATTATTTTCAAGATATTATAAGTTACATGTAATTTTATCTCTCTTTTGTCATATATTTTCTTTATTAAAAAGCTATGTTTTCAAAAATAAATTTCAAAGATAGTCATTTAAGAATTTTCAAGGAAAATGATTTAAAAGATAATTTGATGTTGTTTAAAAAATACATTATATTATTTAAATGACTTTTTAAATAAAAAAGGTTTTATAAATATTTAATTATTGAATTTTTTTTTTTAAATTGAAAGGAATTTTTCCAGAAGAAATTTTTTAAAGTATATATTTCAAAATTATTTTTCATCCAAGATGACATATATGGGTGTTACATATGCTTTAATGGGGATATGATCCAAGTGAACCATTAATATTATTTATATGAATAGTTTATGATTATGAATCCAGTTACTTTTATATGAGATATTAAATGATGAATTCTTTATGAAACCCATTTCTTTTCATGATTTCTGATGTGATTCATGATTTATAATCTTGGGGAACATATATGTATGATTTCATTATGTTTAGAGTGAGACCTATATCTCATTCCAATGCATTACATAATGACGTACAACTCTAGAGTGTAACTATTACATGTCCACCAGATTACATGTTCACAATGTCATTTATGAACTACATTACATGTTCATAATGGTTTCTGTGAACCGGAATACATGTTCAAAATGTTATATGTGAACATGATTACATGTCCTCAATGTTATGTGTGGACCTGGTTACAATTCCATAAGTTTTTTTGAGGGCTGGATTTCATGTCTATAACATAATGAGTGAACCTATCTTTATATACACATGTTCAAAATTATATAAACTCATGTGTATGCTATAAATATCAGGCCTTATGTTGTTCTTAAACTCTAATGTGTTATGTTCTTTAATTATATAAATATTAATGTAATATGAACAACCAGACATTATTCTATGACTCATGCATATTTTCATTGATATGAAGGTTATGGTCTTCAAATGTTATTCTTATGAACTCATAACACTATGCTATGCTTGCATATCACACTCATTTACATTTACTAAGCATATGAGAACACTCATTATAATGTTACTTTTCCCTAGGATATGATGAAAGGTATTGAGTATGATATGTCAATATAGGTTTTATAAAGGAAGAAATAGATGGGAGTATATGTTGATGTATTAAGAATCAGTTTTGTAGGTATCCCTGTTTCCCAAGGAACTGAATAATAAGTACTTTGGGCATGTGTTTTTGTAATTTATGAAATATTCCCGAAAAATTATGTAATGTCTATGTATATTAAGCCTCATTCACTATAGTTGGTATCAGAACAATGTTTTAGTTAACATTTGAAATCAAGGATGATAAAAACTAGCTATTAACCTTATGTGTATATCTAGGTTACAATCATAGTGTTTTGGTGATGATCATGAATAACCTAGGATTAAACCTAAGGTGTCATATATTTAAACTTTATAAGAAATTTTCCTTGATTATATAGTTTTCCTAATATGAATAGTTCTTGTCACACAATCCATTATTGTTTGAGCCAATGGATAAATCCATAAGGAGTCATGTTATAATTGAATTTCAAATATAATTAATAAACTACAAGAAAAAATTGGATATTGACTAGAGATAAAGATATTATGTTTCATCCTAATTAGATATCACAATATATGAAATAAATGATTAAACATTACTGGGATTCCAAATACATCGATGAAGAGGAATATAAACTTTTCAAGAAGTTCATGTTGTTATAAACATAGATTAATAGAGATTCAGCTTCTTACATATCAAAAATATTGGAAGAAGAACATGGAGGACTATAAAAACTGTAGGGGAAGATGTTATTTGTGTGGAAAATATGGTAATATGTTGAAATATTATATAGGATTTAAATGTATTATGTTTTTAGAATGAAAGAATTATTATAACCAATGCTCTAACCTATGAATTAACTTATAGGGAAAATAAGGGCCTATTACATTCTAATAATTATTGTGTATGTATTGATGTATTTTTGTATTTTTATTCATGAATAATGTTGTATAAGTACTATTATGGTATTATGGAATAATGAAACATCAAAAGATTAGTCTATTTTATTTTTTACTTAAGGATATGAAAGCATATATTGAATTTTACTAATAAATGTGGAAATTTATTGAGGTGTTAAGGTGATATTGGAAGGGAAACATAACCATAATTTGTGATGGATTTTAGTGATAATGAAGAGATAAAAGGATATTTTCTTTTGATAAAATAAATGGGATGGTATTGAAAAACATCAAACTGATTAGAAATATGATGATAAGGTGGTTTGTGATTTTAGGGATATTGATTGTAGAATTATTTGATTTATCTTATTAGGAAATAGTAAATTTATGAATTCATGAATTCACTCACTAATGAATTAGGGTAATTCATGTTATTACCATTTTTGAACAGTATACATAGTAATGATATACACATGTTTTTCACATTCCAATTATGAGATACGTTAAGTTGTTTGGGGGATTATAAAAAAGTAGATTCTTCCAATTTACTAAACTTATTTCAATGTATTATATTTTAAATTTATTTTTGAGTTTTTTAATGCCTAACCATTTATAAAAATTTTTATGTTGAAAATTGGATTAGGTTTTAGAGATTAATTTTTTTACATAACTAGGTCATTATTTAAGTGTATTAGATAACATATAGTAACCATTCTGTTATTGTGATAAATAGAAAAATAATGAATGACTTTTCAACCCATTATATATCATATGATCTAGTAGTTATTTGGGTATTACTATTTCACCATTATTTCTTGGTGTATGATATGAATAATAGAATAATAAATACCCAAGCTTAGAGTGAGATCATACTTATCAGATGAAATCAAAGAAGTATTTATTCTCAATTGATTTTGAAATAATAAGATCTTTTATTATAATATTTTTTATAGTAATGAAATTTTTAAGCCCTATTTGTTTTATGGAATTGTGGTTATTAACATTATACTGACTATTTTCTCTACCATTCTCTATTATAACATGATAGTCATAGTTCTCTTCCATTCCAATGCTTTCACTTTTTCTGAGTTTTCTCCAAATTAGAATCATAGTTTTGTGATTTTATTTTCCTTTTACTATCTCTCTATTTTTCAAAGGGTGTTTTGTTAATCCTTTTTACGGTGTTGGTTTCTCAAAAATTAATTTACAAATATCCACCTTTTATTTTTGAAGTGTAATTTTAAATTGCGAGGATGTAATTAATGAAACCTCATGTTCATACCAGGAAGGTATCTTTTGGATTAACGGTTCCAATGAATATCTATCATGTTCATAATATGTACCAAATATATACACTAAGGAATTACATTCCTAATCCTTCACATGAACTAATATCAGAGGTCATTCCATTAGAGAATGATATTTCTTCTAAGGAATATTAAGTAGAGATTATCGATCAGATAAATAATTTTTTTTTAAAAAATACTAATCACAGAGTCATTTTTTTTAAAACCCACAATATAAGGACGTTATGTGGGAGCCAGATGATTTTATAATGAATATGTATCAGTATCTATTTTTTCGATAAAAACAATCTAGAGGGAAATTCAATTTAAGGTTGGTAAAATGTAACACCATGAATTTTTAGGAATTATTTTTTCCAGTAAATTATAATACATTGATAGATTGGGTTTCAAATTACAATAACTACAACGTTATATATAAAAAATCTAATTCTAAATAAAACAAAATGTTTTTCTTTTCGTATACAGAATAAAAATTTTGGAATGTGTTACATAGAACAATTAGTTCATTTGACAATTTATGTTACATGCACGACTAGGATTTTATGAAAAACAATATAATATTTATCATGATAGTTATCACTAGGTCATTGGAATTTTAGTAATTAAAAAGATTATCTAAATTAGGAAATTAAATACTCTATTTACAATTAATTATAAATAAAGATAAAACCGTATTTAAAATATATGATGAGTTTTTAGGACTTTTTTTTACTCCCACAAATGTGTTTTATCATAGTAAATCAAATTAATTTCTATTAGGGAAAAATATTAATGGAAATTATTTTTTATATATTCAATTTAATGATTTTAAATTCAACCATTTTGTTTTATATTCATAAAATAATTAAAAAATCTATTTTTGTGTGAATGAATTTGAATTTTTTTTTTCTAAAAAGAAGTTTTGTCACATTTTATTTACCATATTGTTTTCCAAATAAATTTTCACACTTCTATATTTTTTTTATAAAAAACCACCATCCATGAAATAGGAATATTAAAAATTAATATCATTGAATTATTGGTATTCTTATGATAAGTATCATTTTTTATGAATAGGGAAAAATAGTACATTTTAATTAAAAAATGAGTTGTTATATAAATAATTTATAAGGATAAATTATAATTTGAATTGTTTTTAAAGTCCCAATAGTTAAATTATATATCTACTAATTCATCTTATTTTATTACTGTTAATTTAATATTTAAATTGGTTATAAATTTTTTTAATCTTTTTCACTTTTTTACTTTAAAAACAAACATTCACTGGCCGTATATGGGGTAAATTTTAAATTAATTTTTCATATTCTATGATTTGAAATAAGTTTCTTCAACATATTTAGAATCATGGGTAAAATTTTTATAAATAGTTCATTTTTAGTTTATGGTAATATAAATAGTAACAATTAAAATCATTATTACAATGGTTATAGGTAAAGAAAAAAAGTAATTTGTAAAAATAATATTATAAAAAACTATAAATTTTCCCTAACACATTTTTTATTTCTACTGGATGAGTTCTATTTGACCAAAATCATCATTCATTCAAATGTATGACTTCTTGGTACCACTTTTATGATTTTAAAACCCTTATAGTATTTTATTTTATGAAATCTCAAATAAGTAATACTCAGGGTTTTAATATTTTTTTCATTTTTAATATTTTTTATTTATATGACATGTTAAAAAAAGTAGTATTTTAAAAGATATAAAATTTATATTCATCGTGGATTTTTTTATTTTATTAATAATTAATCTCCTTAAATAATTATACAATAATGATGTAGTAATTATTTAATTAATAGAAAATAAAATAAATTTTGTTGAAATTATAACAATAAATTTATTCGAGATACTCAAGTTCATCCAAAAAATTTCCAAATTACATTGAATTATTCAGGGTGTATTAAATAATTTTTTTTATTATATTTATTATCTATTTTGTATTTTTTAATAGTCAATTTAACGAATATTATCAAAATAGATGTTAATGATATTAGAAAATAGATAATATTTTATTGAATGACATAAAATGTATAAAAATATAAAATTTATAGAATTAATTTTATAAGGTTATAAATTTAATTAATAATTCATTTATGTTTCATTTTACATTTATGGTTACAATATTAATTTTCGGTGATTAAAAATGCATATTATCATATAAATAGTTAATGTTGTTACATAAGAGTTAAACTAACATGATAAGGATTAAAAAATTGTAAATAAAATTTCTAATTTTTATTTAATTTATTTATTTAGACCCATAATAATCTTATATTTGAAATAAGTTATTTTAGATTCATTTTTAAAGAAAATATTAATTAATCATTTTTTAAATTCCCAGAGTTCCCCTCTCCTCTATTATAAATGGTTACCCCTTCTTCTATTTTCACCACATCTCACAACAAATTGAGTATATCTAAACAATATCAAAATATCCTCTAAAATTATTTTCCTTCATCAAAGAATCCTTTTGGATGAAATCCATCCATGTATGTCCTTTGGTGAAAACTAAAAGGAGATTCCAGAAAAAGTTGTAACATTCATTAACAAATTTTTTTATTTATTTCTTAAACCCCATAAATTTTTTAAAATTATATTTATATAAAAATTATAGTAATTTAATATAATGAGATGTTGTTATGTTATGTGTAGAAAAATTTAACAACACTCAATTCTATAAATTGAATACACAACCATCGTTCGTGTGTATGTTAGACTGTTGTTTTCTGAACTAATGTCGTTCTTTCTTATATTACCTCATTTCAAGATGGGGATAATGACAGTTAAATATTTCATATATAATATATATTATTTTTATTATTTTATTATAATTATAGAATGGTTATATCAAACTTATCATCATGTTTTCCATTTTATTGGAATATGATATTGGTGTTTGTGGGTAGGGTGGCCTAGAACCTTGCGAAGCAATTTGCATTATTCACACATTACATGGGATGAATTAAGGATGGTTTTAGGATACTTACATGATATATATGACATATAAATTATTATATAATGATAATATATCATATTGTTTTCCTTCATTCTTCCAGCACGAAAATTAAAATAGCGTTCAAGCGTACGTACAACCTATATTCTCCATTAATAATGTATTTTATTTTCAACATATATATTATATTAATTACCATAAATGCTTATTTAGTTAATATATATAATTTCATTATAATTTTTATCACTCTTGTGGTGATTATATAATTATATATGTCTGAATACCATTACTAACAAGTCAAAATATGTATGAAAATAAAAGGAGTTATTACCCGAAGCCTTACATTAACAAGGAATTGCTAATAAATGAATAATATTATGCACTATGAAAAATAATATATACTATTATATATAGGTGAATATGTTTATATGTAATATTTAAAATAAACATATATTGATTTTAATGTGTTTTTTTCATATACTAAGGAATTTAAAACTTATGGTTAGGGGATTTCTCGTATCACATTTATTTCATTAAGACTTTCCAAATATTAAACAATAATTTATTTTTTATGGTGAAAAATCTTATCATTAATGTAATATATTATCCTTAAATATATGATTTATGGGTGTTTACATATAAATTTCATAATCTCTCTTTCATGGGATTTGTATTTATAAATTTACCAAATCAGCATGGTAGTTTATTTCAATTTTTCTTTCATCGAGAAACAATTTTAGTTATGAAAATATATTATTTTCCAATGAATATTAAATTTAAAATAATATTATTAATCCTAAATTAACTTATTTTCATGATATTATATTTTTTATGTAATGTTAGTATCTCATTGGGTGGAAATTTTCTTTATTCAAAACCCATGTTTTATAAAAAACAATTCATATATTATGTTTTAATAATTTTCAAGGAACATGATTTCAGTGTAATATTATAATGTTTCCAAAGATTACTATAAAAATATTAATGATTATTTTCAATTAATATGGTTTTTTAAATATTTTATGATTCAAAAAGGTTTCTTTTTCAAATAATAATTGATATTTTCTACAAGAAATGAATTAAAAGTGATCATTCAGATCTATTATCCATCTATGATTACATATCTAGGTATTACATATGTCTTAATAGGGATGTGACCCAATTGTACCTTTAATATTCTTTATTTGAATGTTTTATTATTATGATTCTCCTTACTGTTCAATGATATATTAGATATGATGAAAGGTTTACAAAAACCATTTATTTTAATGATTTCTGATGTGATGAATGTTTTATAGTCTTATGGAACATATATTATTGAGTTATTTATGTGATGGGTGAGACTTATATATCTCTAAAATTCATTGGGTAATGATGGATAACTCCTTATTATTTATTTTATGCGTTAATGTTTTTACAATTTTCTAATTTTATGAGTGATCATGATTACATGTTCACAATGATATGCATGAATAAGATTTTATGTCTACAATTTAATGCATAAACCTGATTACATGTTTAATATTTTTTCTTTGTACCTGGATTCATATCTATACTATTATAAGAGTCATAATTTCATTTTTGTAACTTAATGAGTGAATCCATCTGTATTAAAAATGTTCACAAAGTTATAAATGGATGTATATGCAAAAAATTCAATGTATTATTTCTTTGTTACACTATCATTTATCATGTTATTTAATTATTTTATGACTCATTTGTTATGAAATACCAATATTTATCCCATTATTCATTTATATGATATTTGATATGTGGTATATGATGGTTAAAATTAATGATAATGTTATAATACCCTTATGTTATTCTTATGTAAGTGTCTTGTTCACCCTTATTGGGATTATGAGATCACCCTTTCTTATGTTTAATTTCACTCAGATATAAAGAAAGTTATCTACTGTGATATGTAAAAAAGGTTATAGTTCTGAATAAATTGGTAGGATAAGATGCAGATGTTTTATGAAACAGTTGTTTATGTTTTCATGTTTCCAAAGGCAATAAACTAATATGGTCTTTGGGCATTTGTCTGGGTAATAGATGAAATATTATGAAGAAATGATTTAATGTATATCTGTATTTATACAGTTTCATTATATTAAAGGGGTACCATCAATGTATGGATGGACATTTACAACCATAGTGCATTCCCATGTGGAAATAGGATGACAATTCTATGGATTATGTGACCAATCTACCCAGATCACCTCATGGAAACTATATAATCTGGGTTGCTGTTGACCATTAGATGAAGGTCTCATATTTCATACCTATTATAGAGACTTTATTAGTAAATGAGATATGTAGGATATATGTTAGGGTTGTTTCACGTGTGCATGGATCTCCCCGATCTATAGATTCTAACAAAGACTCTCACTTCATGTTATAGTTTTGGATAGGTGTGAAAAAGGTATTGGGAACATTGGTTCATGTGATCATGATGTATCAACCCCATACAATTGGAAGGATGGATAATATGATTCATGTTCTATAGGACATGCTACATGCATCTTTCCTTGAAAGTGAGGGTTCATTGAAGTAACACATACCCCATGTCTAGTTTTCATATAATAATAGATTATAGGTTACTATCGAGATGTATCCTTATAAATTCTTATATGGTAGTTCTTTTTTTTTCAATATTATGATTCCTAGAGGTAGGGTAGTAATATTTTTGTGGACCTAATCGCATTTCTGATATTACCAAGAAGGACCGATTGATTCGAACTTGCATGTTGATGGATCGGTCCAGAAAATAGTAATATGCCAATTGACACCGGCGAAATCTCGATTTTTTGGTTAAAGACAAAGTTTTCTTCTGTTTCCCACCTACTATGGTCCATATATTTATTTATACATAGGGTACGTTATCACCTAGATTCATTGGAGCCTTTGAGAATGTGAAATTTATTTGACTAGTGTCTTAACAGTTTGAAATTTCTTTGAGAATCTTGTTTATACATTATTTATTTAACATTTACTAGATTTTATGGTATTATATAGACCAATCATAGTTATTTTAACCAAATGAAGTTGAGTTTGAATTAGAATATTCCTTTACTAAATCCAATGTGAATTACTAATAAAAGCATAAAGACTATCCAATTTAGTTAAGTTTTTTTCTTATAAGTTATACGGTAGAATGAATTATTAAAAGATGTGACCTAGGAGCAGGAATCTGATATACATGCCTAGTGGCTGAATCTATTCTCCACTGATTTCACTTTTCCCCTAAAAGACCAACTTTGTGAAGAGTTTCTTTAAGGAGAGAGGTTTTAATGGACATCATTTCACAAAGGTATGTATCATTTACTTTTTCATCTAATTCATTTAAATATTAGTTATAATGTTAATCAATGAAGTCACAGAGGTCATGTGGTTTTCTAGGGCCTATATGAAGCCCAGATACTATAGAATTGGAATATAGACTAGGTCTCACGGTTAGAGAAAACCCAACAGCCAAGCCCACATGATCTCTACTAACCGTAGGGGGTGTAAAAAAAGGGATATGACACCATATATATTATCATCCACCATGAGACCCTAGGAACATGCCTGTGTGGGATTTCAAACCTCTTAAACAGAGGACATTCACATAGATATTACATGGTTTGGCCACCATTTTTCAGAACCACGCTCCCCCAATTTGAGAGTGAAATTACAATTTTTACATTCATTAAAAATAAAAAACAATTTTCTTTCTTCCCTCTTAATTTCCAGAAGACGCCCTTAGTTTATCCTCCCTTGAGCTCTTATTTTCATTAACCTAGGTATTAATATTAGTCTTTAAAATATATTAAAAACATTATTCATGGAATATTTATTATTCATATCATTCAATTGTAATTTAGATATCTGAATCATGTACAAAACATATTCCATTTTAATATAACTATGACAACAACTAACATTTAAAATTTTCATTTATATCTCTTTTTCTATATAACTAGTGATCGAAAAAAACATCAAAGTTACTTATAAACATGAATTGGTTATGTTATTTTCTTTCCCTATTATCATAATTAATCTCATATTAATATATTGAATCTTTCTTTAATCATTTATAAAATATACAACTTAGACAGATGGTGGGTTCATCACCTCCACTTATTGAGTAAGTTACCCCCTCTGTCAATTTAAATTTCAAACAGTGTGGCAAGTGTCATCTATGTTTATTGGTACCAATTTTTTAGAATTTTCAAATTTCCTATGTTTTGGGTCCCCCACTATTGTTTCTATTGAGGGATGATGTGGATGTATTGAAAGTGAGGTTTTTTAGTTGATTCAGTTTTGGAAAAGTTAGTTTATTCATGTACCTTTGATATATTAATTTATTTGATGTTTTATATTAAAATACATGACATCATTAACATTTTATATATGTTTACAAAAAAAAATTCCTAATTTTTCTAATGAATGTTTAAAAAGGAATGAAGATAATATTGAGTTTATTTTATTGGTCTATTTTATTTTCATAAACACATAAATCATTTTAAAACACAATATTTTTATAATGATAAATTTCAAATGATATTATTTTCTTTATTTTAGAGTTATTAATGGATCATGGATAAATCCTTACTGTTGAATAGAATTATTGGTGTCAATTTGAGTAGAATTTGAATGTTGCGTAAAGTGGAATATGTAGGTTATTAAATTGGAAAAAAGAAAATGATAACCTATGTAATGTTATATTATGAACATTATAATGGTACAAAAAGTTTTGTGAAAGAGTAAATTGAGATATTGATTGATATGTAAATGTGATTTTATGATTACTGTACTATGCAAGGTTCATTTATAATGTTTTTTTCTGATAAGTTATCCTGTGGAAAATGTTCATGCAATCTTCTATCATGGAGAGAATCCATTCTAACCAAATGTGTTTTTTCCACCTAAAAATAAAATACACCAATTGAAAATATATGCTTTAAAAAAATATCTATTTTTAATCCTATAAAAATAGAGTGTAAGGACTTGTCGTAGTGGTAACCATGTCTGGTTGATGATGATTTTGTGATATATACTATCTTTCAAATTTCCATTTTATTCTATTTTTATTTTTCCAAAAAAATACATGATTTGTTTTTTGAGTTTCACTAAAATATTTAAAATTAATATTTTTACCTTTTATGTGTGTTTTTCACACATGGTTTAGTAGAAACCATATTGTGGAATATATTTAATGTCTTTTCCAATTGATTATCTTCATAAATGGTTTAATCTACATGGGAAATTCATAGTTGAATCCAAACCATTTTATACATAGTTGAAACCTCGATATCCATTCTTTGTATAAGGATAATTGAACATGAGTGGTTCCTGGTCTATATAAACCATAATATAATAAAATGAATGTGCTTATAGATTTGAAAATGGATTCTAATTTTTTGGGGAATGGTTAGGCAAATCATGCGGGAAAACTATGTCATTTAATAGCACCCTTCTCGTTAAACACACATGGATGGTTCATGATTTACCAGAACACATTGCATAATATTAAATCTCACCATGTTCATAGATGTAGTAAAATTATAAAATATCCACACCTTGATTTTAATCCCCCCATAGGGTTTATTTATCCCATCCAGATTGAACAATAGATAAGCACATATCCCAATTTTCCACCTCTCTCTTTTTTTGGTCTCTCCCCTTATATTTATACCTATGTAGAGGCCAGATTTTTGAAGTAAACTCCACTATTAATCTCCCTCTCATTAACCATTTTCTATTATTTTGGTTTATCATATCCCATGAACCCTAATTTTCAATAATGGTTGAAACCTTTTTTGGGGTGATCCTTTTATTGTTATTCTTGATATCAGGAGATATTAATAATCATCTTCATAGTTTTTTAGATTCCTCCATTATAGGAAACATATTTTCCTCAATATAATGTGTGTTCTTTAATATAATATCTTCTTTATCTTTTGATTGAAATTATTAAGCTTTGCTAAATTCTTTTTATAATATATTTCCATTATCAATGGTTTCTTTTGTGGGAATTAAAATATTTTCAAATTTTTATCAATTGGAATAAATAATTTTTTTTTGGAATTTTTCATTTTTCATTTTTTAAAATTTTATATTTATGATTGTAAAGAGTTTGATTAAATTAATAATTTTCTTATGAAATTTATTTAATGATTTAATGTGGTGCTTGACAATGGTGAAAAAAATTAAATAGTTTTTTTAATAAAATAAGTTTTTCGTTTTAAAAAATTTCATTTCACAGAGAAATAATTTTTTATTTTAGTATGGAATTTCATAGCAAAGTTTTATTAAATATGGTATTCATTTAAATGTATTTCCTATTTTATTTTAAAAGTATTTTCCCTATGATGATTATTTTAATGTATTTTATAAAATATTTTCATCCTAATAAAATGTTAAACTCTCATTTGGATCTTTATAAAGGGATATAAAATGGGTATTTTGTGCAACCATTTAATTTTATTTAACTTTTTAGGAATTAATTAATTCATATTATTACCCTTTATAAATTGTTGTTGATTAAAACTGCAGAATTACTTGTGTTTAATCATGATTGAAATTGGGTTTCATCATGTGAGGTTGTTGGAGGTGAAATGAGATTTACATTTTATTTGTTATGGATGCATGAGATGTTTCCTATTAATGTTTACTCACAATGAATCGATTGAACATATGGAAAACATTAGAGAATAGACTGTTTTAGAATTATGATACAATATTTTATATCATATATGCATTAGTGTCCCTTGAAATTTAAAATATTATGATATTATGAGTTTCCTTAAGGATTTCATTGTGGTTTTGTAATGAACCCTCATATTAGTTAAGAAATAACATAGGTAGCGATTTGGTATAGTATATATTGTAATCTCTAGGACTTCCTTCACTTAGGACCTAGTGAGTTATCCTTGTTCATCAATCTCTATTTATTATATTATCTATAGTATTACCATTAATTTGTTTCCTTGATAATGTTATATTTAAATTATCCTATATACTACTACTATATATTCTAATTTTAAATTGTTTATATGGGTTTTTGTGAGTATTACATCAATTTTTCAAGTCATGGAAAATATTTCATAATGATTAATTTGAAAAGGTATTTTCAAAGTGGTTTTAAAAAGTAAAATTTTTGTAGGATGTAATGTTAAGAGGTTTGTTTCCATTTTTTCTCTTTTACAAGAATATCATATTTCATATATATCATTCAAACTAGTAATTTTGACATGTAAATCATAAGTTATTAAATATAATCCATGGTGTTTTCCCATAAGGTGTGTTTTTAGTACACCCTATACACAACAATGTGTATATGTAGTTCTCATGTTTTATATAGGAACCCTATTTTTGAAATTATTGATAATAACTAGATACCCCATAGAAGTTTTTATCTGGTGATTGTATGTAGTTATGAGTATTTTTGAGTAAATTTTATGGTTCATGTTTGTTTATTTGGGAGGAAATATACTAAGGACACAAACATTTTGTTATTTTTTTAAAAACATATATTTAATTTATTTTCGAACTACACTTTGTATATTAAAATTTTATAACATAAATGTTTATTTCAATTAATTCCCACTTGTTTCATGTTTATTTCGATTATATATTACCTTATTTTTCATGGATATATAAGATATAAATTCCCCATATTAGATTAATGAAAAAATTTTATAATCCAATTTGATTATAATTTAAGGTTGAAAAAATTATAGAGAGTGTATCATTTGATTCTCATAAAATAGTTTCTAGCCAGTGGGGATTAGGAATTCACATTTTTCCCAGTGGAGGGCTAGGGATGGCAACATGTCTAGTTAACATGATCTAGTTCAATATAATTTTCATTAGACACTAGATTCTTTAGAGGGATCCTTGGTTCCTAAATGTATCTTCTATTATTTGGGGTATTTCGGGATAGATATGAGGGTAAGGTTTTCATTTGGACTTAGTAGATTAGTTGTGATTAGGTTCTTAATCAACACCTTTAATTATACTGATTCACATTCTCTTGGTAGTTAGAAATTGAATTTTTATATTGAGATTTCAGTTTGATTATTATTGAAGATGAGTTCATCCACATTATAATGTTGAGTTTCCTTAGTGATATTGTTATATTTTGGGATGAAAAAAAGAAGATGTATAAATGGAATTAGGTTGTTTAGCATGACTAAATAAAATGAGTAGTGACTGAGATGTTGATCCTATAAATGGTTATAGAATTGTTGCATGAATAGCATGTCACCCATGAAACCATGTTTCCATAACATGTGAAAGGACCCATCTTTTCATTAAGTCATTGATCTTTTCTTTCATTCCTTTAAACAGTCCTTATGATGATACTAAATGGATTCGTGGATGTCAGGAGTGTGTCAGATGCTTGTTCAAACCCTAGAAGAAATTGAAGATGGAAAAAACCAGTCAACAAGGATAGAAGAAACCATGCATCCCATCCCACATGATCTCTCCTAATCATGTGATGTGTTATAGAGGAGTGATATGGTCTATATGGTTTGTCTAAAATAGTGTAATGCCATGAGAACTCCCATTTATGATTGAAGACCACTTAGGTGGGGGCTATTCATACTGTTTCCACATAGTATGGAAAATAGTTTGACCAAAACACACACCAATAATTTGGATGGTCTAATTAAAATATTTCCCATCACTAAACATAACAACCTATTTTCTTTCCCCCCGATTTATTTTCAGTGGACTCCCTTGGCTTCTCCTCCCATGAGCTCTCATCTTCTTCATCCTAGGTATCATGAAAACTCTTCGGTACTTTTAGAAAATCAATATCTTTCTGTGCAATCAGATACCTAGAGTTATTATCTTGATTCAAATTATTTCAATTATAATTTATCATCAGATTAATTATGCTATGTTAGTGAAAGGCATTTTTCCTTTTTTCGGGTGTTAAACCATTTCTTATATTTTATCCGATATATATTGAATTTGAGGTTGATATTAAGCTACTAGTCATCAATGCCGTTATTGTAGGATAAATAGTTACATTTCATAATTTTTTTGTCATGTCATTCTTCAACACTATAAACATTATTGCATGTTTCCTATAAATTATTTATATAAAAATAAATATTTTTTTCATGATATTAAACTCCCAATGATTTTTTTAGTTTTTTAGAAGATGTAAACATCAATTATGGAACCCCTAGGGTGTGATCGCTTGAAATTCACCTTTATAAATAATTGATGAATTTATCAGAACACCTCTTATATGTATGGCATCGGCTGGGAATTGAATTTTTCTTATTTATATTAATTTATATTTAACCCAGAAACTTACAATGTACATGGATGACCTTATAAATGGAATTTCCCCAATAGGTAATTTCATAATTAATAATGGCACCATCAAAGTCCTTCATTGAACCATGAAGTTGAATTTAAATGTTTTGAATAATTGAATCGATTTTATTAAATCAATTGGCTTCCTCATGTTGGGTTTCATTGCCTATATGAATTAAATGGATTAATTGATTAAATGTTACTGTGTGAAAATCCCATACCTCTTGTTATTTTTTGTTAAATATGAATTATAACACCCATTGTTAGGATTAGGATTGATGAATATAATTCTTGAGAGGTGATGAATCATGAATATAATGATAATTATTATTAAACCATTGACAATGGAAATGGAATGATGGTGAAATGTTCCTTCTAGAATAATGTTTCATGATCACATACATCGAGTGTTGAGCATGATGTATCACACCATAGACACTATTTGGACAGTGAGCATGACACACCAAATTATTTTATTCAGGTGTTCTCATGATATCTCATAGTCCATCTCGAGTTTCTATCATGACATCTCACATTTGTTATGAGATGTAGGGATTTTACACTCTATTTGAGATTATAGGATTTCTTATACTACTTCTGGATGTCTGAATTACACCCTTGTCTAGCTAGTACCTAGTATCTAGGTATAAAAATACTTAAATCCTCACACAATTATTGCATAATGGTGGATACAATATATAACTATACTATATATATATTATATCTATATATATAGTGACTTATCACACGTTAATTATATCCTAATCCAAAGTAGGTAGAGAAACCATGTGTCTCTTCGGAACCTAAATGGGTTGGTATATATGTATTCATCAGTATTTATTATCTATTTTTACATTCACACTATTTATCTACGTATACTATTTTATTTACATCTAGACATTGCTGGTGATGGCCTACTGGGATTTGATCTCACAACCTAGACGAGCTACCTTTGGTGACCGATTAAATTACTTGTCTTGAGTAATGGATAATGGAATGTTCCCTGATACATATATTTGATATTAATAATTAAATAAGGAGTAGGGGAGTTTGGGACTATGAATATTCTCTAGATTCTAGAGGATTCGTATTTCAATTTTTTTGGTTTTTTGGATATCATACTATTTGTTCATATCCAATGTTCCCATATTGTATATAATCATGATAAGACATAATGTATCTAAATAAAACATTATGGACTTTTATTTTATTCTTCAGTTTTATAATTATTTATGCACCTCTAGTTTTTTATTATATACTTTATATCTACTTCCATTATGGTTTGTAACCATTCAGGTGGTCATTAGTGTGTCATGTTTTATTATGCCTCAATTTTTGTGTTTTTAATCTTATATTTGTAATTCTACTATGATATGATGGTATAATATCTCCACACTACCACCATAACACCCTCTTTTCTTGTTGGTCGCCTCTCGAGGATGGGGAGGTGAGCTTGATTCCATATGGCCCACCGACTTGGGGTGTGGTAATGTAGATCCATGGGAAGGATTTTTCAATGTTTTATTATATATTTATTGTCCTTTTTCATTCTATTTGGATATTGGATAGAATAAAAGGAGTTCAATGAATTTGGAAATGACCCATTGCCTGGACATAGCTAACACATGTATAATGGAACCGCAAATTAACATGGATATGCTATTTCAGTTACTATTTATTCTTGTTGTGGTTGACACAACTTCACCGTTGGGTGAGAAATATGTTTTTTGATGTAAATACTATTGGTATTTCTAACATTTTTATTTTTATTACTTGTTCCAATGAAATGATGGTGTTTTATTAGTTCATTAATTGTTATAAGGAAATCAAGATAGATATTCCAAGAATTTTTAAATGCCATAATTATTTTCAGATTCTATTTTCTCATTGAATATTAACAGTAACATTATTGTAATATATGGAAATGTGGTGTAATTACTTACAAGACTGCGAAAACATGATTAAAACATAAGTTTACTACCTTAACCTAACACTATTTTCATAAATATGTTAAATAAGACGCCTTAAGCACTCATTTATGGCACATCATGATGTAGATAATTTCTTAAATGGGTTGGGGTGTTATATAGTATAGATAAATAGAAAACCATAATTCTGTTCAAAAATATTATGGGACCCAAGGGATTAGGAATAGTGATTAATCAAGTTGTAACAGCCCGAGATTTTATCAAAAATATTCTTTTTAATTTTATTAATGTCTTGTGTTATACGCTACACCAAAAGGATCTTGCACAACACGCATCCTTGACTTGCCTTGCATTAGACACATTCACGACCTTCCTCGATAGCGTGTGTAGTACGCAATACCGAGTTTCACTAAACAACGATATGCTATTAAAATATTATTAAAACTAGCCATTATGAATAGTAATAACCACTTTTTTAAATTTTAGTTTTCAAAATGGACTCCATTTTTGGATTCGGAATATCAAAATTAGCTTAGGGAGAAATTTTGGTACTTTTCGGATAACTTTAATATTTTTATGAATAGTGAAATTTACTAAATTGTAATTAAAAAAACATTTTCAATCGAAATAATTAGTAGAGATAAATTTTTAATTTGAGTTGTTTTAATATAGATTTAGAATATATTTTTACAATTTAATACAATGTTGGTCATTGAATGTAATTTCACATTTTAACAAGACAAAAACAATTGTCAATCTTTTGATAGTTATTATCACTTATAAAACACGCTATTCGTTTTGACGATGGGATTTAATTTTTAAATTAATTAATGCAACTGATATGTTTTGAATCTGGTAAAATAGACATCATTTTTGAATTCATAATATCAAATATATCTTAGGCCTAATTTTTGGTATTTTTCTGGACACTTTCATTTTTTGATAAATAGTGAAAGCACTAAGTGGTAGTTAAAAAAAATGAATTTTTCATAAAAAATAATTTTACCGCTTCTGTGAGTGGAATTTAAAAAATACGAGAGACACGGTTAATGTCAGTAAGTATAATTTAGTTCAATTAGATGATAATAATTTTTGGTGAATAGTAACTTTTTACTTTTTTACCACGATTAAAAGTAAATAGGGTAATTAAGGGTAAAAATGATATTATTATTACCTTACACATGTCCTAATTCTATTGGATAAGTGTAATTCGACCAAAAACAACCTTAGGAATAAAATATGACCATTTAGGCCCACTTGGATTAGAATAGGACATTTATTATTAATTTATTTAAAGAAGGGTTAAAATAGTTAAAATCAATGTTTAATAAGTAAATCATTTTTAATATAGGGTTATAAATAAGAAAAATTAGACTATAAATAGTAATTAGAAAGATAAAAATATTTCCTACATAATGGTATTTTATTTGTAATTTTTAGACATTAAGTAATTTAATTATGACATAAAGATGATGCAGTATTTATCTTATTAATGAAATATTGACATAATTGATGTTATAAATACCCAAATAAATGTAATTTCAGACTTTTTATGAAATAAAATAATTTTATAGGTTAAAATGACATGTTATTATTGATTTAAATAACTTTTTTTGAACTAATAATTCTGTTATGATTTTCAAAAAAATCAATTACAAAATAGTGTCAAAATTGACATAAAATAGTTTTTAAAACAAATATTATATTATTAATTGATATTTTATTCCTAAAAATCAAAGGTTCAGCCAAATGACTTAGATAAGGTTATATATATTAATAATAAACAACATGGGGTTCTTTTGGATTCTTATAGTAAGTTTATTAATCTTATAGTATAAGAACACAAGAAGACACAGTGAAAGTAAAATTAATTTACATCATGTTAAATCTAAATGATATGTTTAAAATAGGAACCTAAACTTGTATAAATTCTATTGGATGAGATTATTTCGACCCATCCCCACCTTATCTTCGAAATTAATCAATTTGGAGCTATTTAAAACCGAATTTGACTTTATAATAAAATAATAGTTTTTGTTATTCCGAAGGTGCCCCTCTCCTCCCTTATAAAAGGGCACCTCCTCCCTCTCTTCCTCACACCACATTGAGCCTTCAAGCTCGGCCAACCCCTTCCAATTTCTTCTCTCTACTTCCCTAGAAACATCCTAGAGGTTCTGGTCTTCTTCAAAGACCTATTTTAGAGCCCTAAAAGGAGGTCTCAAAGAATCAATTCAAAGAAGAGGTAATGTCTGTTACCGATTATTTCATCTTTATTTCTTCTTCCACTTCTTCTTATTTAGTTTTTTAATTATCAAGTAAAAACATCAGTATCACTTATATACCTATATGTTATTATAACTATGAAACAACCCTATTTCACCATCTATCCATCCTACGGAAAAAGAAATCACCGCGCATGCGTACGTACGGAATACCGTCTCCACGCCATGGTGTAATCTATTTTCCACCACCACCTTACTTGGATGGGTTTAATGGTGTAAATAATGACTATATATAACCATTATAAAGTGATACTGATTCTGAAATAGTATACATACACTCCAATACAATTCAACGATCATGAGAACGATATCATCGCTCGTGCGTACGTACGGACTACCGCCTCCACGACGCGGTGAGATTCATTCTCCATGTTAACCATTCATGAATGATTATAAAGTATATATAATAATTAGTCATGAAATATATGACATAATAATACTAGTGGATTTATGTATATATATATTTATGTTATCTAATTAATTCCACTCAATTCAATAAGGAAAAGAAAACAGCGTTCATGCGTACGTACGGCCTACCATCTCAATGAACGGGGTATTTCTTTCCATTTATAGATCCATTATATATATGTATATTCTTATTATATATTATATATAAATCATGTTTTATATTCTGGAATTATGTAATCATGATCTAAGTAATCATATGAATAATTACAAGTTAAAACACGAACGACAAATGAGATGATTTTACCCAAAACACTACTTTAACATGAATTTCCAAAAGAATGGGTAATATAAAGTAATAAGTGAACCATACATGATATAATAAAAATGAATATGATTCTGTAATAATTCAATGTAATTATTTAAATCATTATACAGGAGGTTTGGACACTTACGAAGCAAATCGGACCTAAGGTAAGGGAAATATCACAATCTCATTTTATCCGAGATTGTTTATACTTTGGTATTTTCTGGGGTGTATTTTATCATCCACATCCATGTTTCCTCAATATGTAATATTATTTCCATCCACCTACACTTGTTTAAATACAATTTTACCCTTTGGAGAGTGTTTACTAAAGGATATTAAAGGAATCTTTTGTCGTTTTTCGTACGAGGTTTTTTTTTGACTTTTCTGACAAAATTATGAAGAATGTTTTTTTAACTTATACGGCATGAAAGTATTTTTAAAACATTATTTCCAAGAATATTCCTTTACAAGTTATCAAGTTTATTTTTAATCAACTTCTTTTAGTTTATAATTGTATGACGTGTTAAGAAAGGAAAAGTGTTTTTGAAGTAGAAAGGATATTTTACTCAAGAATGGAGTTCAAGTGTTTTATAAAAATTATTTTCCATCTAAGAAAATAAAGGGTTCTATTTTCATCCCTATTAATACATTTTTTTTATTATGTTGTGATGGAATTATTTTTATGAGATCCTTTATCTTATATGAATTGTTTTATGTTGTCATGATGTTTAAGATTCCGATTTTTATTTCATGGGTTATGCTATGATGTATGGTTTATGATTTTGTGGCACACATAAGAATGGTATCATTATGAGATGGGTGGGACCTATATATCCATCCAATTCATTGGGTAAAGATTTTATATCTCATGAGATAGACAATTCTGGAACAGCAAGTTATACCGGTTCAGTGAAACAGGACTGAAACGAGGAGTGAACTCGGTTCAGAAATGGACTTTGTCCACTAAGATACTCTTGGAAATGAGTCTTGACTAAAAAGAAATGATTCTCTATGATTATGTATGTATTCCACAAAGTTTCATGTTTTATGTTATTATTATTGGGATTACATTTCACTACTATGATTTGTCCCATGTTATGAAATTATGATCTCTTTTTCAGGTTAAGATTTCCAAAAGTTATGTTCTTATGAATATGATGTGATTGATATTTCTTTTGTTTACCCTTACTGAGCAATTGAGCTCACCCTTTTATGTTTTCTTTTCCCCAGTATATAAAGAAAGGTTTTAGGTAAAAAATGAAGACCCTTATGGGAGATGTCGAGGATCTTTCACCACGATTAGAAGATTGTATTCTGAGTTTCCAAAGACACTAAACTATTACGGTCCTTGTGTGTGTGTTTCTGTAATGTACTAAGTATTCTGAAAAAGTTATATAATGTCCATGTACGTCAGGATTCGGGTCACTACAGTTGGTATCAGAGGAAAGGTTTAGTCAACCTTTGGAAACTAGGATGCAAAAACGTTAGTGAAATCTCTAAAAATATTTCTATGGTATGTTTAGGGATGTCCCTAAGGATAAGTATACATATAGGATATAGTCCTAGAACTACGGTAACGATCTTCGAATTTAACCTAAGATGTTAGATATTGAGGGTACTCCCCCTTTACTATGTTGTTTTCCCTAGCATGATTTTTGCCTCTCACACTATTATTTTTGAGTTTTAGATGATGGTTGGAACCCGAAGGAACCGTGTTGATCAATGCAATGGACAATGCAATTATTGTCCTCCTGAACAAAAAAATGTTATGGGAGATGGAGTGCAAAATCTTATTGCTATACTTACACAAGCTATGAATCATTCTGGACTTCCAAATGAGCAGAGAAGGGAACAATATTCTATTGAGTCCTTAATGAGGCAACGTCCACTATCTTTCAGTGGGACTTCTGATCCACTTGTTGCTGAACAATGGATCAGTACTACTGAAAAGATATTTTCAGTTCTTCAATGTTATGAACATGATAAAGTCATCTTAGCAGTATATCATTTGGAAGGTGAAGCTGATCAATGGTGGAGTCTTATCAAGAATATGAGGCCAAGAGATGAAATTGAGTCCCTGTAATGGGACGAGTTCATGAAATTATTTTTCAATAAGTACTTCCCTCGTATTTTTCGGACAAAGATGGAGAAAGGAGTTTTTTGAACTAAAGAAAAAGGATGATGAATCTGTTGGTATATACGAAGCGAAATTTACAAGGCTTGCGAGGTATGCATCTGGATTTATCATCCAACCTGAAAGTAAAGTTGATCGATTCTTCAGTGGCTTAAAACCAAATCTTAGAATGGAATTATCTATAAGAGACTTCAGTAGCTATGAAGAAATTGTGCGTTGTGCTATCATGGTAGAAATGGAATTTGGTGTTACTTATCCATATCATAGTTTTGACAAGAAATGAAAGATGGAGTTCAAGGAGAAATCTCAGAATAATGGTGAAAATAAGATGACTGTTTCCTTATGCTCAAAGTGTGGAAAGAAGCATGGTGGATATTGTCTTAAAGGGACTAGAAAATGTTTTAATTGTGGAAAAGAAGGTCATCGAGCATTTGAGTGTCGAAGTAATGGAAAAAGAGTTTCTAATGATGTGAATAAAGAAAATACTGTAGAGAACGCACCAACGACACTTCAATGCTTCAAGTGCAATGAAATGGGGCATTATGCTAATCAATGCCCAAATCCGAGGGTTAATGATAATCGACATGAGCAACCACATAAGGCAAGGGACAAAGGGAAGTCACATGCGATCACCATTGGCGATGTTGAATATGAAAACGATGTGGTGGAATGATTAAGTGTTTATGTAATGGGATTCCAAAATAATTTGTATATAGTATCATGGAATATTTGAATATTTATGTATTGGTCTATTGTGGTTTTCAATAATTTTATGGTACCGGTAACCATGGATAGTGATTGAGTTATTTTTGAAAAAAAAGATGATATGCACATAATGAAGGGAAAATGAGAAAATAAAACATTTGACAGTATTCATGAGCTCATGATTGATATAAGGACTAAGTTATATCATGGTTTGAGTATATAGAATTTTGAGGATTTTGGTATGTGGAAAGTGTTAACTTTTAACTGCATTCATGTTTTCACTATTGTTCAATTAATGGGTATTTATTCTTCAAGAGAATACATGATTAAGGTATTCACATGTTTGTAATTTGACTAATAAGATATATCTTATGATATATGGGGGATAAATGATGGCATTCACATGATTGTTATGTGACATTACAAGTAATCATTTTCTTTATACTATGTGCTTGGACCAAAGTATTTTAGATAATCCAAATGATTGGAATGGGTTATGTTGGACATAAGTTAGTATTAAAGATAGAAGTTTTTTTCGATATAATTGATGGGATGTTATTGTGATATAGTTTTAGAAAAAGGACAACCTGCAGGACGGGCGACAGCCCATCGCGTCGGACAAGGCTGTGGGAATTGAACCCACAACCGAAGTGTGACTGGCCTTTATCACCTACCACTGGCCTACAATAAGTCCATGTTTAGTAGAAACTAGTTTTATTATATTAATCAGTATGATATATGAAGTATATGTCCATTTTAGGAACCATATATGATTAATGTCACTATAGATGGACTTATGTATTTTTTTTGATAACTTTTCTATCCTTTTGTTTGAGACAGATGGAATGACCCATCACTCTATCACATGATCTGCTAACACATCACGAATGACAAATTTTACTTCATTTATTTAAGAGATAAAGTGGAAATTGTCCAAAGAACGACCAACGGTGAGACTATACCAAAATCACGAAAGTATTTCTTCTAATTCCAATTTCATCAACTTTAGGGAAATGATCTTGAAAACCAAAAATGTTGTCCTAGTGCTCTTATATCTGATGATTCAGATGGTACCTTAGATCATCACAAATTTATGGCTTTGTGATTGTTGGATTTTCCATAACCATGTTCTCTACAACTCTCTATCAGAACATGATGGTTAGATTTCTCTTCCATATCTATATTTTCACCTATGTGGAAACCCAGTGATTAGTTTATTTGGGTAACCGTTAAATTTCATACTTCAGTTCTTAAACCCAAGTTGTGGTATTCCTTTTTGCGATGTGGGTTTCTATTAAAGAAAATTTTGAGTAGTAATACATTTTTAACCCCGAAAAATTTCGAGGGTGAAATTCATTTTAAGGGGGGTCGAATGTAACAGCCCGAGATTTTATGAAAAATATTCTTTTTAATTTCATTAATGTCTTGTGTTATATGCGTAAACAAAAGGAGCTTGCACAACACACATCCTTGACATTCCTTTCATTACAAGCAATCACGACCTTCCTCGATAGCGTGTGTAGTACTCAATAACGAGTTTCACTAAACAACGATATGCTATTAAAATATTATTAAAACTAGCCGTTGTGAATAGTTATAACCAATTTTTTAAATTTTAGTTTTCAAAATGGACTTCATTTTTCGATTCGGAATATCAAAATTATCTTAGGGATAAATTTTGGTACTTTTCCAATAACTTTCATATTTTGATGAATAGTGAAATTTACTAAATTGTAATTAAAAACAACTTTTTCAATCGAAATAATTAATAGTGATAAATTATTAATTTGAGTGGTTTCAAAATAGATTTAGAATATATTTTTACAATTTAATACAATGTTGGTCATTGAATGTAATTTCACATTTAAACCAGACAAAAACAAGTGTCAATCTTTTGATAGTTATTATCTTTTAAAAACACGCTATTCATTTTGACGACGAGATTTATTTTTTAAATTAATTAATGCAACTGATATGTTTTGAATTTGGTAAAATAGACATCATTTTTGAATTCATAATATCAAATATACCTTAGGCCTAATTTTTGGTATTTTTCTGGAAACATTCATTTTTTGATGAATATTGAAACCACTAAGTGGTAGTTAAAAAAAATGAATTTTTCATAAAACATAATTTTACCGCTTCTATGAGTGGAATTTCAAATATCCGAGAGACATGGTTAATGTCCATAAGTAAAATGTGGTTCAATGAGATGAAAATAATTTTTTGTTAATAGTAACCTTTTACTTTTTTTACGACGGTTTAAAGTAAATAGGGTAATTAAGGGTAAAAATGATATTATTGTTACCTAACACATGTCCTAATTCTATTGGATAAGTGTAATTCGACCAAAAAAAACCTTAGGAATAAAATATGACCATTTAGGCCCACATGGATTAGATTAGGACATTTATTATTAATTTATTTAAGGAAGGGTTAAAATATATAAAATCAAAGTTTAATAAGTAAATCATTTTTAATATAGGGTTATACATAAGAAAAATTAGACTATAAATAGTCATTAGAATGATAATAAGATTTCCTACATAATGGTTTTTTATTTGTAATTTTTAGACATTAAATAACTTAATTATGACACAAATATGATGCAGTATTTATCTTATTAATGAAATATTGATATAATTGATGTTATAAATACACAAATAAATGTAATTTCAGACTTTTTATGAAATAAAATAATTTTATAGGTTAAAATGACATGTTATTATTGATTTAATTAACTTTTTTTGAACTAATCATTCTTTTTTGATTTTCACAAAAATCAATTACAAAATAGTGTCAAAATTGACATAAAATAGTTTTTAAAACAAATATTATATTATTAATTGTTATTTTATTCCTAAAAATCAAAGGTTCGGCCAAATGACTTAGATAAGGTTATATATATTAATAATAAACAACTTGGGGTTCTTTTGGATTCTTATAGTAAGTTTATTAATCTTATAGTATAAGAACACAAGAAGACACGGTAAAAGTAAAATTATTTTACATAATGTTAAATCTAAATGATAAGTTTAATGTAGGAACCTAAACTTGTCTAAATTATATTGGATGAGAGGCTTTCGACCCATCCACACCTTATCTTCGAAATGAATCAATTTCGAGCTATTTAAAAACGAATTTGTCTTTATAATAAAATAATAGTTTTTGTTATTCCGAAGGTGCCCCTCTCCTCCCTTATAAAAGGGCACCTCCTCCCTCTCTTCCTCACACCACTTTGAGCCTTCAAGCTCGGCCAACCCCTGCCAATTTCTTCTCTCCACTTCCCTAGAAATATCCTAGAGGTTCTGGTCTTCTTCAGAGACCTATTTTATTGCCCTAAAAGGAGGTCTCAAAGAAGAACATCAAAAAAGAGGTAATGTACGTTACCGATTCTACCATCTTTATTTCTTCTTCCACTTCTTCGTATTTAGTTGTTTCATTATGAAGTAAAAACAAACATATCACTCATATACTTAGATGTTATTATAAGTATGAAACAACCCTATTTCACCATCTATCCATCCTACGGAAAAAGAAATCACCGCGCATGCGTACGTACGGAATACCTTCTCCACGCCTTGGTGTAATCTATTTTCCACCACCACCTTACTTGGATGGGTTTAATAGTGTAAATAATGACTATATATGACTATTATAAAGTGATACTGATTCTGAAATAGTATATATACACTCCAATACAATTCAACAATCATGAGAACGATATCATCGCTCGTGCGTACGTACGGACTACTGTCTCCACGACGCGATGAGTTTCATTCTCCACGTTAACCATTCAAGAATGATTATAAAGTATATATAATAAGTATTCATGAAATATATGACATAATAACACTACTGGATTTATGTATATATATATATTTATGTCATCTAATTAATTCCACTCAATTCAATAAGGAAACGAAAACATCGTTCAAGCGTACGTACGGCCTACCGTCTCCATGAACGGTGTATTTCTTTCCATTTATTGATCAATTATATATATGTATATTCTGAATATATATTATATATAAATCATTTTTTAGATTCTGGAATTAAGTAATCATGATCTAAGTAATCATATGAATAATTACAGGTTAAAACACGAACGACAAATGAGACGATTTTACCCAAAACGCTACTTTAACATGAATTTACAAAAGAACGGGTAATATAAAGTCATAAGTGAACCATATATGATATAATAAAAATTAATATGCTTCTGTAATAAGTCAATGACATTTTTAAATCATTATACAGGAGGTTCGGACACTTACGACGCAAATCAGACCTAAGGTAAGGGAAATATCACAATCTCATTTAATCTGAGATTGTTTATACTTTGGTATTTACTGGGGTGTATTTTATCATCCACATCCTTGTTTCCTCAATATGTAATATTATTTCCATCCACCTACAATTTTTTAAATCCCATTTTACCCATTTATGAGTTTTTACTAAAGGATATGAAAGGAATCTTTTGTCGTTTTTCGTACGAGGTTTTTTTTTTACTTTTCTGACAAAAGTATGAAGAATGTTTTTTTAACTTATACGGCATGAAAGGATTTTTAAAACATTAATTCCAAGAAGCTTCCTTTACAAGTTATGAAGTTTATTTTTAATCAACTTCTTTTAGTTCATAATTGTATGACGTGTTAAGAAAGGAAAAGTGTTTTTGAAGTAGAAAGGATATTTTCCTCAAGAATGGAGTTCAAGTGTTTTATAAAAATTATTTTCCATCTAAGAAAATAAAGGGTTCTGTTTTCATCCCTATTATTTAATTTTTTTGATTATGTTGTGATGGAATTATTTTTATGAATTCCTTTATCTTATATGAATTGTTTTATGATGTCATGATGTTTAAGATTCCCATTTTTATTTCATGGGTTATACTATGATGTATGGTTTATGATTTTGTGGCACAAATAAGAATGGTATCATTATGAGATGGGTGTGACCTATATCTCCATCTAATTCATTGGGTAAAGATATTATATCTCATGAGATAGACATGGCTAGAACGGTAGGTTAAACTGGTTCAGTGAAATAGGACTGAAACGAGGAGTGAACTCAGTTCAGAAATGGATTTTTTCCACTAAGATAGTCTTGGCAATGAGTCTTGACTAAAAAGAAATGATTCTCTATGATTATGTGTATATGCCACAAAGTTTCATGTTTTATGTTATGAGTATTGGGATTACATTTCAATACTATGATTTGTCCCATGATATGAAATTATGATCTCTTTTGCAAGTTAATATTTCCAAAAGTTATGTTATTATGAATATGATGTGATTGATATTTCTTTTGTTTACCCTTACTGAGCAATTGATCTCACCCTTTTATGTTTTCTTTTCCTCAGGATATAAAGAAAGGTTTTAGGAAAAAAAATGAAGATCTTTATGGGAGATGTTGAGGATCTTTCACCACGATTAAAAGATTATATTCTGAATTTCCAAAGACGCTAAACTATTACGGTCCTTGTGTGTGTGTTTCTGTAATGTACTAAGTATTCCGCAAAAGTAATGTAATGTCCATGTACGTCAGGCTTCGGGTCTCTACATTTGGTATCAGAGGAAATCTTTAGTCAACCTTTGGAAACTAGGAAGTTGAAATGTTAGTGAAATCCCTAAAGATATTTCTAAGGTATGTTTAGGGATGTCCCTAAGGATAAGTATACATATAGGATATAATCCTAGAACTACGGTAACAATCTTCGAATTTAACC
Organism: Viscum album; assembly: GCA_963277665.1. NCBI lineage: Eukaryota > Viridiplantae > Streptophyta > Magnoliopsida > Santalales > Viscaceae > Viscum > Viscum album. The sequence goes on from OY728166.1 coordinate 397,628,743, forward strand.
TAAGATGTTAGATATTGAGGGTACTCCCCCTTTACTATGTTGTTTTCCCTAGCATGATTTTTTCCTCTCACACTATTCTTTTTGGGTTTTAGACGATGGCTAGAACCTGAATGAACTGTGTTGATCAATGCAATGGACAATGCAATTATTGTCCTCCTGAACAAACAAATGTTATGGGAGATGGAGTGAAAAATCTTATTTCTATACTTACACAAGCTATGAACCATTCTGGATTTCCAAATGAGCAGAGAAGGGAACAATATTCTTTTGATTCCTTCATGAGGCAACGTCCACTATCATTCAGTGGGACTTCTGATCCACTTGATGTTGAACAATGGATCAGTACTACTGAAAAGATATTTTCAGTTCTTCAATGTTATGAACATGATTATGTCATCTTAGAAGTATATCATTTGGAAGGTGAAGCTGATCAATGGTGGAATCGTATCAAGAATACGAGGCCAAGAGATGAAATTGAGTCCATGAAATGGGACGAGTTCAAGAACATATTTTTCAATAAGTACTTCCCTCGTATTTTTCGGACAATGATGGAGAAGAAGTTTCTTGAACTAAAGCAAAAGGATGATGAATCTGTTGGTATATACGAAGCGAAATTTACAAGGTTTGCAAGGTATACATCTGGATTTATCATCCAACCTGAATGTAAAGTTGATCGATTTTTCAGTGGCTTAAAACCAAATCTTCAAAGGGCATTAGATATAAGAGACTTCAGTAGCTATGAATAAATTATGCATTGTGCTATCAATGTAGAAATGGAGGTTGGTGTTACTTATCCATCTAATAGTTTTGACAAGAAACGAAAGATGGAGTTCAAGGAGAAATCTCAGAATAATGGTGAAAATAAGATGAATGTTTCCTTATGCTCAAAGTGTGGAAATAAGCATGATGGAAATTGTCTTAAAGGGACTAAAAAATGTTTTAATTGTGGAAAAGAAGGTCATCGAGCATTTGAGTGTCGAAGTAATGGAAAAAGGGTTTCTAATGATGTGAATAAAGAAAAGACTGTAGAGAACACACCAACAACACTTCAATGCTTCAAGTGCAATGAAATGGGGAATTATGCTAATCAATGCCCAAATCCAAGGGTTAATGATGATCGACATGAGCAACCACTTAAGGCAAGGGACAAAGGGAAGTCACATGCGATCGCCATTGGCGATGTTGAATATAAAAACGATGTGGTGGAATGATTAAGTGTTTATGTAATGGGATTCCAAAATAATGTTGTATATATTATCTTGGAATATTGGAATATTTATGTATTGGTCTATTGTGGTTTTCAACAATTTTATGGTACCAGTAACCTTGGATAGTGATTGAGATATTTTTGAAAAAAAAGATGATATGCACATAATGAAGGGAACATGAGAAAATTAAACATTTGACAGTATTCATGAGCTCATGATTGATATAAGGAATAATTGATATCATGGTTTGAGTATATAGAATTTTGAGGATTTTGGTATGTGGAAAGTGTTAACATTTAACTGCATTCATGTTTTCACTATTGTTCAATTAATGGGTATTCATTATTCAAGAGAATACATGATTAAGGTATTCACATGTCTGTAATTTGACTAACAAGATATATCTTATGATATATGGGGGATAAATTATGGAATTCATGTGATTGTTATGTGACATTACAAGTAATCAATTTCTTTATACTATGAGCTTGGACCAAAGTATTTTAAGTAAGCCTAAAGATTGGAATGGATTATATTGGACATAAGTTAGTATTAAGGATAGAAGTTTTTTTCGATATTATTGATGGGATGTTATTGTAATATAGTTTTAGAAAAAGGACAACCTGCAGGACGGGCGATAGCCCATCGCGTCGGACAAGGCTGTGGGAATTGAACCCACAACCGAAGTGCGACTGGCCTTTATGGCCTACCACTGGCCTACAAGAAGTCCCTATTTAGTAGAAACTAGTTTTATTATATTATGCAGTATGATATATGAAGTATATGTCCATTTTAGGAACCATATATGATTAATCTCACAATAGAAGGACTTATGTATTTTTTTTGATAACTTTTCTATCCTTTTGTTTGAGACAGATGGAATGACCCATAATTCTATCACATGATCTGCTAACACATCACGAATGACAAATTCTACTTCATTTCTTTAAGAGATAAAGTGTAAATTGTCCAAAGAACGACCAATGGTGAGACTATACCAAAATCACGAAAGTATTTCTTCTAATTCCAATTTCATCAACTTTAGGGAAATGATCTTGAAAACCAAAAATGTTGTCCTAGTGCTCTTATATCCGATGATTCAAATGGTACCTTATATCATCACAAATTTATGGCTTTGTGATTGTTGGATTTTCCATAGCCATGTTCTCTACCACTCTCTATCAGAACATGATGGTTAGATTTCTCTTCCATATCTATATTTTCACCTATGTGGAAACCCAATGATTAGTTTATTTGGGTAACCATTACATTTCATACTTTAGTTTTTAAAGCCAAGTTTTGGTATTCCTTTTTGCGATGTGGGTTTCTATTAAAGAAACTTTCAAGTAGTAATCCATTTTTAACCCTGAAAAATTTCAAGGGTGAAATTCATTTTAAGGGGGGTAGAATGTAACAGCCCGAGATTTTATGAAAAATATTCTTTTTAATTTCATTAATGTCTTGTGTTATATGCTACAACAAAAGGAGCTTGCACAACACACATCCTTGACTTTCCTTGCATTACACGCAATCACGACCTTCCTTGATAGCGTGTGTAGTACGCAATACCGAGTTTCACTAAACAACGATATGCTATTAAAATAATATTAAAACTAGCCATTATGAATAGTAATAACCACTTTATTAAATTTTAGTTTTCAAAATGAACTTCATTTTTCGATTCGGAATATCAAAATTATCTTAGGGAGAAATTTTGGTACTTTTCGGATAACTTTCATATTTTGATGAATAGTGAAATTTACTAAATTGTAATTAAAAACAAATCTTTCAATCAAAATAATTAATAGTGATAAATTATTAATTTGAGTGGTTTTAAAATAGATTTAGAATATATTTTTACAATTTAATACATTGTTGGTCATTGAATGTAATTTCACATTTAAACTAGACAAAAACAAGTGTCAATCTTTTGATAATTATTATCTCTTAAAAACACGCTATTCATTTTGACGACGGGATTTAATTTTTATATTAATTAATGCAACTGATATGTTTTGAATTTTTTAAAATATACATCATTTTCGAATTCATAATATCAAATATACCTTAGGCCCAATTTTTGGTACTTTTCTGGAAACTTTCATTTTTTGATGAATAGTGAAACCACTAAGTGGTAGTTAAAAAAATGAATTTTTCATAAAACTTAATTTTACCGCTTCTGTGAGTGAAATGTCAAAAATCAGAGAGACACGGTTAATGTCCATAAGTAAAATGTGGTTCAATGAGATGAAAATAATTTTTGGTGAATAGTAACCTTTTACTTTTTTTACCACGGTTAAAAGTAAATAGGGTAATTAAGGGTAAAAATGATATTATTATTATCTAACACATGTCCTGATTCTATTGGATAAGTGTAATTCGACCAAAAACAACCTTAGGAATAAAATATGACCATTTAGGCCCGCTTGGATTAGATTAGGACATTTATTATTGATTTATTTAAAGAAGGGTTAAAATAGTTAAAATCAAAGTTTAATAAGTAAATCATTTTTAATATTGAGTTATACATAATAAAAATTCAACTATAAATAGTCATTACAAAGAAAAAAATATTTCCTACATAATGGTATTTTATTTGTAATTTTTAGACATTAAATAATTTAATTATGACACAAATATGATGTAGTATTTATCTTATTAATGAAATATTGACATAATTGATGTTATAAATACCCAAATAAATGTAATTTCAGACTTTTTATGAAATAAAATAATTTTATAGGTTAAAATTACATGTTATTATTGATTTAATTAACTTTTTTTGAACTAATCATTCTGTTATGATTTTCACAAAAATCAATTACAAAATAGTGTCAAAATTGACATAAAATAGTTTTTAAAACAAATATTATATTATTAATTGATATTTTATTCCTAAAAATCAAAGGTTCGGCCAAATGACTTAGATAATGTTATATATATTAATAATAAACAACTTGGGGTTCCTTTGGATTCTTATAGTATGTTTATTAATCTTATAGTATAAGAACACAAGAAGACACGGTAAAAGTAAAATTATTTTACATAATGTTAAATCTAAATGATAAGTTTAAAATAGGAACATACACTTGTATAAATTCTATTGGATGAGAGGATTTCGACCCATCCCCACCTTATCTCTGAAATGAATCAATTTGGAGCTATTTAAAACCGAATTTGACTTTATAATAAAATAATAGTTTTTGTTATTCCGAAGGTGCCCCTCTCCTCCCTTATAAAAGGGCACCTCCTCCCTCTCTTCCTCACACCACTTTGAGCCTTCAAGCTTGGCCAACCCCTAAAAATTTCTTCTCTATACTTCCCTAGAAACATCCTAGAGGTTCTGGTCTTCTTCAAAGACCTATTTTAGTTCCCTAAAAGGAGGTCTCAAAGAATCACTTCAAAGAAGAGTTGATGTCCGTTACCGATTCATTCATCTTTATTTCTTCTTCCACTTCTTCTTCTTTAGTTGTTTCATTATGAAGTAAAAACATAAGTATCACTCATATACTTATATGTTATTATAAGTATGAAAAAACCCTATTTCACCATCTATCTATCCTACGGAAAAATAAATCACCGCGCGTGCGTACGTACGGAATACCGTCTCCACGCCGTGGTGTAATCTATTTTCCACCACCAAATTACTTGGATGGGTTTAATGGTGTAAATAATGACTATATATGACTATTATAAAGTGATACTGATTCTGAAATAGTATACATACACTCCAATACAATTCAACGATCATGAGAACGATATCATCGCTCGTGCGTACGTACGGACTACTGTCTCCAAGACTCGATGAGATTCATTCTCCACGTTAACCATTCATGAATGATTATAAATTATATATAATAAGTAGTCATGAAATATATGACATAATAATACTACTGGATTTATATATATATATATATTTATGTCATCTAATTAATTCCACTCAATTCAATAAGGAAACGAAAACAACGTTCATGCGTACATACGGCCTACCGTCTCCATGAATGGTGTATTTCTTTCCATTTATAGATCCATTATATATATGTATATTCTGAATATATATTATATATAAATCATGTTTTATATTCTGGAATTAAGTAATCATGATCTAAGTAATCATATGAATAATTACAAGTTAAAACACGAATGACAAATGAGACGGATTTTACCCAAAACGCAACTTTAACATGAATTTACAAAAGAACGGGTAATATAAAGTCATAAGTGAACCATATATGATATAATAAAAATGAATATGATTCTGTAATAAGTCAATGGCATTATTTAAATCATTATACAGGAGGTTCGGTCACTTACGAAGAAAATCGGACCTAAGGTAAGGGAAATATCACAATCTCATTTTATCCGAGATTGTTTATACTTTGGTATTTACTAGGGTGTATTTTATCATCCACATCCATGTTTCCTCAATATGTAATATTTTTTCCATCCGCCTGAAATTTTTTAAATCCAATTTTACCCTTTGGTAATTTTTTACTAAAGGATATGAATGGAATCTTTTGTAGTTTTTCTTACGAGGTTTTTTTTTGACTTTTCCGACAAAAGTACGAAGAATGTTTTTTTTTACTTATACAGCATGAAAGGATTTTTAAAAAAATATTTCCAAGAAGCATCCTTTACAAGTTATCAAGTTTATTTTTAATCAACTTCTTTTTGTTTATAATTGTATGACATGTTAAGAAAGGAAAAGTGTTTTTGAAGTAGAAAGGATATTTTCTTCAAGAATGGAGTTCAACTGTTTTATAAAAATTATTTTCCATCTAAGAAAATAAAGGGTTCTGTTTTCATCCCTATTATTACATTTTTTTAATTATGTTGTGATGGAATTATTTTTATGAATTCCTTTATCTTATATGAATTGTTTTATGATGTCATAATGTTTAAGATTCCCATTTTTATTTCATGGGTTTTGCTATGATGTATGGTTTATGATTTTGTGGCACACATAAGAATGGTATCATTATGAGATGGGTGGGACATATATCTCCCTCCAATGAATTGGGTAAATATTTTATATCTCATGAGATAGACATGGCTGGAACGGCAGGTTAAACCGGTTCAGTGAAACAGGACTGAAACAAGGAGTGAACTCAGATCAAAAATGGACTTTGTCCACTAAGATAGTCTTGGAAATGAGTCTTGACTAATAAGAAATGATTCTATATGATTATGTGTGTATGTAACAAAGTTTTATGTTTTAATATATGAGTATTGGGATAACATTTCACTACTATGATTTATCCCATGTTATGAAATTATGATCTCTTTTGCAGGTTAAGATTTACAAAAGATATGTTCTTATGAATATGATGTGATTGATATTTCTTTTGTTTACCCTTACTGAGCAATTGAGATCACCCTTCTATGTTTTCTTTTCCCCAGGATATAAAGAAAGGTTTTAGGTAAAAAAAATGAAGATCTTTATGGGAGATGTTGAGGATCTTTCACCACGATTAGAAGATTATATTCCGAGTTTCCAAAGACACTAAACTATTACGGTCCTTGTGTGTGTGTTTTTTAATGTACTAAGTATTCTGCAAAAGTAATGTAATTTCTATGTACGTCAGGCTTTGGGTCTCTACACAAGTTCAATAATATAGTGTTATTTAACTATATATAAAAATAAAAATTTAAAAATAACGTCACTTTTATAATGATATGGTCATCAAATAGGTGAAACCTGATATCGATACCTAGAACCATCCTTAGTATTGGGTAGTGAGGTGTATATTAATTTTTTATGGACCCTATGGTCTTTTAATTACTATCTATACCTATATTTTGGAGCAAGTAGAGAGGTGTGATCTATTCGTATGAGGGTTGGGTACCTGTTCTTGTTTTATATTTGAAAATTTTTTTATGTTAAACTATATTTTAAGCTGTTCTATTCATATTGTATCACAATGCTTCTATAATGTCCACGAATCAGATGCCATGAAGGGGGTGGAAAAGAATAACTATAGGTTTTTTTCCTTGAGCCACCAGTGATCCCTCCTATAGTGCCACCTGTGGAACCCCTTCATATTCATAATGTGGGAACTGAAACCAAATTCAATGAGGGATTATTTTATAAGATGAAAAATATTCATGTTATACTTATACATTCATTGATGATGGAATAATTTATCTGAGAGTTCCAGAAGCAGCCTCCTCCCACATTTTTGGGTGGTGGAGGACGCCATACTATTGCGTATTGGCTCTAATTTATTATGTGTTTGTTATAGAATCCGAAGATTCCTACACAGTGGAGAGTCAATATTCCATAAAATATTCTATGTGATTCTACCAAGTGATGTGGGATTTTTTTACCTAGTAATTTTTTCATAAAGGTATGATATATGAATATTTCTAGACAATATTTTATGAATATTTCAATCACATGATTCCGAGGGTTGATAAAGATAGAGAATTTATGAACCTACCAACGGTAGGAATGTTTGTTATGGAGTACTATTATCATATTATTGGTCTATAGTTCTTAGATTTTACACTAGTGGGTTATGATCTTACAACCGCCTAGAGATTATTTGATCTGTTGGTATACACAATCTAGTTTCCAACCAATTTCTTTCAATTAATGGCCATATTTATTATAGCTATCCATGATCTTATTATTGATCATAAATTGAGGGAAGTATACTGTCAATGTCAGGGAGGTTTTTAATATAGATGTACTACTGTTTCTTTTAGTGTGTGAAAGTGATTTTTCAGGGTACTTGTTGAGGTAGCAATAGTCATTCACCCTATAAAGCCAATTTTATGATATGTTAATAGTTTTAAAAGGGGTACAAACTAAACCCCAATAATTTCAAGATCTAATGGAATATTGAGGTTGTTGTAAGATGAAGAATATATAGAACTTATGTATGAACATTCCATCATTTCTAGGATAGCTGGGATCGACACATACTATGCGCTCTTGAGTGGATTATGTAGTAACTCATCTGGTTGGTAGTTGGAGTACCACCGTCCATTTTGGCTGTGGTGGTGGTTGTGGTATAGGTATTTAGACTCTTCGTTCTATTTTCTAGTTGAGTGGTCTTGTTCCTGGATGTTGGTATGTGACATAGGGTTGTGGTACGATCTAATTACATAATGTGTATCCTATTCTAGAGGAACATAACACAAGAGCTTATAATTTATGAGTTTTTATTCTAGAAGTCTCAACATTAAGGTCCAATTTTTTGAAATAGCTATGAATCACTCTTTTATATCTACACAAATCACAGTGATTCGGGGGTTCATGATTGAACCCTTTTGTGGACTGATGATGGACTTTGAATTAATCATCCTGATTGACTAGTTAGTTCCCTAACTATCCCATATTTCTTTCTATCATTAGAGTGTGAAATTTACATCCTCATAGGGTGGTAGGAATGTGAAAAGGTGTTAATGGGAAGATTTTGAGACTTTATCCAGACCTGAGTAGTAAAGACTAGGTAGTGTCATTGCATAGATTACTTATATTATCTTAGATAACCAGGGGTTATAACCTTCTAATTTACATAATATATTTGAGTGTTTCAAAAACATATTCCCTAAAAAAAATTTGGACTACCTTCATTATGATAGGTAGAGATTAGAATTCATCTAGTTCTAGTTGAAAAACTATTTACTATTCATCCTTACATGATGGTACCAATAGAGCTTCTAAAGCTCAAGAAGTGGATGTGGATCTTGAGGCTAAAGGATTTATAAAGCACAACACATATCTTTGGGGGTCAACCATCCTTTTTTCATAAAATTTGGTTGGTACCCCCATAATTATCATCAATTTACAATGTTTGAACTAGATTGTGATAAATAACTATTATCTACTTCCATGAAAACATGAAAACTCTGATCAGATGAGAGGAGAAATATCATTTATATGGATTGATTTGAGGTAGGGATATGATCAGGAGAAAGTGAGTTCATCATACATACCTCACATAGATTTTTTTTAGTAGGTATGGTCTTTCTGAGTACATGGTCATGTCATTCAGTCTCACAAATGCATCTTTGATTTCCATATCTCAAATGAATCTGTTTTTAACACTTATCTAGTTTCATTTGTGGTAGACTTTGAGAAATATATCTTAGTTTATTCACATTCCTAAAATAACCATTACAACCGTATTGATATTTTGCTATATACCCTAATGTACCCCCATATTTATGAAAGGATTATGTAATTACACTTTTAGATTGATTATTTACACTTTCTGGGTCACATCATCTTGAATTCATGAGTTTTTATAGTCTAGGATAATGTGAGAGTAGTAGTTTATTGGGATCATCCTAAGATAATCTTTTACATTCATAGTTTTTATGGGATAACTGCATATATAGAATGATAAACGATTATTTATCATTTCGTTCAATGCAGCATATGGCCTTGAATTCAAAATGGCATGAAATTATTACGGTTTCAAGCTTGTAAATAATCCTTTTAGGAGTCGAATAGATGTGTGATTTCAGTACCAATAATGATTATTTTTGAGCTCTGAATGATCTATACTATGTACTGCGACACATCAAGTATAATAATGGAGCTCTTCTAATATAGGAAGAGTGAGTACTTCGAAACATGTCTCAGTAGTTGAGGCATCATGAGAAAAATTACTAAATGCATGACCCTGAGTTTTCTATAGTAGTTCATGCCTTATTCTATTGGTGGAACTACATAATTGGAGAGTTTTTTATGGTATTAATAGATAAAAAAATCATAAATTAAATATTTAAACAATGACATCAGAATCTCGGGCTGAATAGATAGTTTGAGTTCCTATAATCCATTGTTTTTTAGATTTCATACATACCTGTAAAAGGTAACACTGTATCTGAGGTTCTACGATGGAAGAATCAATCATAATTGTCATAGGAGGCCAGTTCCCAATGGAAGATCATTGATTTTTTTAAATGCATATTCTGGTTCATGAGGATCATTGATAGATTTTCCTCTCAGCCTTAGTAGTGACATATACTCTTCTAGAATGCGTGAGAATGGGGATACTATATGATATCTAGGGACTGGTCTGAATGGAATGTGTCTCAGATATTGATTCATCTTCAAGATGGATAGTGGATGGGAATGATACTTTATTTTTCCATGGTCGTGTATGGGTCCCGACATATATCATCGAGGAGATGATGCCTGATGTTCATGACTCATCATGGTCATTTCAACCTACTGTCACCATGACATATTGATTCCTATGTTTCAAGTATTTGTTCCTAGGTTGAAATTATAGATTGATGGATTTTATCACTCATTGTTCAACATGTCCCTAGGTGAATGTAACACCAAGAGTATTTATGATTTTTTTGAAAAAAAAAGATATTTTATTGGTTGATTTTCATGATACATACAGAAAATATTACCTTAATCTCAATCCTTTTATATAAAAATTATAGAGTTTGTCTTTCATTGTAGATAATACAAATTTTGGCTTGTGTTACACACAATAATGAGTTCCTTTCATACCTTGTGGTACAAAAAATGCCATGTTTTACTGAATAAAAATACAATATTATTATGACACTTATCACCTAGATAGTGGAATTCATAAAATAATTATGATTATCTAAATTATAAAATGAATTCGTGGGATAAAAATTAATTATAAATAAATATAAAAACCTATTTAACATAGAGGATGTGTTTTTTTATGAAAAAAATTTTTTATTCATACAAAGGGGTTTTATCAATGAAAATTATATTAATCACCATTAGTGAATTTCATTGATGAAACCATTATGTTATATATTCAATTAAATGTTTCTAAATTCATAAAAATAATTTTATATGAAAAAACAAGAACATATAAATTTTTCTAGCATATAAATCATTGTTTTTCTAATAACCAGTTTTTCCACCATTTAAAAGAATACATGTTTTAAAACAAAATTTTGACACTTTTATCTTTAAATTTTTTTAAAAAAATCTTCTTAATTAAAATCAAATTTTTATAATACACTTTGGCTGAAATTTTGGTATTTTTCTAAAAATTTTCATTTTTTTGATGATTCATGAAAAGTACTATATTTTAGTTGAATAATAAATATTCATCTAAATAATTTATAATGAAAAATTATATTCTGAAGTGGTTTTTATGTCAATATAGTTAAATTAAACAATTATTAATTCAATTTTGATCATTCCAATGAATTTCATACTCAACTGGAATAATTTTTTTTAAACATCATAACTTTTTCACTTTAAACACCCACTTTCTCACAACATATAATATATTTATTTTAAAATAATTTAACTAAATTTTATGTTTTTAATTTTAAAATTATATATTAAATATTTGAAATTATATTGTACAAATTTATTAAATATTTCTTTTTTCAAACGCTTTCACTAGGGCACCCATCTGTCTTTGGAGGATGCATTATTTTTTTCCCAACATTCCCACTTTCCACAGGTGGGTGACATTCGTTTCTTATTGAGGGAAATTTTATCCTTCATAAAAATTTGATGATGGGATGCCAGTCTCTCCTTTTGTGCATTCTTCCTTGTAACTTGACATATTTTCTGAATCTCCCTTAACAATTTAGTTGTTGTTCGTGAATCTCATTCCCGATGCCAAATAAATTTGGACATAGGTTAATTATGCTGCTCCTTCAAGACAATACTTGGGGTTTTAAAATGGTATCAACCTTTATTCAAAGTAGATAACAACATCCACCATGTTAGGAAATATCTGGATTCGTGGGAATTGGGGAACCTGTATTATTCCTCATAAGAGGGCATCTCAAGGGTGCAGAACCCGAGGTATCCCATGTCAATCATGGGGTATCTTATGCCGAAGGCATGTATATAATGATTTCTTCATCCTCCCAAGCATAACACATGGTACATCACATGTTTAACATCTGGTGGATATAGTTATGTCAAAGTTGTGTCTTCTGAGGTTTTCCGGAGGAATCTCATGTTTAACACGGGGTAGCTCACATGTTTAACATCTTGCGGAGGCAGAACAAGAGTGATCAAAATATCCCAGAGAGACAAATCAGAATGGTACATCCCTAGGAGGGAACACCAAGGAGGTATACTAGATGCATGGATCAGAATACACAATGAGGATGGATCTGAGGTGGTGTGTCCCATAGAGGGAAGATATCACACCATGAAGGAAGATCTGGACACCACTATGGGAAGATCAGAAAGAGTGCCCCCCAGAATGGGGAACATCGGATAGATAAGTCATAATTCTAAATGAGAGAAAACATAGGGTGGTGTATCCCATAAAGGAAATATGTCACACCATGAAGGTAGATCTGGACACCATTGATGGAGGATCAGGGAGAGTGCACCCCAAAATTGGGGATACCGAGGTTTACCATTGGATGGGATTGAACCTCATGGAGGTTCCCTATGTACCCAGTGTAGAAGATAGGGTCCAAAACCCACATAGTTCAAGGGTTGATGAATTAGGGTGTACACAAAGGATTACAATCCGAACATGTGTTGTGGATTATTCATGTATAGCAGCACATCGCAAGAGGGAACCTTTTTGTTGAATGATTATGGATTGTCTAGGGATTAACATGGTAAGATTCCCCAAGGTAATGGAATGATCCCACCAGGATATGGAGGCCCAGGTAAGGATCAAGATGAATGATGGAGTGTTTAATGGAGTAGAGGGGTAATAGGATGGAACTATCATAAAAAATATGGTAGTGTTGGTATTGAACCTCATAGATCCTTCCTATGTATCCTCATGGTAGGGAATCAAAGTGTCAGTAGTTCGGTGGGGAGATGGGACATCAAATGATTTGTACAGTGATAATGGATGCATGGATGGGACCCTAAAGAAGTGGAACATTTGGCATGTGTAATGACCATGCAAAATCACATAGGCTTGAGGGAATGTCCACGATGGGACATGAGTGATGGGGTTGAACCTTCTTGGGGCTTCTAACGTATCCTCGTGTTAGGGAATCAATGTTCACATAGTTCAGGATGGGGGTATAGAATTTGGGTGTACACATAGAAAAATAACCCAATGATATAATAAGGCTTATGCATGGTTAGCAACCCCGGTTGGTTTGAATATCATCGGGAAAACCAGAGATGTAGGTCCCAACAAATGGGAGTACAATGTCTTACTATTGATTGTGTTGTACAATGTCTTACCATTGGTTTTGGTTCCATCGGCATACTGTTGGTTGGGGTTTTAACCCCTTACCATCCGTTGGGGTTCCAACGGATTACCACTAGTTGGGGTTCCAATGGTTTACCATTGTTTGGGGATGAACATTAGGGAGGCTTCCTATGTACCCTGTCTAGGAGAAAAGGATCAAAGACCATGTAGTTCGACAGTATACAGTTTAATGTCATGCGGGACGAAAGGGGGGATGTACTTTAAAATCATGTAGAATAAAGGTGGACCGACGTATTGTGGTTGGGACTGATGGGTGTTTGGCAGGAACCTTAGGGCGTCTTCCTACGTAAATTTCCTTGGAGAAAAGGTTAATAGTCCATATAGTTCAAGACATGGGCTATAGTTTAACATCTTGTGGGAAGAAGGTGAACTAACATGATGGGGTCAGGATAGGTAGGTGTTGTGCTTGAACCTCAGGGCGACATCCTATGTACCATTCCTAGGAGAAAAGGATAACAATACTTGTAGTGTGGTATCACACATTTTAACATATTGTAGGATGAAAGGGTTTCTTATAGTTAAACATCATGAAGGATGAGTGTGGACGAATGTAGAGTTGTTGGAACTGATGGATGTTGGGCTTGAACCTTAGGGAGACTTTCTACGAACCATGTCTAGGGGATAGAGATAAAATTCTTTGTAGTTTGGAATATGGGATACATTTTAACAACATGTGGGAAGAAGTTGAACCGACGTGAAGTGGTCAGGACTGGTGAGTGATGGGCTTCAACCTCATGGAGGCTTCCTACGTACCATGTCCAGGGGACATGGATCAAAGTCCACATTGTTTGGAATGGAGGATAAAATATCATGTCATGTGGGATGAAGGTTAACCAACGTGAAGTGTTCGGGACAGGTGAGTGTTGGGATTGAGTTCAAGGAGGCTTCCTACATATCCAATCCAGGGGACAGGGATCAAATACAACGTAGTTCTAAATTGGGTCTTGTGACTTACATGCTATGGTGGACTAGGAAGGATGCCATGGTCAATTCTTACACTAATCCCAGGCGAGTCTTACTCGGTGTGCGAAACAAGTGTCCACAGTAGACCTGAAAATTTTGTCACAATTGTGTGGCCATGAATGGTATTAAATGGAGCTTAAACATGGAAGCATCCCAATTGCCTCTTTGGAGTGGCAATGGTGGGTGGGGCTTATGCATGGGTGCTTCCCAGGTTCCTCTAAGGAGTAGCAATGTGGGGAGTGGGGTTACGCATGGAATCTGCCTAGGTTCCAGTAAGGTGTGGCAATGGCAAATGGTTCTTACACATTGACTTACCATGGTGTTCCTAAGGATAGTAAATCATGTATATTTCTTATTCATGGAAGATTCCCAACTGCCGCTATAGAGTGATATTGGTGGATGTGGATTATAAATTGATGTAGCCCGAGTTCTGCAATTGAGCACCAATGGTGGATGGGGCATACACATGGAAATAGCCTGGGTTCCACTGTCGAGCGATAATGGTGTATGGGGCTGTGATAATGGTGGATTGGTCATATACATGGAAGCAGACCGGGTGCCACAATGGAGAGGCAATGGTTGATGGGGATTACATAGAGAAGGAGACCAGGTGTTGTTATAGAGCAGAAATGGTGGATGGGGATTATGCCTGGAGGCTTCCCAAGTGCTGCTATGGAGCTAAAATGTTGAAATGGGATTACGCATTGAATCATACCATGTGCTGCTAATGAGAGACAATAGTTCATGGTGCATACACAAGGAAGCTTCTTAGGTGCCACTACGGGGTGATAATGGTGGATGGGGCTTACACATGGATGCTGCTCGGGTGTCTTCCTGATGTCTGGCCATGAGGGCATCATAACTCGGTGGTTTGTTGAGGAATATAATTGGATCCTACACCTATTTACTAGTTCACAAGTTTAATAATGCTAAGGGAATTTGAATTAGTCCAAAAAAGGGAGATGAAATTCGTGAATCACATGCCCGACATTCAGAATGTGGTGAGAGTGGAATGATGATGTAGGAGAACTATTGATCATTTTTGAAACACAACATCAATTTCGAGTTAGCGTGAAATGAAGGAAACAATTGAGGGTCGACTATTGATTTTGTTCGAAACACAAGACCTGAATCGATGTGTCATCAAAAGTATTTCAGGGCGTTGGCCCAGAACGGTAGGTGAGCAGAGGCAGGATGGTACCAGGCTGTTTTGGGGTCCCTATGAAAGAGAATGATGATCTGAATGATGGACACATGAAGTATGATGTGGAGTGATATAATGATAGAATGGCTTCCAATGCTCTTGAAATTACACCACTGTAATCATGGCATGAGGTATATTATTCTTGTCACATAATTCATCTCTTATTTGGAAGAAGAGGTATCTTATTATTGAATTATTGGTCGTGGTACATTTTAAAATAATTTAGTGAGGACTATTTTCATTTTATTCTGGGCGCATAAGGGATCTCTTGTTTAGAACATGAGGAATCCAATGTTTTACCGATAGAGTGTACTACATTTTATAGTCATGTAGAGAGTTCTATTAGTATCTTTTATTTGGAACATAAGGAATCTCTTGTTTAGATAAAGTGGCATCCATAGATTTTAACATAGGGTGTACTATAGTTTATAGTCATTTAGAGAGTATTGTTGGTATCTTTTGCTTTGTTCATAAGGCATCTCTTGTTAGGAACAAGAGGCATCCTATGTTTGTCACATAGAGGTTACTACAGTTTATAGTCATGTAGAGAGGACTACTGACATCTAATTGTTGGAACATAAGGCATCACTTTTATGGAGAAAGTGGAAACCTATATTTTTCATATAGGGTATAATATATTTTATCATCATATAGATAGAACTATTGACATCTTATTCTTGGCGCATAAGATATCTCTTTTTTGGAGAAAGAGGTATCTTATATTTTTCATATAGGGTATACTAATGTTTATAGTCATATAGATAGGACAATTTCAATCCTAGGAATGGTGCATAGGACATATCTTGTTTGGAGAAAGAGTCATCATATGTTTGTAACATAGGGTGCTCTATTGTTTAAAGACATATATTTAGGACTATTGGAATCTTATGAATGCCACATAAGGAATATATTGATTCAAGAAAGAGGCATCCTTGTTTGTTATATAAGGTTTACATCAATTTTTAGTCATGTTGATAGGAATTATGACATCTTATGCCTGACACATATGGAAACTCTTGTTTGGAGAAAGAGTCCTTCTCTATTTGTTATATAGGGTGTACTAAAGTTTATAGACATGTAGAGATGAATTTTTGGCAAAAGTAACATATACATGGCTATTGTTAGGGATTAAACAACAACAACCCCTTCTGGATTATCCTGACATTGGATTTAGGTGATGGCGTTTGGTTGAGTTTCTTGAGGAATTGTTAGAAACAAGGTACTCATGGAATTGATGGTGTTATATCAACTCACAACACCTACATGGGAACAAGAGGAATATGTCGACTCATGTTTTTTCATGGTGTTTGTATGAGTATCTCAAATCATGGTATTTCATAAGTGGAAGGTTTTTGCGCATAATGAAAAAATGGAGAATTCTGACATCGTAGCCAAAAAATTCGCATTGAGACTCTCCATTTATCATGGGCATCAATGACGTAAAAGAAGGGACCGACCTTGTTGGACAAAACTACAGCACAATAGAAATCCGAAGAAGTGGGTGTAGGGGTACATCCCATGACGTTTTGAGTAGTGGGAGTGATGTTCTGAACCTCACAAATGATAAGGATTTGTGAAGTAGCTTCACAGTCAAATGGGGCTTGCAGAGTATGGGGTCTTGGGAAGCAGCTTCATGAAAGAAAGGTGCTCGTAAAGCAAGGGGTCTCATGGAGAAAAAGTTCTCAAATAGAAAAGGAGTTGCATGAAACATCAGTTCTCATGGAGTAGTGGGATCCACAGAGCCTCAAGAAAGCCAATGGAGCTCCTTCCTTCATAAAGGTAGGATCCCTTTGCGACGGGAATCACGTCTCGGTTCTTGGGAGCATCGCAAAATGGGAGATCAGATGCCAATTGGGTATCATGAACATGCTTATGAAGGGGGTGAGACAGATATTTATAAGATATAGAGGTCGTTGGAGAACACCGTGATGAATAAATGTGGATCATGAAGAGAAAAGGACATCGAGAAGGAAATTGTGCTTTGCAACTAGAGGCAGTTCCCCCAAGTTCGTTATAACCGCGTAGTCAACCATCAAGGATTTCATGACACTCACGGTGGCTCCATTCACATTCCCTCAAGTTTCTTATAGTCACATAGGCTACCATCACATCATCTATGGAAATAACAGAGGCATCGTTCAACTTCCTCTTCGCTCCGATCTCAGAGGGACCTTCATGAATGGGTTATGCGACCCAGTTTTCCAGCCCAAAATCAAAGGACCATAACTCCTAATCTGTAACATTGTTTGTGTTCAAAGACCAGTCAAATTGAATCTTGTGAAACTTGTGACCCTCTTAGATAATGTATGGATGAATTTAATTTTTTTTCGATGATTTTTTATGTTCCAACATTTATCTTTTTTAGAAAAATAGGAGTAATAAATTTGTTAGTTTTTATTTCCAAGGTTAAGGGTAAATCATATAAATGAAGGGTAAAATTAATGTTATAATAATTATTATAAAACCCTAAAAGATGTATTATTTTTATTATATGATCAAGGATCAACTAAAATCATTATTGGGTTGAATTCCTGAGATCTTGGGGCCACTTGGATAACATTAATCGCCTTATTGTATTTTGTTTTATGAAAACTCGAATATGTCATACTCATGTTTGTAATAATTATTTCATTTTTAATCTTTTTTGATTTAGAATATATATTCAAATAGAAATAGTGTTTTTAAATATAAAATATTTATATTCATCATTTAAATTTTCCAAATTTCTGTTAATATATAATTACATTAAATAATTATTCTATTATGATCCAGAAATTATTAAATTAATAGAGAAATCAATTCAATGATAAAAAATCTACCAAAAATAATAAAATTTGATATATTAAATTTCATAAATGAATTTAATATTTTATATAGATATATTTGGTATGTATTAAGAGAGTTTTTTCAAAAATATATTGGAGATTTAAAATTTTTTAAAGTCACAGTACTAAATAGTATTAAAAATGTCATTATTTATAATTTAAAGTAAATTATTATTTTTAAAATAATATAAATTTTATAGAAATTTAATATAAGGAAAATTTATTTGGATAAGGTTTAAAATATTATCAATGGTTCATTTATGGGTAGTTTTTAATTTTATAGTAATGATATTAAACATCAAAGTTTAAAAACCCATGTTGTCGTGGTAATAATTAAAGAGGATAAATAAGGGTTAAAAATAATGGTTAACAAATAGTGAAAACATATATAATTTTAATTTTATTAAATTATATAGGCCCATAATCATCCAATATTTGAAAGAAATTTTTTTAGATCAATTAGGAATATAAAAATAATTTATATTAATTCAATATTTTGAGATATTTCAATAGTGCTCCTCTCCTCTATGATAAAAAGACACCTATTATTCTCTATTATTCACACCTAAAAACGTTTTCGTTGAAGTAATATCTATAAAAATATCATTAAAAAATCTTTCTCTTCACCCTAGAAGGATTCCATTGGGTATAAATCCAACTAACGAAGTCCTTTAGTAAAATCCAAAAGACATACCCAAAAAATATGTATTACTTATCAACAAATATTTTTTTTATTTATAAGTTATAACCCTAAATTTTCTTAATTTCTATATAATAAAATAATAATAATAAATATATTGATCTTATTTTTTTAATGGTAAATACTAAAAAATCACACACTTCCATCAAATGGGATATGGAATCTTCATTCGTGTGTAGTGCAGACTATTGACTCACGCACTGACGTCATTCTTTCTTCCATTACCAACATTCATTTTTTTGAATGATGATGTATTTATATTTTATATTTGATTTATATTAATTATATTATGTAATTATTATTATGAAATTTTTATATCACACATACCTTCATGATTACCATTTTTCGGGAATATCATGACGTCTTTCGTGAGTACAGTAGAATACCACCTCATGAAGAAATTTTATTTGGTCACACATCACATTGGAAGTATTAAGAATGGTTTTAATAAAATTATGCAATATATATGACATAAAAATTATTCTATTATGATAATATATCATAAAAATTTATATATTTAATCCTACAAGAAAAATAAAACATTGTACATGCGTATGTACGACCTATTATCTCCATCAACCATGTAGTTTAGATTCTAACTATAAATTTTATGAAAAACCATAAATAAAATTATACTTGAAATATAATATATTTATATCATTTATATCATTTTTCAGATGAATAAATAATGATCTATATAAGATGACCGAGAATACAAAATCAAAACATGTATTAAAAAACAGGAAAATTATAACACAAAACATAACATTAACATGGAATTGATAAAAATTTAGTAATATAAAGTAATAAGTAAATAATATATAGTATTATATATTAATATTTTTCTATTTTAGATTTTCAAAACACATATATTTATTATAAATACGTTTTCAACATGTACTAAGGAATTCAAGACTTATGGTAAGGGGATTTATTTCACCATTTTATTTATGCGATACTTATTCCATATTCAACACTAATTTATTTTATGTGGTTTATATACTTGAAATAAATTTATTATATGATCCTTATTCATATCATTTACAGTATATACATATCAATTTTAGGATTCGTGTTTATTGGGGTTTACTTTTCGAGAGTTTCCAAATCAGAATTTTGGCTCAATTTTTCCTTTCAGAGATACAAGTTATGTTATGAACCTGTATTATTTTATAATGTATATATACTACCCTTTGATATTTTGTATCATGGTTATACTTATTTTCAAGAGAGTATAATTTCCAGGTAATTTTATCTCTCATGGGTCATAAATATTCTTTATTCAAAAACTATGTTTTCTAAAAAAATCTCTAATGATTTTAAATAATTTTCCAGAAATGGATTTAAGAGATATTTAATGTGGTTTTAAAAAAAATAATCTATAAGATTTAATGATTATTTTAAACAAAATATTTTTTTCTAAATATTTTATGACTTAAAATTATGTTTTTCAAACATAAATGATATCCTCCTCATGAGACGTTTTAAAACTGATATTTCAAAATTATTTTCCATCTAAGATGACAGTAGTGGGTGTTACATATTCCTTAATTGGGATATTATCCAAGGGTACCATTCATATTATTTCTCTGAATGGTTTATGGTTATGAATCCCTTTACTTTTCAATGAGATATGCTAAGTTGAAATGTTTATGAAAACGATTCATTTTCATGATTTATGATGTGAAGAATGATTTAAGATATTGTGAATATATATGTATGATTCATTTTGTGATGTGTGAGATCTATATATCCCTCTATTGAATTGGGTAATGATATATATCTCAAAAGTATATATGTTATACATGAACCTGATTACATGTTCACAATTTTTTGTGTGAAATTTATTACATATTGACGATGCTGTGTGGGGACCTTGTTAGATGTACATATGTTTTTTAAGGGAATTACTTCATGTCCATAACTTAATGAGTGAACATGTATCTATTTACACAAGTTCACAATGATATAAGATAATTCATATTCCAAGTATTCTGTGTATTATGTCATTTTTATACTCTCAGGGATCCTGATCTTAAATTATATTATTGTTAATGTCTTATGAAATACAAGTAATTATTCCATGAATCATGAATATGATATTTTATATGAGTGGGATGGTATTCAAATGTTATTATTCAGTTATCATACCATTACATTATTCTTACATATCACCTTTATTTACCTTTATTGAGAATATAGGAACACCCTTTCTAATGATTCATTTCTCCTGGATAGAAATAAATTTATTGAGTTTGACATGCCAAAAGGAGTTGTAGTTTTGAAAAAGTATGTGAAAAAATATGTTTATTCATTATGATGTACTTTTTAATTTATCCATGTCTATTGAGGTAATATATTAAAACGTTCTTTGGGTGTGATTTTTTGTAATATATTAAATATTCTAAAAAATTATTTATTATCTATGTAAGTTATGCTTATGCCATTATATTTGTTATAATAGAAATAGTTTAGTAAACCTTTGGAAACTAGAATGAGAAACCTATGTAAGAACCCTTTGTGTATGTCTAGGATACAATACTATATTTTTTTGTGATGTTAAAAAATAACAATGGATAATGCCAAATGTTTCATAGATTGATATTATATAAGAAATCTCTGTTGATTATGTGGTTTTACCTATATGATTAGTGATTCTCTAATTATCCATCCAATAGTATGTTTATTATTCAAAGGGGGGGGGTAAGAAAGGGAAATACAATGAAAAAGGAAACCATGTTTGGGGAGTTAGAAATAACTAAGGCTAAGGGAATCACCCCAAATGAGATTTACCATCTTCAGTTTCAAATGAGACTAATTTGAAAGACACAACACTGAAACACCAGGAACCACAAGAGAGGCCCTAAAGTCCGCCACTTTTTACCCTATGTCAAAGTATGGTAGATTCTAATGTTTTTAAGGAGTTACTTACATTGTCTAATAGAATATGATATTGACCAGGGATTAGTGCCCATACCATGTAGAGCATCATTAAAAATCAAAGAATATTTCTCCAGTTGGGTGAAGATAATGTCCCTCTAGCTGCATATCGATAAACCTGTAAACACAACAAATTCCACTTCAATAGTGGGATGTGAATGTCAACACCACACTCCCCATGAGGTCTACGATAACACCTCCTCCTCACATGTCTCCCATTACACAGGATATTCCAATATTAAGCTCAAGGTCATATGTAAGGGGTAGAAACAAAATCCATCTTCCCTGAGCCCTTAAACAATTCTGGATGGACCCCCTCAGAGAGGCATGAATTAGATAAAATGATGGTGCCTTCTGGCCGATTCTATCAGCACCGATCAAGTTGATCAGTATAAATCTAATTCTAGATCCCATAGATCTACCAGTGGAAGATCTCCCCTCATACTAGGCATGATTCCTAGACTTATATAAACGCCACCAACCCACATTGAAGATGATGACCCGCAGCTCGGACTCCACCACAGACTCTTTGGCCCCCAGGAACCGACTCTCATTAAATGTATCATTGTTAATTACATCGGAAAAATTCACTATGGAAAATTCAAAGAAACTCCAAACCTACCGAGCCTAATCAGCCTCAAATAATATCATATTCATAATCTATTCATTTTTGTTACCAAATCATTGACATCATGAATCCAAACTAATTCCCAGTCATTTTATGTGATCATAATATTGAATAACATGATTTTTTATCCTCTATTTGATGAAATTATGGTTTTTCAGAATCGCGTTTCCCCAAGAAAAGTTGTTTTATTTATGAAGATTCTCCTGAGAAGAATTACTCTTATGAAAATCCTTCGAGTTGAACATACCTGATATGAAAGGGATATAGAAACACATATCTTTCTCGGAGTTAATATGAACAAAATCGAAAACTTCTTGTTGGGGAGTGTCCTAAACGGATCTGAAAAATTGGAGATGCATGGATCTCTAGAAGGGTTCATCTTAGAATTTAATTGGATGGAAAATTACGTGAATTGGACCAAACAAATTGGTTGATTTATATAGGTAATGATATGAATTTTATATCTAAAAAGAAATCAGGATATATAAATACAAATGTTAACTTTTGTGGGATTCAAAATAACAACCCTACCATTTATTTCACTCCTAAACATAATTTATTAAATAAAAACATCACTTGATAAAAAATATTAGACAAATAGGTCTAGTTTCCATGGTGATTAGGAACATTACATATAAAATTAGAAAATAAAACCCAACATTTTTAATGAAAACGTTTTTTACCTGACCACAACATTACTTCGTACATAGCATTGCATGGGATAACTTGAGCACATGAATAAGAAATGGGTGACCTATAAATTTTAGTAAGGGAGTAAACTAGGAATAACATGAAGAATGTTGTACATTTTAGGCAATTTTAATATCAATGGAGAAAAATATAAACATGAAAAAAAAGGCCTAATATAGAATGATTATCATAACATGGATATGGGGAAACAACATTTAACATTATATAAGAATGAACCTAGACCCAGTGAACATGGAGCATGAGTCAAACCTCATTTCACTTTTATTTGAATGATTAATCCCTAATTACACTTGATGTATCAAGATATTAATCATTACCCAATGAATTGGAGCACTAATAGGGCACACCCTTCTTAATCATTTCATTCTATGCATAAATGTGCCACATAGATCATATATCATGGAGTCATTAAACATCATAATTTATTCCATGATAAAGGAATGTGTAATTAATACATGAAATTATATAATCAGTAAGTAAATGTGAATAAAGTTGAATAACATTGATAGAGTAATGGACATGGTATTCACTACACAATGACTATGGCTTGGAAACTCGCGGTGCAATTTCGGCAGCCTAACATCGTGACATAAGAAAACATAAAAATATTTAATGAAAGAGAAAGGGTTATCTCATAATATGTACAAGAAATATACAGTAAGGGGGTCATATTGATAAATTTATCAACATATGAAATGGAAATTAGATTTATAATATAAAATAATTCCTTGAATGTAAATGAGAAGAGAGAAATTACTATCGAAATTTCAGCATTGTAAAAGGTGTACATAGGAGGAATTAATGAGAGAGAAAGGGGTCAATAATCATTAAAACATAATGATGTAATTATGGGTGTGGTTTTAATTAATACCCCAACACATTTATTTTAGAAAAATAGTATAAAACATAATGAAATTTAGACGTAAATGAGAATGGAAGAAATCCCTTACATGGAAGTCTAATCCCAATGGATTGATTGAGGCTTGAGAGAGGATTATTTTGAGATTCAAGTGCCTTGGAAGGATTCTAAAGAGAGGTGAGAAGTGTTTGGTGGAGAGAAAAATGATTTTATTGAAGTGAAAGGGCGATCTTTTGTGGATTTATATAAAGAAGAGAGGAAATTATTTTATTATTTGGCTTTTGGACACCACAGATATAACTAATCATAACCAAAAACAAACCCATGGTTTTTACCCATGGGATTTGTCCAAATGAGAGTTTAAAACATTAATTAATAAAGAAAATGGCCAAAATTCTTCAAATATATGGCTTTCATATGTGGAGGTGAGTCACACTATCAATGAAAACATTTGAAATGTTTAAAATCTTTTATATGTCCTGTAGGGTCTCCTAATGATTTGTAAAATAAATAAATAAAAAACTAAAATCAAATTATTTTAATGAAAAAACATATATTGGAAAAACTTACCATTTATACTATTTTATTAAATCACTATTGGATCATTATGATGTCACAAAACACATTATATAATTAAATGGTATTTAATATTTACCCAAAAAACGACTGTCCTTGGATATTATGAAAAATTCACCATTGGATAATTTCAGCCTCCTGATTCCAAAAATATAACTCATTTTGTCTAAATAATTTTCTCTATATGTGAATTTTTACTTTAAAGACACAAATATTTATTCAAAATTCACGGATTTTGAGAAAAATGGCATTAAACCATAATAAAAATCCCAATATTATTCATAAAAATCATAAGATAATTTATATTTAATAATAATTAATTTATTCATAATATTTTATTAAAATATTGTTTAAATCAAAAATTCATTAATTCATGAAAATTGATTTATAAATTGAATATTAACTGAAAATATTATTTAGTCTTTAAAAACTATTCACAAAGTAACAATAATGAAAAGAATTTATATTCTCTATAAAAAATAATGTACATAATCATAGTTCTAGGGTCTTGTTACATAACCCATTATAAAATCCTCATATAATTTGTGGGTATGGTGTGCAATGGTGACAGACCATTGGGGTGGCTCAGATAACATCACTCGGTTGGTAATCTCTATCAACATCCAATTCTTCTATAGGCAGTTCTGTTTGAGATTAATGTGTTGAATCATGGCCTGAGCTTGGACAAGAGCGAAGCCCAATGACACCACCTCCTTTTCGTGCTCCAACAAATGGGCTTCATATGGAGCAATTCAATTGGATGATTCCATCGCTTCCTTTGTCTATGTAAATTGGATTTCGTATAGCCCTATATTTATACTAATCAATTGATCACTGTTCACTAACTATGTAATCAATGATAAAAATTCATAATGATATTTTGAAATATAAAAACCTAAAACCAAGGAAGTTCATATTTTATATAACCATTTCACATAATAATATATTCAAATAGATCATGTTGAATTTTCATTAATAAATTTTTTGGTCATTAAAATATTCCACACTTAATAAATATCTCCCACTAGTTTACTTTTCCCACACTAAAATAGATGAGGGTAAGTCTAATTCATCACTTCCTATTATTCCCATGTCACCTCTTCAAACTGGTGGTTTCTCCACAACACCTTTATGAGGGGAATTCTCTTATTTAGTTGATAATTTTCCCTATGATCTATGGTCATCACTGGCTTCTCTTCATAAGATAGGTCATTATCCAATTGTACTACATCTATATTGATTACATGCGATAGGTTAGTTATGTACATCCTAATGAGTTATACATAGAATACATCATGTACTTCAGATAGAACTGGTGTGAGGGCTAGTCAATTAGACACTTCTCCAATGTAATCAGGGATATCAAAATGGCTGATATACATTGGAATATGATTTCCCTTCTTCTAAAATATCATAACTCTCTTACATGGTGATATGCAGTGGAATACCATGTCATTGACATAAAATCTAGGTCCCATCAACGATTATTAGCATGGCTCTTTTATTGACTCTGAGCAGCTTTAATGTGCTACTGCAAGGTCTTAACATTCTCCAATATTTCGTTGACCATTTCTGGACCTAAGAGTTTTCCCATCCCAACTTCATCCCAACATGACATTGTTCTGCATCTCTTCCCATATAGGGATTCATATAGATCCATTTGGATGATTGAGTTGAAACTATTATTGTAAGAGAACACAACAAGAGGAAAATTTTAATCCCATACACCTTTGAAGTCCATTGAGCATGATCTTAAAATTTCCTCAAGTTTTTGGATAGTCCACTAAAATTGGTCATCATGTTGAGGATGATAAGCCATACTGATGTTTATCTCAGTATTCAGAGCATGTTTAAGATTCTTCGATAACATAGAGGTGAATCTTGGTTCATGATAAAACTAAATAGATATTGGTACTCCATGCTCACTTATCACATCTCTGTTGTATATCAGTTCCAGATCATCCAATGAGAAGTCCTCCCAAATAGTAATGAAGTGTGCAGTCTCTATAAGACGATCCAAAACCACACAGATTTCATTGTTTCCTTTGGATATATTTTGATTTTCATTGAAAAATTCCATGGTGATGTTCTCCCATTTCAATGGTAGTATGGCTAATGGTTGCATCATACCCATTCACTTCTATCTCTCAGCCTCCACTTGACGACATACTAGGAACATTTATGTATACTCAGCAATCTCCTTCTCCATGTTATCCCACCAATTACTCTCTCTGAGATTTCGATACATCTTTTTGTTTCTTGGGTGAAAGGATAAATTAGAACTATGTAAATCATCCAAAAGTAGTTTTTTAACTCTATATTTGATTAAACACAAAGTCTTGACCCAAATCAGAAAATTCTTTCTTCTTTAACATTCACCTCTAAGGATTTCCCTTTTCGGATATTTTCCACATTCTTTAGAATTACCACATCACCCTTTTGTTCATCCTTTAACAATTCCTAAATAGAAGGTTGCACAATAATTATGAATGGATTGATGATTTTCCCTTATTTATGAATCCCATTTCCATCTTCATCAAATATAAGAAAATTGGATAAATTTAAATTCACATCAATGATAGAATTGATGGGTACTTTCTACTTAGAGAATTCGCCACCCTGTTCACATTCCCATGGTGGTAATGGATTGAGAAGTCATATTATTTCACCATCTCTAACAATCTTCATTCGCTCATATTAAACTTCCTTTGAGTGGATATATACATGAGTCTTTTGTAGTCAATTTATATTTCACACTTCTCCCCAAAGTGGTAATGCTGACAAATTTTCAACGAAATGATTAATGCATCCAAATCCAGATCATTTGTTGGACAATTTTTCTCGTGATCTTTTAATTTCCATGAAGAATTGGCAATAGGTTATTCATTTTTCATCAACAAAATGCCCACTCCATTCATCAAATAATCACTGAACACCACAAAAAGTTCCCCACTTGTGCATCCTGTGAGCACAAGTGTAGTGATGCCTTCTTTACAACTCCTTGAAGATCTCTTCATATTCATCAGTCCATGAAAACTAGACTCCCGTATGAGTTATCTTGGTAAAATGGTTTGACATTAATGATAAATTTCTCACAAATACATGATAATATATAGCTAAATTCAAGAATATATGGATATTCGTTACCGATGTTGGCCTCAGCCACCCCTCAATTACAGCTATCGTAGAGGGATCCACAGATATCCCATTTCGTTTGATGATATGACCCAAGAATGATACCTCCTTCAACATGATATCATAGTTGATATACTTTTCATATAGCTTATCTTTTCACAAGGTCTCTTCTTCAGTGATTATATGATCCTCATGCTCTTTATTTGTTTTGAGTATATTATAATATCATATATAAAGACTACCACAAATATTTTGATGTAATATATGAAGACACAATTAATCAAGTCCAAGGAGATTTTTTGAGTATTAGTGAGTCCTAAAGGAATGAATATGAATTCATAGTGCCCATACCTTATACAAAAAGTAGTCTTGGGGATATCCTCCTTCTTCACCCTTTCATGGAAATATCCTGACTACAAATACACCTTGGAAAAGTATTGTTCTCCATGTATCTAATCCAAATAGTAATCAATTTTGGGGAGAGGATACTTGTTCTTTATCACGATTTTTTTGTTCAGTGCACGATAATCAATTCCATGGCGCATTGTCCCATCCTTCTTCATGAAAAAGTGGACTAGTGAACCCCATGTTGATGCACTTGTGTGTATAAACCCTCTATCCAGATTCCCCTATAGTTGTTTTTTAGCTCCTCAACATGCACAACAGAAAAAGAATGTGGAATCTTGGATATTGGCAATTCCCCAAGTATAAGATCAATTGAGAATTCAACATCTCTTATAGGAGGAAGACTAGGAAATTCCTCCAGAAACACTTTTGATAATTACCTCACAATATGAATGTCTTCAAGGATGGTTGCTTCAATAGACTCAATCACCTGATTAAGATACTCCTACTCATAGAGAAGTAATACCCATTCGTAAGATGATGGTTCTAAATAAGATTCATCATCCTCATTGAACATGTACAGAATCGGGGTTCGATTTGCCATATGGAGAGTGATTTCCCTCTCACAACGATTTATGTTGGCTCTATATAAGGAGAGTCAATCCATTCCATTAATTTAATAAAATTATACACAATAAAGTTTGACGAGGTTCTCTCGAAATTTAAATCCACAAATTATGATTGGTGTGGAGTTATATTCATGTCATTCAATGATTTAACCATTTTTGTTCTCACACACAACTTTACTTACCTGATTTGTGGTGTTGTTGGGATTTTTCTTCTAATATTTTAGGATTTAAAAGAATATGTAGGAAAAAAATCAAAAAGTATATTCACTATTCTTGAATTATTAACTAGCGTACCTATCGGAAATTCGTTTTCACGGTTTACTTCGGTGATAGTGATGAAAAAAGACTTCCCTTTATTCCTTGGAGGTTGATGGATGACATTGAAAAACCTTGGCTGAGGGCACTGGTTTTCAAAGTTCCCTGGTTCTTTTCTGTTTAAGAAATAAATAGTGTATTGAGGGTAAGACCGAGCGTTCCTCTCCTCTGTCGCAGACGTGGTTTTTTTGCTGATGGTTAATGTCTATGTTCCCTTCCCTTCAACACCTAAAGCATGTCCTCAGCCCCTTCAGAAAATTTTTTGGGTGCTTCTTTCCGCAAACTTGGAAATTGGGGTGCTAGACATTCTTAGCACCATTGGTTCTATCCATTAGGGTTATAGAATTAATGTCAACATTATGATTATTATCCCCATGATACCCCTAAGATTTGGAGATCTCCATATTGACCTGGAGGGAATAATGGACTATTTATTCATAGCTCTCGAAGTCATAGATTTCTAGAATTTTCTGTAGGATATGTTTTGGACCACTAATGTTTATGTAAACCCTTCATTTATGTTTAATGACAATGTCTGTGTCATATAGTGCAATCATTATGATGTTTTCCCCGTATGCTTCGATGGATTTGTCATCTTTTTCCTTGAGGGAATGGATGTTTGTTCCCATCTTATGTCGAAGGGGGTGTGGAAAATATTTTTCATAAAACATTTTCTAGAAATCCTTCTATTCCAATGCCTCTATATCATCCCCAGTATTCATATTTTTTATCGATATACACCATTAATATTATTCACCATCCATATAATAAGCATCCATAATATCCTTCTACTATTCGTAACATTGAAGGGTGGAAAAGATATTTTAAATGGAGTTGATCCATTGTTCGTTAATTGAGGGATCTGATGATCCAGTTAAAGTAGGAGGCCTTTGTTTCATTAATCTCTTAATTACAAAATGTTCTTTCTTAGGGGGGATTAATGTTACTCTAGAACCATGTTTCTTTTCAAACCATGAGTTAACTGAGAGAGTATCATGACAATGTTTTTGATTCCCACCCCCATCAGGTTGGGCTTCTCATTAGAACAATAATCACATTGATCTATACATTGGTTATTATCTCGAGTCCTCCTATTACTGGGCATTGGCTAGAATCAAAGGATAGTTAGGGTTAACACATAAAGTTTAATGCAAAAGAAAAAATGGATGACATATAAATTACCTTTATTTTCTTAACTTGTAAATTCATAGGCTCCAATTAATCATAACAATGTTCTACTTCCCAACATATTTTCTTATGTGAAATTTTTTATTCCCTTAATAATGGTTCATGTTGAGCTTATTAATTTACCAATGCTTATAATTATGAAGTATCATAACCAAGAGTGTTGCATGGCCCATTATCATGCACTGGTTCCCATTAGAGTCTAGATCAAAGCGGTGTTTTGGGTTTTACAACTAGATACATATGTTCTAGAGCTTCCCTTACCTTCTCATATATAGATAGGGATATTTTTTCATGATACGCCACTTACTCATTACTAACCAAAATTTAGGGATGTTTTTATTATACATCGTCTTATTCCTATGGATTTCACCATGGTTTCATAATCCTAATCCCATAAATAACTAAACCTATACTATAATAACAACTATAATAACCATGCTCATTATTTCACAATTAAACATAATTTAAGACATGAAATATTCACTTGTTTCAAGATATATGATTGAGGGTTCTATTGTCTTTTTGAACATTACATAACCACTCAGAACATAAAACAGAATATCTTTGTTGAAAACCTCTTTTACATGACCACAACATTCTTTCATAATTATCATTACATTGGATATCTTGATGACATGAATAAAAAAAGAGAGATATATAAATCTGAGTAAAGGAGTAAACAAGGAATATCATGAATAATACAATACATGTTAGGAAGTAGGCATATCAATAAATCATAATAGAAACATGAACATAAAGTCATGGAATAGCATGATTATCAAAACTTGGAAATGTTTATAACAACATTTTACATGATATTAGCCTGATCCTAGGCCCATTTCACATGGAACATGAGTAAACCCTAAATACACATGGATTATCATGTGTTAAACATTATTAAAATTGATGTATCATGATACTGATCTTTACCCAATGAATTGGAACGCTATCAGGGAATACCCTTATTAATTATTTCAATTCATGTATAAGTGTGCCACATAGATCATGAAACATGGAGTCATCATACATAATCATTTTTTCGATGTTAAAGGAATATGGAATTCATAAATAAAACTCTATAATCAATAAGTAAATATTTATAATATTGAATACCCTTGATAGATAAATTGGAATGGTAGTCACTACACAATGACTATGTCTTGGAAACTCGCGGTGCACTTTTGGCAGCAAAACGGCGTGACATAAGAATTCATAAAAATGGTTAATGAGAGAGAAAGTGGTATCTCAACATTTGTACATGAAATTATTAGTAAGGGGGTCATATAAATACATGTACCAACATATGTAATGGAATTTATATTCACAATATAATAGACTTCCTTTAACTTAAATGAGAAGAGAAGAAATTATTTATGTAATTTGGGAATCATAACTGCTATTCATGGGAGGAATTAATGAGAGATAAAGGGGCTATTTCATCATTAAAACATAAGTATCAAAGTTTTGGGGAGGTGAAAAATCATACCCCAATATGTTTAATCGAAAACAAAATGGTATAACAATATAATGAAATTTAGAAAAAAATTGAAAATGGAAGAAATCCCTTACTTGGATGTATGATCCAAAATCCTTGAGAGAGGCTTGAGAGAGGCTTATTGGGAGATTGGGGGTGCCATGGGAGGATTATAGAGAGACGAGGGTAGAGGATGGTTGAGATAAAAAGGGATTTTTTGAAGAGGAAGTTGGAGCATGGGTGGATTTATATAGGAAAAGATAGGTAATACTTTATTATTTAGGTTTTGGACAACACACAACAAACTAATAAAAACCACAAACTAATGCATGGTTTTTTCTATTGGTTTTTTCCAAATTGGAGTAGAATGAATTAATTTATAATCTCAATGGACTAGCTTTTTAAAATATTAGAATTACATATGGGTAGGTGAGTCACACTCTCAAAGAAAACATTTTAATAGGTTAAAATGTTTTATAAGTCTTGGAGGGTCTACTAATGATTTGTAAAATAAATAAAACAAATCTAAAAAACATTATTTTTATGGTGAAAAATATATTGGATGAAAATACCATATATATTACTTTTTTAATCACAATTGGGTCATTATGTTTTCATAAAACACATTATATAATTAAATAGTATTTAATTTTTACACAAAACATGGATGGTCTAATAAAATTATGAAAAATTTACTACTGGATAATTTTAACATCCAAATTCAAAAATATTATTAATTTTATCTAAATAATTTTATAAATATGTGAATTTATACTTTTAAAATAAAAACTGACATTTATGGAAAATTCCTGGGTTTTGAAAAAAACTTCTGTCAAGCCTTAATAAAAATCTAAATTGTATTCATAAAAATTATACAATCATTTATATATAATAAAAAATAATTTAATAATTATATTTTATTAAAATAGTATTTAATTAAAAAATTAATTAATTCATCAAAATAAATTTCTTAATTTAATATTAACTAAAAATACTCTTTGGGAATTAAAAACTATTCAAAAAGTAACAATAAAAAATAAATGTATATTATCTATACAAAATAATGTACATAATCATAGGGATATGGTCTTGTTACATAACCCCTTAAAACCCCACATATGACCTAAGTGTAACACGTGAGATGTTGAAAGACTCTTGGGGCGGATCAAATAACATCGTTCGAGTGGTAATATCGATCCACTTCCACTTCTCCCTTAGGAAGTTCTATTAGTGCATAACGCGTTGATGCTAGGATTGGGATTGGTCAAGAGAGAAGCCCAGTGATGCCACCTCCTTTTTTAGCTATGAAAAATGGGATATGTATAGAGAAATTATAATGGATGAGGTCATCGCTTACTTTGTCTGAGAAAATTGGATTTTTTTAATGCCATATATTTATACTAATCATTTGACCATTATTCGATGACTATATTAGCAATGGTAACAATTCATAATGGTATTTTGAAATCCAAAATTATAGATCCAAGGAAGGGTATATATTATATAACCATTTTACAAAATAAAATATATAATTAGATCAAGATTGATTTTCAATAATAAAATTATGGGATGTTACCATCAAAAAAACACCGTATAAGAGGAAGATTGACTTCTATGAATATTCTTGTGGTTATGAAAATTGAGGAAAAAATATTTGTATTCACACATATTATGAATATGGGAAGATGGAAATGGACGAATATCTTAAATGTAGGGTATTATTCTATCTCCATGTAAATAAAGGTTATATACTGCAAATTTATCAAGGATTTAAATGTACTTTGTGTGGGGGGCATAGGGACTATCATACTCAATGACCTAAACTATTAATTAAATTCTATAAAAATTATGGAAATATTCCATTATCAAAATTTAAGTGTGATTATTAAAGTATTTATGTATTTATATTGAAGAATAAGCTTGTAGAAGTACTATTATGGTATTTTGGAATAATGAAACATAAGGATTTTATTGTCTTATTTTTTTACTTAAGGATATGAAGGCATACATTTAATTGTAATGATAACAATGAAAAGTTATTAAGCCATCAAGTTTATATTTTAAGGGAAATAGAATCAAAACATGTGAATTATTTATGGATAACAAAGAGATAAATATATGTTTTCTTATGATAAAATAAATGGGATAGTACTGATAAACATCAAACTGGTTAGAAATGTAATGATAAAGAGGTTTATGATGTCATGGATTTTGTTTAGATAATTATTTCACTAACGGGTTGAATAAATAGTTAATTTTTTAATGCATGAATGCTTTTTCTAATTTTTTTGTTAATTCTGGATATTACCATGTTTCAAGATTATACATGGAAATTATCTTCACATATTATCACGTGGAAATTATGAGCTACATTATGTGGTTTGGGGGATTAGAATTAAATTTATTTTGAAAATTTATTGAACTTATTTTAAAATAATAAGAATTAAAATTTATCATGGAAATATTATAAGGTTCATCATTTAGGAAATTTTTTACATTGACCTTTTGATTTGGGATTATAGATTAATTAATTACATAAACATTTGAATATTTATGCTTATTAGATAAACATTAATATCCATTTTCTTATGATGATAACTCAAAAGATAGGGACTAAATTTTCATCCCATTCTAGATCTTATGATCCAACAGTTATACGGGTATAACAATTTCATCTTTAGTTATTTGAGTAAAAAATTAATCGAAGATTGATCAATGCACAACTAAATGATGAGACTATACTTATGAGATGAAATCAAGTAATTATTTTTTCTCAACTAATTTTGAAATAAAATGTTATCCTATTATAATAATGTTTATGATATAAATGACTTTTATATACCTATCGGTTTTATGGTATTGTGGCCATTAACCTTCTAATGAATATATTTTCTATCATTCTCCCACATCACTTGATAGTTATAATTATCTTCCATTCCCATGTTTTCACTATCTATTAATGTTCTTCTAATCATAATCCTATTTTTGTGATGATCTTCACATTTTAGAATCCGTATTATTGAAATGGATTTCTACTAACCCTTTTTATGACATTGGCTTCCCATAAATGAATTTTAAAATATCCACATTTGATTTTTAAGTGAAATTTCAAATTATGAGGATTCAATTTACAGAAATTCAAGATTATATCAGGATGGTATATTATCGATTTATGGTTTCAATAAATCTCTATCATGTTCGTAAGATATTACATGTAAACCACCCAATTAATTACATACCGGATCCTTCACATGTACTAATCTCAGAGTTTATTCCACTACAGAATGATATTTCTTCTAAGGAACAACCAGTGGAGATTCTAGATCGAATATATAATGTTATATTAAAAAGACCACTCACCTAGTAAATGTTTTGTAAAAAACTCTATCTGAGGATTCAATATGGGAATATGATGTTATTATGAGGCATAGGTATCCGCATATATCTTTATACAAGTAACTATTTTATAGTGGGAGATTCATTTTGAACATGGTAAAAAGTAACAGCATGAGTTCTTTGGAGTTATTTTATCAAATGAATGAAAATATTTTAGCAGATTTTGTTTCACAATACAGTAAAAAAATATTGGGTTAAAAATCATGTGATTAATGAAACAAAATATTTTTCTTGTAGTATAAAAAGTCTAATTTTGGGTTTTGTTACACACATCAATGATTTCCTTCGATTTTTTATGTTATAAACAGGGATGGGGTTTACCAAACAATAGTTTATTATTTATCATGATAGTTATCACATACCCTTTGGAATGGAGATAATGAATATGATTATCTGAATTATGATTTTAAATAAATAATTTCCAAATAATTATAAATTAAAATCAAAAAAATTGAAATAGTGATTTGTTTTCAAGAAAAATTATTTTTATTCCCGCGGAAGAGTTTTATCTAAGTAAATTAAATTAATCAATATTTGTGAAAATTATTTATTGAATTTATATTTTTTATATTCATTTTATTTTTTTAAAAACTTTCCAGTTTCTTTTATATTTTTAAATAAGAACATATACATTTTTGGGCATAATAATATATATTTGTATCTAAAAATCAATTTCGCCAAATTTTAATTAGAGTATTTATTTTAAACTAAACATTGACACTTTTGTATTTTATATTTGAAAAAAAACATCACACTTTAAATATAAATATCCAAATTTACATTGATTGAATTTTTCATATTTTTCTAATAAGTTTCATTTTTTGATAGATAGTGAAAAACACTACATTTTAATTGAAAAATGACCTTACATCTAAATAATTTATAGCATTAAATTAAATTTTGAATTGGTTTTAAAGTCTCTATATTTAAATTACAAATAAATATATTCATTTTATATTATTGGGAGAAATTTCATTATGATATTGGATATAAAAACTTTTTGTACTTTTTCACATTAAAAACTAGCTTTCTCACATCATATGTGGGATTAATTATAAAATAACTTAATCTACTACTATGTTTTTAATTTTTAAAAAAATTATTCCATATTTAGAATTAAAAGGAAATTTTATTTAGAATTGTAAAAAAAAAATTAAAACATTTAACAGTTACATTGGTTATATTTATTACAACTGTTATGGGTAAATAAAATAATTATGTCGTAAAAATCATATTATAAAAATTATGCATTTTACCCAAAAGATGACTTATTTTTATTTAGCTAGTTATTTTTGAATAAAATCACCATTTGGTAAAATATACGACCTCTTGGTACCACATAGATGATTTTATTCCACTTATAGTATTTTATTTTAAGAAAACTCAAATATGTCATACTCATGTTTTAATATGTATTTCATCTTTAATATGTTGTTATTCAGAAGAAATGTTCAAAAAATTGTTATTTTAAAGAATTTTTTTTTTCTTCATCATGGTTTCCTATAAATGAATAATAGTCATCTTAAATAATTATACAATGATGATGTTGTAATTATTCAATTGATGGAATATCAAAAAAATGATATTAAAACGATTAAAAAAATATAATTTGGGATACTTATTGTCATCAAAAAAATTTAAAAATTAAAACAAAATATTTTGGATGTATTAAAAGATATTTTTATAATATATCTTATAGATTTTATATTTTTAAAAGTCAATAGAATATATAGAATCAAAATTGACATTAATTATAGTTAAAAATAAATAATATTTTACTTAATGAAATAAAGAGTAAAACAATAAAATATAAAAAATAATTTTTATAAGGATTTAAATGTCATGAATTATTCATTTATGGTTCATTTTTCATTTTACAGTAAATATATTAACCTTCTTAGATTAAAAAAACATGTTGACACATTAAGAGTTATAGTTGATACATAAGGGTTAAAATAACACAATAAAGATTAAAAAAACTAGTAAAAACTTGTTTAATTTTAATATGAATAATTTATTTAAATGTATTGTTATCATATATTATATATAAATTTTTATGGATCCATTTATAGAAAAAAAAATTAATTTATATTAATTTAATATTTTGAGAAATTCCAAGAGGGTCTCTCTCATCTCTTATAAAAGGGCACCCATTATTCACTATTCTTCACAATTAATAAACTATTTGGATAATAAAAAATATATAAAACCCCCCTCCCAAGTACTTTATGATGATACTATAAGCCTTAATTTATGAATAAATCCCTACCAAAATGTACTTTCATTCAAACTAAAAAGAGATACCCAAAAAAGTAGTAATATTCTTCAACAAACATTTATTATTTCATCCATAACTCAATAAATTTTTCAGATCCTATTTATATAATATTATAAGTATATTCAATATACAAAAATATTTATATTTAGTGAATTAAATACATCATCGGACAGTTCCATAAAATCGGATACACAATCATCATTCATGTCCACGGAAGACTACCGTCTTGCAAAAAGATGTCATTCGTTCTCCCATTACCACATTTCATTGTTGGGAATAATGATAGTTTAATATTTTAAATATAAATTTTATGATTTTATTATGATTATATAATTTTTATATCACACATATCGAAATTATTTTAATTTTTTGGAATTTTCTAATGTCTTTCGTGTGTAGAGATGTCTACTCCCTCGTGATGTGATGTTATTCATTCTCCCATAACATTGGATGAATTAAAGATTTTTTTTAATAAAAAATATGTAATATATATAAAATAAAAATATTTTATTATGATAAAATTTCGTATAATTTTCATTCTTTAATCCAACAAGAAAATGAAAACAACATACATGCATACGAATGATTTACCTTCTCCATGAAAGATGTATTTAATTCTCAACCTCTATATGTTATTAATTACTATAAATAAATATTTAATTATTATATATATTATTTTAATATCAATTTTTTCAATTTTTTCATTATTAAATCATGATCTATTTAAGATTACCATGAGTAATATGTAAACACATGTACGGAAAACAAAGGGTTGTTACTCGAAACGTCATTTTAAAAGGAATTTGTTAATAAATGAGTAATATAATATAACATGTAAATAATATAATGTATTAAATATTTGAATATGGATTTGTGTTAGATTTATAATTAACATATATTCATTATATTAGAGTTTGGAATGTGTACTAAGGATTTTAAAACTTATGGGATGGGGATTTTTAATCTCACTTTTATTTTTGTGAGTTTTTTCCATATTAACAACTCAATTTTTTAGTGTATATAACTCTAATTAAGGTAATATATGTTCATTTACCAAAAAAGTTATGGCAATTTACATATACATTTGATAATGTCTCTTTTAGGGGTTTTATTTTTTTGAAAATTACCAAATCGGTAAGGTCATTTTGTTTAAATTTTTATTCTTCATGACACATATTATGTTATGCACATATATTATTTTATACGGGGTTTAAACTATCATTTGATATATTATATCATAAATCGCCTTATTTTAATTGTATTATTTGTTTCATGTACTTTTATTCCCTCTTTAGTTTTACATTTCCTTAATTCAAAAACTATGTTTTCTAAAAATAGTTTCAAAGATGATATTTTTCAAATTTTCAAAGAGATGGATTTCAATGATATTTATAGTTCAATTGAAAGATTAAAAATTTAAATTTTCCAGTTTAATTTATATGAATAGGTTTTGCTAAATATTTTATCACTTAAAAATCATTTTGAAAAAAAAGGATATTTCTAAAGAAATCTTTTAAATATATAATTAAAAATTATTTTAGATATAAGATGACATATGTGGTTGTTACATATGATTTATTAGGGTTATAATCCAATGATTCCAGTCATATATTTTCTCTAAATGGTTTAATATTATGAATCATTTCACATTTTGAAGAGATATGTGGTTATGAAATTTTTACCAAACCCATTTTTTGTTCATGATTTCTAATGTGTTGAATGATTTATGATTTTATGGAACATAAATTATTGATTACATTATGTTAATGGTTGGTTAGATATATACCTAAAATTAAATATTTAAAGATATATAACTAATGATTATATATTTTATGCATGAAACTGATTACATATTCATAATATAATGTGTGAACCTGATTACATGTTCACATTTTTATGCCTGAACATGATTTTATATTCATAATTCTTTGCATGAACCTGATTACATGTTCAATATTTTATACGTGCATTGGGATTCATGTACATTATGTTATGAGAGGTCCCAAATTCATTTCCATAACTTAATTAGTGAAACTTTATCTACATTAAATTTGTTCACAATGTTTTAACATGATGTATATGTAAAGAATTCCATGTCTTATGTTATTATTAAACTCTTATGGATCAGGTTATATAATTAAATTATGATTCTTGTATTATGAACTACCAATATATATCCCATGACTCATGTATATAATCTTTTATATATGTGGTATAATATTCAAATGTTATTCTTTTGTTCTGATACAATTATGATATTGTTTTTTATCTCCCTTTTTTCACTTATTGGCCATCTAAGCTCACAATTTCTTATTTATCATTCCCTAGGATATGAATAAAGGTATTCAGTATGATATATCAGAACAGGTTATAGATAATATGAAATAGGTGGGACAATATGTAGGTTTATTATGAACTATTTTTTATGTTTTATAATTTATAAATGCAGTAAACTAGTATGGCCTTTGGGCGTGTGTTTGTGTAATGAATGAAATATTTTGAAAAATTGTTTTAATTTCTATGTGTGTTAACCCTGGTATGCTATATTGAAGAGGAATATATTTTCCTGGTAGGATATTTACAACCATTGTCTATTCCCATGTAGAAATATGATGATGTATCTATATATATTGTGATTAGTATACTAGGATCACCTCATGGAAACAATATAGTGTGGGTTGTCATAATTCTATAGATAAAGGTTTCCCATTAATTACATGTGTGACAGACCTTATTGGTAGATGATATATGGGGGATATATGTTAGAGAGGCTAGGCATATGAATGTATCTCTTGGATCTACAATTTCTAACATAGATGCTCAATTCATGTCAGGGTTCTGTAAGGGTTCCCTGAGGACATTGGGGAAACATATGCTTCTAAGAAGGTCCTATCACCCTCATACCATTGGATAAACATTTCATATGATTCATGTTCTTGTGGGCATGCTCTATGAATATGACCATGACATTAAGGGTTCCTCAAAAAATAACATACCCATTATTTAGTTTTATTATAATAATATATTCTAGTCTACCATCGAGATGGGTTCTTTTAATGCCTTATATTGTACTCATTTTCATTCACAATTGCGATAGCTAGAGGTAGGGATGGAATCATTTCATGGACCTCATCTCTTTTCGAAGACTATAGAGCTGGTCCAGTTGATAAAAATGTGCTTGTTGGTGGATTATTCTAGACAGTAGAAATATTATATTAGAAACTGTTGACCTCTTGATTTATAGGTTTGCGATTAGGTTTTCTTGTGATTATTACCTAGGTTGGGCTAGAGATGTATTCAGAGGTAAGTTATGATCTCCCTAAGATTCAATAGAACACTCAAGGTTGTGAAATAGATATGACTAGTGTCTTAATTGTTAGACCAATCCTAGAGATATTAGTCTAGGAATCATTTCACTCACATGTATTTTCATCTCTAGTGTTATCTAGACACATCACATGCCTTTCATCCTAATGAAGTAGAGTTGTTAGTAGAATCTTCTTTTTAGGATCATCAAGTTTGTATTTTTTATCAGAGAATAAACACTATCCATGGTTGTTCAGACCCTTTGGTATGGGTGTTGTGGTAGGATGGACGAGTATAAGATGGGAACTGGTAGTGGGAAGATGATATATGAGCTCTGTGGATAGTTCTATTATCTGATGATATATATCTACCATCATAAGGACAACATGGTGATGAGTTTCTTTAATTAGGGGATGTTTTAATGATCTATATTTTCAAAAGGAATGTCACATTTGTTTTTTGTATTAATTATTTTAAAAATCCATTTTGATGTTTCTTAATAGAGTCCTAGAGGTCGTGATATTGTATGGGGCTTGTTCAGAGCCAAAGTCCCTATAAATTTAGAAAATAGAATGGGCTACAAGGTTAGAAGAAACCCTACCGCCCAACCCACATTGTCCCTCTTAAATGCGCAATGTGTCATAGAAGAGATCTGGGGAAAAACAGTTTTTATGTAACCATGGTACCCTAGATGCATGTCCATGTTCTATTTTAATTCCTCTTGGACAAAGGCCATTCAAAAGGCTAGCTCATGGTTTGACCAACTGTTTTTCCAAATTATGCTCCCCCAATTTTGGTGTTAAATTAAAATTTCCAATTTATTAAAAATATAAAAATATTTTATTTTAAATTTATTTATTTTAAGATGACTCTATTGGTTTCTCGTCATATGATTTTTCATATACTTCAACCATGGTATTGAGATAATTCACCAATCTGTTGTCTGAATCAATATCCATTCAAAGAGTTCTATAGCTAGAGGTATGGTCTTGATTCCTCTTCTTTTTGTTATAATTTTATCTTTTGATCATATCCACTATTTCAGTCCATACTATTTTCCCCAGTTATCTGGTCATTAGACTATTCCATTTATTTCTTCCAAACTAAGTTGAATATAAGTCTATTAGTAAGTGAGAAATCACATATGGCCATAAGGTAGGCGATGTAGTTTCTTTCATTATAAAGTTAGTAGTTTTCATAGTCTAGTCAGTTTTCCCCCAAACATCATTAGTTATTAACTTCCTATCACTTATATGTTTCATTATAAATATTTTTTCACATTTTTAATAATCCCATTGATTTTGTCTAGGTGTTTATAGAATGTTGAACTCAATCATAGACACCCATTGGGTGTGCCGTTAGGAAATTACCCTCTATAATTAATTCATATAATACCTCCAACACTTATTATGTGTCTGGATTGGTTTGTAAATTGAATTTACCTATTTTATATAATTTTATTATTAACTAGGGAACCTCCTAACTTCTTTTCATGTCTTTAAATGTAATTTACCTTATTGGTAGTTTCTCAATTAATAATATAACCTTCTGGGTGATTTATTAAACAATGAAGCTGAATTTCCATATTTTGAATAATTAAATGGCCTATATTTAATTGATTGGATTATTCAGGATGGTTTCCCATTCCAAATAATATTAAATTGACATATTGATTAGATGTTAATAGGTAGAAAATACTTGCTTCATCTTTTAGTTTTATTAAATATAAATTGTAATTAACTTGTTTATGTTTGGGATTGATGATATAATTCTTGATATGAGATTAATCTTGTATATTTTTATAATTTTTATTACACCTTTGACATAGTTCATGGAATGATGGTTAATGGTTATTTTGGGAATGACATTTCCTGATCCCTTACATCGATTGTTAAGCCTTACATATCATATCATTTAATATATTTGGATGATGTTCATGACACACCATGTCACCATTCTTTAGGTGTTGGCATGATGTCACAAAAACCATTTCGATAATCAAACATAATATCTCACATTCATTATGAGATGTATCAAATGTGCCATTTGTTTGAGCTGTTAAGCTTATTTTGATAGGTTATGGTTGACTGTGTTATGCCATGGTCTAGCTAGAACCTTATATCTAGGTATATTGTTTCTTACATAATAATATAATTAGTGAATATATATAGAAAAAATATATGAC
Source organism: Viscum album (assembly GCA_963277665.1). Lineage (NCBI taxonomy): Eukaryota > Viridiplantae > Streptophyta > Magnoliopsida > Santalales > Viscaceae > Viscum > Viscum album. The sequence goes on from OY728166.1 coordinate 397,671,781, forward strand.
TATATTTTATATATATCATTACTATATATACAGTGTATGATAGGACTTTCATTCCATCTTGAGATAAAGTATGTAGATCTTCCAGGATTCCCTTAGGAACTTGAGTGAGATTCTATTTATTTATCTAGCATTGTGGATTATTTATTTCTACTTTAACACTATTTAGATATTTACACTACTTGGAGTAAATCAAGTCACCATTTGTGGTGATATTATTATATTTTATCTCACACTCTAGATGGAACACCTTTAGTAACTTAGTAGATTACTATTCAATATGAATATATACGAAAAATATCCTTACTACACATATTTCATAAGCATATTTATAGGTGGATCATGGGAGAATATTCCTGAAATTAGACACAATTTAGGATTTATGATTCATTAACCAATATCCTTGTATGGAGCCTCTGGTTCATAGTGGTTATGAAAGATGAAACTTTTCAGGTTCAATAAGCGTTGGTGGATCTTATATATTTGGATCATACTAAATTATGATGTTTTTTGTTTCAATTGATTGGGATTTGGTAGGATAATTTAAGTTTTATTTGAACCATTTTTTTCATATGAATTCTTTTTAGGTTCCTATGAGGTATTTGTTATAGGGGTTATTCTTGTTCCATGTCCATGATAATGTTTCTTATTTTTTTTTGGCATAAGTGATTTTTACTTTTGTTTTTATGGATAGGGAATGGAAACATTGGGTGATAAATTCTTGGTATGAATTGAATGGGGTTAGTTTTATCCATTTTTATGTTCCTTATGTGATTCTAATTAGATTCACTATTCTAGTTAATTCATGGGAATGGTTTTGGTTTATCTTCTTTATCTGTTTTTTTGTCCCACTGTTAGAGGCAAGTTGTTCCCTGTGGATCAATCCTTGGATTTGGGGGAGATTTCTCATTGATAGTGTTTGCGTTAAATATTTAATTTTATTATTTGAAATCTTGTGGTCAGTTTTCCTACTATGGTATCTTGATCTAATTTCATCAATTTATAGTTGATAGAAAAATAAATATCTACAATGGATATTTGTATGGATGTATATTTTATTAATGATGTGTATTCCAGAGAGTGTGTGTCTCTTTGACCCACCCTTGATGATAAGGTAAAAATGTTGGCGAGATCATAATTTTTCTCAATAGTTAATAAGTCTTATATATCTTATAGGTGGGATAAATTCTACTTAGAGATGTGGAGTGTTGTTTGAGGATTTTTCCCATTCATCTAGTGATTCATTTTAATTATTCTAACCCCCCTTAATTCAATAAATTGTTTTGAGTTTGTGGATTATCTATATTCTGTACATTATCATCTAGAAGTGGTATATGGACCCTCCATGACCTCTCGTATGTATTTCACTCTATGATTAAGACCATATCTTGACCCTATCTCTCACTTTTCTTTATGAAGACTGTCAATTTATCTTAATGATCATCATCATTGTATATGAGATCACAAATCACCCATTGTCTCCATGAGAGTTTAACGATGCACAAGACGTGCTCCATCATTCAGTGGTGGGTCTATTTGGAAACCATCAACCATTGGTGGATTCTTTTGAAAGATTTATTATCAATTATTGTGTATTATAGAATCTCACATTGGCTGGATTATTATATTCTTAACATATTATGTTTTCATTCTGAGGGGAAGAAGATTTATCCACTTCCTAGACCAATAACATGAATCCCATATATGGATCACATTTATTCCTCTTCTTATGGTCATATTTTTTCATATGAATTGTAATCCTTTATGTTCTGTGATATGGGTAAGCTTCCATTGCCTTCCTCTTATATTTCAAAATATATCAATTCATAAATTGCATGGAAACATGGTTAGTATATTTTTATTCTATGATATTTTCTTCAAGGATTTGTGTCACCCTATTTCTATAAAAATCCATATTAATATAAATATATCTAAAAATCAATTTAAATCAATTTAGATCATGTTATAAGAGGAGTTATTATGTTTATAGATGGTGAATTTTTAGTCATGGTATATCTTATTCCCCTTATATTCTTCATTGATCAATCATGATAAATATTTTCATTATGGTCCTTTATGAAACCCTTTTCAAATTCATCTCCCACCAATGAATGGTTATACTGCTACTTCTTCTATGGTAGGAGAAATGATATGGGGGGATCCTTCTATTGAATCAAGATTCATCTATTCCCACCTACAGTAAGGTAATTTTCTCAATTCCAAACAATGAATTACCAATTTGGGGTGGTGTCACATCCTAATTTAGAAGAATTATAAAGGATATAAGAATAAAAATCACTTTTTTAAGGGTAACTATATCAAACATAAGATATTTTTATTGTCCATACTCTCCTAATAAATATTTGGAATTGATGGAGGGGGTCACTTATAGTTCATTATTTGAACATGCATGTACGAGATTAATTATTCCCCTAGTGATTTCTATGTATGAGTAAACATAAAATGTTAAACTATAGAATCAATTCACCCTTTTATAATCAATTTCTCATGATAGTGAATGATAATGAAGTTTAGTAGGATATTTTTCCAATATTGATGAAGAAAAAAACCAGTGATATGAATCCTGGGTCATGTGGGTAGGATATATATGAAAAGGATACTAAGGAATCATTTTTTGGATCGGAAGCATATGATGAAATCCAACTAGCCGATTCAAACTCTAAGGTATATAGTTACATGGAAATTAATTATCATCTAGTTAACTAAAATGGGAAAGAAGGGTGTCCAAAATATAGGGATTATAATTGTAATAATAAGAAGGATAATTCCATAAAAATTAAGTACAACTAGAATACTAAAAAATCCATGATGACTGGATTTATAGGTAAGGGTTTAAACCCAAAGGGATTCACGATCTAAATTGATTACTATTTTGATATGAAAATCTTTACAACACTATTGGATGCTCCTAAATATGAAATAAATCCCTCAACAAACATAGAATCTAAAGTGACAACCTGAATGTTAGTGGAAGATGATTTAAGATAGAAATTAATAAAAAAAAGTCAATCTACATCAAATTTCAAATTTCAAGACAAAAGTATAGAAAATGAATTTTATTGAAAAAATATATCATTAAATATGAATGGAAGTAAAAAATGTTTCCTCGATTGATAGAAGAGGGGGAGTATGAGGGTAAAAATTAGGCCTTATAATGAATTACAAGGAGGAAGTAAATGAAAATAAATTACTCATTAAGACCTCATCAAAGGAATAAAATGATATGATCTATGATAATGCTCTACTTTTTGGCATCAATGATGAAAAATATAAATGTATTAAAGCCCAAATTAAAACATAATATAAGTTATTTAATGAGGGAAAATATATATAGTTATTATCTAACGATTTGGGATATGGTAGATTCACTTTTTAAGGTCTTAATCCAAAGTATCTCGAGAGGAGTAAATTTATAATCATCTATAGTATTCATTGGATGAAGGAAAATAATAAATTCTATTTTCAGTGGATATTTTTAGCCTCCATCATGGAGTCTAATTAGGTACTTTTTTAGGCAACAAATCATCCGAAAAATTGGTTCATTTTTAAGATGTATAAAAAATAAATTTCAATAAAAAAAGTTGTCCCATTGGCCTTGAGGAAAAAAGTTTGTGGATGTTTCCCATTTTTATGTATTTCTTAGTTTTTACCAGAACCTTTAACCTCTTCATTGGGGTGTTGGCGTTTGAGTGTTTAGTTTCCTTATTATAAATGTGGTTTTCTATAGTGAATGAACTATGGTGAGGATAATTGTCACCAAAAATTATTTAGATTTACTTGTTGTTCTATTTACTATTGGACCTATGCATTATCGCTAAATTATAGGCTGAGTTTCCTTGAAAAACAAAAAATATTAAATAAATCTCTCTATGCACAGTTTTCACACAATAGTTAGGGTAAAATATGATGTTACCTTTATATATTGTCTTTTCTAGTTTTTGTCAAATTACATTTTTATTCCTTAGGAGTTGAACAATTTTGAGTGTAAACCATGTGGAATACAATTGAATCCATATGATACCATCGGTATGTAATAATATTTTTGAACAAATTTTTGATAGTTAGTATAAAACATGGAAAATTAAAGAAAATAAACCAAAAATATTTATTAAATTTTGTGTAAGGTATTCCTATAGATAGGTAGACGATGTTTACAGGCCATGAGAGGTCAAAAGTCTCTTCTACTGTCATCCAAATAGTTGTTGCATGAATTACCAAACAAATGAAGCTCACTAAGTTTTAAAAAATATTGAATTTTAGAAACATACTTCCCATCATTTTAAACACCACATATTTTTTTTATCCCCACTCACCCAACTCATTGCTAGAAATGCCTTAATTATCCATCCACTCAATTTTCATAGCCTCTACCACTAATATTTATCCAATATCTAATCCTCAATCATTGAGCTACCCATATTATTTCTTCTTCTTCTCCCTTGTTGATTGTTTTTATTTTTAACCATCATCCGTTAAAAATAGATTTCATAAAGGCCAATTTTAGGTATTTGGATGGAACTAATATTGGAATTTTTTATTACTATTTCTAATAGATACTTTTTCATAGTCATTTATGATTATATTTTCATAAGAGACCTATTTTATCTATAAATTATTTGTGTTTTTATGTATTACTATTATTTTCCATGGTTAATCATACCTGATATTTTTTAAAAGTAATTTTATAATATGTTATGATTATCTTTGGTAAATTTTACTAGAATTAAATAATTATCAACATTTAAATCATCATCATTACTTTTTTATTATAAGGAAGCATAACATCTGAAACAAGAAAAGGGGAAAAAACCACAAAAATCCAAGAAATAAGGGGTCTGAAATGGTCAAGGAGAAGGGAATACCCTCTAATAAAATTGACCCCCTAGGGTTTCAAGGAGAAAATATCATGAAGGCAGACATGGTCATTCCCCACGACATCCAATGATGCCAGGTAATCCGCCACTTTGTTACCTTCTCTCCACGAGTGAAGCACTTTGATGTTGTTGTTGATCATTCATTTACAGTTTCTGATGATATAGATAATCGACCATGGAGGAGGGAAAAATCATTTAGGGTGTCAAGCAGAATATTTGATTCTGTTTCCACTTCAGATAAGATAATACCGTGCTACTGACAAAGATTGATACCCATGAGCATAGCTTTGGCTTTATCCAGTATAGAGGAACCATGTCCCAAGTATGAAGACAAAGCCAATTGGACCGAACCCCTGGAGTCACGGACAGCCCCACCCCCTCTCAAGACTGATGTCCTGCAGGAACCATCAATGTTGAGTTTAAGGCCCCTAGAGTAAGGATTCCATCGCACCCAGAGGCCACTGAAGCTGCTGTCAGTAGCCTGTGTAGAGTCTGAAGCAGGGATCATCCACCGAAAGGAGGGGGCATCCCTCCAGTTTCTAGAAAGATGATCCAAATTAAGGATGGTGGTCTTTGTCCAAAAGATGATGGACTTGCTGGTGGTATAAACTCCTTCATGACTAGTTTTATTTCTGGCTTTCCAGATAGACCAGAACCCCTCCTGAATAATCACCACATGCACCGTCTTCTTAGGTCCTTTATTACCCGCCCCATGCAACCACCTATCTTGGAATGGAAGCTACACTAAGTTAGAGTCCTGCAAGCCACTGAACTCCCAAAATGTGAGCCACACATCCGATGAAAACCACCCTGGAAAAAGAGGTGATGAGCACTTTCTTCCCAGAAAATAGTACAGAAAGAACACCGAGACACTAGAGGGATGCCACAACGTTTTATATTTTCATCCATAGGTATCACCCGATAACTTATCCCCCATAAAAGAAAAAAAATTGGATGGGATCACCTTGGCCCAAAGAGTTTCATTCCATCTGTCGTGCTCCTCTACAGAGGCCCAAGACCACCGGTAATCCCAATTGGAGAAATCCACCAAGGAAGAGGGGGTGAAGACACAATGGTCAGGTTCCTGTGACAGAGAAATGATATTGAAAACCTCATGTTGCGACTTGTCTAGAATAGCATTGATGAAATTTGGGTGCAAACTAGCCTCCCTGAAATAAATGGTGGGGGATGGGAACCCCGAGAATCCAGGCACCATTCCATCCCAGTTAAGGTCCCAGAAAAAAATATTCCCCCTTCTGATGATCCAATGAGAGTCCAAAAGGAGCTCCGAAAACATGTTAATAATAGTGGGATGTATGAAGGAAACTCGGCCTTTAGACGGGGGATAAATACTCAGCCGTGATGCATAATTTTTCCCCACATCGTACTCTGATCCAGCGCCTCCCAAGCCAGCCGTGCATGTATACAACTAAGAGTACCACTCAAACTGTGGATGTTAGTGCCACCCTACCTAGAAGGCTTCACAACCTTACTCCACGAAGCCCAATGCTTTTTCCTTTCTGCCAGATGATCCTAGAGAAAACTGGCCCAGAGTTTCTCAACACTAGAAATGAAACCATTCGGAATGTTGACAATAGAAAGAGTGTGAATTGTAGTGGCCAGAATAACATTATTAATAAGAGAAATACGTCCTCCAATGGACAAATACATGTTTTTCATGTAGTGAACGTGTTCCGCAATCTTACTGGAGGGGAAATAGAAGCCCTGAATCCGCAATCTACCAGGGGTAATGGGAGATCCAAGGTAATGCATGGGAAAGCAACCCTGTTTCATGGACGGAGTGATCTGAATATCAAAAGACCTTATGGGGGAGCCGTATTTAAGGATGATGAATAGACTCTTCTCCTTATTGATAAGCTGGCCACTCAAGTGGAAGTAACCCTCCAAGATGTTGTTCAATCCTCAAATAGATTTATTACCCCCATTGATAAAGACCAGGGTGTCATCTATGAACATTAAGTGATATATGGTCGTAGCCCTCATGATCCTCCTAAAAGGAATAATCTGACCTTTACTAATGACACTATGAATTAGCCGGCTGATCAACTCTTGTGTTATGATGAAAATACGTGGGGACAAAGCATCACCTTGCCTTAGGCCACGAATTGCTTTGAAGAAACCGAAGGACTTCCCCAAGAATGAGACCGCCATCCATGGGGAGCTGAAGCATCTAAAAACAAGGACAATAGCCCAGGAAGAGAAACCCATACATTCCATTACCTTAAGGATGAAACCCCATTCCACTCGATCGTATTCTTTGTTCATGTCCAGCTTGAGGGACACATTTGACCCACGAGTTTTAAAATTCAAATATCTAATCATTTATTGAGCAAGAGCTATAACACCTTGGATGGACCTACCCCTCACAAAACCATGCTGCTCCAAAGATATCCACCTTGGAAGATGTGTGGAAATCATGGAATTGGTAATACTTGAAAGAGCTTTATAAGGGAAGTTACACATATACACTAGTCTATAATGCATGATAGAAGAGGGATTTCTATTTTTGGGAATGTGAACCATAGTGGTGGTGCACGCAATCTATGGAAAACTACCATCCCTGAATAAATCTTTGATATCCATAATTATATCCCCCTTAACCACATCCCATGTTGCTCTGTAAAAAGAACCCGAAAAACCGTCCGGCCCTGGGGCACTGTCTGGGTGAGGGTTAATAATGTCATTTTGAATCTCTTTTTAACCTAGAATAGTGCTTATCCAATCATTGTCCTGGTCCGAAAAACAATGGGGAATCACCTCAAAAATCCCATTATCCATGAATGGGGTTCTGTTTTTTTAGTTTTCAAATTTAAATTTTTTTATTTTTTAGTTCCAAGAGAATTATTAAATTCTTAATGGGGTTTCCAAATAAATATTGTGATTTAAAGGGTTTTTTGATATTGTTATAATGTTTTTATTTGATTTTTTAATTAAATAAAAAATTTGTATAAAAAATTGATTCTAATATAGAAGATGATTAATTTATATTGGCTTTTAAAATTCTCAATGGGTATTAATGATGTAATTCATTTAAAAAAATCTCCAATTCTATTTGAAATAAAATATATTTATTATTGATATTTAAAATTACAGTATAAACTCATGAAATCCATAGAAAATTGTAAATTTTTATTTTACACTTTCTAATGGAATTTGAAAAGGGTATTCGGTTCACCTAAAAATGATACCCATACTCAGTATTCCTTATTTGGGCTATTCAATATTTAAGGACTGTGGTTAATTATTATGTGGAATTTTCTGATAAGTATGAAATATAGAAATGTTATTGTTTAATGAATGGGTGTTACAATTGAGGTGATACTAATAGTTTATCGTTACTTGATGTATGAGATGATTCCCATAATTGGTTACTCACCTCAACTCGATGGATCTCATGGGAACCCTATGATCATAGAGTTGTATAGACTTATGATACACTATTTTTCATCACACCTTGGCTAGTGTCCCCTCTAGAGTAAAATATGACTAAAAAGGGAGTTACACTAATGATTCCAGTGTGGGATAGTCTGAAAACATGTGTATTTGGATAACACACAACATATGTCTTATGATGGACCAAGATGTCTTCTAAGGTGTTATATTTTCTTCCCTCAAGTCATAGTGAGTTATCTGTGTACTTTATTCTTCATTGATGATGTTATCTAAAGGATTATCGTAAGAGTTGTTTTATTATCACATAGCTTGTAATATTTCATAGCAATGATGTACTACAGCCTTATATTCTAAATGAGATTTATTGATATGGTACCATTAACTGTTACATTGTTTCTATTACTCAATGTCATTTATATTTGAATAGTTGTTCATTCAAAGAGAATTTTTGGAGTGGTTTTGAAAATGAATAGTTGGGCTAGGTGAGAAATAATGTGACTAGTTTTTCTTTCCCCCCCCCCCATTATATAAAAAATAACTTTTAGATTTACTAAAAATTATATTTGTTTGAAATGTCAATTTTATTTTATTATTTTAATACCATGGTGAAATCTAGATAGGAAATTTTTCACACACTATATACACGACAAGGAAATTGAAATTCCCATTTTTATACGGGAACCACATTTTCAAATATGTTTATTTTTGACTAATTATTCATTAGGATTGTATATAATGTGAAATATTGTGGTTTCATGTGTTGTTGAGTTAGTGTTACTAGTTTGGTTTTTTTGTGTGTTTATTTTTTGGGTTGTCTTATACTTGACACTCATGTCTAGTTTATTTTGTTATACATTCTCATAATTTTCATAATTATTCATTGTGTTAATATTTTGTGATGTAGATTTTTATTTTAGTTATTTCATTTGTGGTTCTATTTCATCTATTTTTAATTGTTTATATTGTTGAGTATAGATGTATAATATATGTATGACCTATTCCAGATTTTTAGTTATTCATAAAGGCTTGTTTATAATTATTTAAGGGGGTAAATAATTCATAATATTTTTTCATGTGATTACCAGGAACTGGTTTCAAGCTCATAGTGATTCGAAAAAATCATCGTACTGAGTATAGAAGTATATCAAATAACTTTTTTGGTACACCCAATCATTTTTCTTATTTATTGTGTACCTAGAGAAAAAACTGGGATCAATATGTCATAGTGTATCTATGGTGACTATAGTACCAGAACACCTATAAATAAAATCCGGTTGCTAAATTAATAAAAGATTAAAAAATAAAAGCTAAATACTCAAATATGATTGAATATTTTATCTATAGACGCAATCATTTTACACATATTAATAAATGAATTTAATCAAACTTATCAATAAAATACAATCCAAGCATTTAAAATTATATATTTTTTGGAAGATTATGTATATAATTAAAAAAACATGAAAACATGATAAAACCTATTATATTTATCTTAATAATGATCTCCTAAATAACATGGAACTCGTTTAACATCATATAATAACACGTAGAATAAATAGTTAAATGGTATGTGCTAAAATCCCTATATGGGAATAAACATTGGAATAAAGCCTAAAACAAGAATTAAAAGATGTAACATGGGAACATAAATAGAATTTATTGGGAATAAACTTATGACAGCATAACATATAAAACATGGAATCATATTATCATGGAAATACTAGATAGCGGGAGAAACATATTACCTTAAATAAAGATGATTCAAGGATAACTTCCAAGCCTATATCACATGGTGGAGAATGACCCATAATGGATTAGGTTTACTTTCTAATCCCAAAATGACATCTCATGATAACAATATATTACACAATTAATTAGGGAAATATATAGTTTCATACATCATAAAATTATCATGTATATGAGTTCAATATAAAAATAAAGAATATGGGAGAAACAAAGGGGTCACCCATGGAAAGAAACTTGTATCATAATCATGACATAAAGCAAAAACAAATGTAATATAACATTGGTATCCACGAATGAAGGGATTAAGAAATTTATCTACATTAATAAAAAAATTAATAATATATCCTGAGTATCAATGCCCAAATGAACTGAATACATGAAATATAGTATTCATGACACATTAAAATTGATCCAATTTAGTGCGATATAAGAAAAAATGTTAAAGTGTCTTTAACTAGGGTGAATGTATAGTTTGTTGTATAAAACTAGAAATTAATTACAATATTTTTTCATGATAAAAGGTTTTAATTTACCAAAATAGTGGTGTATTGTAATAGTTTATGTATTATACTTGAAAATGGATAATAAACATATAAATTCTTTTTAATTGGACTCACTTATCAAAAGAAATAGAGTATGGAACATTTTAAAATATGTATTTCCACTAGAATTAAATATTAAAGGGGTAAAAAATATAATATTGAAATATATATATATAATATTGAATAATTATATAAGAATAATGAAGATATATCTTAAGGTAGTGAGATATAATGCATTTCCCAAATGAAATAAAGATGTTTGGAGAGATCTTTTACTTTATATCTGAATGCGTTCTAGACATTCACATTATTTCCCGGATAATAAAATTAGATTCATTAATTACATAATTAAAAACATATTACACATATTGTAACGTCCCCGACCCAGAAGCCACTAAACCTGTGATCTGAGCCGGGTGTTTACATGACCTTAAGCGTGCATCCCCATACGCCAAAAGCTGCCGACTTGTAGTGGGTTTCTATTTGGTCAAGTGTGGAGACTATACCCCCTTTTTATCAGAGTAATCCAAAAAAAAAATAAAACAATTGCGGAAACAATAATCAACAAACAAGGATCATGTATAACAACCATTTCCAATAATCAAATATGTCATGTCATACTACAAGTGAAAGAGTGGAAAAAACCCCCACAATAAAGACAACAACCAAAATCCCCAAAATGGTCTTGAATCCAAGTCCGGATCCTCCACCATGTGCTACCCATGTGTACTCACTATCTAGAAAGGAACCTTTCCCCTTTTCTGACATAAAAACATGAAATCTTCTCGAGTACACAACGTCGACCCAAGTAGTGTGTGAGTACAACTTAGTAGGCCACCACCAACGGTGTCTACAAAATATCCAGTAATAACAGGTAGTGCATGCAAAGGAAAATGAATTATAAAGTATAACAATTTAATTAAGGTTCCATTAAACAGTTCAGAGCAATGAATTTCCACTTTCATTACTATTTATTTCTTACCATTTATCATCACATTCCATTTCATCACATTTCCATTCGTTAATCACATACATTATGTTACATCGGTCTAAGGCCCACAGTCACATGCAAGAGAGTAACCACATCGTTATCCTATCTCACTAGGACTAACCCCTCAAAGAAACCATATCCACACCTCAAAGCCTCAGTCCGGGTGGATGAAACCATTAAGAGAATAGACCCTCAGTCCCCTTTCCTAACCCGTTCATTTTGGGTGGAGTTTAGAACCCCAATCTTCACTCCACCCGTGGGTGTAGATCCTCATGTCATACCCCACACTACAAAGCCGTGTGCACATGCTTATATATAAGTAACCATCAACCATCAAAACTATTTCCCTTCGGCAAACAGTACTCACAACAACCCACATGGGAAACCACATCATGCCTTAACCCATTAACACATTACCATTTCACATCATTTAACCATTCACCCAATTCCCATGTGTTATACCTATCTCACTATGTATTCAACATTAAACCCATAATCTATCCCATTATGGTCTTTAATTAGTTTACACATTAACCCATTTAACCCATTCATCATTTCCATGAATCAACCATTCTTTCCAACACATTTATCCAGGGCTCTATAGTTCATTACAACAAGGTCACTTGTTTAATAACAATCCCTAACTCGGGAAAAGCCAGCACATCCCATGGATGGCCCTAATTAGGTCAAGACAATGCCAACACATCCCATATGGATCGTGAGGGTTCCCATTTTCCATTTTAAACATAATTATTACCAAACATTCCAAGGTTATCCAAAACATAACCAAAGGAAAGCATGAACACAAATAAACATGCACAAAAACCCAAAAAAACTATGGGAAATCACTTATAGACCACCTACCTCAAAACAATGGTTGAACTTACTCTCAATCGAGTCCTTAGACCTCGATCCGACCATACCTTGGAGATGCAACCTAATACTCACGCAAAAGATAGTGTTTTAGAGCATTGGAACAAGGGTAAGAGAAGATACAAACACAAAACCAAAAAGATAACCAAGGATGGGATTATCCTTACCCAGATCTTTGATCCGATATCAACAGAGCTCTAAACCACCAAGAATTAAAGGAGAACCACCCTTGGGAAGCTTGGGTCGGCCATGTTCATTGCTAGGGTTGAAAGGGGAGGAGAGGAGGAAAATCCAAAGTAGGTTTTAAAAGGCCAGAGTGGAAAAATTGTAATTTTTCCCAACATTAAGTGGTCTCACTGTTTAGCCGCACAGTTTGGAAAACCATCCGCAAACCATGTGCATGACAATGCACTGAGGAGGAGGGGTCAAATGATCAATCCGCATAGTTTGGATAACCGTGCACATGCTTCTGTTAGGAGGAGGAACAGATTTATCCTGGGCAGGCCGCACAGTTTTCCTGACCGTGTGCAGGTCGTGCGTCATGGCCTGTTTTTCCCATATTTCCTTTCTTCCGGGCCCCGAGCCCCCAAAACACCCCTAAGGCCTCTCACACTTTCAGGAAACATTATAAATCCCCAAAAACAAATGGTTCAACCCAAAACACAACAAAACATACCTTTCCAAAAGTCGGGATCTTACAACCTCCCCACCATATAACGGGTCGTCCTCAAGCCGAGGTTCCAAACCTCGATGATCCAATGAGGAGAAGAGTTCGGGCAACTGAGCCCAAATATCCAATTCTCACTCCCATGTTTCTTCATGACATTTCCCCTTGATTCCATAGTACTCACACCAATTGAACAACCTTTCCTCGCAATACTTTTCACTAAGATCGACCACACAAACTGAATGCTTCTCAAAGGACGCATCAGTCTCAAGCTCCGCATCCACGACATCAACCACATGAGATGGGTCAGGGTGATATGGTCGAAGCTGTGACACATGGAACACATCATGAATTCCAACATTCCACTATGGAAGATCCAATCGGTAATCCACTAGTCTGATCCTCTCCACAATCTCAAAAGGTCCCACATACCTGGGAGTTAACTTACCCTGCCTTTGTATCCAACGATGACCTGACCTTGGCGACACCTGAAGGAACACTTTATCACCCACCACAAACTCAAGAGGTATACGCCTCCAATCTACATACAAATTCTTTCTAATTTGAGCCATAGTCATTCACTTCCTAATCAACATGACTCTCTCTGAAGTCTCCTGCATGAGACTTGGCCCCAAAAACTCAGATTCACTGGCCTCTAGCCAACACAAAGGTGATCTATATGGCCTCCCGTAATGTGCCTCAAATGGTGCCATCTGAATTGTAGCCTAAATACTGTCATTTTAGGAAAACTCAACTAATGATAGGTGTCTCTCCCAAGAACCACCAAAGTCCAAAACACAAGCTCTTAACATGTCTTCCAACACTTGGATCGTACGTTCCGACTGCCCGTCCGTTTGTGGGTGGAAGGCTGTACTCAAAAACACCTGCGTACCAAGCGCCTTCTGCAAACCTTTCCAGAAACACGATGTGAAATGCCGATCTCAGTCTAAAACTATGGTCTACGACACCCCATGAAACTGCACTACCTCTCGAACATACAGCTCACCCAACTGGTCGACTGTAAAGGTCTCCTGAATCGGTAAGAAATGAGCCACTTTCATTAACTGATCTACAGCCAACCATATTTCATCACTCTTCCTTGGAATCCTCAAATGACCCATGACAAAATCCATTGTCACATAATCTCACTTCCATTCCAGAATGGGAAATGGGTGCAACAAACCACCTGGGCGTTGATGCTCAGCCTTGACTTGCTGACAAGTAAGACACCGCGCCACAAAGCCCACAACTTCCATCTTCATTCCTGGACACCAAAACTACCTTCGGATATCACTGTACATATTGGTCAAAACAGGATGTATTTCCCACTTTGATTCATGGAACTCATGCATCAACTCTTCTCGCACACACTTTGACACTACCACATGATCATGAACACGAAAAACATCATCCACACTGACGGCCCAACGAGAAGGTATCTCCCCACATTTAATCTTTTCCTTCAAGCTCAAACACTCAGGACCATCAAGATTACTTTACTTATCTTGAATCAAGAGCGTCATCTCCATCAGTAAGGAAGAAAGAGTGACCTGATAATTCTCCTCCTTCACCTCTAGGTGCATCTCTGCAAACAAAGCCATCCCCTTCCACTTAGTGCTGGACTCCTGAACCACCTCATTTTGAACCTTTATGCTTAGAGCATCAACAACACTGTTTCCCTTTCCATGTATGTATGCCAAATCCGATTCAAAAGACTAGAGATATTCAACCCATCTTCGCTACCTATGATTTAGATCCTGCTATGAGAAGATGTACTTCAAACTCTTATGGTCAGTGAACACAGTAAACCGTTCTCCCAATAGATAGTGCCTCCTGCGCTTCAAAGCATACAATAATGCAGCCAACTCAAGGTTATGAGTGGGATAGTTATGGTCATGGGGTCTCAACTTCCTTGAACCATAAGCCACAACCCGCTCATCCTGCATCAACACGGCCCCAAGTCCGATTCCAGATGCATCACAAAACATGATGTACTTCTTACCCAGCTCAGGTAAGATCAAGATAGGTACGGTCGTCAGCCTCTTCTTCAACTCTTGGAAGGAATTATCACAAGCCTTAGACCACTCGAACCTGATTCCTTTCTTGGTCAAGCCCGAATGTGGTGCATCCATGTGAGATAAATCCTGAAGAAACATTTGGTAATACCCGACCAAACCCCAGAAAACTCCGAACATCAGAAACACTCTTGGGATTCTCCCAAGATAAAACTTCTTTAACATTCTCTAGATCCACTGACACACCTATCTCTGAGATGATGTGATCGAGAAAATGTATCTCACCAATCCAGAATTGACACTTGGATAGCTTGGCGTATAACTAATGCTCTTTTTGTGTACCCAAGACGATGTCAAGATGTTGGGCATGATCGTCATGAGTTTTCGTGTACACTAAGATATCTTCAAAAAAGTCAACAATGAACCGATCTAGATAGGGGTGAACGATATGGTTCATCAAAGCCATAAACACTACCGGTGCATTGTTCAAGCCGAAAGGCATTACCACAAACTCAAACAACCCGTACAGACTCCAAAAAGATGGATGCGGTATATCAGAAGACCTCACCCTCAACTTGTGATAACCTGACCTCAGATCAATCTTATAAAACACTGATTCACCCCTCACCTGACCAAACATGTCTTCAATTCTAGGAAGAGGGTTCCAATTCTTCACTGTCATCTGATTCAACATTCGATAATCAACACACAGCCTCAACGACCCGTCGGCCTTCTTTACAAAAGGAACAAGAGATCCCCAAGGATACGTACTAGGATGGATAAACCCCTTACACTACAACTCCTCAAGCTAAAACATTAGTTCCTGGAGTTCTACTGGAGCCATTCAGTATGGCAGAATAGAAACTGGCTCCACTCCCGGCAGCAACTCGATCGTGAACTCAGCATCCCCCTAGGGTGTTAACCCCGATAAATCCACATGAAACACATCCTAAAACCAATCCACCATAAGAGTAAAATTAGATTACTCCCCTCCCTCATCATCATCAAGCACGAGACATACAACTCGAGCCGCAAGTCCACTCAACCACTGACCAAACGGTCCTGCACAACCTACTCGAACATCCCATTCGCCACGGTGGACATAAGCGTCACCCTCAAGTGACCTGAATGATACTCTACGATGGTAACAGTCTATGTGCACCAGATACAACACCAACCAGTCCATTACCAGGATTAGGTCAGACCCTGACATCTTGAGAATGAACAAGTCCGACAGAAAACGATACCCGCAAACTTCCAAGGCACATCCCTTGCACTACTTGATATTTTCAACCTGCACCCCCAACGGAGTGTCAATTGACATCACCCCACACACCCCATCCATAGGTAAACCTAGTGCTACCACATGTTGAGAAAAGAGAAAAGAGTGTGTGGCACCTATGTCAAATAATGTACTAGAAAAAGTAGAATCTACAAGGATCGACCCTCGAACAGTCGATGGTTCAGCCTCACTATCACCAGGTGCAAACTGAACTGCCTGAAGCTGACTTTCCACTCTCCCCTAGGCTCCAACTTGAACACTCTGCGCTGCACTTCCCTGCTGGAGTGAGTGATCTTGTCCTAGAGTTCCACATCCACTACCCCTACTAGTACTGCCCATTGGATCTCCAATTGCATGCCTGATACGGGGCAACTGATCCGCTTCCCGTATCTGGTACCTGCCTTCCACCCTCATACTCACCTACCTACCGAGGTTTCCTGCAGAACTTCTGCACATGTCCCATTCGACATCACAAACGCCACTGAACTGGAGGTTGAGGACACTGACCACGCATACGCCCCGGCCTACAACACTGATAGTAGAACACCTGATTTCCACTCTCAGAGGATGACCCTCTCTTCCAGCCACTTTCCACACTTTCTCTATTTTGTGAGCTCTCAGGGCATCATTTCTGACCTTCTGTAGCTGCACCGCTCATCTGCCCTGCTACCACCACAAGCCCACTACCCGAATCTCCCTTCAAGTTTTTTTACGAGATCAGTGACTAATCTACTACCTCTGAAAACCTATTCAAGTGGAAGATGTTTACTTGAGGCCTGATCTCATGTCTCAGCCCATCCTGGGAACTCCTTTATACTGCCGCCTCATCCCCTACTAACACTGGGACAAAACATCTCAAATCAGTGAAGTGACTAGCATAGTCCATCACCAAGAGAGATCCCTGAGTTAGGCTCATAAACTCTGCAGCCCTCTCCTGCCTCAATGTCTTTGGATAGAAATGATATAGATTTTTTTTTTGAAAAACCTTCCATGAAATTCCCTCAGCCTACTCTATTTGAGCCTGAATGTCCCAGCAATTCCTAGCCTGGCCTCACTACATATAAGTGGCCAGCTTCACTCGCTTTTCAACAGGGGTCTCCAGATGATCTAGTATCATCTAAGAAGATTCTAACCAGAACTCTTCTACTTATGGCCCACCCTCTCCGGTGATGTTCGGAGGGTGTTGCAGCTACAACTCCCTGGTCAGCTCAAACATATTCGGTGCACCCCGACCTGGGTCCTAATCCATCATCTTCCTAAAGAGAGACATGTTCTCCCAGAACTGGTCTTATCTACCTTCATTTATCACCAAATTTTCTTGCTCTTCTACTAGAGGAGTATTATCAGTAACATCCTTTCATTTCCCAACTGGTAACCGACGTCATGGTGGAATTTCTCTACAATGCCAAGCACGAGATTTAGCACGCACACCATAAACATCCATGACTCCATAAGAAGATCTTTACTATATATAAAAACCCATTTTCATACACTTACCCAACCAAAGTTTCCAATTGGTTTCAAACCCTACTATTTCATTAAACAACATTTACCCACTTTTTTTATTTCATTCTTCTCATTATGTATTGGTTTCATGAAAGGCATGATGCACCCTACTCTCCGACCTCACAAACCCACCCCTTGCGTTTTCCTAACATAATGAATGTCACCTTTCTCCCTAGGTGCCTAAAAATTATGCATGAATGCAGATCCTTGTGTCGTTAAGGCCACAAGCCAAATATCATGAAACTGTCACATCAAACCACATGTGCATCACCCAACGGTGAAATATCATCAACTGTAACAACACATGACCCAGAATAATAGTTCCCACCAAGGGTGACGTGGGTTTTCCCTCGTACCTGGGTTAGCTACTCCCAAGAACGAGCTCATTACCAAGGCCCGACACATCAAATCCCTTGGATACGAATCCCAAATAACAAGACCTCAGAGAAGGAGAAGAAAGACCTCCTCTGATACCACTTTTTAATGACCCCAAACTAGAATCCACTAAACTGGTGCTCTGAGCTGGGTGGTTACATGACCTTAAGCATGCATCCATGTATGCCAAAGTCTACCAACTAGCAGTGGGGGTCTATGTGGTCATGTGGGGAGACTATACCCCCTTTTTATCTGAGTATGTAACAACATAAATAATCCAATTGTGGAAACAATAATCAACAAACAAGAAAAATGTATAACAACCATTTCCAACAATCAAATATGTCATGTCATACTACAAGTGAATATCTGGACAAAACCCCCAAAATAATGGCAACAACCAAAATCCCCAAAATGGTCTCGAATCTAAGTCTGGATCCTCCACCAAGTGCTACCCATGTCCAATCACAATCTAGAAAGGAACCTTGCCCATTTCTTAACCTTAAAACCTGAAATCTTCTTAGGTACCCTACGATGGCCCAAGTAGGGTGGGAGTACAACTCAGTAGGCAACCACCAACAGTGTCTAAAAAATATCAAGTAATAACAGGTAGTGCATGTAAAGGAAAATGAATGATAAAGACAATCAATTTAATTAAGGTTCCATTAACCAGTTCAGATCCAATCCATTTCTACTTTCACTACCATTCATTTCAAACCATTTATCATCACTTACCATTTCATCACATTTCCATGTGTTAATCACATACATTATGTTACATGGGTCTGAGGCTGACACTCACATGAGAGAGGGTAAACACATTGTTATCCTATATCACTAGGAATAACCCCTCATAGAAACCATATACTCACCTCGAAGCCTCATTCTGGGTGGATGCAACCATTATGAGAATAGAACCTAAGTCCCCTTTCCTAACCCATGCATTTAGGGTGGAGTTTGGAACCTCAATATTCACTCGACCTGTGGGCGTTGATCCTTATGTCATACCCAACTCTACGAATCCATGTGCACATGCTTATATATAAGTAACCATCAACCATCCAAACCATTTCTCGTTGAAAAACACTATTCACAATAATCCACATGGGAAACCACATCATGCCTTAACCCATTAACACATTACCATTTCACATCATTTAACCATTCACCCATTCCCATGTGTTATGACTATCTCACTAAGTATTCAACATTAAACCCCTAATCTATCCCATTATGGAATTTAATCAGTTTACACAATAACCCATTTAACATGTTCATCATTTCCATGAATCAACCATTCATGCCAACACATTTATTAAGGGCTATATAGTTCATTACAACAAGGTAAATTGTTTAATAACAATACCTAACCCGGGAAAATCCGGCACAATCCATGGATGGACCTAATTAGGTCAAGAAAATCCCAACACATCCCACGGGGATCATGAGGGTTCCCATTTTCCATTTTAAACACCATTATTACCATACATTCCAAGTTTATACAAAACATAACAAAAGGAATGAAAGAACACAAATAAACATGAAAAAATACACAAATAACTATGGGAAATCACTTGTAGACCACCTAACTCAAAACCGTGGGTGAAAGCACTCTTAATCAAGTCCATAGACCTTGATCTTACCAACCCTTGGAGCTTCAAACTAAATATGCCAACCCTTATTTTATTACAACTTAAACATGATTTATTACATAAAACATCACTTGATACAACAAAAAAGATCGAGAGTTTTAGTGTCTTTGTGGCTTAGGATCATTACATAAAAACATAAAACATGAAATACAACATCTTTGTTGAAAACGTCACTTACATGACCACTACATTCCTTCGTACTTAGCATTGCATGGGATAACCTGAGGACATGCATAAGAAAAGGGTGAGCTATAAAGCCCAGTAAGGGAGTAGACATGGAATAACATGAGGAGTACAATACATGTTTGAAAATAGGAATATCAATAGAGCATAAGAAAAACATGAACCTGAAGGCATGATAAAGCATGATAATCATAACATGGAAATGTGGCCACAACACTTAACATGGAATTACCATGAGCCAAGGCTCATTGCACATGGAGCATGAGTAAATCCTCAATGCACATAAAGCACAAGTAAACCCTAGTATCACATGAATTATCATGAGTCAAAACTAATTTCACATGACTTATCATGATACTATACTTTACCCAATGCATTGGAGCGCTATAAGGGCACACCCTTCTTAAACATTTCATTTCATGCATAAGTGTGCCACATGGATCATAAAACATGGATTAATAAATCATAATAATTTATTCTATGATAAAGGAATGTGGAATTAATACATGAAACTTTATAATAAATAAGTAAATTTTCATAAAGATGAATAACCTTGATGGAGAAATGGGCATGGTATTCACTACACAATGAAATTGGCTTCGAAAATTGGTGCGATTTCGACAGCGCAACACTGTGACATAAGAATTCATAAAAATGGTTGAGGAGAGATAAAGGTGTTCATCATCATATTTACATGTAATTGACAGTATGGAGGTAATTTAGATACATGTCCCAACAATTTTAATGAAATTTAGACTCATGATACAAAAGTATTGCTTGAATGTAAAAGAGGAGAGAGAAGTTCCTTTCGGAATTTCGACATAGTAACGAGTGTAAATGGGAGGCATTTAATGAGAGATAATGGGTCTCCTATCATTCAAACATAAAGAGTGAAGTATGAGGGAGGAGGAAAACCATACCCCAACATTAATAATTGAAATTAAAATGGAATAACAACTTAAAGAAAATTGGATAAAAAAGGGAAAGGAAGAAAAAACCCTTACTTGGAAGTGTGCTTCCAAAGGCTAGAGAAAGGCTTTTGTGAGGATTCTTGGGAGCTTGGGGAACCTTGGGAGGATTCTAGATAGAGTAGGGCAGATTTTGGACGAACTCCAAAGGCATTGAGTGAGGAGGAAGTGGGAGCTTGGGTGGGTTTATATAGGAAATGTGAGGGAATTCTTTATTATTTAGGTTTGGGACACCTTATATTAAATTAATCCAAACCACAAACCATCCCATGGTTTTTTCCCATGGTTTTTTGAAAATGGGAAGAGGAAAACATTATTATATAAGGCCAATGTCCGAACTTCTTAAAATATTAGGGTTGCTTATGTGGAGTTGTGTCATACTCCCATGGAAATTAATTTAAAAAGATAAGGTGTTTAATAAGTCTTGAGGAGACCATTAATGCTTTGAAAAGTAATCCAAACAAACCAAAAAACACATTATTTTAATGGTAAAACATATATTGGCTAAAAATAAAGATTATAGTATTTTTTACATCACTATTGGGTCATTATGATGTCATAAAACGCAATATATATTTAAACGGTATTTAATTTTTACTCAAAAATTTTACTGTCTTAGAAAATTATGAAAAATTCACCATTGGATAATTTAGATGTCCTGATTCAAAAAATAACATTTATTTTATCTAAATAATTTTTTAAATATGTTAATTTCCACTTTTAAAATAAAAACCAACATTTATCGAAAATTCACTGGTTTTGAGAAAAATGGATTTCAAACATTAATAAAAATTATAATTGCATTCATAAAATTATATGATCATTTATATATAATAAAATTAATATAATAAAAATAATAATAATTTATTAAAATTTTATTTAATTAAAAAATCCCTTAATTTAATAAAATATATTTTGTAATTAAATCATAACTAAAAACACCATTTGTAATTTAAAAACTATTTACAATGTATCAATAATGACAAGGAATTATATTCATTATTATATACAAAAATAATGTAAATGAACATATTACTATCGATTAGTTACATAACCCCTTAAAACTGCTGCATAATACCTAAGGGTAAGCTGTTCGATGGTGATAGACTCTTGGGGTGGCTTGTATAAAATCGCTCGTGTGGTAATTTCTATCAACTTCCACTTCTCCCATATACGGTCTCGTTCGAGCTTGACATGGTGAAGCTCAGCTTGGGCTTGGTCAAGAGTGAAGTCCAAGGACACCACCTCTTTTATGAGCTCTGATAAATGGGCTTTGTATGGGGAAATTCTACTGGATGAGGCCATCGATTCATTTGTCTAAGTAAAATTGGATGTGTTAAAGCCCTATATTTATAATAATCATGTGATAATTGTTCAACAACTATAAAAGTAACGGTCACAATTATTATAATAATACAAATGGAGTTTACATTTTATAAAAACATTTTATAAAATGTGACATTTAATATGATCAGGAGGGATTTTCCATTAATGAATCTTTGGGTCATTACAATATTCCCCCTTATGAAATTTGGCCCTAGAAATTTTCCTTTTCCCACACTAAAACAGATATGGGTAACTCAGCTTCATCACTTCCTCTGATTCCCATGTTGCTTCTTCAAACTTGTGGTTTCTCCAAAACACCTTGACAAGGGGAATTTTCTTATTTCGTAGAACTTTTTCACTACGATATAAGATCTTCACTGGTTGCTCCTCATAAGAAAGATCGTCTTCCAATTGTACCACCTCATAAGAGAGTAAATGTGAAGGGTCCGGTATGTACTTCCTTAAGGGGGATACATGAAATACATCATGTACTTTGGCCATAGTAGGAAGAAGTGCTAGTCCATAGGCCACAGCCCCGACACGATCAAGAACCTCGAAGGGGACGATGTACCTTGGACTTAACATCCCTTTCTTTCCAAACCTCATGACCTTATTCCCTGGAGATATGCATAGAAAAACCATGTATCCAACATTAAACTCAAGGTATCATTGAAGATTATCTGCATAACTCTTCATGTTGACTCTGGGCTGCCTTGATATGCTGCTGAATGTTTTTCACCTTCTCCACCTTTTCCTCAACCATTTCTGGTCCAAGCAGCTTACGTTCATCGACCTCATCCAAATATGCCGGTGTTCTGCACGTTTTCCCATACAGGGCTTCATATGGTGCCATTTGGATGGTCGAGTGGAAACTGTTATTATAAGAGAACTCAACAAGAGGTATATGCTGATACTATCCACCTTTAAAGTCCCTTGAGAACGCTCTCAACATATCCTCAAGTGTTTGGAGAGTCCGCTCAGACTGGCCATCAGTTTGAGGATGATAGGCCGTACTAAAGTTCAGTTTAGTATTTAGAGCATGTTCAAGACTCTTCCAAAACATAGAGGTGAATCTTGGATCTCGGTCAGACATAATAGATAGTGGTACTCCATAAAACCTTACCACTTCTCTAATATATATCTGTGCCAGTTGATCCAATGAGAAATCCTCACGAATAGAAATGAAGTGTGTAGTCTTTGTAAGATGATCCACAACAACCCAGATTGCATTGTTTCCTTTGGATGTCCTCGGATGTCTGGTGACAAAGTCCATGGTGATGTTTTCCCATTTCCATTCTGGTTTGGGCAATGGTTGCATCATCCCCTTAGACTTCTACCTCTCTGCCTTCACTTGCTGACACACCAGGCACTTGATGTATTTTCAGCAATCTCCTTCTTCATATTATCCCACCAAAAGTTTTCTCGGAGATATCAATACATCTTTGTGCTCCCTGGGTGAATAGAGAATTTGAACTATGTGCATCATCCAAAAGTTCATTCTTCAGCTCCGGACTTTATGGAACACATGGACCTTTCCCAAACCACACAATTTATTCTTCATTAACATTAAACTTGGAGGATTTCCTTTTTTCGATAGCTTCCACTTTTTCTAGAATTCCCACATCATCCTTTTGAGCATCCTTTAACCTTTCCAAAAGAGACAATTGAGCAATAATTTGTGAAAGGATTGATGATGTTCCCTTCTCTATGATTCCCATGTTAATCTTTATCAAGTCTAAGAAGATTGGATCCTTCTCAATTCTCAACATTGATAGAATCACTAGATCCTTTCTACTTAGGGAATCTCCCACCTTGTTCGCTTTCCCAGGGTGGTAATGGATTGAACAATAACAATCCTTGATGAGATTTATCCATATTCTTTGTTGCATATTAATCTCCTTCTGTGTGAATATATATTTAAGACTCTTGTGGTCAGTATATATATCTCACATTTCACTCCATAGAGATAATGCCGCCAGATATTCAAGGCAAAGATCACCGCCTCCAACTCCAGATCATGTGTTGGACAGTTTTTCTCATGGATATTCAACTACCTTGAGGCATTGGATAAAACATTATCATTATGAATCAACACACATCCTAAGCCCTTCTTCTAAGCGTCATTGAATACCACAAAATTTCCCCACTTGTGGGTAAAGTGAGCACGGGTGCAGTGATAAGCCTCCTTTTCAACTCATTGAAGCTTTATTCACATTCATCACTCCATGAAAACATTACTCCCTTTTGAGTTAGCTTGGTATGAGGGTTGGACAATCATGAGAAATTTCTCACAAATCGTGGGTAATATCTAGCTAACCCCAAGAAGCTACGGATATCCGTTACCGTTGTTGGCCTTGGCCATCCCTCAATTGCGTATGTTTTGGAGGGATCCAAAGATATCCCATTTCTTGTGATGTTATGGACCAAAAATGAGACGTCCTTCAACCAGAACTCACACTTTATGTTCTTTTCATAGATATTCTCCTTGCGCAAAGTCTCTAGTATAGTTCTTAAATGCCTCTCATGATCCTCCTTGGTTTTGGAATATATTAGAATATCATCTATAAAGACTACCACAAATTTGTCTAGGTAATCTCTAAAGACTATATTCATCATGTCCATGAAGATTGATGGAGAATTGGTGAGTCCAAAAGGCATTACTATGAATTCATAGTGCCTGTATCTTGTACAAAAAGCAGTATTTGGGACATCTTCCTTCTCCACCCTTACTTGATAATATCCCGACTGAAAATCTACCTTGGAGAAGTATTGTGCTCCACGCAGCTGACCGAACAAGTCATCAATTCTTGGGAGAGGATACCTGTTCTTTATCATTATTTTGTTAAGTTCATGATAATAGATGTCAAGCCGCATTGACCCATCATTCTTCTTGACGAAGAGAACTTGTACACCCCATGATGAAGCACTTGGGCGTATAAACCCTTTATCCGGATTCTCCTATAGTTGTTTCTTCAGCTCTTCAAGCTCTACAACAACCATTATATATGGAGTCTTTGATATTGGTAAAGCCTCGAGTATAAGTTCAATTGAGAATTCAACATCTCTTCTAAGAGGAAGACCAGACAGTTCCTCAGGAAAAACATCAGTGAATTCCCTCACAATAGGCATTTCATTAAGGATGGTTTCTTCCTTGGACTCAATCATCCATGCCAGATACGCGTGCTCATAAGGAAGTAATATCTACGATTGAGATGATGGAGCTAAAGGAGATTCATCTTCCTCCTTGCACTTGTAAAGAATCGGGGGTCGATTCTCCATATGGAGTGTGATTTCCCTCTCCCGACAATTTATGTTGGCTCTATATAAGGAAAGTCAGTCCCTGCCAAGAATTTCATCAAATTCTACCAGAGGGAGTATGACGAGGTTCCCCAGGAAATTCAATCCACATATTAGAACATGGGTGGACTTATATTCATGGGATGCAATGATTTCACCATTTGCCATACTCACCGACATCTTCACTTACATGATTTTTGGTGGTGCTGGAATTGTTCTACTAAACATTCGAGATATAAAAGAATGTTTAGAACCTGAATCAAAAAGTACATTCGCTAATTTTGAACGAATAACCAGCGTACCTGTCACAACATCATTTTTGGGGTTCACTCCGGTAGAAGTGATGGAAAAAGATCTTTCTTGCTGCCTTGGAGGTTGTTGGTTGTCTCCGAAAACCCTTGGATTAAGGAAACGATTTGAAAAATGACCCAGTTCATTGCATTTGTATCATTGACAAATGCGTTGAGGTTCGAATAGAACATTCCTATCCTCTATCGTAGCCACGTGTCTTTCATTCCAATAGCTAATAGCTAGGTTCCCTTCTATCCCACACCTGAAGCATTTCCTCGTCCCCTTAAGGCAATTTCCAGGGTGTTTCTTTCTGCACTTCTGGCAAGTGGGGTGCTGGATCTTCTTAGAACCGTTGGATTTATCCATCGGCCCACCAGCATTGAAGCCCACCTTACGCTTCTTATCCCCCTCATACCCCTATGACTCTCCGATCTCGAATTCAACCTTAAGGGCACATCAGACAATTTCCTCATAGCTGTCGAATTCATGGATCGCCAATGCTTTCCGCAAGCTAGCCTTCATCCCACCAATGAAGCGGTCAACCTTGCATTCGGGGGTAACGAAAAGGACAGAAGCGTATCGTGCAAGCCTTGTAATTTTTTCCACATATGGTCCAACAGATTTTCCGTCTTTTTTCATGTGGGAAAGGAATTCCCTTTCCATCTTAAGCAGGAGGGTGCACAGAAAATTTTTATTGAAAAACATCTTCTGAAAATCCTTCCATTCCAACACCTCGATCTCCTCCTTAGGCTTCGTATTTTTGATCAACGTCCACCATTTATCAGCTTCACCCTCCATATGATAAGCTTCCTGGAGAACCTTCTCTTGTTCAGAACATTGACGGATTGAGAAGATATTTTCAATGTAGTTGATCCATTGTTCAGCGATCGTGGGATCATATGATCCACTAAAATTTGACGGCCTTTGTATAATGAATCTCTCAATAGCGACTTGTTCTTTCTTGGGGGGGGGGGGTGGTTGAACATTCCTCTTGACCCATGTTTCTATTTAATGCTTGAGTTAGCTTAGTGAGAAGTGTGACAAAGTTCGCGATTCCCGCTCCAATTGGATTGGGCATCTCATTAGTACAGTCATCACACTGATCTTCACATCGGTTGTTAGCCTGAGTCCTTCTATTACTGGCCATTGGTAGGAATAAAAGTAATTTTATGGGTAACACATAAAGGGTAATCCAAAGACAAAAGTTGATGAATTATAAATAAACATTCATTTCCTTTACTCACGAGTCTATAGGCTTCAATCTAGGCTTTTCATGATCTAATTTATAACATATATTCTTAGGGGCATTTTTTTTGTAATTCCCTTAATAAGGGTTCATACTAAGCTTGTGAATTTATCAAAACATATCCCTTGGGAGTGTCGTAACCAAGAGTGTAGCAAGGTCCATTGTCATGCACCATTTCCCGTTCGAGTCTAGCTCAAAGCGGTGTTTTCGGGTTTTACCCCTAGGATACATCTGTGCCAGAGCCACCTCTACCTGCTCGTATCCAGACATGGATGTATTTTATCGATAACCCATTTACTCAATACTCACCAAAACATAGGGACGTTTTTATTTTACGTAGTCTTGTATCTAAGGATTTAATAGGGTTTTCTAATCCTAATCCCAAAAATAACCAAACCTATACTTTGATACCAACTACGACAACCCTTCTTTTTATTACAACATAAACATGATTTATTACATAAAACATCACCTGATACAACAAAGAAGATCGAGAGGATTAGTGTCTTGGGGATTAGGATCATTACATAAAAACATAAAATATAAAATATAACATCTTTATTGAAAACATCCTTTTCATGACTCCTACATTCCTTCGTACTTATCATTGCATGTGATAACATGAGGACATGCATAAGAAAAGGGTGAGCTATAAAGCCCAGTAAGGGAGTACACATGGAAGAACATGAGGAGTACAATACATGTTAGAAAATTGGAATATAAATAGACCATAAGAAAAACATGAACATAAAGGCATGATAAAGCATGATAATCCTAATATGGGAATGTGGCAACAACACTTAACATGGAATTACCATGAGCCGAGGCTCATTACACATGGAGCATGAGTAAATCCTCATTGCACATAAAGCATGAGTAAACCCTCGTTTCACTTTAATTATCATGAGTCAACACTCATTGCACATGAAGTATCATGATACTATACTTACCCAATGCATTGGATCACTATAAGGGCGCACCCTTCTTAAACATTTCATTTCATGCATATGTGTGCCACATGGATCCTAAAACATGGATTCATAAAACATAATCATTTATTCTACGATAAAGGAATGTGGAATTCACACATGAAACTTTATAATCAATAAGTAAAAGTGCATAAAGTTGAATACCCTTGATGGAGAAATGGGCATGGTATTCACTACACAATGACATTGGCTTAGAAAATCGGTGCGATTTTGGCAGTGTAATGTCGTGACATAAGAATTCATAAAAATGGTTTAGGAGAGAGAAAGGTGTTCCTCATCATATTTACATGTAATGGATAATAAGGAGGTCATTTAGATACGTGTCCCAACAATTTTAATGGAATTTAGATTCATGATACAAAAGTATTGCTTGAATGTAAAAGAGGAGAGAGAAGTTCCTTTCAGAATTTCAGCATTGTAACAGGTGTATATGGGAGGCATTTAATTAGAGAGAAAGGGTATCACATCATTCAAACATAAAGAGGGAAGTATGAGGGAGGTGTGAAACCATACCCCAACATTCATAATTGAAATTAAAATGGGAAAACAACTTAATGAAAATTGGACAAAAAAGAGAAAGGAATAAAAAACCTTTACATGGAAGTGTGCTTCCAAAGGCTATATAGAGGCTTCTGAGAGGCTACATGGGAGCTTGGGGCACCTTGTGAGGATTCTAGAGAGAGTATGGAAGAGGCTGGACTAACTCCAAAGGATTTGATTGAGGAGGAAGTTGTAACATCCCAAGTAAGTAATGAATAATAGATATAGTTATCTATGTCTATTTATGAATTAGATAGTGTTTTAGAGGCATAAAATTAGAATAAATCCAACCTTAATCATGGAATACACTAATATTTTTTAAATGATTGTTTTACTGCCTTTTAGTGGAAAAACTTTTTTAAATCAAACTTTTGACAATTTTATAAGATATATTTTTCAAAATAAACATATTCTTTATGATTGGCAAATTGAAATTTACTTTGGATAAATTTCTGGTATTTTTCTAATAATGTCCATTTTTTTAATGAATAGTGAAAACTGTTGTATTTCAATTCAAAACCACTTTTTAATCTAATTTATTTATATAGTTATATTATATTTTTAATTGGTTTTAAAGTGAAATTAGAATATATTTTTACCATTTAATCCAACGGTGCTTGTTGGAATTAATATCACTTTGAAATTGTTCTTAAACTAGTGTCAATCTTTTGATATATATTGTTTCATAAAAACATGATATTTGTTCTGACGGCAGGAATTAATTATTAAATTAATTATTGTAACATATATGTTTTTAATTTTGTAAAGTAGATATAATTTTTGAATTCGGAATATCAAATATAGCTTAGGGTGAAGTTTTGGTATTTTTCTGAAAAACATCAATTTTTACTGAATCGTGAAACCATTAAGTGGTACTTAAAAAAACTGATTTTTTGTTTAAATGAAATTTTACCACCTCTATGATTTGAATTTAAAAAATCCCACATACATGGTTGTCATTAGGAAGTAAAATGTGTTCCAATGGGATTAAAATAATTTTTTGGTGAATAGTAACTTCTATGTTTTTAATCACGATTAGAGGTAATTAGTGAAGTTTAAGGTAAAAATAAGGTTTTAATAATATGAAATGACCTTGACACATGTCCTAAAATTATTGGATGTGTCATGGCCGACCAAGAAAACCCATGGGTCTATTTTTGGGACCCCATAGAGCCACATGGGAATGATAATGTCATTAATGCCTTTTATTTAAAGTAAAAGTAAAAATGACACAAACATATATTGTTTTAGTAAAACAATTTTTACATGGGGTTATACAAGTCAGATGTTTGATTATAAATAGTCATTGGAAAGATAAAAATATTTCCTACGTCATAGTTGTTTTTTTATAATTTTTAGATATTAAATAATTAAATTATTTATGACACCAAGATGATGCAGCGATTACCTCATTATTTAACGATATAAATAAAATTAAAATATAATGTAAAATATAAGACCTAAAAATGTCAAAAACATATTGGATGGGTCTGTTGCGAACTACTATCACCTTATCCTTGAAATATATAATTTGGGGACCTTTTAATTCCGAAAAACATTTTATAATAATGTAACCTTTTATAACTTCCAAGAGTTCCCCTCCTATCCTCTTATAAAAGGCCCCCACCTCTACCACCTTACCCCCACCTCTCAAGCCTTTGGCTCGGCCAAACCCTATCCTTTTTGTCTCTCCACAACCCTCTATTACTCCTAGAAGCCTCACATTGGGCAGAAGTCTTACCAAGGAAGCCTTTGAGCTCAAATGAAAAAGAGTTACCCGATTTTAAGGTAATGTCTTCACTTGTGTTCTTTTGTTTTATTTTGCTTCTCCAACCCCCTAAACTGTTTTAATTCCTTTATTTTGTAACAAATCCAGTAAATTAAATATACTAGGATGTTTCTATAAGATTTATTCGAGCTACACTTACACACAGTTACATCTAATGGTTAAAGAACATTATGTTTCTGTGGATGGTGAATTTCTACCTCACGAAACGATGATTGTTCAATATTCTTTTAACACCTTCAAAAGAGGCCAGTAATATGTCACTATATATTTATTTACGATATATAATATGTTTATGTTTTCCATAAGCTTATGTATTTTTTATTTATAGCATACCTTTATAGTTTCCATTATGGGTAAATGCGATATCTTCATTTTTAGAAATGCAGACTACCGCCCCCTCAAAGTGATTTGATTCATTAATACCATATGTGGTATGTATAAAGGATATATTTAATGATATTATATATGATACAAAACTGATATTATAATACTATTATGTATCATTATTTTTTGATTCCAGTAAATATGAAATAGAAAAGGTTGTAGGGTTCATTTGTATGTACGGTTTATCGTCTCCATGAACAGTGCATTTCATTTCTTACCTCTAAATGTTATGTAATATTATAATTACATGTATATAATCGATATATATGATATATATGATTTCTAAATAATGAATATAATTCTGTATATAATGGAGATTTTATCCCATGAACAAACGTGTAATTATAAAGAGTTTATTTTTGACTCAAGTACCAATGATTAACAAAACCACCATTATTAACTTAAATAATTACATAGTGTTAATGAAATGGTAATATGTGATATAATAGGAATAATGAACATCAAAAAGGTTCTTAGGCAAGTAGAAATTAACTCAAGTTTATTATTCAGGAGGTTAAAGAACGATCGAGTCAAGTCGGACACGAGGTAAGGGAATCCGTCTCAATCTCATTTCATTGAGGCATATTTTGTTTTATACACAACGTTCTTTTATACGGTGTATAAAACTCTTTCAATTTTTACGATTATTCAAAAGGAATATTTTTATACAAATCATTTACTAAAGGACAAAATGGAATGTTTTTTTCGTACGTATGCGGCGACAACGACTTCTCCGCCACCGTGACCATTATTTGAGTTTCATATTTCTCTACAAGCCATTGCTTTTTTTGAATAAAAAATAAATACCATGTTTTACTTTTCTTTTATTTTGGTATTGAAAATTGTTTTCATAATGTTTTTATGTCAATGTGTTGTATTGATATCTTGTGATTCAATAGTGGAAATGTTATGTTTCCCTTATTCATGTTTTATGTGATACGATTATGTTATGGTTCTTGGGAATTGTTATGAAGATGGGTGGTTTGGTGATAAACTAAGGGTGGGTGAGCCCGATATATCTCTACAATGCATTTTATAACTTGAAGGAGTTAAACGTTATGGTTTTTCCGAAGAGATTTAGGGAATATACTGTGATAGGTATTCCAAACATAACCAAGAGGGTTACTCCCTACGTAAGAATGTTATGAATGCCTCAAGTTACCTTTATGCCTTATGATTTTTATGATTTATTCATGATTTGATGAGGTATGTTAAATTTCTTATGTTTTATGGGTAAAGTATGATTTCATTCTTATGTATATATGAACTCATGTTTCCTTTCCATATTTTTATAACCCTTACTGCATTTTTATGCTCAACCCAAGTTTTTGAAATGTTTTTCACAAGTTAAAGGAATGGTACATGATATGATGATAGTGTCAAGGAAGTGTCAAGAAAGAATCCATGTTTTATTTTAAATACGTTTCCGTTTATGGGAAAATTATTTCTATCTTTTATGTAACCACATTGTTTAAATGTGGAATGTAATGCAAGTTTTATGATCTAATTCTCTAAAAGTATAAACCTGAAAATATCCTCCACATGTAATCTTGTAATAACTCAAGATTAAGTAAAGTTTAAGGCTGGGGCCTTATAGTTGGTATCAGAGGTCGGTTTAAACAACTTTAGGAGTTAGAAATTTTTTAAATTATAAATTAATTTATGGTATTATTGAAATCATATAGAATTTGAATATTACCATGTTGCTTCATCTATGACATGTTTGTTTAGAATGTTTTTCCACAGAGGAAATAGGGATGCAGTGCTAGGAAGGCATACAAAAGGAAATGACCTTCCGAATCAACAACCTGAGATGGTCGGAATTGGAACTGAACAGTTTGTTGTAGTAATGGCTCAGTTGACTCAAGATATAAATAGTGGTGGTATCCATGCATGGGATCAGCCTGATAAACTGTTGAAGAACATGTCAGTGGTGGACCATTTCATGAGGAAACATCCCCCATCATTCAGAGGATCATCTGACCCTGTGCTAGCTGAAGGGTGGATTAAAGCACTGGAGATTATTTTTAATGTCACGGGGTGTTCAAGAAATCAAAAGTTTAGTCTTGCTATATACCGTTTGGAGGGTGACACAGATCAGTGGTGGTCGATGGTTAAAAATATCAGGGACGCTGATGAAATTGATGCTCTCGAATGGGATGAATTCAAAGGTATGTTTCATGAAAAGTGTTCTCCTAAGGCTGTTCGAGTTAGGATGGAAAAACAATTTCTGGAATTGAGGCAAGATGAGGACTCAGAGGCTACCTATGAAGAAAGGTTCACTCGATTGGAAAGGTATGCTCCAAATTTTATCTGAGACCTTGATAGTAAAATCAATCGTTTTTACTCAGGATTAAAGCCAAAATATCGAAGGGAATTAGCTTCTCAGGAGTTCAAAAGTTATGAAAAGCTTGTTCGATGTGCTCAGAAGGTGGAAATGTAGTTTTTCGATGATTAAGTGTTCTATAACAACCAAAAGAAGAAGATACCGAGGTGGCAGGAGAAAGGGAATAATTCTTCAAAAAAGACTGATGGTTAGAAAACTAAGTTTCCAGTTTCGGATAAATGTGGTAAAAGGCATGCTGGGGAATGTCTTCTAAATTCCAGAAATTGCTACTGATGTGGTAAGATGGGACATAAGCCTTGTGATTTCACTGAAAAAGATCAGGGTGATGGTAAGACCAAAATTGATTTACAGTTACTGAAATGTTTTAAGTGCAATGAGATGGATCACTATGCAAATGAGTGTCTAACAAAGAGCTCGAGTGATGGGAAGCAGTTAGACTACAAGCAGAAAGGGGTGGTGAAATCCTTTTCCACTACTTCAGTAGATGTCGGGCCATCAAATGAAGTGGTATCAGGTACTTTGTTTGTTTTTTTAGATTATGCCAGTGGGTTTTTTTATTCGGGGTCTACTCATTCTTTCATCTCTGAAAACCTTTCTAGTAAAACGGGAATACCATCTCAATAAATGACTCATGAACTTGTGGTAAAAACACATGGGGGAAATGTTGAGGTAAAAATAATTTATAAGAATCTTCATATCCTTATCAGTGTAAAGAACCTACTTGAAAACAATATTTTTTTACATCTAGTAGAGTTTGATGTTATCTTGGTTATGGATTGGCTCTCTATTTACCATGCTAAGATTGACTGTAGAAAAAAAAGTTTCTTTTCAGAAATACATTCAGTTTGTGTAAAATAATGAACCCTTACTGTTGATAACATATCAAGAGTCCGAGAAACATGTAAAGGATAGAAATGAATGTTACATTGTACATATCGTTGAAAATAATGGAACTGTTCTGATTAATGATGTGCCAGTGGTAAATGAGTATCCTAATATTTTTCATGATGAGTTTCCTAGAATAATACCAGTTCAAGAATTTGAATTTACTGTTGACTTAGTTCCTGATGCTAATCCAATTTCAAAACCCCCTTATCGAATGGCTCAAACTGAACTTTTTGAGTTGAAAGAGAAATTTCAAGATTTATTTGGGAAAGGTTTCATTCGACCTATAACATCACTATGGGGTGATCCTATTTAATTTGTTAAAAAGAAAGATGGTTCTGTGAGACTTTTCATTGTTTATAGAGCCTTGAATAACATCACTATTAAGAACAAATATCCTTTTCCTCATATCGATGATTTGTTTGATCAGCTCTAGGGAGCTCAGTATTTTTTAATGATTGAGCTGAGATCGGGGTACCATCAGTAGAAGGTAAAGGATGAAGATGTTCCGAAAACCGTGTTCTGTACAAGATATGGCCATTATGAATTTATAGTAATTCCTTTTGGGCTAACTAATGCACCTGCTGTATTCATGGACCTTATGAATAGAATATTCCATGAGTTCTTGGATAAGTTTGTGGTGGTTTTCATTGATGATATTTTGGTGTTTTCTAAAAGTAAAGAGGAGAATGAAAGACATTTAAGGGTTATTTTACAAAACTTAAAAGAAAATAAATTGAATGAGAAATTCAGAAAGTGTGAGTTTTGGTTGCAACAAATTTCTTTCCTTGTTCTCATTGTTTCTAAATATGGGATAACTATGGATACTGTAAAAACGAAAGCTATTGATGAATGGACAATACCCACAAATGTAACCGAGATTCGTCGCTTCCTTGGTTTGGCAGCCTATTACCGAAGGTTTGTTACAATTTTTTCATGGTTATCTAGTCCAATGACTAAGCTAACTCGGAAGGGTGTTATGTTTATCTAGACAAAAGAATGCGATGACTGTTTTCCGGAACTGAAAATAAGATTGGTGAATGCTCCAGTTTTGGCACTACCTTCCAGGAATGGTGAGTTTGTTATCTACCATTATGTTTCATTGAAAGGACTTGGTTGCGTCCTAATGCAGAATGATCAGGTAATTTCTTATGCATCACGACAGTTGAAAACTCATGAGGTAAATTACCCTACACATGATTTGGAATTAGCTCATGTTGTTTTCGATTTAAAAATTTGGAGGCATCATTTGTATGGAGTAAAGTGTGAAATATATACCCATCACAAAAGTTTAACGTATATATTCACTCAGAACGAATTGAACATGAGACAGAGGAGATGACTAGAATTAATCCAGGATTATGATTTTACAATTCATTTTCATCCGGGAAAAGGAAATAAAGTGGATGATGATTTGAGTCGAAAAAGTAATGCTTCATTAACAATTTTTCATTTGGAACGTGATCCATTGGTTAAGGATTTGTTTAAATTTGGCATAGAAGTTTTTGGTGTAGGATGTCCTTCTGTTTTGTTTCAGGTATCAGTGAAATCTTCTCTATCAGACAGAATCAAGCAAGCAAAGAAGCAAGACAGCGAGTTGCAGAAAAAGGTAGATCTGGTTTAGGAGGGTATGTTGCCTGAATTCAACTTTGATAATGATTGTGTTTTGAGATTTGGGAAGAGGATATGTGTCCCTAGTGATTAAAAGTTGAAAATTTGTTGTTATGTGAGGCTCATTGTTCCCCATTTTCAGTTCATCATGGCAGTACTAAGATGTACAAAGATCTGCGGGAGTATTACTGGTGGGATGGAATGAAAAGAGATATTGCGGATTTTACTATAATGTGTTTGACTTGTCAGTAGGTTAAAGTAGAGCAGCAGTTACCGAAAGGGATGCTTCAGCCTTTATCAGTACCATAGTGTAAATGGGAGAATATATCCATGGACTTCGTTGTGGGATTGTCGAAGACACCTCGAGGTAATAATGCAATCTGGGTTATTGTTGATCACTTGACTAAATCTACTCATTTCCTTGCTATACGAGATACTTTTTCCCTAGATCAACATTTTAGTTTGTATCTTAAAGAGATATTCAGGTTACATGGAGTTACCCTCTCCATTGTATCTTATCGTGGTCCAAGGATTACTTCTAACTTTTGGAAAGGCCTTCAGAAGTCGTTGGGTACTGAATTAAATATTATTACAGCTTTTCATCTTCAATCAGATGGGCAGTCAGAAAGAACAATTCAGTCTTTGGAAGATATTCTACGTGCTTGTTCGATGGATTATCAGGGAAGTTGGGACCAATATCTTTCTTTGGTTGAATTTTCATTTAATAACAGTTTTCATTCCAGTATACAGATGGAACCATTTGAGGCGTTATATGGGATATGGTGTCAAACTCCAGCATTTTGGGATGAAGTAGGTGAAAGAAATATGATGTGATCGGAATTGGTAGAAGAGATGGCGGGGAAAGTTTAGTTGATTCAGAAACACATGAGAATAGCTTAGAGCAGGCATAAGAGTTATGCGGATAATTGGAGGAAGGATCTATCATTTGAGGTTGGTGATCATGTCTTACTCAAGGTTTCTCCATGGAAAAGTGTGATGTGATTTGGTAAGAAAGTAAAGCTGAGTCCAAGGTTCATTGGACCATATGAAATTCTGGAGAGAGTTGGATTAGTTGCATACCGAGGGGATTTACCTCCGAGTTTATCTCTGGTACATAATGTATTCCATGTTTAAATGTTATGGAAGTACATGCCAGACCCATATCATGTTTTGAGTCGAGAGGTAGTTCAGTTGGAATAGAATCTAGGTTATGAGGAACAAACATTTCAGATTCTTCATCAAAGGGATCAAGTGTTGTGGAATAAGGTGATTCATCAAGTACAGTTTTTGTGGAAGAACCACATGAGTGAAGAGGCAACATGGGAATCTAAAAATGCGATGAGGGAAAAATACCCCCACTTATTCAATAAGTAAATAAATTACGGGGACGAAATTTTTTAAAGGGGGAAGGATATAAAATCCCAATTATGTAATGAATAATAGATATAGTTATCTATGTCTATTTAGGAATTAGATAGTGTTTTAGAGGCTTAAAATGAGAATAAATCAAACCTTAAGCATGGAATACACTAATATTTTTTAAAAGATTGTTTTACTGCCTTTTTGTGGAAAACCTTTTTTAAATCAAACTTTTGACAATTTTATAAGCTATATTTTTCAAAATAAACTTATTCATTATGATTGGGACATTGAAATTTACTTTGGATAAATTTCTGGTATTTTTCGGATAATGTTCATTTTTTAATGAATAGTGAAAAGTGTTGTATTTTAATTCAAAACGTCTTTTTAATATAATTTATTTATATAGTTAGATTATCTTTTTAATTGGTTTTAAAGTGAGATTAGAATATATTTTTACCATTTAATCCAATGGTGGTCATTTCAATTAATATTACTTTGAAATTGGACTTAAACTAGTGTCAATCTTTTGATATATATTGTTTCATAAAAACACGCTATTTGTTCTGACGACGGGAATTAATTATTAAATTAATTATTGTAACTTATTTGTTTTTAATTTTATAATATAGACATAATTTTTGAATTTGAAATATCAAATATATCTTAGGGTGATGTTTTGTTATTTTTCTGAAAAACATTAATTTTTGATGAATAGTGAAGCCACTAAGTAGTACTTCAAAAAACTGATTTTTCATTTAAATGAGATTTTACCACCTCTATGTTTTGAATTTAAAAAATCTGACTTAAATGGTTTTCACTAGTAAGTAAAATTTGTTTCAATGGGATTAAACTGTTTTTTCAGTGAATAGTAAATTTTAAGTTTTTAATCGTGATTAGAGGTAATTAGTTTAGTTTAAGGTAAAAATAATGTTTTAATAATATGAAATGACCTTGACACATGTCCTACCCTTAATGGATGTATCATGGCCTACCAAGGCAACCCATGGGTCTATTTTTGGGTCCCCATGGAGCCACTTGGGTAAGATAATTACATTAATGCCTTTTATTTAAAGTAAAAGTAAAAATGACACAAACATGTTTTGTTTTACTGAATCAATTTTTACATGGGGTTATACAAGTCAGATTCTTTACTATAAATAGTCATTGGAAAGATAGTAATATTTTCTACATAATAGTTTTTTTTTATAATTTTTAGACATTAAATAAATTAAATTATTTATGACACAATGATGATACAATGATTACCTCATTATTTAACGATTTAAATAAAATGAAAAGATAATGTAAAATATAAGACCTAAACATGTCAAAAACCTATTGGATGGGTGGACTTCGAACTCTTATCACCTTATCCTAGAAATATATAATTTTGGGTCCTTTTAAATACGAAAATCATTTTATAATAAAGTAACCTTTTATAAATTCCCAAGAGTGACCCTACTCTCCTCTTATAAAAGGCCCCCACCTCTACCACCTTACAGACACCTCTCAAGCCTTTGTCTCGGCCAATCCCTGTCCATTTTGTCTCTCCACATCCGTCTCTTACTCCTAAAATCCTCACTTTGGGATGAAGTCTCCCCATGGAAGCCTTTGAAGTCAAATAAAAAAGATTTACCCAATTTTAATGTAATGTCTTCACTTGTGTTTTATTGTTTTATTTTTCTTCTCCAACCCCCTAAACTCTTCTAATTCATTTCTTTTGTTAAAAATACAGTATATTCAATATACTAGGATTTTTTTATAATAAGTATTCAAGCTACACTTACACACACTTACATCTAATGATCAAATAACATACTGTTTCTGTGGATGGTGAATTTCTACCTCACGAAACGATGATTGTTCAAAATTATTTTAACACATTCAAAGGTGGCCATTAAGATGTAAATATACATATATATGATATATAATATGTTTATTTTTTACTTAATATTCATTATTATTCATTTATGGCAAACCTTTATGGTTTCCATTATTGGTAAACACGATATCTTCATTTTAGGAAGTGCATACTACCGCCCCAAGAAAGTGATTTGATTCATTAATACCATATGTGGTACGTATAAAAGATATATTTAATGATATTATATATGATACCATACTGTAATTATAATACCATTATGTATCATTATGTTTTAATTTCATTAAATATGAAATAGAAATGGAAGTAGGGTTCATGCGTACGTACGGCTTACCATCTCCATGAATGGTGCATTTCATTTCTTACCCTTAAATGTTTTATAATATAATAAATTTATGTATATAATGGATATATATGATATATATGATATCTATATAACGAATATAATTATTTATATAATTGATATTTTACCCCATGAACAAACTTGTAACTATAAAGAATTTATTTTTGACTCAAGTACCAGTGATCAAGAAAATGACCATTATTAACTTAAATAATTAAATAGTGTTCATGACATGGTAATAAGTGATATAAAAGGAATAATGAACATGAAAAAGGTTCTCAGGAAAGCTGAAATTAACTCAAGTTTATTATTCATGAGGTTAAAGAACGATCGAGTCAAGTCGGACATGAGGTAAGGGAATCCGTCTCAATTTCCTTTCATTGAGGCATATTTTGTTTTATACATAACTTTCTTTTATACGGTGTATAAACCCCCTTGACTTTTAGGATTATTCAAAAGGAATATTTTTATACGAAGCATTTACTAAACGACAAAAGGGAATGTTTTTTTGTCAAACGTATGTGGCAACAATGTCTTCTCCACCATCGTGACCATTATTTGAGTTTTGGCTTCCTCTAAAAGGCATAACTTTTTTTGAATAAAAAATAAATACCATGTTTTACTTTTCTTTTCTTTTAGTAATGAAAATGGTTTTCATAATGTTTTTATATCAATGTGTTGTATTGATATCATGTGATTGAAAAGTCGAAATATTATGTTTTCTTTATGCATGTTTTATGTGATACAATTATGTTATGGTTCATGGGCATTGTTATGAACACGGGTGGTTCCGTTATAAACTAAGGGTGGGTGAGCCCGATATAGTTCTCCAATGCATTGGGTAATGCGAAGAAGTTAAAAGTTAAGGTTTCTCCGAAGAGATTTTGGGAATATACTGTGATGGGTATTCCAAATGTAACCAAGAGGGTTACTCCCTATGTAAGAATGTTATGAATGCCTCAAGTTAGCTTTATTTCTTATGATTTCTATGATTTATTCACGATTTGATGAGGTATGTTAATGTGCTTATGTTTTATGGGTAAATTATGGTATCATTCTTATGTATCTATGAACTCACGTTTCCTTTCCATATTTTTATAACCCTTACAGAGCTTTTTATGCTTATCCCATGTTTTTGAAATGCTTTTCACAGGTCAAGGGAATGGTACATGATATGATGATAGTGTCAAGGAAGTGTCAAGAAAGAATCCATGTTTTACTTTAAATAAGTTTCCTTTGATGGGAAAAATAAATTCTATCTTCTATGTAACCACTTTGTTTGAATGTGGAATGTAATGCCATTTTTATGATCTAATTCTCTAAAACACTAAAACTAAAAATATCCTCACTGTGTAATCTTGTAATAACTCACGATTAAGTAAATATTAAGTCTAGGGCCTTATAGAAGTGGGAGATTTGGTGGGTTTATCTTGGAAAGGTGAGGGAATTCTTTATTATTTAGGTTTAGGACCCCTTATATTAAATTAATCCAAACCAAAAACCATCCCATGGGTTTTTTCCATGGTTTTTGGAAATGGGAATAGGAAAACATTATTTATAAGGGAAAAGTCCAAACTTCTTAAAATATTAGGGTTGCTTAAGTGGAGGTGAGTCACACTCCCATGAAAATGAATTTAAAAAGACAAGGTGTTTAATAAGTCCTGAGGGGGCCATTAATGATTTGAAAAGTAATACAAACAAACCCAAAATCACCTTATTTTAATGGTAAAACATATATTGACTGAACATAAATATTATAGTATTATATTACGTCACCATTGGGTCATTATGATGTCATAAAATACATTATATATTTAAACGGTATTTAATTTTTACTCAAAAATTTGATTGTCTTCGAAAATTATGAAAAATTCATCGTTGGATAATTTCAACATCCTGATTCCAAAACTAACAATTATTTTATCTAATTAATTTTATGAATATGTTAATTTTTACTTTTATAATAAAAACCGACATTTAACGAAAATTCACGGGTTCTGATAAAAATGGCTTTCAAACCTTAATAAAAATTATAATTGCATTCATAAAATTATATGTTCATTAATATATAATTAAATTAAATTAATAATAATAATAATAATATTTTATTAAAATATTATTTAATTCAAAAATACCTTAATTTAATAAAATATATTTCTTAATTAAATAATAACTAAAAATACTATTTGTACTTTAAAAACTATTTACAATGTATCAATAATGATAAGAAATTATATTCATTATTATATATAAAAATAATGTACATGAACATAGTACTATCGATTAGTTATATAACCCCTTAAAACAGCCGCATAAGACCTAAGGGTAAGGTGTACAATGGTGACATACTCTTGGGGTGGCTCAGATAACATCGCTCAAGTGGTAATTTCTATCAGCTTCCACTTCTCCCGTAGACGGTCCCATTCGAGCTTGACATGGTGAAGCTCATCTTGGGCTTGGTCAAGAGCGAAGCCCAAGGACGACACCTCTTTTCCGAGCTCCGATAAATGGACTTCGTATAGGGGAAATCTACTTGATGAGGCCATCACTTCCTTTGTCTACGTAAAATTGGATGTGTTAAAGCCCTATATTTATACTAATCATGTGATCACTATTCAACGAGTATAAAAGTAACTGTCACAATTCATATCATAAATCCAATGGAGTTGACATTTTATAAAAACATTTTATAGTGAGAGGCATTTAATAAGATCAAGATGGATTTTCCATTAATGAATCTTTGGGATGTTATACTAAAACTCACCCAAAAGATAGGTGTTTAGAGCTTCGGAACAAGGGGAAGAGAAGATACAAACCCTAGACGAAAAATAGAACCACAGATGGGATTATCCATACCACGCGCTTCGATCCGCATCCAACAGTTCTCTAAACAGCCAAGTATCCAAGGAGAACCACCTTTTTGAAGCTTGGGTCGGCCATGTTGGTCACTAGGTTTGAGAGGGGAGGAGAGGGGGAAAATCCAGAGTGGGGTTTAAAATTCCGGAGTAGAAAACTTGTAATTGTTCCCAACATTAAGTGGCCGCACGGTTTAGACACAAGGTTTGGAAAGCCGTGCGCAAACCATGCGCATTCCACTTCCCTGAAGAAGAGGGGTCGCATGATCAATCCGCACGGTTTGGAAAACTATGTGCAAACCATGCACATGCTTCTGTCCGGAGGAGGAATGGTTGCACAGTTTAGCCTGGGCAGGCCGCACTGTTTACCTATCCATGCGCAGGCCATGCATCCTAGCCTGTTTTGCACGTATTTCCTTTCTTTTGTGCCCCGAGCCCCCAGAACACACTTAAGGCCTCTCACACTTTCAAGAAACATTATAATTCCCCAAAAACAAAGGGTTCAACCCAAAACACAACAAAACATACCTTTCCAAAAGCCGGGATCTTACACATAAATTTTATTTTTTATAATTTTATTTATTTTATTAATGACTACTTCAATGAGTTATAAAGAACAATTTCATCATTCTAGAAGCGTTCGTTTCACGGTTTCATGATTTGTTAACTTGTGTATAATTATGGATGGTCATGTATAATAGAAGAAAAAATAAATAAATGAAATGAAATAGTATTTATGAAATTCATTATTTTTCATTTTTACCTTATATTATATTTTATTCTGATATGATGATGATTCATTGGATTAAATATTAAT
Source organism: Viscum album (assembly GCA_963277665.1). Taxonomy (NCBI): domain Eukaryota; kingdom Viridiplantae; phylum Streptophyta; class Magnoliopsida; order Santalales; family Viscaceae; genus Viscum; species Viscum album. The sequence goes on from OY728166.1 coordinate 397,714,851, forward strand.
GATAAATGTTTATTTTATTTTGGTGGGGTTTCCATTCAATGTGAACTACTTTTTTTACATAATATTACGTTTATATATTATATCTAGGACATGTAATAAGTTATAACATACTTATTAAAATATTATTTGATCATAATAATTGTTTTTTAACAATCCATGAAGGATCTAACATGAAATAAAATTTCATTATCCCTAGAGACATATAGTCACATGAATTTTGTCAGTACTTTCCACTCCATAAATAAGAAGAGAAGAGAAAAAATGATGGATATAGATTATTCCATTAAAAATTTATAATATTATAATATAAGTGATACTGTATATATTATTATTATTTGGATAAATTTAGTGAGGGGAAGGTAAAATAAGAAAATAAATTAACAGAGATGGCTTGAGAATGGAGCATCTTGAATATCACCTCTAGAAAGATCCCTTAAAGAACATAAAATTAGTATTTTTGTGAGATAATAAGTTCTATGAATTGAAAATGATTCATGTTAAGATAAATGGGTATAATTTTTAGCAGCCTAATGGCATTTAAGGTATGATGAAAAGGGGTTGTGAGGGGTAGAATTTTTAAGGACACAGTGAGGTGTTTTGGAATAATTACAAAATATAAAATTATAATAATTAAATTTCATATCCAAATACCACAGAATTTATATAGAATCAAATATTTGATAATATATTTCTGGAATATCATAATGAAATTAAATTTAAAATTTTTTTAAAATTTTTTAAAACCTTTTCATTTTGACTAACCCTTCAATAATATATTTTAATTTTAATTGTGGAAACCCCATCTTTCAATATTATAATGATATAATTTTTACTTATATATTTTAATTAGAAAACTAATTTATCAATTATTAAATTCTAAATAATATTATCAATAATTTTTATTTTTATACAATATTTATGATTTTTAAATAAATTTAAAAAGATTGTATTTATTAGATATCATTATTTTCAATTTTGATACTATTCAATACTATGACTTTAATAACATAAAAAAGTGTAAAATTTCTAAAATCAAGACTTTTATTATATCATAGTAATATCATATTTCTCTAAAATTCATGGATCATCTTAATTATCTCAAATTATACATATTTTAATTTTTTTAAAATCGTTTGTTTAATTTTTTCATTAATTTAAAATTGTCAATATCATCATTAGGTAAGTATTTATAGTATTTATTTATTTAAAATAAATTAAATATAAATTTCCATTAATAATATAAATCATATATATTTATAATTTATATTTATGGTCAACCATTTCTTCATTAAAACCTTATATTAAATATATTATATTTATTAAAAATCATATTGTTTACTATTTGAATATCTTTTAAATAAAATATATTAAGGTACTTATTTTCAATAATGTCAATCCAAAGGGTCATAAATTAGACAAATGAATGATTTTGGTAGAAAAATACTCATATAATAATATTGGTACATGTTATAGGGTAAATGTTCTAATACATATAATATTATTTTTACCTTTAATTACCTGATTTTCCCTTAATCGTGGTAACAAGAAATTACCAAGGGTACTAATCATATTGACCAAAAATAATGCTAGGATATTAATTATTTTTTGTTATTTATGATTCCCAATATTTAATCTATCTGTACAAATTCAAATAACCTAAATCCATCATATATTTTAAAAATAAATCGATGAACAATGAAAAATATTCTTTTGAAGAATGTGTTTTTAATTAAGAAATGTTTCTATTTTAAATTCATGTATAAATGTAATTTAAAATACATAAATTTTATTATTTATAATAAAAAGGAACTAGATACAGTATAAAACTAACACTAAAAATAATATTCCTTTGTAAATTTTTCAAAATAAAATATAGTTTTCAATGTAAATTGGTATTTTTACTCTTCATTAAAATTCTAAACTTTTTACATAATTTTCAAAAATTCATCTTATGAATATTTTGAAAACATCAATAAAAATAAATTTTAGTTTATCAAATAAATGTCCTAAAACTATTAAAATTAATTAAATTTATTTTATCATGGAAATATTTAAAATATTTTATTAAGAAAACATTTTTATGAATAAAATGACATTATTAAAAATTTATTGTTTATTTACTAAATATTAATATAATTAAAAATATGGCTATTCCTATTCATACCTGCTAATTCAATAGCTAGGATATAATGGTCATGTGAGAATAATAATATTTTTTACTATATCGCAGTTCGTTTTAATTTATTGTTGCAAGCAAAAAAGTTAGCGAAGAAATAAAATTGCATATAGTGAAAATATTTCATAATATCTTAGTGAGTTTCATTATATCCAATTTTTAATTTTTCACTCAAAATTTTGTTTTACATAGTAGGGTGAAAACTGGTGAGGGCACTTCAGCATTATCACATCCTCTAGTTCCCGTGATGCTACTTCATATTTGTGGTTCATCCATAGTAATTTATCTCGATTTGTGGTATTATTGCATTAAGATTTCTATCTATAATCTAAAATATTTACATATTGTTCCTCCAAATAGATATCTTTTTCTTTCATTACAAACTCTGAATTCAGTACAAGTGAGTGATCTTTAATTAAATTCCTCAAGAGGGATATGTGGAAAACATCATGTATTTGAGATATGGTTGGTGGATGTTCTATTAAATTGACCAAATCACAAAAAAAATCCAGAATCTCAAAGGGGACAATAACCCTAAGGCACATCTTTAATTTCTTCTCGAATCTCTTGACTATCTTCTGTGGAGATATTTGGAGGAATACCTTTTCTCCAACCATAAAACCTAGGTCCAATCAATAATTTGTTATCTTATCTCTTTTATTGACTTTTGGAATATTGGATATGATGTAGGATAGTCTTTATCATTTCTGCAATGTACATGACTATTTTAAGAGTTAGAATCTTAATTTAGGTAAATTCATACCATCATGATAGTGTTATGCATTTATCCCTATAAAGGTCTTGATATGGGGTCATATATATTCTCTAGTGGAAACTATTATTGTAACAGAACCTGACTAGTGGTAGATGTTAATCCCATCCTCTTTTGAAGTCCATTAATAAATCTATTGAAATTTATTATAATGTCTAAATTGTTCACATAGACTAGCCATTAGTTTGAGGATGATAGGCCATACTGATGTTTAAATCTGTGTTTAGATCATGTAAGAGACTTTTCCAGAACGTAGAAGAATATATAATATATCGATAAAATATAATCGATAATGGCACATCATTTAACTTCACCACTTCTATAATGTTTATCAATGTATGTTTATTGAGTGAGAGGTCCCCACAAATTGTAATAAAGTGATCTGTATCTGTTAGAAGATCCATAAAAACCTTTATAACATCATCTAATTTATATTTCATTGGATATCTAGTGACAATGTACATGGTGATGCTTTCCCATTTTCATTTATGTATAGGTAACAGTTTGGTCGTCCCTTTAGAATATATAATTTTATCCTTTACATGATGACATAATTGCAAATTTGATGAATATTCAATGATCTACTCCTTCGCATTATCCCACCAATAGTACTCTTAGATATCCTAATTCATCTTTATTCTTTCTAGGTGGACAGAAAAGGTAGATCATTGTGAATCATTCAAGATATCAGTATTTATCATAGGATTTGAGATTAAACATAGTCCGAAACCAAATTTTACAAATCTATACACATTAATTTTTATCTCTATAGATTTTCCTTTTTTGACAGATTCTACCTTCTTCTAAATTCCCATGTCATTCCTTTGAGCATCGAGTATCCTACCCATAAGGGAAGCTTAAAAAATCATTTTAAGAAGTAATGATGATTTTCTATATATTAAAATTCCCATATACATCATTTGTATGTCAAAGAATATTTGATCCTTTCCAATATTCATCGTTTATATAGTGGCATTATTTTATCTAATTAGAGAATTTTCCAATTTATTTGATTTATTATGATGGTAGTAGATTGAGTAGTCATAATCATTGATGGTATCTTACAATATTCACTCTAAGATATTACTCTTATGTTTGAATATATCATTGAGTCTCTTATGATCGTAACATACTTCCACCCATAGATATAATTATGATATATTTTAAACATGATGATCATAGCCTCTAACTTCAGATCATGTGTGGGATTGTTTTTCTCATAAAAATTCATCTACCATGACTTATACTAAACAACATTATTATTTTTAACCAATAAATATACTAATAAATTCTTTGAAGAACCTTTTAATACAATGAAGAGATCTCCACTTGTGGTTAGTGTCTGTATCAGTGTACTGATCAACCTCTTTTTCAACTATTTGAAGCATTCATCACGTTCTGTGGTCAGGAAAATCATTAATATCATATGAGTCAACATGGTTAATGAGTTTGTTAAGAATGGGATGTTTCTCAAAATCCATCTGCAATATCTTGCTAGGCCAAGGAATGAATGATTATCCATTATATAGGTTTTTATTTTTCAATGCTCAATTAAATTTGTCTTATAATGCTATTAACATATCCCTTTACTGGTGATAACATACCCAATGAATGATACTTCATCCAAAACCCACATTTATTATACTTTGTATATAGTTCTCCCTTAGCCAATTCATTAGCACAAAATTCAATTACTCCTCAAGATACTATTTTCTACTAGTGTTTATCATAATATCATCTATTAACACTACCAGAATTTTTTCGAGGTAATCTATAAAGAAACTATTCATTATGTCCATGAATATTTCTAGAGTATTAGTGAATCTAAAGTGAATCAATATGAACTCATAGTATCCATACCTAATTCAAAATGAATTCTTGGGAATATATTCCTTCATTCTATATACATGGGGATATCTTGATTGATTTTCCACATTAGAGAAGTACATAGCCCAATGTATTTGATCAAAGAAGTCATCTATCCATTAAAAAGGATATGTGTTCATTATCATAATTATTTAAGCTCATGATATTCAATGAATAGGTAAATTTTCCATACATATTTTTCATGAAGAGTACTAGTGAACCTCATGATTAAGAACCTAGGTGTATGAAACCCTAGTCCAGATTCTCTTGTAACTACTTATTCAGTTTTTACAACTCAATACTTTCCTTCCTATAAGGAGTTTTTGAGATAATCAAAAATCCCGGTATAAATAATATTTTGAACTCAAAATATCAGTTATTAAGAAGAACAGTAAATTCTTCGAGTAACATGTCATTGTAGTCCCACACATTTGGCATGTCTTGAAGCATGATCTTATAGTTTATCTTAATTATTTTAGATAAATTTAAATTATCGTTAGGAAAAAATATCCACAATGGGGAGATGATTCTGAAGGAGATTCATACTCTATCTAATAGTGGAAATGTATTGTGGGATGACGTTCTATATGAAGATTAATGTCCTCTTCCTAAAAGTTGATTTTGGATTTGAAAGAATATATACAATTCATACCCAAAATAGCATCAAACTCTTCCAAATTAAGTTAAAAGGGATTTTCTAGATGGATTAGTCCACATAAATTAACTATGGTGGGGTTATATACTTTATATTAAATAATTTCCCCATTTTCATTGCTCACAAATAACTAATGTTTTATATTTTGAAGTCTTTTTAAAATATTTCTACAAAAAATACATGAAATAAAATATTTTTTCCAAAAATAATCAAATAGTATGTTCATTATTCTTGAATGAATATCTATCAAACCTATAACAACTTCATTTTCGGTACCCACCTCAGTTCTAGTGAAAAAATAGTCCCTTCCTTCCATTATTTTTGTTGTTTTTATTGATTGTATCTAAAAACCCATCGATTTGGGCATTGTATTTCCTAAAACATGTGTTTCTTACAGTTGAATCACTACAGAACATTAATATTTTTAATCTTAACCTTCTTTTCCACTTCCTCATAAGTGGGTTTCTTTATTTCACTTGGGAATTGATTATCATGGTTCCCCTTTTCCACACATGAAGAACCTTTTGGGTCCTCTTAGTCAATTTTTAGGATTCATCTTCTCACACTTTATTCGACTAGGATAATTTATTTTCGTTCATACATGGAATTTTTTGTTGGAATTCCAGAAGATAGTTTTCTATTACATTTCTTTTCTCTAAAACTACTAGACTATTGAGAATCAAAAACATCTTTCTCAAATGTAATGGAATAACAAAAAAACTGTTCATAACTATTAGTGTTTGTAATTTCTAATTAATTTCATAGACTTTTATTCAATATACTAATGAATTGGACAACATTACTTTCAGTGAAAATGTAAAATCTGAATGCATTCAAGGAAATACTTGTGTTGTTTTCCTCGTACACCCTAATAGATTCGTCATACATTTTCATTATTAAGAGGAAATCCATATATTTATTAATATGGTGTCTTTGGATAAAATATTTATTAATTTTTTTTCAACAATTCATCCCAATACATGGAATCAATTTATTATTTATAGATAGTGGTTTTTTCAATTTCCACCATTGTTTAGATTTTTTATCAACATGATAAAAATCCATCATGAAATTATCTTCTTCTAGGCCCTAATGAGAAGATAATATTTTCTCAATTGATTTAATAAACTATTATATGATGAAGGGGATAATAGGATCCACTAAATATATGAAGCCTTTATCAGCTAAAGGATTCAACCACAACATGATCATTCTTAGGAGAATTATGGAATTCCATATGATTCAAGTTATTATTCAAAACCTAAACCTGTTGACATAGTATATTCATGAATTTATGATTAACCATTACCATCAGGTTTGGAATCTTATTAGATATATTCTCATATTTCCTATCGCATTGTTCATTATAACATTTCATCATATTTCCATTGAAAAACTAGAAATGAAAAATAAAATTATGGGGATTTAATACTTTTATAATATGAATATTAAAAATTGAAACTAAACACATATAAAGAAAAAACATATAAATGAAATTTCTATCCTTATTTGTGATTCCTTAGGTTTCCAAAGTGGTTATCTGTGGTGATAAAATTCTATCTAGGTTTAATAATATAGTGTTCTAGTCCTAATACCCTAAAATAACTCATCCTTTTTTTGATACCAACTATCAAAACCCAATCCTTTTACGCATTTTATGAAAAAAATTATGAATAATTGTCTATGGAATATAATCCATGGATCTAAAATTATATTTTATATGGAATATTATTTACATAATTATATGAAATGAAACTAAAATAAACAACTTTTTATTTTACTTTATAATGAGCTTCTAACATCCTTTCATCTCCTAAAACTGCATAGGATAAGAAAAACCGTACATTGACAAATATGATGATCTAAAAAGCTCAATAACTAAATAAACATGGGAATAATGAATAAAACCTGATTTAGAAATCATAACATGATAAAGTAAAAAAATTATGTTTCATAAATATGTATATGGATGTATTATATATAGAACATGTAATCATATGATTATGGAAACATATTAATGTTGAAGTAACATATAACATAACATAATCATGATTCAAGGATAACAACCAAGACTATATCACATGGTCGATATAGTCCCATAATAGATTTGGTTTTCTACCGAATCTCATATATAACATCCCATGAGAATAAAATATTTGACAATAAAATGGAATGCTATACAGGAACAGCCCTCATAATGTGATCATTCATTTTTGTGCCACATAAAAAACATGAGGTATAAACCAATGGGTTGAAATAAATGGGTATCATAGTCATGTCATAAATAATAACCAAAGTGAATATAACAATGGTGTCTATTAAATAAGTTATTAAACCATCTTTGGAATGTTAAAAAAAATTAGAATATATCCTGAATAATGATGTCCAACTAAAGTGATATCATAAAAAATAAAAGTGATTATTAAAAATTAGAAATGATATACTTTAGAGTGGTTAAAGGGAAAATATTAAATGAACTTTATATAATATAGAGGAATAATTGTATTCCTAAAACCAAAAATGATTAAAATTGTTTTTATTGAAAAAAATTATATTTTATAAAAATAATGGTGACATAAAATATTTTTTTCACTGTACTTGATAATTGGCAAGAAATAGAGAAGTTCCAATTAATAGGGCTTTGTTATCGAGATGAATTGTAAAGGGAACTTTTAAAGAAAGAACATTCCCATAAAAGAAATATTAATTGCGATATATATTTATTTTTGAAACAAATATAAAAAAATAATATAAGAATATTAATGATTTAGCATTATTAAAAGTGAGTTAAATTGTTACCCAAATGAAATATTGATTTTTGGAGAGATCCCTTACATTATGATGTAATGAATTTTTCACATTAACTTAATGTCCTCGATAATAAAATTGTATTAAATAATGATTTAGTAATATTTAAAAAATGTACAATATTTATTATAATTTTATTAAGTTCAATAATGATAATTTTGATGAGTTATAAACATCAATTTTTTCATTCAAGGAGCATTCTGTTCATGATTTTGTTATTGATTAAATTGTATATAATTATAGACGTTTATCTCAAATAGAAATAAAAAAAAGAAATGAAATAAAATAGTATTTATGAAGTTCAATAAATTTTAAATTTCCCCATATATAACTTTTTATTCTCATATGGAAATGAATCATTTGATAAAAAATTTATAACGAACTTGTAGTTTATTTTGGTGGGTTTTTCCATCCATGACGTACTAGTTTTGTTTTTATTAAAAATATGTATATGTAATAGTTCTAGAACCTAAAATACATTATAATATAATTATTTATTATTTATTTAACCCTAATAATATTTTTATAATTTTTTTTAATGTGGTAATAAAAAATGAAAAATCGTTATCCACATAAATTGTTAATCACTATGATTTGGAAAATGTTTTACTTTACCTAAATAAGGGGTGATGAGAAAAATTTATGGATAGACAATATTCCATTATAAAAATTAAACTAAACTATATACATGATACACGAGGTATTATTATTTTAATTATGAAGGATGCTTGGAGAAGGTAGAAGAAGAAAAGAATTTAAAAGATATGGTTTGATAAAGATACCACTTGGCTATTAAATCCTTGAAAGATCCCTCAAGGAACTTGTTATAGGTATTTTAGTGAAAAAAGAATGTCATGTACTTGGGAAATATTATTTTTAATTAAATTTGGTAGAATATTTACATGCTAAAAGGGTTATAAGGTGTGAGTAGAAGGGGTTATGCGAGGTGGAATTTATAAGAGAGAGAAGAGAAGTGTTAGAATTTCTTCAAAGGATTAATTTATTATAAATTAATTTTCTATCCAAATATTTCCAAAAGGACATATATATTCAGAAAATATAATATATGGATAAAATATAATCAACCAATAATATTTATTCATTTATTTGTTTATTTTAGACCTAATAATTTTAAGTAACTTATAATTAATCTATTTTAATTTCATTTGGCGAAAAGAATTTCAATACTAAAATGTAATATCTTTTACATATGTGGTTTTATTGGACAAAAAATTTAAATTTTAAAACATTTTAGATCATATAAAAATAAATTTTCATTTTTAAATTATTATTTTGTTTTTTAAATAATTTATTACCTTTTTACATTCATGAAATAAAATTAGTGTGAAATTATAAAAAATTCATTAAAATGACTTCAAAAACTTTAAATTAAGTAGTATAATTTGAAAATAATATTTTATTATATCATAGAAATTCCATAGTCTTCTATATAATTCATGTATCATCTTACATCTCTCAAATTATATTTTTTTAATATTTTCCAAATAAATTTATTTTAATTTTTTATTAACTTAATAAATATTGTTTCATCATTGTATAAGCATTGACAGTATTTATTTATTCCATAAAAATTTTAAAATAAATTTATATGAATAGTATATATATCAGATATCAAAATACAATATATGGTTGAACATATTTTCAGTAAAACCATATATTAAATATATAATATTATTAAAAACCATAGTGTGAACAATTTGACTTTATTTTAAATAAAATACTATAAGGGAATTATTTTAAACCATGTGGCTCTAATAGGTCATAAATTAGACCCATGAAACAATTTGGTCGAAATTTAATCATCCAATAACATTTGGATAAGTGTTATGGTAATTTTAATATACTTATAATATTTGTGTTACCCTTAGTTACTTAATTTACCATTTATCGTGGTAACAAATATTACCAAGGTTAACATTCATATCATGGAAGAATAAAAGGGTTCTATTTAATAAATCATAGATTTTAATTAAAAATATGTTATCATTTTTTTGAAATTAAAAACAAATATATGGATAGTAAAATTTAAATTTTATCCAAAAAACAACAAATTGTTTCTTCCCAAAAATGACATTTTTTTAAATTATGTATTTACACTAAATTCTTCTATAAAAGTAAATTAAAAGTAAAATATTATATTATTTATAATGAAAATTATATAATTAATATGAAAAACAAATAAATAATAGAATTTTTATTTCTAAAACATTTAAAATAAAATATAACTATCAATGAAAATTGACTTTTTCACTTTTTGATAAAATTCAAAACTTTTTATAAAATTCTAAAAAAATCATCCTTTGGAAATTTTGACATTATGAATTCATTAATAATGTATATTTTGTAAAATAGTGTTTCTAAAATTGTTAAAATTATTATTTTATATTTTTTAAAAGAAATAAATGAAATCATTTTTCCAGAAAACATATTTTTGATAAATAAAATTAAATTTTTACAAATTAAGTGTTTATTTCGTAAGAATTATTATATTTTATAACATGGTTATTTCTATTCATACACAAAAATTATACACCTAGGATAAAATATTCATGTTAATATTATAGTATTTGACTAGTATATCATGGTTTGTTTAATCTCCTTATTGCATTCAACACAAGATACCGCGGAAATAAAACTATTTAAAGAAAAAATATTTTATGAAAACTCTCTGTGTTACAATTTAGTACTCTTAGAAGAATAAATAAATAATTTATTCTAAAATTAATAAAAAAACATGAAATTAGACATAACTTTACTGTGATAAAAAAGTTATTTATTATACTATATGCCTAAAATCGTTCAATGATTACTTCTTTGAACCATAGGGAAAGGAAGACATAATAATGGTTGAGCTCATATCATCTATAACGGAAAAATATTTATCATAGAGTAAATAATATCTAAATAGTATTTTATTGATAAATAATAATCAATGATACCCTACAACATATATTATAAAAGGGGAATATATAAATAGGTGACATACTGAAATAAGTAATCCCATTGATGGGAATACCATGTTTCATAATGATGATATCTATAATGTCAAGAATCATAATCTTACTAACTAGTCCTTATTCCAGGATATAATATATAAATCGATAACACGTATCTTGAGACCTATTGATAACTCAATAATATATAAAAAGCTTCACACATCAATTATTAGGGCCAATTAATTCATTATATGAAATAAAATTAATAACAATACAATTCGTAACAAACATAAAATTTCATATTGAAAAAGTATCATATGATATGTCAATAAATTTTCATCTGAAAAATATAATAGTATGATCATAATACATCCAATTAAATAAGGTGGATGGTATCATTAAATAATAAACCTATTTAGAAAAATAATATTTAAATAATTTTGATATAGATGAAAAATATAATTTAAATAAAAATTAATACAATCTTCAAAAACATGAAAAAATAAAATTATTTTGATAAAATTATAGATAAAAATTACCAAGATATTGAATTTTTTTAGAATTAATATGTAAAATTATAAATTATGCTTCGAATTAATAACATTTCATTGAGATGAGAATAGTTATTGAAGTGTTAAATTTTTAAATAAATATCTCTTTCGTGATTTTTGTTAAAATTTATAAATAATCTTTTTAGAAACAATTATAAAATTTTATATTCAATAATTTGATAAGAATGTAAAAATTTGGATGAAAATTATATTAAATAATCTATATATCATAGAAATTATCATTTTTTAAATCATTTTAATGAGAATGGACGAGGAAGAAAAAGTTCACCAAACAAAGAGGAAATATGGTCTATTTTTCTAAAAAAATATTCATGATGGTTTTGAGTATCAAATAGATGAAGAGTGTGAAGAAAAATATTGAAATACCTTAAATAACTAAATTATAATAAAATATATATGCATTTGGATATAAATAGAATATAATTACCGAAATGAAAATTTATGGATAAACAATATGAATAAAAATAAGATTGTTGAATAAATCCAAATCTCATACTATCCACGATTATACATTATCAAATATATTCTATAATAAATTTATTGATATTACAAATCTGTATTAGAAACATATCTTGATTAATCTTAATAGATACTATTAATTTATTTTTGTTAATTTATTAATTATTCATTGTTGAAATCAATATTTGAGTTTTAGTTTTTCTTTTTCCATATATGATTTGGTTCGATGATTTTAATACTTTCATCTAGGTAATGGATCTATAATATATATATCATAAAACTCATTATAATTATAATTTTTATAAATTAAATTCAGTTTTATAACCATATATGGATGGAATTATAGATAAATAAAGCATTTAATTTCATGGAGATGGTAGTCTATACATATACATGAAGGACATTTTAATTTTTATAATGGATAAATAAGAGATTAAATTGATAAGGGATTAATTAATTATAACAATATATATACTATAAATATCATATTTATTCATTAAACTTGTCCCTATTACCGTCCTTGAATGATGGAAATGAAAAATGAATCGCATCACTTTGTGGTGGTGGTAGCATACACGTACACAAAAACGATGTTTTAATTTTTTAATGGATAGAAGGAGGTAATGAAAGGGTTAAAACATAAAAATAACAAAATTCATTATCTTACATATAATTATATTATCATATGATCATTTTCATTATATGTTTGAAATATTTTTAAGAAGAAATAAACATGATGGAACTCGGTAAAGAGTTATATATCATCAATAGAAAACCAAATTTGGAATACACTATATGGATTCACTGGTTGGTCTTTCCAGATAATATCGAAGTGATGTTGAAATATATTGTATAAGATAAGTTTCCAAAAAGTTCTGAATAAGTTGGAATAGGATTTACCCTTTTATATGTGAGGAGAGTGTCACACTTATAACAATCAATACCATTTAGTTAATATATATTATATAATGACATTCAAGTAGTAAAATTGATATATTTCAATGATAGGATAGGTATGAGTCTAAGTCAACACATAAAAAATACAAATTATATTAAATTATATTTTTAATAATTTCTCATAGTTTTGACCCACTTATTAACCATTTTAATCATTACATCAATTATATATCTTTTCCATGGTAATTGTTCAATATGAAAAAACTGAAATTGAACTCAATATAAAACAATAAACCACCTAATTCAAAATATGAATTCTATTTCATAATATTAAATTTCTATTGGTGTTTAATGTTATTTTTTAAAAAACCTGTGTATACTATCATTTTGTTTTAGAAAAATGTATTTTTATTCATAAAAATGATTATATACCAAAATAATATTATATTTAAATTCAAATGCAATTAATTGAATTGTTTTTGGTAATACTAGAGAAACATTACTTTCAATGAAAAACAAAATTAAAATCAATATCATTAATACATTATTTCTTGAGATGAATCTAAATAGATTATTTTTTATAAAATCTTTACTTATATATCCAAAATATCAACAATGGATTTATAATTTAAATTTTATATTTTAAAATTCAATATAATAATTCTTAAAAATATATTTTGTAATTATTTGTTTCTGTCATTCAAGTCAATATTATATCATGAAGATGTTAAAATTATTACACTATTGAAAAAACATGTATTTTTTTCTACTCAACAAAAAATTAACTATTTCAAAAAAATTATGAAAAATTTATCATAGTAAAATTTCCATTTACTTTATATATACATAATTTCAATTTTATCGAATTATAATTCTAAATTATATAAATTAAACATTTATATAAAATTAATAAAAAAATATCTTTTTAAAAAATTGATTTTTTAGAAATGGTTTTTATTTACCTATTGTATAAGACTCAGCGATTTTAAATACACTTAAATTTAATTTCATCTTTAAATTGAGATAAATTATAGTTATAAAACAATCATGGGTAATCCTTCTTTGTAGTTTTTTTGGGTTCCCATATTTAGTCCCATAGTGTTTGATTTCTCTAAATAACCTTCGCCATTTGAGATTTATTATTCCAAAACACTTTCTCTCTTTTATTATGAATTTCTATAGGATCATAATTATATGAAAATTAATGTTCAAAAAATATTACCATATATGCAACAAAATTGGTTGGATTTGACATATATTTTCACAATAATGAAATAAGGAACATACATTTTACTTTATTTTGTTTTGGTGGCATATCCAACCGGTAAGTGATAAATCCAATTCCCTCTAAAATTTCAAACGAACTAATATACCTTTTGATTAATTCATCATTTTATTAAATATTATAACTCTTTTCAATGGAGAAACCTTTAAGAAAAAATAACCCCCAAATAAAATTGAAAATACATCATTTAGATATCGAAATTGATATTTTTCTTCATTGAGACACATTTGAATAATTCAGAATAGACTATACATTCATACTAATTTTCTCAACAAGATTTGGGCCTAATATATTCCATTCTCCACCTTATTCCAAAAATTTTGGAGAATGAAATCTTTTTAGGTACAATTCTTCATTCAGTTCCATAGAGATTCTTGAATGAAAGTTATTATTGTATAAATATTAAATAAATGGTAAATAATAATCACATGTACCTTGATAGTAATGTGAATAATATATATACATTTATTATTATTTCTGGAAAGTATATATATATTTTCATTGGTTATAGGATGATAGGTGGTGCGCTCAAATGTATCACAGTATTGAGAGATTCCTGAATAAACCTATAAAATATTGATGTCAAATGAGGGTCATGATCACATATAATTTACAGAGTCAGACATTAATGTCTCATATATTTATTAATATAAATTTAGTTAAGGACCTCATGTTTTATATCATCCCTTTCATCTTGAAAAATGTGCATACTTGTGAAGGAGGTAAAAAAATGACCCATATTGCCTCATTCCTCTTATATATATTTATATGTATATAAAAAAATGTATTTTTACATTTTCCCACTTATATTATGTTATAGAAATAGTTTTGATGGCACTATTATGATGTTTTCTTTCAACCTTAACCTTATATACACTACATGTCTATACATATTGTCCCAAATTTCCCACTTCATACCATCCCTCCAACAAAATTCTCTTATATCTAGGAATATATTTGTGATACAAGGGTTTATATATAAATTTATGTTTTTTGATGCATATTTTATCTCCCATTTCACATGAGGTGTATGTATATCACATAACCTCTTCCCAAATATCAACACTCTATATTTATATTTGAAGTTTCACGATTTCCCATCATTCAAAGCATTAACATCCCCTTGTAAATACTTATCATGTTGTTATGACATTAGTATATATATATATATAATAAAAATGGTTTATAAATTGATTGTTAAAGTATTGGTGTTCCCAAATCCCTATCTACAACGTGACAAAATTTTATAATTTATTTTCATTAAATGATATATTTGATAGTTTGTGGTTCACACAACCTCAATATTAAACGAACTGTGATATACTATTATTTAAATATGACTATTATGACATGTATATTATATTTATGAGTAATAATAGGAGTAAAAAAATTGGAAATTTAAGTATAAAAATTTTAATTAATAAATTATAAATTAATATATCAATTATTATCAATTAGTTTAAGATGAAGATAATATCTTCTGAAGGTAAAAAATATATTTTTCCTTAAACTATTTTTACATGTTTAATGAATTTTTATCTTATCAGAATAAAATAATACATATTTGAAAATTATTAATAACAAAAAATTAAATTAAATATCTATTTTAATTAATTTACATTAATTTAATTATGGTTATTGATAAATAAAGAGAATGATGGATTTTTTATGCCTCAAAAACCCATTTTCTAAAAAAGGATTTTATTGAATACTGTACATGGATATTATAATTAATATAAACCAATATTTTATTTTTTATTTTAAAAATTTGACATAATTTTTTAAATAATAATTTAATAATAGTCATAGAATTAATTATTAAAATCTCTTGAAAAGAATTATTTCTATGTGAATAGTGATAAATACAGATTTTTTACAAACTAAAATTTCTTTTAACTAAATAAATAAATTTAAAAATACTTTATATTGTAATTTTTTTTAAAATAAAATACGTTACATTTTATAAAAAATAATCTAAATAATTCTATTAGAATCAATTTTATATTTTTTATTATTATAAGTTCATTTTTATGATTAAAAATAAATTTTCTAAATATTATATTTCATTATTTTTTCTAATATATTATGAATAGTAATGTATTAATATCATAACAATTTAAAAATTAAAAATGGATTCTGTATTTTTAGTGATTATGATAAAATTTATTAATGAGTTAATTTTTTTCCATTATAAATAATAACCACATTAACAATATGTTCCCAGTGTAAAATAGTAATTCTGGTTAATTAATGTATGAACTAAGTGATAGAGCCAAAAAATATTATATTAATTTTTATTAGACTATGTTATTTAGACTCATATATCCTTATATCAAAAACAATATTTTTTCCCACATTACCATGATTAAGACATTAATAATATTTAATATTTTAGAAAAATTACAAGTGTACACTCCCCTAACTTATGAAATATCACCTCATCTCTTAAATTATTTACTCATTTTTATTATTATAAATTTTAAAATACCAAAACAAATATATCTAAAAAATAACTACCCATGTTCTATAGTGTTTAATCTCTCCAAAATTCCAAACCTATATGGCCTAAAGAATTAGAAAAGGGATGTTTCTGAAAGAAAACATATAACACTTAAACACGTGTTTTTAGATTTATCTCTTTTTATACCTCTTTTAAATAATCCTTAACCATGGTTAGTTAATAAAATAAATATATTTAATATACTTAATGATTTTCTTTATTTTTAAATATGCTATCTTGATATCTTTTATCTTATGGGAAATAAAAACATCGCATGTGTGAGTGTGTTCACTACCATCTCCACGAAGCGATGTGTATCTTTTTTAATCACTAGATCATATAGACGGTTAAAAATATTGGTAAAATAGATATATATAAAATTTAGGACATACTAATTCTTTATTAATTATAATATATTTCTTACCATTTTACCCATATATTCATTGGAAAATGATTACATCGCAAATGTGTATGTGTGGACGACAACCTCTACAATGTAATGATAAATATTTTATATCACTATCTCACATGAATGGTCAAGATGAAGGAAATAGTGAATAAATATGAAAATTTTTACATTATAAAGTTACTAGGAAATTAAAATATTGTTTAATTTTTTACTTTTACACCCAATATAGAACTAGAAATGTCAATCGTCTGTATGTTCATACCACCACCTCCATCATATAGCGTATATTGTTTTTCATGTCCTCTTACCATGGAATGTTATAAATTATTATTCAATGTATAAAATTTTTAATTATATCATAATTTATATTCTAGTGATGATGGAATATTGAACCCTTTAATCATAATCATTGTATAAAATCTTTTTTATGATTACGAAATGAAGGTCCACAAAAAATATGACTTAATCATAACTCATTTAGTAAATATATAAAATATGGTATGAAATAAAATAAATGAATAATGGTAATTGAAAAAAAATGAAAAAAATTCCTTGAAAAATTAATTTCTAATATAAATTTATTATTCAGATGCTAATGCATATACAATGAAATATACTATTAACGTTGTAAGGGATTTCTCACCTCAAATTTATTCCTTTGAGACTCATGACATTTTGATCAAATTATTTCAATTTTATGATATATTTAAATCCATTTGTATGTATTTTATAATTTATTTATTAGAAATTTGTTTTTTGAATTCATTTTAATTTTATATACTTTAACCATATATTCATTCAAAAGTTACTATTGTCATAAGAGATTATAATTTATAATCAAATATTATAGTATTTTATTAAAAAACATCTACTCGATGATTATGTTGTTTCCAATGATTCATGAATTTTATAATTTATACATAAATGTATGTTAACAGTAATTTCAAATTCCTTTTTACATTATTTACATGTTTTTAATAATTATTTATTTTAATGTTTATCATATGAGTTATTTTGATGTTTCATTACTAATGTGAAAAAGAATACTTTTTAACATATATGATTTGAGATTAATTCCCTCAAATAATTTATATTATTTGTTATAAACATTTTTTCATCTCTTAATTTTATTATAAATTATATTCATTTCTGAATATTTTTTGAATTTTTTCAATTTAATGGGTTTTCTATAGGAAGTGACTTTTTCTCTCTTTTTTGTGAATATATAAAATTCATTGCTTATTATTTATAATGGTTCTTTCAATGGTTTAATGATTAAAAAGTAAAATATTACAAATTATTTGGGCATGATATGGTACTTTATCATTAAAAATTTTGATGGGTGATCACATTATAGCTCATGATGATGGGGGAGCCCTGTAACACCCCATGATTTCATAGTACGTTATTTCTTCAAAGTAATTCAATAACCTGCACTAACCGCAACACTGAGTTCAAGAACACCATGACTTACCAACTAGTCGTTCAAAAGTGGTTATGAATAGTATTAACTGAATTTTGAACTTTATATGATCCTTATAATTTTAGAATCCATATAATGAGTTTCTTAGACAAAATTTAAGAACAAATACATTTTTTAGATAAAAGAAATAATTTTTTAAGTGCAATTTTATCGCCTATTAATGGCGAACCCTTTCTAAATCCAATATTTGAAACTTTTATATATTCAATTTGACAAAATAAACTTTTTCCTTATAATAGAGACATAATAATTTAGTTTCAATAATTATTTGGTGTTTTTCTGATAACTTTTATATTTGGGTGAATAATAAAAAATACTATATTTTAACTAAAAACAAATTTTTTTATAAAAATAATTTATAGTGATGAATTATACATTTAAATGGTTTGGAAAAATAATTAGATTATATTTTTACTATTTAATCCAATGATGGTCATTGTAAGTAATTTCCCTTTGAAATTTTCCATAAACAAGTGTCAATCTTTTGATAGTTATTGTTTCTTAAAAATATATTTCTTGGTTTTGACAACGGGAATTAATTTTAAATTAATTAATGGAACATATATGTTTTGAAATTGGTAAAATATAATTTATTTTTGAATTCATAATATAAGAATTTTCTTCAGGAGAATCTATGGTATTTTTCTGAAGACATTCAATTTTTGATGAATAGTGAAAAACACAGGGTTATTATTTAAAACGGACTTTTTATTTAAATAATTATTTATTTTATATAATTTCATTTTAGATCATAAAAGATATATAATACCGATATAAAATCAATGTAATTCATTGGAGTCATATTATAATAATTTTTGATATATAAAAATTTTATCAAACTTTTTACCGTCTTTTACCCACCACCTACGAGAAATCTCAAATTTACATAAAACATAATTTTACCTCTTTGATGAGTTGATTTCGGAAATCCGAGAGACACAGTTAATATCATGGAGTAAAATGTGCTTCAATTAGATAAAAATAATTTATGATGAATAGTAACCTTTTTACTTTTATTTACCACGATTAAAAGTAAATATTGTAATTAAGGGTAAAAATGGTTTTATTATTAAACTAACACATGTTCTAATTATTTTGGTTAAGTATATTCGACCAAAAAGAACCTTAGGAATATAATACGAACCAATTTGCTCCACATGGATTAGATTAGGACACTTATTATTATTTTATTTAAAGAAGAGTTAAAAGAGTTAAAATCAATGTTTAATAAGTAAAACATTTTTAATATTGGGATAAACATAAAATAAATTCAACTATAAATATTTATTAGAAATATAAAACTACTTCCTACATAATGGTATTTTATTTATAATTTGTAGACATAAAATAATTTAATTTATTTTTGACACAATGGTGATGCAGTAATTACCTAATTAATAAAATAATAAAATAATTTATATTAAAAATATTCAAATAAATGTAATTTGAGACTTTTTATGAATTACACTGATTATATAGGTTAATATGGCATATTATGGTAGGTTAGATGAATTTTTTCATAGTAATAATGCTGTTATGAATTTAGAAAAAACAAAATACCAAATAGTGTCTAAATTGACATAAAAGAGTTTCTTTAAATATTATATTATTAATTGATATTATTTTCTTAAAAATCTATGGTTCAGAAAAAAGACTTATATAATGATAGGTGTATCATTAATGAATCACTAGGGGTTCTTTTGGAAGTATATAGTTTGTTTATTAACCATATAATCTAAAAATACAAAGAGACATGGTAAATGTCAAACTATTTAACTAAGAGTTAAAAATAAAAGTTAAGGTTAATATAGTGACCCAAACCTGTATAAAACCTATTGGTTGAGTGGTTTTCGACACATACCCACCTTATAATTTAAATAATCCTTTTTTGAGCCATTAGAAACAGAAAATTATTTTATTATACAATAATATTTCTATCTTTTCCTAAGGTGCCCCTCACCCCTTTTATAAAAGGGAACTCCCCCTTATATCTAATTCACACCTTCAAAGACATTTTTCTCGGCCATAATCTGCCAAAATATTTTCTAAATATCTCTCACTTCACCCTAGAGACCTTAATTTAGTATTAAAGCCAAATTACATATCCCTTTTTATCAAATCAAACGGAAGAACCCGAAGAAGAGGTAATAATTTCACCACGCTCCTTGATGTTATTTTCTTCTTCCAATTCTTCTTTCATTGTTATTTCCATTATAAAATAATAACTACAGTATCATCTATATATTGTGATGTTTTTATAAATATGGTATAACCATATTCATTATTCTATCCATCCTTTTAATGACATGTCACTATACGTGCGTACTTACGGATTACTATTTCCACGTCGTTGTGTAATTTTTATTTAATACATTATTACTTGGATGGGTATAATAATGATGTATAATTCATGTAAATAATAAATAAAACATGATAATTATTATTTATATATGATATACCATCCAATTATATATTGTTTTAATATCAATATAATGATATTTTCGCTCGTGCGTACGTACGGATTACCGTCTCCATAAACGCGATGAGATTCATTCCCCATCATATACATTCAAGACTAATTTTCATTAGATGATTATAAATAATGTTTAAAGACTTAATATATTTATGGATATAAATATGATAAATCCAATCCATAACAAATATGACTCACATAACAAATAATATAAAGAAAAATGGATCCATTAACACTTGAAACGACGATAATACTATGATATTATTAACAAAACAATGTTAAAAGATCATATATGGTATCAATTTAAGGTATTTTATTCCTGCATAATCTAATAAAAATTATTTCACCATTATACATGAGGTTAACTTTCCCTCAACCAAGGAAATGTATAAGTTAAGGGTTAATTTCAGAATCTCTTCATTATCCGAGGTTGTTTATATTATCTACTGGGACATCTATATCATCCACAATCATGTTTTTTAAAAATGAATTTCAAAACATTCTTACTATTTTATAGACTATGTGTTAAATTCATATATACCCTGGATTTAATTTTTATAAGATGTTTAAAAAGTAATCATTATGTTGTTTTCCAAACATGGACCTTTTTAACCTTTTTGACCGAATTAAGGAAAGAGTGTCTTTTTTAACTTATACGGAGGGTTCGGCTATTTTATGCCATTGTAAAATCATCAAATATTACCTTACAAGATTATAAGAATATTTTAAAAGTAAATGTTTTATTTTATAATTATGTGACTTTTTAATCACTTTTAAAAAAGATATATTTCTCTCAAATAGTTTTGATTTCATCTATGTCAACATTCTTTGATGGATTTTATGCTTATTTGAAGTTGATTTATTATGATAAAAACATCTATATTGTATTGAAGGTTTTGTGTTATGTTTGAATGTGGATGTGTTATTTTTATACAATTCATGGTTTATCGAGAAATTATTGACATTTTGTATTCAAGTTTTAATAATAATTATTATGTTATGTTTCAACCTGTTCATATTAGGAATACATTGGACTTAGTAAGTGACGGGTGGAGCCCTCTATAGCTCCTCAATGAATCGGTAGAACTCATGAGACAAACTAGTTTCTCGGTACAAGGCCTTGACATAATCTTATTTGTAGTCTTGGAACAAGGAAATGACTATGTGGCTATGATAGTTAGTCATTATGCATTCCATCATTATGAAAGTGGTTATTGATATTGCATGTGATTATTCACTTAGTGGAATATCCATCTGAATAAGTAAATTGCATTATTTCGTTTTATTTTTTCCATATTATCTTGAAGTGAATGTTTAAAAGGAATTTGTTTTAGTTATATATTACCTTAAATGTTTATGCTTATTTATGAATGTTTCCACTATATTGTTATCCTTACTGAGCATCTGAGCTCACCCCTTTCTATGTTTTATTTTTCCGAGGATGTGAAGAAGTATTTTATGACTGACCGGTAGCGATTGTCTGAGGGGATATGAGAGTAGAATATGGAGACTATGTTATTGTAGTTTGTTACATTATGATGTAATATAAGACTAATGAATATATATACTGTTTCCAAGGCCACTAAACTAATTAGTCTTTTGATACTTGATCTTTTGTGATCTTGCCAATGTTATGTAATAATACACAGACTATGGGTAACTACAGGCGGGGTGTTATAGTTGGTATTAGAGGAATTTTAGAAATAACCTTGGAAACTTTATTTAGATAAATTCTGATTAGAGAACATTAACATAAGATAGACTTTGAAGATTAGTATAGTAGAACTTCCTAGAATTGAACGAGAACTGGTGCATGATAATGGGCCATGCTTCACTCTTGGATACGACACCCCTAGGATATACTCTTAGGATAAATAACATTTTATTTACAAATAATTATGAAAGATTTACGAGTATATACCTCCTTAAAGAAGACATTTTTATGGATTATATCCATAAACTATTAAATTTATGTTAAATATTTTATAAGTTTTGAATTTTTCATTGCAATTCATAAACTGACCTAGTGTATTCCATTGTATAGAAACGGTTCCCGGTAGAAGGAATGTGAACTCCAGCAACACGAATGATCCAATGAGTAAGAAGGGTCATATATTTCACGATATTAAGCCGAAATTTAGAAGGGAAATAGTCTCCCATGTATTCTTAACATATGATGAAATAGTATCATGAGTTAATAAGATAAGTAAATAATTATATGAGTGCTATGTCTTTGAAGGGAAGCAAAAGAAGAAAATAATAGAAGAGAGAAAGATAGATAAAGGTAAGAGGGAAAAGAAGGTTTTTATAATATGTGATAAATGTGGAAAGAATCACCTTGGTAAATGCTTGAAGTGAATTTGAGTTTGTTATAATTGTAGAGAAAAAGGACACCAAGTACGTGATTGAAAGTGTAAGAAAACAGTTTCAAATTTAAAATTCCTATAAGGCGTCGAGACACTACGCGAATCAATGTCTCATTCCTAAGATTATACAACAAATTATGTTATGGGAAAATAATCAAGTTATGATAGTACCTCAGATGAAGAGGAATGACTAGTGTTCTTATGTTGTTATAATAGAAGTATTTTATTTGAATGTTATATCAACAATATACTAGTTACATGAATTATGGAGATAAATAAGGAATTTACTACAATACTATTTTATTGAGGATTTGAGATCATATGGTTCTAATAAAAGTGACCTAATAGAAAGCTATAATTTTTGGAAAATACATGGTTGAAGGAAAGGTAATCCTTAATATGATCCTGATAATGAGGTAGTGATTTTGGAATAATAGATGGTTGAATTTGGTAATTCCGGGTGTTGTGGTGTTGTAAAAGAACACATGATGAAGGAATACACACATTATTACCTGGAAAAAAGGATCCTCATTGTGTTTAACTTCCTTATCAATTTTGGACTGAGAGTTTGGATATAAGTATTTTGGATAAGTCTAAATGTTGGAATGGATTATATTTGAAATTGGATACTATTGTTAGGGTTATTTTTTGATTTTTATAAAATGGAAAACCCAGAGGGTGGGCGACAACTAGTCGTTTCCGGCAAAGCCGCGAGACTTTAACCCGCAACCGAAGAGCGACAAAGGTGCATAATCTTTTACTGGACTACGTGATGTACTAGTTTGTATAATTTAGTTTTTTTAATAGTCTGACAAATAAATTATAAATTCATTATTCTTGGAACCTTATATGATTTGGATAAATATATATTTTTTGAAATCATTTGGTGTGAATGATGAGTTTGTGGTAGGAAATAGTTTAAGGATATAACTCTACTTGTCAAGTGTATATATATATATAAATTTTTTCCTCTTATTAAGACTAAATTTTATTAACCCAATTTCTGATGTGGGTTTTCCCAAAAAGGTATTTTCTATTTTCAACATTTTATTTCTGAAGAACAATTTCAAATTGCGAGGACACAATTTATTGAATGAGGGAAGAATGTAACACACCAATATTTTATAGTACCTTAATTCTTCAAAGTAATTCAATAACTTGCACTACCCGCAACACTGAGTTCAAGCACACCATGGCTTACCAAACTAGCTATTCAAAAGTTCTTAGGAATAGTATGAACATAATTTTGAACATTATATAATCCTTATAATTTTATAATCCATATTACGTGTTTCTTATACATAATGTAATAACAAATACATTTTTATGATAAAATAAGTATTTTCCAAAAAATACAATTTTACAGCCTTTTAATGGCGAACCATTTTTAAATCCAATATTTGAAACATTAATATATTCAATTTTACAAAATAAACTTCTTATTTATAATTGGGATATAATAATATAGTTTCAATAAATTTTTGGTGTTTTTTTGATAACTTTTATATTTCAGTGAATATTTAAAAATTAAATATTTTAACTGAAAACAAATTGTGTAATCAGAATAATTTATAGTGTTAAATTATACATTTTAATGGTTTAGAAGTATAATTATATTTTATTTTTACAATTTAATCCAATGATGGTCATTGTAAGTAATTTCATTTTGAATTTGAACATAAACAAGTGTCAATCTTTTGATACTTATTATTTCTAAAAAATATGCTTCTTGGTTTTGAAAACAGGAATTAATTTTATATTATTAAATGCAACTTCTATGTTTTGAAATTGATAAAATAGATTTCATTTTTTAATTGAAAATATAAAAATTAGCTTACGTTAATTTTTTTTTTATTTTTCTAAAAACTTTCAATTTTTGATGAATAGTGAAAAACACTTAGTTATTGTTTTAAACCGATTTTTTATTTTAATAATATTTTATTTTATTTATATTTATTTAAGGTAAAACTATATAAATAATACCTATAAAAAATAAATGTAATTCATTCAAGTTGGTTTATAATAATTTTAGATATATAAAAATTTTATCAAACTTTTTACATTCTTTTACCCACCTCTTAGGAGCATTTTCAAATTTACACAAAACTTAATTTTACAACATCTGTGAGTTGAATTTTAGAAATCTAAGATACACGGTTAATATCAAGGAGTAAAATATTGTTCAATAAGATAAAAATAATTATGTGTTAATCGTAACCTTTTACTTTTATTTACCACGGAAAAAAGAAAATTGGGTAATTAAGGGTAAAAATTGTATTATTATTACCCTAACACATTTCCTAATTCTATTGGATAATTGTGATTCGACCAAAAACAACCTTATAAATAAAATATAATCCTTTATGTCTTCTTGTATTAGATTAAGTCATTTATTATTATAATATTTAATCAAGATTTAAAAGAGTTGAAATCAATTTTTAATAAACAACCATTTTTAATATAGGGTTATATATTTGAGAAATTCGACTATAAATTTTCACTAGAAAGATAAAAATATTTACTATATTATGGTATATTATTTATAAATTTTTGACATTAAATTATTTAATTTATTTATGACACAATGGTGATGCAGTAATTATCTAATTAAAGATATATTAAAATCATTGATTTTATAAATAATAAAATAAATGTAATTTGGGACTTTTTTTCAATTCCAATAATTTTATATGTTACATGACATATTAGAGTTGGTTAGATGAATTTTGTTCGAAGTAATAATTCTGTTATGAATTTAGAAAAACAAAATACCAAATAGAGAAAAATTGACATAAAATATTTTTTAAAACAAATATTATATTATTAATTGATATTCTATTCCTAAAAATATAAGGTACTTACAAAGGAATTATATAATGATATTTTTATCAATAATGGACCTTTAGGGGTCCTCATGGAAGTATATAGTATGTTTATTAACCATATAATATATGAATTACAAAGAGACATGGTAAAGGTCAAACTATTTAACTAAGAGTTAAATATTAAAGTTTATGTTAATATAGTGAACCAAAACTATCTAAATACTATTGGTTGAGTGGTTTTATACCCATCACCACATTATAATTTAAATATTCCATTTATATCCATTAGAAACCGAAAATGAATTTATTATAAAATAATATTTCTAGCTTTTTATATGGTGCCCCTCACCACTCTTATAAAAGGGCACTCCCCCTGCTCTCTAATTCATACCTTCAAATCCATTTTTCTCGTCCATACTCAGCCCAAATATCCTATCAACTTCCCTCACCTCATCTTAGAGGCCTTACTTTATTCATAAAGGTAACTTAAGGATCCCTTTTGATCAAATCAAAAGGAAGAACCCGAAGAAGAGGTAATAATTTCACTACCCTCTTTCAGGTTCTTTTCTTCTTACACTTCTTCTTTCTTTGTTATTATCATTATAAAATAATAACATCAGTATCTTTTATATACTGTGATGTTATTATAGATATGGTACATCCATATTCATTATTATATCCATCCTTTGATTGACATGTCACCATACCTGCGTATGTACGGAATACTGTCTCCACGTCGTGGTGTAATCGTTATTCAATACATTATTACTTGGATGAGTATAACATTGATTTGTATATCATGTAAATAATAAATATAAAATGATATTTATTCTGTATATATGATATACCATCAAATTATATATTATTTTAATATCAAAATGATGATATTGTATGTCATTCGTACGTACAGATTACCGTCTCCACGAATGTGATGAGATTCTTTCCCCATCGTATCCATTCAAGAATAATTTTCATTATATGATTAAAAATAATGTTTAAAGACATGATATCATTCTGTATAAGAATAAGATACATCCCATCCATAAAAAATATGACTCACATAATAAATAGTATACAAGAAAATGAATCTGTTAGCACCCAAAAAATGATAATACTAAGATATTATTAACAAAACAATGTTGAAAGAACATATATGATATCATATTAAGGTATATGATTATTGTATATTTTAATAACAATTATTTAACCATTATAAAGGAGTTTAACCTACCCTCAACCAAGGAAAAGTACAATTTAGGGGTTAATTTCAAAATATATTGATTATTCGAGGTTGTTTATATTATCTACTAGGACCTTTTTATAATCCACAACCATGTTTTTTAAAAATGTATTTCAAAAACTTCATAATATTTTATAGACTATGGGTTAAAGTCATTTATACTCTTGTTAGACTATTTATAATATTTTTATAAAAGAATATTTCTGTCGTTTTCCAAACAAGGTCCTTATTAACCATTTCGACAGAATGATGGTAAGAATGTCTTATTAAACTTATACGGCAGGTGTGACTATATTCCACCATTATAAAATCATCGATGATTCCCTTACAATATATTAAGAATATTTTCAAAGTAAATAGATTATTTTATAATTATGTTACTTTTAAATTATTTAAAAAAAAGATATTTCTCTCAAATAGTTTTGATTTCATCTATGTCAACATCCTTCGATGGATTTTAAAGCTTATTTGAACTTGATTTATTATGATACAAAACTTCAATATTATATTAAAGGTTTTGTGATATGATTGACTATGGATATGTTATTTTTATACCATTCATGGTTTATGGGGAAAGTATTGACATTTCATATGCTAGTTTTAATATGAATGTTTATGTTATGTTTAAACCTATTCATATGAGGAATGAATTGGACTTAGTAAGCTACAGGTGGAGCCCGCTATAGGTCCTTGATGCATCGGTAGGTCTCATGAGACAAAATAGTGTCTTGGCACAAGGCCTTGAAAAAATCATTATTGTAGTCTTGGAACAAGGCCTTGACTATGTGGTTATGACAGTCTGTCATTAGGCATTTTATCATTATGAATGTAGTTTTTGATATTTCTTGTGATTATTCAACTTGTAGAATTTCCATGTGAATAAGTAAATTGAATTAATGAATTTTATTTTTTCCATATTATACTGAATATCATGTTTAAATTGATTTTGTTTTAGTTATACATTCTCTTAAATGTTTATGCTTATTTATGAAAGTTTCCGCTATATTGTTATTATTACAGAGCATTTAAGCTCACCCCTTTCTATGTTTTATTTTCCCTAGGATGTGAAGAAGTATTTTATGACTGACCTGCTGGGATAGACTGAGGGGATATGAGTGTGGACTATTGAGACTATGTTGTTGATGTTTTTCATTTTATGATGTAATGTAAGACTTATGAATGTATCTACTATTTCCAAGGCTATTGAACTAATCTCTCTATCGATACTGGATATTTTGTGATCATGGAAATGATATGTAATAATGCACTGACTCTGGGTAATTGGGGTAGGGGCATTACAAGCCGGATATAGCTCTTTAATGTATTGGGTAATGATAGTCTTCAAAGTTGAAAAATGAGGAAATTACATTTTTTTGGATATTAAAATTGAATGAAAAAGCAATTATATATTCAATATATGGTTTAAAAATGAGTGAACATGGTTTATTTATAAGATGATCCAAGTACCAAATCTGTCATTTCTAATGTTTCTATAAAAATATTTTTATTTTGTAAGGAAGTAAATATTTATAAACATTAATATTGGAATGGTTCAATTCTATTAGGTATTATATAGATCATATTTATATAATATTTATTCATAATAGTAATAGGTTTCAAAGGGTTAATTTATTAAAATGCTTATTCTTCAAAACTAAATTTTTTTTTCCTTATTTTCAAAAATTTTATTATTTAAAATGTAATAGTTTCCACTGGATTTAATTTTTTTCACTAGACCAATGAGGTTCACTTATTTTTATATAAATTACTAATATTTTCCACATCCCACATTTTTAGAAGTTTTTAACATGAAATAAATATGATATATTACTATTATAAACTATTTGTTCAAATAAATGAAGTTATCCTTGAATGAAGCAAGTGTGTCATGAATGAAAAAGATGTGTAAAACAAAGAAAAGTATTTTTAAGGACAAAATTGACACTATGAGTCATTATTGCTTATATAATATAATTGTATCCTTACTATTTATCTAACAATATAAAATTAAAATATTATGAGAATGTAATAAATTGGAACCCATTTCGTAAATCATGTAATTATGGGGTGTCTATTCTATGGGTCACAATATTTTGTATCAAAAAGAAGGTTTATATAAAATTATTACTTTGTATGTTATTAAATTATAAAAAATAAGGGGATAATATGATGGTTAAGGATATTTTACTTTTTATCATCTTCATAATATTTTTTATCTTGATAATTTTTTATATACTCACACTAACATTTTTTTATTTATGTTAATATATTGAACTGACCAAAAACATGTTATAAATGGGTTTCATGGATAATGTAAAGATTGACTAATTCTTGAAACAAATTAAATAGGATTTTGAGTCAAGAGACCCTATTGTTTTTAACATTTCATTAAATTATTTGAATCATAATTAAAAATAAAATTATAAGACAAGAATAACAATGTCTACTGTCTTGTAAGACTGGGTACATAAAACAGAAAACATGGGTCTTGATAAAAAATTTCCTTATTTATCATCCATTAATAGAGTATAACATCTTTTTATCACGTACATAAATTTAGGCTATCCTAGGGGAAACATGAATAATGGGATGAGCTAGAAATATTTTTCAGGGAATAGAAATTAAAATAAATCCTAGCACATCGGTTATAAAGAATAACATAAATATATATACAAAGGCATGGAACAAGATTAAAATGATGGAATAATAACTAAAAGAACATGGGATTATATAATCATGGAATCATATTATTGTAGAAGAAACATAAATCATGACATTTTCATGATTCAAAGTCTGTTCCACATAGCGGATCACGAGTCAAGGCTCATTGCACATAGAGGAGCACGAGTAAAGGCTAACCACGAAGAATTTTTCACCTAACATCTTATAAGACTAAACACTAACAATTAATTTGACAACTATATAGGCACACCCATCATAACATGTTCATGAGTATTATTTCCAAAATAATAATCATACATATGTAATCCCACATAAACATAAGGGTTAACCATGGAGAGAATTATGTATAATAATTATGTCGAAACCATAACAAATGGGTGAATTATAAACGTGAACATGATAGAATTTAATTAAATAATTCTGGGAAATTAAAAATAATATATATATATATATATCATGAAAATATACTAAAAAACGGAATTGAATATAGTGTTTAAACATCTTAAAAAATAAATCATATTTGTATGGTTTGATGGATAATTTCAAGATTATTTAAAATGGAAAAGGAATAATTTTTTATTTAAAACCATAATTGATGAAAGGTATTTATTCATTATAAAATGAGTGATTTTATAAAAATTTATATGTATTAAAAATTATTATGTATCACACTTGAAAATGTATAATAATTAGGAAGTTCTCTTAAATTAGACTTTCTTAAAGGGAGGAATTGAATAAGGAGCCTTTTAAAAACATATATATCCCCAAAAATATGGAAAAAATATATTGATCAAATAGTTTGAAATAAATAAATAAAAATATAATAATTACATAAAAATAAAATAGAGTTTAATTTTGGTAAAAATAAGAATAATTAACCTGATGGAATAATGGATGTTCGGATCGAATACATTACCTTATGTCCCGTACAATTCATCACTTGATATTAATATCCTGAATAATATTATTATATTAATTAATTAATAAGTAAAGAACCATCAATACCTATATTTTATTAAACTTAACTTCATTAAGTTCTTTTCTGGCATTGTGATGGGTTAAGAGATTCAATTTCATCATTTAATAGCGTTGATTTCCTTCATTTTCATGATCAGTATACTTGTATATGTGTGTGTAAAATCTTGTATAATGATGATATTTTTATAAAACAGAACGTATATGTTATTAATGATCTTATTGAACCTTAAAATACATTTTTTCCATAACTGAGGATGCTTTATTATATAAATCATTAATGATAATCTTTTCGAATAATTTAGATTTTTTTAGAACATAATGAACTAATTTTAACTAATAAATTAAAATCACGAGTAAAGAGTGATAATATTACATTACTTAAGATATAATATTATATATATATATATATATATTATAATCTATTTTAACCATATAAATTGTTTCATGTCCATCTTTGAAGATGGAATTGAAAGATGAATGAATATTGTCCACAGATATAGTAAATCAGTACCTAATTTATGATGCATTAATTCTTAATGTAAGAGAGAGAGAAGAAGAAGGTGAAGAATAATTATCCCATAAACATGATAAAATTATACTATAGTTAATATAAAAGATTTTTCATGAAATTTTGATTTGGTTAAGGTGAATATAGAAAAATAAATCAAAGGAACTTGAAATGAAATTGAAACAAATTTTACACCCTAATTCATTCTTCTTTAGAACCTCTGTAGGGGATTAGTTTTAGACTTTTTTAAGAAAAAAAGATCATAGAAGTGGGGTAATGGTTTGGGAAGTGTTTTTTAAATAACCTAGACAAGCCTCAAGGATTGATTAGTGTAATGGGAAGAGGGGGTCAGGGGAGTAATTTATAATGGCAGAGATGATGGGTTTTCCATTATTTTAATCATTAGTTTATTATTTTTCTTAATACAATGAATAGTGTTGTTTCCAAGGACCCAAAACAATAATTATTGCATATTTTTTAAAACCAAGGTTTATTACCTCAGAAAAACAAGATCTATGACTAAAAAATTCACATATTTAGCTTATTTTATAAATTATTATATTTCACTATTCATAAAAAATCCTGTATTTAAGATAAATCACAAAAAACAAACCAAACCATAATAAAACATGTAGAATTTAAAAATGAACTCTTATTAATGAAAATAATTTTCTAAATATGATAAATTATAATTTTATTTAAAATAGTTATTTACTTTGAAAATATAAATTTAAAACCTATAACTGATTATATAAAATTTTGAAAATTACATAAGGACCCAAAAGATTTTATTAAAATAATAAGATACCAAAATAGTAAATGATAAGTAAATTTTATGAAAATAAATTTTCTTGTTAATTATTATATCATTTATAAAACTAAAATTAAATAATTTTTACATTCAAAGATTCAAACACATAATTAATATTTTTCGGAATATTTATTTACATGTACTAAGATATAATTATATTATATTTTCACTTATAAGATGGACTGATTTTATTCATAAATTCATCGGTGAGGTTACTATTAAATATGATGGCTACCATTCATAAGGTTCCCATTAATATTCCAAAGGTTAGGTTATTATTTCAATGGTACATGTTCCTTAACATTTAGGAATGCTTCTTATTCAATTAATTCATTTTTTATAGATCTTTTATTGTATTATCTTATGTGGTTTTACCCTATTAAATAATAATAAGGTAACTTCCAATGATTAAAATTTGGGTTATTACATTCTTCACTGCTTATGAAATTTTCCCCTTTAAATATTGTTTTACATTATAGGTTGAAAAGAGGTGATGTACATCTCTTTTATCAGTTTATCTGTTTTAGATGTTTCATATTCATTATTATAGTTCCTCAAATGTATATTGACCAGTGAGTTGTCTTGTTGTGTAGAAACTTATCTCTACAATCCATGATCTTCACTGGTTATTCCTTGAAAGTAAAATAACTCTCTATTTGTACCACCTCTAAAGTGAGTAATTGTGAAGGATTCAGTATGTACTTCCCTTATAGAGGTATATGGAATACATTATGTACATTATATTTAGTCGGTGGAAGTGAAATTTGATAGGCCACATCTCGAACATTATCAAAAATATTAAAGGGGGTGATATACTTGGGACTTATCTTCCTTTTCATCCCGAATCACATGATTCCCTTACATGGAGATACATGCAAGAATAACATGTCTCTAACCATAATCTCAAGGCCCCATCGGCAATTATCTTCATTACTATTTGTCATCTTTGGCTTTCCTGGATGTGTTTCTGAATGCTCTTCACATTCTCCACCAATTGTCTGACCATTTCAGGCCCATGCATCATACATTAACTTAATTCATCCAATCAAGATTGTGTTCTACACCTTTTCCCAAAAAGGGATTCATCTGGAACCATTTTCATGCATGAGTGTAAACTATTTTAGAAGGATAATTAAACCAGTTGAATACATTGGTCCCATTATCCTTTGACGTCCATAGAACAAGATCCCAAAATTTATATCATTTTATTAATATTCCTATCAGATTGGACATCAGTTTGAGGATGATAGGATTTAGTAATGTTTAGTTCAATTCTTAGATCAAGTTGAATAATTTTCAATAACATGGAAGAGAATGTTGAATCTTGGTTTGATACAACAGATAGTGGTACTCCATGGCGTCATACCACTAATTTGATGAATATCTGTGCAATTAGATCATTTGAGGAGTCCTCTTGAATTTCAATGAAGTGATCTATCTTTGTAAGATGATCCATAATAATCTACATTCTCTTATTTCATTTGTATGTCTTTGGATGTCCAATAACAAAGTACATCGTGATGTTTTCCCATTTCTATGTTGGTATGAATATTTGTTTCATCATCACTTTAGACTTTTTCCATTAAAATTTCACTAACTAACATACCAAGCACTTTGATGTATATTTATTGATCTCTTATTTTATATTTTCCCACCAAGCATTCTCCCAGAGATGTAGATACATCTTTGTGCTCCTAGGAAGAATATAGAATGCTTGTCTATATTCATCATTCAAAAGTTCATACTTTGTCAGTGGATTTGATGGTACACAATGTTGTGACCCAAATCTTTTGACTCCATCCTCACTGATATAGAACTCAAAGGATTCCCCAATTTATATATCTTCCACCCAATTATAAATTTCCACATCATTTATTTGAGCATCTATTATTTTATCCCCAATGAATGACTAAAAATTCATTTTAGAGTCGATTGAATATGTTCATCCCTTAATTATTATAATGTACATTAATTTTATGTCTAAGAAGATTCTATCCTTATAAATTCTCATTATTGATAATGATATAAGATAATTTCTATATAGAGAACCTACAACAATATTTTACTTTCTAGGATAGTAATGGAATTAAAATTCCTAGTACATTATGAGATCGAACAATGTTTTTTAGGGAATATTAATATCCTTCAATGTGAATATATATTTTAGACTCTTTTGATTAGTATATATCTCACACTTCTCCCTATAGAGATAATTCCACCATATTTTCAATTGAAAGTTCACAACTACTAACTCAATCATTTGTAGGATATTATTTTCTCATAAATTAGGAACATTCATAAAGCGTAAGCTAACACTTTATCATTTTTCTTATGTACACTTCATAATCCTTTCATTGAAGAATCATTATACACCAAAAAGAGTAATCCACTCATTGGGTGTGTGATTACCAGTGCATTGGTATGCCACTTTTGTTATCTTTAAGGATTTCCTTACATTATTGAGGGAATAAAAACTTCAATCCTCTTTATGTCAGCTTGGTTATTGGGTTTTAAAATCATGAAAAGTTCTTCACAAATCATTGTTAATACCTAGCTAGAACATTAATGCTTTGGATCTCTATTACAGATGATAGCCTAATCTGCTCTTTGATTTCCTTTATCTTGGAAGGGTCAAAATCTATTCATTTACAGGTGTTAACATAATGATTCAATGATAAACCCTCCATACAAAACTTAAAATTACTATACATTTCATACATTTCTTCCCTTTTTAATGTTTTTAGAATAATATTAAAATTCTCCTCAAATTCCTCCATGAATATAGATTGTATCAGAATATCATCAATAATGACTACCAAAAATTTGTTAATGTAATCTATAAGGACTGTATTAATTGAATACATGAAAATGGATAGATAATTAGTGAGTCAAAATGAACTAACTATGAACTCATAGTGTCTATACCTATTTCAAAAGGAAATTTTGGGGAATATCTTCCTTCCTCACCATTAATTGGCGATATCCTGACAAAATGGCCACTATAGGGAAATAAATTTCACCATGTAGATGATAAAACAATTCATATCTCTATGGTAGGTGATAATTGTTCTTTATCATGATTGTATTGAGCTCAAGATAATAAATATAGAGGTGAATTGACCCATATTTTTTATTGACCAAGATGATAAGAGCACCCCTTGGGGGAGGACCTATGGTGTATGATACCCTTTTCCAGATTCTCCTGAAACTAATTCTTTATCTATTCTAGATCAAAGGTGTCCATTATATAAGTTTTCTCTGATATAGGAAATTATTTGGGAATAAATTATATTAATAATTCAAATTCCCAGTCAAGGGGAAGACCTGGAAATTTTCAGGGAATACAACAATGTAATCCACCATGATTGGTTTCTCATCAGGCAAGATCATTCCCATTATCTAAATAATTTTAGAGATATATGATTGGTCTTAAAAAATTAATATCCACACTTTAGAAAATGATTCTGAATGACATTCATCTTCATTCGTACACTTGAAATGAATTGGAGGATGCTTTTGGAAGTGAAAAGTGATCTCCCTTTACTAATAACTAATAATGGCCTGGTAAAAAGATTTTCATCCCATACTCAAAATAGCATCAATCTACACCAAAGGATGTAATATAAGATTTAATGAGAGATTTAGTCCAAAAAAATAATAGGGAATGGGTATTGTACTATCTATGTAATAATTTCTCCATAAACTGTTCTTATAGATAACAAAACCATCAAACACTAAGATAGATTTTGAATAGTTCTACTAAACTGGAAAGGTATTAAATAATTCATCAAACTATAACCAAACAGTACATTATATATTCTTGAATGAACAACCATCATAACTATTACCACACTGTTATCTGTATCTACCCCAAGAGTAGTGATAACATTAGATCTTCCATTTTTCCATGGTGGCTGTTTCAAATTGGCTTTAAAACCCCTGGGCTATGGACATTGGTTATCAAAATAACCATGTTTCTTGCAGATGAAACACTACTCTACTGAATAATCATTAATATTATTTGTCTTTTATTATTCAACATTATTGGGACTCTGCATATCCCTCCAAAAATTATTCTCTAGATGTAGAATTATTCAACATTTGAAGAATTTAACAGTTTCCTTTATATAGTTCCATGGATGATTCTTCCCACAAATTTTACCTGTGGGATATTCAATCCACATTCCATCATGACATTTATATATAGATCCACCCATAATGAACTCTATTTATTTTCTTTTATTCACTAGGCCCACGTGACCATTGAGTGTCTCTGATTTCCAATTCAAACATGGCAGAACAACGTACAATCTTCCATTAACTGTCAAAGTCTCAAATCGCCAACACTATTAATAGAATCATCTTTATTAAAGTAAATAAGTGATCCAGCATTTGTTTAGTGTTCTTGAAAACTCTGTAGGCATATCTTAAATTCCATGTAATTTTTAATTTATATTCCCTCATAGAATCATATTCCATTTTCTTAAATTTGAGGAACACTCTTTCAATTTTGAGATAGATGGTTTGGGGAAAATATTTATAGAAAAATGTCTTATTGAATCCATCATAATCTATGGAATAAATATCCTCCTTAGAAATCATATTTTTTTATTAGTGTCCACTAATGATTACATTCCCCTTAAAATGATAGACCACCAACACAAACTTACCTCTTTTTAATAATTTGAAGACAAAGAATATCTTTTTAATATAGTTAGTACACTCTTATATTAGGAAGGGACCATAAGATATACTAAACACTAGAATCCTTTTCCACTTGAAGGATCCTATGACAAAAATCTCTCTCTTAGGAGAATGTGGTAATTCCACGCTATTCATGTTATTATTCATAACATGATCCAATTTACAAAGTAAAGTCATGATGTTTTGAGACCATTTTTATGTCATATTTGGTATATCACTAGGGAAATGCACACATTTCATATCACATTAATTTATGGAACATTTTTTTCTAATTCCCCCATTATCTATGAAAAATAAATTTCATTTAGGAGGATTGAATACATAAAAAAATAAAATGAAACACTGAACATAACATAATAAAACTATAATGGAAAAGTATATCCTAACTTTTGATTCCCTATATTTCAATCTATATAATCCATGATCTATTTCCTAACATAAATTCTTATGGGATTTTTCATTGTTCCCTTAATAATGGTCAACAAGGAAATTATGAATTTATAAAATAATATCCCTCAGGAGTGTCAAACCTGGGGTAATGTATGGCCCATTCTCATGAACTAGGCTACCCTAATTCAGGACTAGAACACCTTTTTGGTGTTTTCACTCCTATATACATTTGATCCAGAACAATGTCCACTTTATGTATCCATATAGGTATTTATATTCTTGATAAAACAACTTTTATATACATACCAAAATTTAGGTTTGTTTTGTCATACTTAGTTTTATCCCCAGGTTTCTCACTAAATTTTTATATTCCAAGTATCAAAAAATGACTAAACATTTCCTCTATTAACAACCATAGTCATGATAGTTTTTTAAATATATCACTAAATGATTTTAAGAACAATTAAACATTAAATTACAAGATAATGATTGTAACATCTAGTTTCTTAGGTGAGTAGGTAAATAAAACTGAAAACATGGTAATTAATAAAACAATACTTAATTTAGCATACAATTTGGGCTCCTAACATCATTTGATAACATACATCATCATAGTATATCCCAGGGATAACATGAATAATGGGATGATAAAAATTCATAGTATGGGAATTAACTTAAAAATAGTACCTAGAAAATGGGTTAGAAGGCATAACATATATATATATAATGTAATGGAACATTTTAAAAAAATAGGATTATTAAATAATAGAACATTGTACTATATAAACATGGAATCATAGTAAAGTAGTATAAACATAAAACATGAATTTTTCACGATTCAAAGCTCATTTAACATAGAAGAGAACGAGTCAAGGATTGATGCACGTTGGGGTGAAAGAGTCAAGTGTAACCACCAAGACAATTTCACATAACATCTCATGATAGTAAACATTACCCAATGAATTAGAGAATTATATGGGAACACTTGTCATAAAAATTTCATGAATATGCTTTCCAGAAAAATAATCATACATATGTAATCAAACATAACCCTAAAGGATTCACATAGATATAATTGGCTATCATAATCATATAAAAAGAATAAAAATTGGGCGTATCATAAAAGGGTCCCTGAAATCAAGAAAATAAATAATAAAAGTATATACACAATTAAATATTGGAATATAATAGTATAAGATATATCTAACTTAAATGAATGGAGTGTTTAAGAAACTATAGAAATAAAACATTTTTGTATGGTTTAAGGGAAACCATTAATTATTTTTTATAATGAAAAGGGAGTAATTGTTCATAAAAAACCAGAATTGAAACAAGTTAAATACTCCTGATAAAATCATTTATTTTATATAAATAATGGTAGGTTAAAATATACTATGTATGAAACGTGAAAATTTTTAGGAATTCAAGAAGTTCTCATAAATCGTGCTTGCATATCAAGAAGAATTGAAAAGGGAACCATTTTAAAACATGTATATCCATGAAAATAAGGATGAAACTATATTGGTACAATAGTTAGGAACATATAAAAAAAATATTAGATGAGGAAAATATTAAAAGTGAAATTTATTTGGGTAAAAATAGAGAATGAATACCAGAATGGAATAATTGAGGTTCGTGTAAAAAACCATACGTTATCTATGAAATGATTCAACACCTAATCTCAATGTCATGAATAATAAAATTATTTTAAGAAAATTACCAATTAATGAATTAATTATACATTTATTTTATTAATTATAACTTTATTATGTTCATTTGTGTCTTTTTTATGGGTTAAGAGATTTAATTTCAACATTTGGGAGCATTGATTTCCTTGGTTTTCATGATAGATGTTTTTGTACATATGTAAAGAAAATAATTTTGAGTGAGTATAGTTGTCTAGATCTGAAATAATATATTATTAATGAAATTATAAAATATAAAGATACAATATTTTTTTTCAACTGTAAGGATGGTTCAATCGATAAATCATTAATTATAATCATTTCTATTAATTTAATGTTTTTTGATCACAAAAAACTCATTTTGTTTTAAAAATTAACATCATGGGTAAATAATGTTATAGAAAATTACATAAGATATAATAAATATATTAAAATCTATTTCGACCAGAATAATTGTTTCATGACAATCTTTAAGACAAAATTGAATGATGAAAGCATGTTGTCCATGAATGTGGTAAATCGACACATCCCAGATGATATTTAAATTTTTTTATAGAGAGAGAGAAGAAGAGATTGATAAATAATTATTCCATAAACATGATAAAATTACAATATATGAATGATACTAAATTTTTTATTCCATTTTGATGATGGTTGGTGAGGAGAGAAGTTGAAAAGAAAGGAACCACAAATTAAATTGAATGAAATTAGAAGAGGGGTTTTCCTCGTGATTCCCTTTACTTGAGAAACTCCATAGGAGATTTTTTGGGTCTTTTTTAAGACCAAAAGATCCTGGAAGTGGGGGATAAGATGGGTTTAAGGCTTGAAGCTTCATAATTATTAGGGGAATTAGGGATTATGTTTGTATTTATAGTGGAGGAGAGGAGGGTTTTCCTTTATTTTAATCAGTATTTTAATAATTTTCTCAAGAAAATCCATAACATTGGTTATTGTGGAAAAAATAGTAAATATTTAATGTGAGTTTGAACCAAGGCGGTTACATCATCATAATATCATCCATGACTCAATAATTTAGCTATGAAACTTATTTCACAAATTATAATATTTCACTATTCACTAAAAATTTATTTATTTCAGAAAAAATCCAAAAAAAATCACCGTATTCATTTTTTGACATGTATAATTCAATCAATAAACTCATTTTAATGAAAATAATTTTCAAAATATGATTAATTTTTATAGTAATAAAAGCATCATTTACATTGGAAAAATATATGTAATAATTACAAATTATTTTATAATACTTTTAAAATTTAAAAAAGGTATCCTAAAATTTTATTAAAATAATAAGATATATAAATATTAATTTATGAAAATATTTTTATATTAAATTGTTAAATTATTCAAAAAAGATTAATAAAATATTTAATGACTTACAAAAAAACCAACACATAATTAAATTTTTTTTGAAATATTTATTTACTTATACTATGATATAATTATATCATATAGTCACTAATAATATGGATTAATTTTATTCATACATTCAGTGATGAGGTTAATATTCAAATTGACAGTTTACAATTAATAAGTGTGACATTACTCTTCCAAATTCATTTAATTATTTAATTTGTATAGATTCATTAACTTCTAAAAACGCATATTATTCCCTTCATTCATCATTTTATTATCTTATATTGTGTTATCTTAAGTTTTAATACCTTATGAAACAATTATAAAAAGAGAATTTTCATTGATAAAACATTGGGTTATTACATGGATTGAATAATCTTATAATTATTTCTTCAATGATATATTCTTATATGATTATCAAAATAGACTTTGGTGAGTTTTCTAGCACATAAAATAAGATAAAAATGTTGATTCATTGCTGTGCATGTGATAAATACTGAGGTGCATAATGTATTTTATTTCCTACACGTCAAAATGTGGGTATAAGTACCCATGGAAATTCCTATATATAAATTGTATATTTTTTAAATGTTTGGAGTTTGGGAATTATGAAAATCACATTCATAGGTGGAATGATTTTGAATGGGTCGACAAGATCATATAAATAAAGTATTATTAGTGTCTAATTCCATTATTGTAGAAGATAAGGAAAATATGGATGGAATATTAATGGGAAGAATTATATTTTGGCATCTATTTTGATATTTCCAAATATTAATACAATATTCATAATTATTTTCTTATAAAGGATGTATCATAAAATAATATTGATGTGACCAAATAATGGATTATGAAGACTGTTGTCTGACTAAATTGTCTATATGTATGTTTTCATGAGTTATGATTTAGTGGTGCATTATTTATGGTTTGATAAATATATGTATGATCATAAGTTTAAATGAATTGATACAATTTTGATGTTTTATGTTATGGGAGTACCTTTGAGAAATTTATTTAGTTTTTATTGACCCTAGAATTATATGTAATCCATAATATTAACATGTGTTTTAATGTATATCTTATTTGAGGTAGCATTATATTTTATTCTTGGAAATAAGATGAAATGTATCAATAACCATTACAATTAATATGATCTTTAATATTAATGTGATTATTGTTTATTGATATAAAAGGGTTATTATAGTTTATGAGAAGACGTTTTAACTTATAGATAACCATGGGATCATAAAGTGATTTGGGGACCATGTGATTAAATTAATTGTTGAAAACATTCGCTATATTGGTATTGCGGTATAATTATGTTCAATGGAAATATTTTTATCTAAGACGTGATTTTATTTTAGGAATAAAGATTGAGTTAACTTTTGGAATCTTATACGATTTTTAATGTGGTTTTAATGTGATTCTTGTTAT
Source organism: Viscum album (assembly GCA_963277665.1). Taxonomy (NCBI): domain Eukaryota; kingdom Viridiplantae; phylum Streptophyta; class Magnoliopsida; order Santalales; family Viscaceae; genus Viscum; species Viscum album. The sequence continues at coordinate 397,757,160 of OY728166.1, forward strand.
TTATTCAAAATAATATAATATTTTAATGATTATATTACCAGGGAATATACTTTTATTGATATATTACTTTATGATGGATTGATTTTATTTTTAGAAAAATTTTATGTGGATATTGGATGAATTTGTGATCAATTTATTTTTATATTTGTGTTTCAATTTCGGATTGGCATATTTTGAAAAGTTCTATGGTTAGTTATTTATGGAATGATTTAAGATGAATTTTTGTTTCTTTTTTGAGTATTTGGAGATTAGTGTGTTATTTCATCATTTGAAGGTTTAATCATATTAGATGTTATGTTATCTTTTACCAAACAATTATTATTTAGATTAAAGTATAGAAGAAGGATACATAAATTTTAAAAACAATTTGGATCAGGAGACCAATTATATTATTAATTTAGTGCTTCATGAAAGAATATTTAATCGTGAATATTCATGGGTTAATTGATTTCATAAGAAGTGTAAAAACGTATCAACTCAAAAATAAATGATGAAATCATGATTATGGAATAGAAATAAACCATGTATTTATATTTTCTTATGTTTTCTGTATTAATAGTACAAAATACCTCCATCCTAGAATAGATCTAGAAAATGATAATTATTTCATTTTATAATCCTTTCTGATGAATTGATGATCTCTTCTATTTTAAGGACCCGCCCTTAAAACATTACATAATCAAAAATTAAATTAATAATTCCCCTTGATGATCTTTTAGGGTTTAGAGTTGTAGACAAATAGGCCATAACTATTACATTACATATGAAGAATTCAAATGTAGACACTTCTACTCAGTTTCGATTTATTTCATAAAATAAAAACTTTTGAAAAAAGTGTCATGTCTTGTTCCTTGTTTTTGACAACATGACTTCTCCTTGATATCATCCATGACCCTATTCATCTTTATCTCTGATGAAATAAATTTAAAAACATGCGATGAGCATAAAAATTGTAGAAAGGGTTATAAAATATAGAATGAAAACATTAGTCCATCAAAACATAATATCTTCAACATACATCATGAAATCATAAGATTTATGAATAACACATAGAAAACATAACTCATAATGGTAACTCATGGCATATATATCATACTTCTATTGTAGATATCACACCGACGTAGGGAGTTCTGTTGGAATACCATCACAGTACATTCCCTAAATCTCTGAGGAGAAACATTAATGTTTTCCTTCGCATGTTACTGAATAAATTTTAGAGCTACCTCAGGCTCACCAACCCTAAGTTTATCATGGAACCACCAGTATATGTAGAATAATGACAGATAACCATAACACATAAAAATTACATAAGTGAAAGATAACACTTCAACATTTCCACTACAATAAATCATTTCATTATATAGAAATATTCAATGATTTATCAAAATCATTTGCAATACCAAAATACGTAAAAAAGATATATAGTATTTATTTTCCTTTTAAAAAAACACTATGGCTTGTTAAGGAAGCCAAAGATCAAATAATACCCATGGCGATGGAATAGTAATTATCACCACGTATGTTATAAAACATTCCACTTTTTCGTTTTGTAAAAGGCTTCCTAGAAAAAGATTCCCTTTGAATGAAATGAAAAGTTAAAAGTTTTTATTCACCGTATAAAATAATGTCATGTACAAATCAAAATATGCCTCAATTAAAGGTGATTGACACGAAGTCCCTTACCTCGTATTTAAATTGAATAATTCATTCTTTAAAACTAAAGAATAATAAACTACAGATAATTTCTACTTTCTTCAAAAACATTTTCCGGTTTATTACTCTTTTTACATCACTTATTACCATGTTATAAACCATTAAAAATTATTTAGTTAATAATAGTCGTTTTGTCGATATTTGGTACTTATAATTACATTTTTCCCTTGTGGTCAAAAGTTCATTATATACATAATGATATCCCTGATTTAAATTTCATATAAATAATATATATCCATTATATATGTTTTTAAAATAGTCCATATCATTTGGATATATGAGAATGAAATGTACCATTTATGGAGACTGTAAGTCGTACGTACGCATTAAAAATACATTCATTTTTTCAATATTTAATGGAATGAAAACCAAATGACACAAAGGTATAATATAATTCTATTATAATATCATATTTTATATACGTTACATAACTTCATTAACACCATCATTTATACATTCCCTGTATGGTATGAACGTGGCATATCACTTTGAGTGGGCAGCAGTCTCTACTTACTCAAATGAAATTATCATATATATACAAAATGAAAAGCATAAAGGTGTGTTCTAAAATATAATATCTTTATCATATAGATAAATAAATGTCATAAATATAATCTATAATTACATTGGAGCCATAATGGTCACCGTGAGAGGCGGTAGGAGACAATTGAACAGTCATCGTTTCGTGAGATAATAGTTCACCGTCCACAGAAACAGTATGTCTGTATTAATTAGATAGAGGTCTGTATAAGTGTAGTTTGAATATTTATCATAAAGAACTATTATATTGGGGATATTGGTGTGTTTATAAAATATGGTACTAAAAAGATTTTATAGGTTTGGAGAAGTAAAATAAATGAAATGAACATAAGAGAAGAAGTTACATTTAAATTTGGTAACTCACTTTGGTTTGAACCAAAAGGATTTTTTGAAGTTCTTTCGCCTAATGTATGGATTCTAGGTGGAAGAGAGGAATTTTGGGAGTTTATTTGGTAAGAGTTTGGATGAGCCAAGGGACTTGAGATGTGTGATTAATGGTTTAGAGGTGATGGGTTTTTATAAGGGGAGGAGGGCTATTTAGGAATGTTAAAAATATTATTTTATTATGAAAATAAAATTCAGTTACAAAAAGGTCCGTTATATATTAAATTAGAAGAAAATATTACTATTATTCGAAATAATCACAACAAATTGGTTATAGAAATGTAATGGTGTCAAATTTATCCTTATCATTTTGTGTTAACCCTTAGTTATGTAATTTGACTCTTACGATGTCTTCTTGTGTATTCACACTATAATGTTAATAAAGTAACTAAAAAAATGCCAATAGAACCAAAAATGGTTCATTAATGACATTTTAAACTTTATCTAAGTCATTTGGACAAATCATATATTTTTAAGTATTATTATATCAATTAGTAAAATAATATTTTTTTAACAAACACATTTATGTCAATTAAATTAATATACATATCATGCATTTTTATAAAATCTAAAACAAATTGATTAATTCAAAAAACCTTATTTAATTCAAAGAAAACAATTCATCCACATCTCTAGAATTTTTGTACGGCATAAAAAGATTAAAAATAAATTTTTATTCACATTTATAATTTCATTTATTTAAAACATTCATTAATGATATAAACATTGCATCATCATTGTGTCATAAATAAATTTACAGATTTTATGTCTGTAAAATATAAATAAAATACCATGATATAGGAAATATATTTATCTTTATAATTAATATTTATAATCAAATATATCAATTATATAAACCCACATTAAATTTTTTTAAGAAAAATAATAAATATTTACTTTTCTTAAAAAAAGTTACTAATGTCGTTATTTTATCCAAATGGTATTCAAAGGCCAAAAATCACACGCAAGGATTGTATTGGTCGGAAATGAATCATAAAATTTGTATGGTACATGTGTTAAGGTAATTTTATATTATAATTATATTATTTGTAACTTGAATTATCTTAATTACCTTTAACCGTGTAAAATAAAAGTCAAAATATAATATTCACCAAAAATTATTTTCATCTTATTGAACCACATTTTACATACTAATGACAACAATGTATGTCAGATTTTTGAAATTAAATTTACATAAAGCAGTAAAATTTAATTTAAATGAAGAAGTATGTTTTTTAACTACTACGTAATGTATTCACTGTTCATAAAAAATCGAATGTTTTCAAAAAAATAACAAGAATTCACCCAAAGATAATTTTAATATTCAAAATTAAAAAATGATGAATATTTTAAAAAATTCAAAACATAAAATTTTCATTAATTATTTTAACATCAAATCCCGTTGTCCACACAAAAAGTGTGTTTTTAAGAAATAATAACTATCAAAAGATTGACACATATTTATATCTAATTAAAAGTGTTATTTCTTAAAAAAACCAATATTGGATTAATTGGTACAAATATAATCTAATAAGACATTAAAAAAATAAAAGAAAAATCTATCTATAAAAATAAATTAAATGAAATGACTGTTTTGAGTTAAAAACAGTATTTTTCACTATTTATAAAAAAGTGAGCATTTTTAGAAATATACCAAAATTTCATCCAAAGTAAATTTTTTTTGTCCTGATTCTAAATAAGAATTTTATTTTGTCAAATAGAATATATAAATGTAAAAAAATATATATTTAAAAAAGGTTCTCCATCAAAAGGTGATAAATCGAAATTTTAATGAATATTATAGTATTTATGCTTAAAATTAGATTCATTATCATTTTAAGACACTAATTTTTTTTGGATAAATTTTAAAAAATATATAATAATATTACAGTTAGTTCAATTTATTCATGCCAATATAATGGATAGCCGTTAACTTCCATTTAAAATATTATTATATTATTATTTTTCAGTATAACTTAATGTTTTGTGAAATGTATGATTTCATAGAAACCCGTTGTTGCATATCAGGTATGCCATCGACCATATTATCCCCATTAAAGTAATTTTAATAATTAATTCATGAATATTAATATATATGAAAATGTTTTATTTTTCATTTACTTAGTATGTTACATCTTTCCCCCTTTTTGGGAATTGTGTCCCTGAAATTCTATTCACTTATCAAATAAGTGGGTGTATTTATCCCTCCTAGAATTTTCAGATTCCCACGTTGCCTCTTAAACCATATGGACTTTCCTCTAAAACTTTACATAATGGATAACATTATTCCACAACACTTTCTCTATGCGGTCTAGAATCTGAGTTAGCTGTTCCTCATAGACATATTCTCTTCTAACTAAACTATCTCAAGATTCAAAAAATGAGATGGATCCAGAATATATTTTATCAACATCGAAACAAGAAAAACATTATGTACCTATGATAAACTTAGAGGTAAAGCCACTTTTTATGAAATTGATCAATCATATCCAATTATTTCATAAGGTCTAATGAGCTTCAGACTCAAATTTCCATTCTTAGAAAAACACATCACACTATTCCGTGGAAAAACATTGAGAAAGATTTGATCACCTACCTCGAAAGAATGATCCATCCTATGGTTATCCGCAAATCATTTTTGCCTACTCTAAGATGTTCTCATGGGATTCTGTATCAATTGAACTTTTTTACCGTCTCTTCTACCAATTCTGGTTCCATATTTTTCCTTTCACTAACTTCATCCCAAAAAGTTGGAGTTCGACACTGCATTCCATATAATTCCTCAAATGGAGCCATCTGTATAATGGAATAAAAACTCTTATTATAAGAATATTCAACTAATGAAATATGTTTGTCCCAACTTCCCTTGTAATCCATTGTGCAAGAACATAGCATATCCTCAAATGTCTAAATTGATAGTTCTGAATACCTATCTGATTGAGGATGAGAAGTTGTACTAATACTTAATTCAGTACCCAATGACTTTTGAAGTCCTTTCCAAAAGTCATAAGTAAATCCCAGATCGCAATCAAATACAATATAGATGGGAAATCCAAAAAACCTTACTATCTCTTTAACAAACAACCTTGAAATTTGATCTAGAGACAAAGTATCTTGAATATGAAGGAAATGAGCAGATTTAGCCATTCGGTCAACAATAACCCTGATTGCATTATTACCTCGAGATGTCAATGGTAATCCCACAAAGAATTCCATGGTTATATTTTCCCATTTCCACTATAGAATCAGTATAAGATAAAGCACACCTTATGGTAAGTGCATGTCTTCATTAACCTGCTGACAAGTAAAACACTTCACAGTAAAATAAGCTATATCTCTTTTCATTCCATCCCACCAGTATTACTCCTGCATATCTATATTCCTCATAATACTTCTAGGATGAACAGGAAACAGTGAAATATGAGTTTCTCATAATAACTATTTATTCAAATATAAATCACAAGGCACACAGAATCTTTTTCCAAGCCATAAAACACAATCATTATCAATGTTAAAATCAGGAAACATTCCCTTATAAACCAACTCTACCTTTTTCTTCAACTCACTATCTTCCTTCCGCGCTTGCTTAATTCTGTATGATAGAGATTATTTCACTAACACCAGAAACAAAAAAGAGTAATTTAAAGCACCAAAAATATCTATGCCAAAGATTATCCAATCATTAATCAAAGGATATTGTTCCAAACGTAACTTGGTTAATGTAGCATTACTTTTCCGATTGAAAGAATCAGCCACTTTATTTTTTTTATGGATGGTAATTAATCGTGCAATCAAAATAGTTTATAAATTTTACCTCTCTCCTCTATTTCATGTTCAATTCATATTGATTGAATATATACTTCATACATTATTGGATAGTATTTATTTCAAATTTTACTCCAAATAGATGATGCCTCAAAATTTTTAAAGAAAAAACAATATCAACTAATTACAAATCATGTGTAGGGTAATTTAACTAATGAGGTTCTAACTAACGGGAATCATCTACAATTACCAAATCATTATTCTTTAGAAAACAACCATGTCCATTCAACTAATCATCACTGTAGATAAAAATTTATCATCTCTTAAAGGTAAATCCAAAAATAGAGAATTCACCAATCATCTTTTCAATTCTTGAAAACGATCATCACATTCTTTTTTCAATATGAACTTAACACATTTTCATGTTAATTTAGTCAGTGGTCAAGATAATTGTGAAAAATATTCAAAAAACCTCTAGTAATAACTGGAAAAACCATGAAAACTAGGGACTTCATTTATATTTGTGTGTCTTGGAAATTTTTGACAAATTTTTATTAATAGGATCTACAATTATTCAAATTTTTTATACAATGTGACCAAGGAATGAAATTTTTGTAATCAATACACACACATACTGAATTTACCATAAATATTATTTTCTTTCAAAGTTTGAAAGAAAATCCATAAATGACATTCATGTTCCTCTTTAATTTTGGAATAAAAAAGAATGTCATCAATGAACAAAAACACAAACATATCCAAGAACTCACAGAAAATTCTATTCATAGGACCCATGAATAAAGTAGGTTCATTGGTTAACCAAAAATAAATAACCAAAAATTCTTAATGACCATATCTATTATGAAATTCGGTCTTCAGAATGTATGAATCCTTTACTTTCAACTTATTTTAACCCAAAATCATGTCAATCTTCGGAAAATAGTGATCTCTATGGAGTTGATCAAACAAATCATCGATATGATGAAAAAAGATACTTTTTCTTAATAGTGATGTTACTCAATGCTCTATAATAAATACAAATTCTCATTGAATCATATATCTTTTTTACAAACAATACAACAGAACCCCATGTTGATGTTCTAGGTCAAATGAAACCTTTATCTAATAACTCTTGCAATTGATTCTTTAACACTAAAAGTAAAATTTTAACCATTTGATAAGGGGATTTTGAAATTGTCTTAGAATCATGAACTATGTCAATAATAAATTCAACTTCTTGATCTGGTATTGTTCTGGGAAACTAATACGAAAAAACATCAAGATACTCATTTACCACTGACACATCAAGAATCAGAAAAGTTCATTTTTTCCAACAATATCTGCATGGTAGCATTTATTTCCATCATTTAATAGTTTTTCATCTTCTCGATATGTTATCAAAATAAAGGGTTCATTCTTGTATATAAACTAAAATATTTTGGAAATGAAACCACTTTAGCTCTGTAGTTAATATTAGCATGATAAACAGAAAAAATATCCGTACCAAAAACAACATGAAACTCTACTAGAGGCAAAAAAAAATATGGTTTTTAGGTCAATTTATTCCACACACATGGACAAGAAGGTTCTTATAATTTATTTTTGTCTCAACATTTTCTCCCAGTGTTTTTACCATAAGACCAGGATTCATATCTTGAGATGGAATTTCCAATTCAATTGAGAACTTCTTAGAAATGTAAGAACGTGTAGAACCTGAATCAAAAAACACATTGGCAAAATAAGAATAATCAAATATTTTATATGATACTACATCATTCGATGACCCAATATATAATGAAATAGTTGAAAATTATTTCACCACCCATTTCTGTTTGTAGACTGGCTGCATTCCCTCAGTTGAGTTCTTCGTTTGACACTCATTTTCATAACGACCCATTTCATTGATTTAAAAACATTTTATAGACTCTAAATCAAAAATTTTGTCACCATTACCGTGATAATTTTCAGTGCAATCATATACCTTATTCCCCATTTTACCACATCGATATCACTTACCAAAATTCAAAAGACATTCCCCAGTTTGATATTTACCTCAATTTTCAGAAACTATAAACTAAATTTTCACACCATTAGACTTATATCCTCAACCACTTATTCTGTTTTTCTTCAAGGAACACCTGATCATCATAAAACAACATTTCCACCTTCTCAACGCATCAAAAAAGTTTTTCATAACATTTGAACTCATGAGAACATAAATACCTTAGATACATTGGCTTTAATGTGGGGTAAAAACGATCAATTTTACAATCAAGGTATCGTTTGAAATTTGGAGCATACCTTTCTTGTTGAGTGAATTTATCATCATAAGCATCCACTGAGTCATCCTCATGCATGAATTCCGTGAATTTATTTTCGATCTTATGAAGAAATACTTTGTGAAAATATTTCACAAGAATAATTCCTGTGAATTCATCCCAATCAAGAGAATCAATATCCTCAATATCCCGGATAGTTTTGACCATTGACCACCACCAATTAGCTTCACCATGAAAACTGTTAACATAGAGACTAAACTTTTAATATTCTGAACACCCCATGACATCAAAAATCTATTCCAGTGCTTTAATCAACCCTTCTACTAGCGCATGGTTAGAGGATGCTCTGAATTATAGGGGATGTTGCCTCATGAAATGCTCCACTACTGACATGTTCCTGTGTGGTTGATCTGGCTAATCTCATGCATAGATACCACCAAAATTTATATCTTGATTCAACTATGACATCACTACAACAATCTGTTCATTTTTTGATTCTTTCCATCTAAGGTTTCAGATTTGGAAGGTTTCTTTTATCCTAATATTTTCCCATCATAGCTACTATTTTTCCTCTGTGGAAAACCATTATGAACAGAAAAATATCTTAGGCAAAGAAATATAGTAATGTGTAAATGCAATACCATTTAAATCATGCAATATATTAATTTATGTATATTAAATTAACAATATCCTAACTCATAATGTTGAGTAAACCAACCTCTAATAACAACAATAAGGACAATACCTTAAAAAATTACAAAATCTTGAATTAAATGAATAATTCACATTGAGGATCATTTCAGGTTTTGATATTTAGAGAATTAGGTTGTACCTAAAACAAAACATATCAAGAATTACAAATTAGACACTTCAAATCAGTTTCTATTTTTTCCAATAAATAAAAACTCTTTAAAAAAGGTTTATGTATTATTCAATGTTTTAGACCACATGACTATTTCTTGATCCCATCCTTGACCCTATTCATCTTTATGTCCTATGAAAAAATATTTCAAAACATGGGATGAGAATAAAAATCTCAATAAGGTATATAAAATAAAGAAAGAAAACATTAGTCCATCAAAACATAATCTCTTTAATATACCTCATGATATCATAAAATTTATGAATAACACATCACAGATATATAGGGAGCTATGTTGGAATACCCATCAAAATATATTCACTAAACCTCTTTGGAGAAACATTAATGTTTACCTCCGTCACATTACCCAATCCCTTCGAGAGCAATATTATTCTCAACCTCCATATGTTTATCCAAGAACCAACTTTATACGTAAAATAATGTCCAAGAACCATAACACATAAAAAATTATAAAAGATAGATAATAATTCCAAATTAAAATCACAATATATCATTTCAAGATATTAAATTTTCAATGCTTTCTCAATACCATTTTCAAAACCAAAATATGTAAAAAAAATTATATGGCATTTATTTTCCTTTTAAAAAAACACTACGTCATGTTGAGGAATACAAAGATCAAATAATACTCACTGTAGTAGAAAGGGAATTATCACGACATATGTTAAAAAACATTCCTTTTTGTCATTTAGAAAAATTATTCATTGAAAAAGATTCCCTTTAAATGAAATGAAATTAAAAATGTTTTTATACCCCGTAAAAAAAAGTCGTGTATGAATCGAAATATGCTTCAATGAAAGGTGATTGAGTTGATGTCCTTTACCTTGTGTCTTACTTGACTCGTTTATTCATTAAATTTATGGAATAGTAAAATAAAGTTAATTTCTACTTTCTTTAGAACTTTTTTCATGTTTATTATTCATTTTACATCATTTATTACCATTTAATACACTTCAAATAACCTTATAACTTAATAACAGTCTTTTTATCGATATTTGGTACTTATAATTACAATTTGTCTGTGTTGTCAAAAGTCCATTATATAAACAATGGTATCCATGATTTTTATACCATATAAATCATATATATCGTGTATATATGAATTTATAATAGTCCATATGATTTGGATATATGAAAATCAAATGTACCGTTCATAGAGAAGGTAAGCCATACGTACGCATGAACGCTACTTTCATTTATTTTAATTTTTATTTTTAAAGGATTGAAAACAAATGATACATTTTATATTATAATTAAAGTATAAAATAATATTATATATATATTACATAAGTTCATTAAAACCATTTTTTATACATTCCATGTATTTTATGAACGAGTCATATAACTTTGAGGGGGAAATAGTCCACCCTTCTCAAATGAAATTATCTTATATATGTAACATGAAAATAAAAAAGAAATATTATTAAAGAAAAATAAAGAAGAATAGATATGAAATAAATATCATAAATATCATATATTATTATAGTTCTATCATAATGGACACCATGAGAGGCTGTAGAAGATAATTTAACAATCATCGTTTTGTGAGGAAATAGTTTGTCGTCCATAGAAACATAATGTTTGTATCCATTAGATGGAGGTGTGTGTATGTGTAGTTAGAATCCATCCCATAACAATAAACTAGTATATTGAGTATAATTTTTATGCTATAAAAGTATGGAATAAAATGATTTTAGGGGTTGTAGAAGTAAAATAAAAGTATAGAACTTTAGAGAAGATGTAACCATTAAATCGAGTGACTCCCTTTGGTTTGAAACAAATTGATTTCATGAAGTTCATTATGAATAATATAATGCTACTTGGTGGAAGAGAGATATTTTTAGAGATTATTTGGGATGAGTTTGGATGAGCCAAGGTGCTTGAGATGTGTGAGTAATGGGTTAGAAGTTTTGGTTTTTTATATGTGGGAGGATTGGATCTTTAGGAATGTTTGAAAATATTATTTTATTACAAACATAATTTCAGTATACAGAAGGACAAAAACTTATTAAATTCTAAGATAATATGATTATTATTTGAAATCCTCTCATCCAACAGGTTTTAGTCAAGTTTTGGTTTCATATTTATCCTTGTCATCGATCATTAACCCTTAGTTAACGAATTTGACTCCTACCATGTCTTCTTGTGTATTCACTCTATAAGGTAAATATAGTTACTATAAAATTCCAATAGAACCAGATCTGATTAATTAATAAAATTTTCAACCTTATCTTAGTCATTTGGCCCAATTATATATTTTTAGGATTCTTATATCATTAATAAAATAATATATGTTTTAAAAACTCATTTATGTCAATTTAAATGCTATTCAAATCATGCCTTTAAAAAAAATCTAAAACAACTTGATTCATTTGAAATAAATTCATTAATTCAAATAAAACAAGTTATTATCATCTCTAAAATTCCCTAATGCCATAAAAAGTTTCAAAATAAATTTATTTTGACATTTATATTCTCTTTTATTGAAAACATTCATTAACGAGGTAAACATTGTATCATAATTGTGTCAAAAATAAATTTATTTTTATAATGTCTAAAAATAATAATTAAAATACATTGTATTTGGAAATATTTTTATCTTTATAATGAATATTTATTGTCAATTGTACCTATTATATAACCCCACATTACTATTTTTTAAGTAAAATAATACATTTTTACTTTCACATTAAATAAAAAGTTATTTATGTCATTACCTTACCCAAATGGCTATAAAAGGTCAAAAATCACACCAAAGGAATGTATTGGTCGTCCATGAATCATCCAATAAGGTTAATAAAAGTGTTATAGCAATTTTATATTATTATAATATTATTTTTACCTTGTATTACCCTATTTTCCATTAACTGTGGTAAATAAAAGTCAAAAGTTACTATTCACCAAAAATTATTTTCATCTTATTGAACCAAATTTTACTGACTAATGATAATCTTGAATGTAGTATTTTGGAAAAAATCTATTCATATAAGTAGTAATGTCACGACCCGTCCCTAGGAGCCCATGTTGTGACTTCCCCAATCATGCCTTACATAGGCTAGGGGATGGTGACAAGCATCGAAGGTGTATTCTCTAAACCTATGAAGGAATTGCATTTATAACCTATAACATACACAACCATGCACAAAAAAAGATACAAAATAAATAAAACTGAATAGTAAACCTAGTGAGAATAGTAAGTAAAAAGGGGACAGAATACAATCCCAACTAGAACATACAAGGAAAACTAGAAATTACAAGACAACTAATATGTGGATAGTTGCTCCTGGGACATACACCGAGGATCCTACCTGAAGGGTAGGTAAAGATCACAAACGGCCTCTCTGTGGTTTGCCTCGTCTAACGTCTAGCACCGATCTACCTCCAATTCTGGTACTGTTGTCCTCAATCAGCGATGTCCATCGTCTGCACAAAACACTAAAATGTGCGGGCATAGACTGTTCAGGGGTGAGAATAACGATACTCAGTAGGGACCCCAAGACCCTCATGGTCGCACAAAATCCACAAAGGATAAACCGCAAATAAAGAACACAACAGATAACCCTACTTAGGTATATAACCATACATATACCTAAGTTATCATGTAAACCCATGTCAATCATTACGAAAACACAGAGTCTAACTCCAAATCCCCAAGATAAACTGTTCCACAAACGAGGTAATACCATAAAGGCAAGTACAACATAGGTACACCACACAGAAGGATACCACCAAGGTATTACCATGAAGGAAAGTACCACACATGTACAGACTCAGCGCGCACCAGATATGACATAAATATAGTAGTAGGGATGATTATATGTGACTACTGGATCATTTTACTTTGTTAAGAGACATACCCATAGAGGACCGCTCATTACTTACCCACACAAGATTGCTCGGTGCTGACCCACACAGGAACACTCGGTGCTAACCCAGACAAGATCACTAGGTGTTGACCCACAAAGGATCACTCGATGATGACCCCCACAGTATCAATCGGTGATGACCCACATAGGATCCCTATGTGATGACCCATATAGGATCGCTCAGTGGTGACACACACAGGATTTCATGGTGCAGACCCACACATGATCGCTCAGTGCAGACCCACACATGATCGCTCTTCATTCTTCACATCACAGCCAGCTACAGGGTTCTCGCACTATGCTCTATTGTCTATGGAAGGGTCCTCTCCAAAAGCCTCTAGTCTATACTACATCTACCATGAAGTCTCGAGAGGATGTATCTCAATGGACCGCCATGCCATATGAGTATCAATGCATCAGACGGTGCGTCAATCAGACGCCTAGTTTGTATGTTATTAACCATTTTGTCCCAGAGGCCCGGTTGGATTCGTGCTCGAACCATCCCAACCATTCCTCAACATTACCCAAAACTCTAGTGAGGTATAAAAAAGGGACTGTATCACTCCAAGGATTCTAGCATAGTGGATGGTTCATCAAACAGATGTCTGGTGCCAAAGATATGTCTGACAGTGCGTAAAGGGGTCGAAGTGGGTCCGGGTCCGGATCGACCCAGCCGAGGCCGACCCGGCCTGGGCCGACCCAAATTAGGCTGAACTGGCCTGGGTTGACCCAGATTGGGTTGACCCGGCCTCTTGGGTCCACCTGTCCCGGGATGGGAGTCTTGGCAAGGCGGCCCGGTAGGGCCGCGACGCGGCACGGGGACTACAAGATGACGCAGAGGCCGTGGGGAGGAATGGAGCCGTAGGGTCACGATAGGTCGCAAGCGGCATAGCCACTGGGAAACTTGAGGCCACGAACGGTGCAAGGGTGTGGGGTGACACTGGCCATGGAGTGCAGAGGCCATGTGGTCTGTGAGGCAGGGGGGAGTCAAGGGGCGACCCTAGCCGCAGACGGTAGGGACCACAAGCGGCGCGATGGCAGTGGGGCGATACTGGTTGTGGATAGTGGTGGCTGTGGGTGTCACGGTGCAAGAAGGGCGGTTCCATTTTCTTTGTAATGGTCAGTAGTGGAGGCAGCCATCCCCTCGTGTTCCACCGGTGCCAAAAACTGGCTCCAGTCGTCGTCACCATCATGAAGAACACACAAAAGAAGAATGGTGGAGGGGTCGAGCCATATTTGATTGGCTCACACCCCCCACGTTAGAGCGATACCATATGGTTCAGAAATTTTCATCAAGAATCAATATGAAAGATATTTATAAAAATCAATCCCCACAACCTTTGTCAATCACTATTCCAAATGCCGCAAAAGAAAAGATCCATGATTCAACTAGTTTATTAGAGTTGATCCACATTCATAGTTTAGAAGGGAAGAACATGGGAAGTGATAATCACATAAAAATAAACCCCTACCTATATGATTCTTTGAGATAGGATAAAAGGTAGGTGATAATGTCGTTGGGTATAGACGAACGTCGGTGATGTCATTGTTTCCTCGATCGTCAGTTCATTATCATTGACGAAGTTCCTCATCGGCGTGAGCGTTATTCATTGGGGAGTGCATTATTTTTTGGAGAATGCATTCATTGTTGGAGATAATAATCCACCATTCTCTCTACCAACTACCTTTTTTCAATCCATTCCCCAATTCCACCTAATAGAAAAGAAATTGACAACACAATAATTAAATAATAAAATAACATATAATTTGATTTTTACACAAAAATGAAGTGGTAACTTAACATTAAATAATATGTTGACACATAAAATTAATTGTTGGAGTTGAGAGGTTTCTCCCCCATTAAGTAGGGTTGGTTGGTCCCCACCCAAAAATTCAAAATTGGGTGGTTTTTAGGACTCGGGTGGTCCCCAACACTATAACCCATGTAGAGGAGGTTTCAAAAAATAAAATAATGTAGAAGTATATTTTATTATATTATTTTTTTTCAATTTCACAGAAAATCCAAATTCTATCTTACACCATCGACCTACCGCAGTTGAGGTGAAGGTCCCTTTAAATGAATATCAGCGCTATGAGTTCAACAGTGCTTTCTAATTTCAATTACAAAAACCGGTTTAAAATTTACAAAAACTCGCTCACACGTTTACTTAACGTACCTGAAACAAAATTTCAGAAATTAATTCCGTACACACCGGGCATCAGAATCATACACCGTCAATTTTTTCAGACTCATAAACTTGTAATTTAATTTTAAAACATTACATGGAAATTCTGGGTCATTACATTCTCTTCACCTTATGGCTTTGAATCCCTGAATTCCATATCACAAAACAAGGAAAAAAAGTGGGGTATTGTGCATGAATATGATCCTCCCACTCCCATGTGCTCTTATGGAGGATCGTATGCTGCCAATGAACATGCACCAGAGGTATCGACCGCCCAGGAAGGACCCACTTATATCGATCTTCAATCTCTACTGTAACCTTCGTAAATGTCGCCCCATTGTTGATGTCCAGCACGCCATGGTTGATAATGTGAGAAGGGTCATGCACGTATCTCCTAAACTGGGATACGTAGAATACATCATTCACCCGGTGAAACTGAGGTGGAAGAGCTAAGTGGTAAGCCACCTCGCCAACTATACAAAGGACCTGAAAGGGTCCGATGAACCTCAGAGATAACTTGTTAATTTTTCCCAATCATCACAAACATCATCCGGGTGAGACCCGGAAGGAGACATGGTCGCCATCCTCGAACTCCAGAGGCCTCTGTCTTCTGTAGGAATATGAATTTTTCCCTCATTGTGCAGTCATCATCTGCTCTTGGATGATCTACACCTTCTCTGTAGTATCCCATACCATCTCTGGTCCAACAAGTGCTGACTCCCCTGAGTCAGTCCAGCACAAAGGTGATCTGCAAGGTCAACTATATAATGCCTCAAAAGGTGCCATCCCAATTGTGGAGTGATAGCTGTTTTTGTATACAAACTCTGCCAATGCCCAATGATCCTCCCATCTATGACTGAAGTCAAGGATGCAAGCACGAAGCATGTCCTTGAGGGTCTTAATGGTTTGTCAATCTAGCCATCTGTATGAGGATAGAAGGCGGTGCTCAAATGAAGCTACATCTCGACAGCCTCCTGTAACCCCTTCCATATACTGGAAGTGAAATGTGTATCACGATCAGATACAATCATTGAGGGTTCTCCATTTAATCGCAAAATATTTTACATATAGAGGCCTCCTAATATCTCTATTGATCCCTACTCTCTAATCGGTAGGAAGTGGGCCGGCATTGGGAGTCAGTCGATGATCACACGAATCAATTCATGAACCATGGATGTACATGGATGTCCTACCATGAAGTCCTTGGATATCCCATCTCACTTCCCCTCTAGGACCTCTAAAGGCTGAACTAAGCCTACTGGTACCTAATTCTCTGACTTCACATGCTGACAAGTGAGGCACCGGGAGACAAACTCTGCAACTGATTTATTCATTCCAGGACACCGGTGTTTTCGTCAGAGATCCCAGTACATCTTCGCCACTCTAGGATGTACAACTATAAGTGGTGTGTGGAACTCCCTCGACACATCCTACCATACTGACACTGGTACCATGGAACATATTTGAAGAGGATGGTGTGCTCCCCAACTTCAGAAAATCCATTAGGTGACTACCCTATAGATATTTTAGCACATCGAGCCTCGTAATCTTCATCCCCACAATGAGCCTCTCTGACTCACTAAATAAGTGGGGGAGTGACTTTAAGAGACTGAAGTAAAGATGATCCCTCAATTTCCATGAAGGATATCTACAAAGTGTCCAAATGATCTGCTGCCTAACGTAGAAGCTATATACTAGACCTCCGACTGAGTGCATATGCTACAACGATCCCCTTCCAAGGAGTATAGAGCGTCTTGAAGTCATATTCTTAGAGGAACTGAAGACAATGTCATTGTATCTGGTTCTGGTCATTCAATGAAAAGATATACCTAAGACTATTGTGATCAGAGTACACTTTAAAAAGCTCATCCAATAAGTAATGTCGCCACTTTTTCCAGGTGAAGATCACTGCTGCAATCTCCAGGTCATGGGTAGTATAGTTCTACCAATGTTATATCATCTGTCCAAAACAATACGCGATCACTGCTCACTCCTACATCAGGACACATCTTTGTCTGGTACCTGACGCATCACAGTAGACAACTTTCCCTACTCCCTCCTCTGGTAGCCTCAAAATGGGAGAAGTAGTCATCCTCTCCCTCAGCTCCTGAAACCACTGCTGGCATCTCTCCAACCAAATGAAGGGTTCCCCCTTTTTTGTCAATGATGATTAAGGTGATGCAACTCTTGAGAAATCCGGCACAAATATTTGGTAGTATCCGGTCAAACACAGAAAACTATGTATCTCCATAACATTCATGGGTGGATCCCAAGAATGTACCGCCTCAATCTTCCCTGGATCCACTGTTACTCCAACCCCTAATATGACATGTCCTAGAAAGTGAAACTCTAGAATCCTGAACTGGCACTTTGATAGATTACCATAAAGATGGGGATCTCAGAGTGTGTCCAGTACTACCTAAAAATAATAGGCATGCTCCTCCTCAGTAGTCGAGTAGATCAGAATGTCGTCAACGAAGACTACTACCAAGCGATCAAGGAATGGATGAATTATCATGTTCATGAGTTCTAGGAACACTGCTAGAGTGTTGGTCATACTAAATGGCATAATCAAGAACGCAATGTGGTCATACCGATATCTAAAAGCTGTCTTATGCACATACTCATCTCATACTCTGAGCTGGTGATAGTATGATGTGTCGTCAATCATTGAGAACCACTGTTCTCCTTTCAGCTAATCAAAGAGGTCGTCAATCCTCAGAAGTGAGAACTTGTTCTTCACGGTCACCTAGTTCAGGATCCGATACTCAACATAACGTCTCAAACTCCCATCTCCCATATTAGCGAACAAAGTCAGGATTTTCCAAGGAGAAACACTAGGTCGAATGAATCCTTTCCCCTGTAAGTCCTCTAGCTGTACCCATAGCTCAGGAAGCTCTATGAGAACCATATGATATGCTAGTGTATATATCGGTGCCGTCTCGGGGTAAAAGTCATTATAAAAGTCCACCACTATATGAGGAGGTAGTCCCAGGTCATTATCAGTAATGAAATCAGTGTACTGTTGCACCACTACAGGATAGCTAGGACCCTCCACATCAACCACTTCTAGGGTAAGGATAGGAAACTGATGAGTGATCTGCTGCACTCTCCTCTAGGTAAGTGCATCATGTGATGCAAAGTTTCCCTTCTCCCCGGTGAAGGAAAACCCAGTCCCATCAATGCGGACACACCACACTTTGCACCTAATATAGTCAATCATAGTATGGATTGTAGATAACCAGTTCATACACAAGATGAAATCGTAACCCCTCGACGATGCTACTGGGAGATCCCATCTGAAGCACTTGCATCATAGAGTAAGCTCACACTACCGGAGCCCGTGCGTAATTGTCGAATCTACTACCGTAGGAGTCCCTAGCCATAAGGATCGATCCAACAGCTCTGTCAGAAACTACAAGATCTGAACGAGGGCAGTGGAAATAAAATAATGACTGGCACCTGTGTCTTTAAGCACTACAGATAATGAGGAGTTGACATAGAGTATACCTTGTATCATTTCTAGTGTGCCGTGATCATAGGCCTCATCTACCTAGAGCTGATCTCACCCCTTCCCTCAGTCTATCTATGGTAGGGTTGGACCACTTGGTGGTGGTGGTGGTAATATCTTAAATCGTGTCCCAGTGCCACCTGCACGGCCAACTCCTCTACTACATCTTCCAGCTCCCTACCGACCACCTTGGTCGAATCTCTGTCTCTACCTGGGAAGTCCATTGACCGTCTGTTGATCATTCATTTGTTGGGTCGGATAGGCATGTTCCATGTAACCCTTCCCGCCTCATACGTAACACTGCCCACTCCTGGTATGATAGGATCTGCCTCAGGTGCCCCACCCAACTGACGCTGAATACTATGGTCGTCTATGTGTAGGTTTGATCTACTTTGGCCTCTTTTTCATCTATATGCTTCCACCTGTAGAAGACTCCGCTATGTGATGATATGTAGTGGGTCTCGCTGCTGGTGATTTCTCCACTAGGAAACTCTCTACTAAGAGGGCTCGCTCAAACACCCATGCATACGTCGGGATGCTGAGTGATATCATCGAAGCCCTGCTCACCCACCTGAGTCCCTAGTCATTGTTTTGGGCCTTGGAAAATTGATCCCACACCATATCTTTAGGGTTTCATGAGAGGTAAGTTAACCTCGCTAAGTACTGATCCACAATCATGTTGCCCTGCTGCAAATGAATCAGCTCTGGATTGCGCATTACATAAAGAGTCGGTGGAACAATCTATGACCGTAACAGGCACTCGAAGTATGCCTAGAAATGTGTCACCTCATTGTGACCTGGATAATTTTGCTCTACCATATACCTTTTTTTTCCTATAGAAGGCTGGCAGAAAATATGAGCATGAGATAATTTGGTGTCTTTACAGGTCTAAAGACTCTCACCGCAGCCTCCAGCCAATCCTCTACTGCCTGTAGATCCATCTCTCCCATGAACCGGGGTGGCCACTAGCGCAGGAACTCATGCAATGTGCTCAAACGGTGTGCACACTCAGCTACTAGGGCTGGTGGCATCGGTGGCTCAATGGATAATGGTACCGCCGGTGCCTCTGTTGGTTCCTCTACTAGAAGAGGGCCCTACACCGAGGCCTCATCACTCGGTGGGCTATCAGTGCATACAAATCTTAGAACCCTAGCTTGATGTCTACATGGAGGAATCCTGAAAAGTAACAGGTGTTACATGGTCAATATGTTATACATAGTTAGAAGAATCAAAGAGTTCACAAAGAAGACTCTTGAAAACACACAGGCAATCAGTGTTTTCATGCACTGAGTCCGAAATAAGAAGTCAGGGTCCTGGTGTGAGGATACGTCAACTGCCGCACCAACACTAGAATCCCTAAACTGATAAACACACTCTCTACAATTAATGCTATTTCCATTAAAATCAAATTTCAGAGTCCTATTCTCTATGGTAGAACTGACTCCTTTGATACCAATTTGTCAGGGCCTTTCCCCCGGGACCTGTGCCGTGACTACCCCATGCCCGCATTTTATAGGCTATGCGCTAGGGACTATCACTAAAGGCGTATTCCCTAAAACATGGAAGGAATTTCCTTTATAACCAATAACACACACGACCAATCAGAAACCAAGATACAAACTCAAGTAAACTGAATAGTAAACCGAGTGATTGCAGTTAGTAAAAAGGGGCTAGAATACAAGCCCATTTGGAAGGTACACAGAAATCTGGAAAGTACAACGCAATTGATAAGTGGAAAAAATATCCTTGATTGTCCACCATGGATCCTTCATGAAGGGTAGTTACATCTCATGAACGACCATCTATGCAATTCACCTCGTCTAACGTCCATCTCCAAGCAACCTCCAGTCTTCGTACCCTCGTTCTCAGTTAGCGTTGTTCATCATCTGCACCAAACACAACGAAGTGCGGGTATAACCGGTGCCGGGGTGAATATAATGATACTCAATAGGGACCTTGAGACCCTCAAGGTCTCATAAAATTAAAAATGGATAAACCAAAAATAAATTATACAACTAATAACCCTACTTATGTATATGGCCATACATATACCTATGTTATCAAGTAAACCCATCTCAAACATTAGGAAAACATAGAGTCAACTCCAAATACCCATGATCAACTGTTCAACAAATGAATTTATACCAAGAAGGAATGTACCTAAAAGGTACACCACAAAAAAGAATACCACCAAGGTATTACCATCAAGGAAAGTACCACACAGGTACAGACTCGACTCTCACCAGATATAACTTAAGTACAGTAGTAGATATGATGAGATTTAACTACTAAATCATCTTACTCGGTTAAGAGGTAGACTCACATAGGATCACTCGGTGATGACCCACACAGGATCGCTTGGTGAGGACCCACACAGAATCTCTAGGTGTTGACCCACACATGATCGCTCGGTTCGGACCCACATTGGATCACTCTCCATTATTCACGTCACAGCCAGCTACAGGGTTCTCGCACAACACTAGTTTTTCTTCGGGAGGGTCTGCTACACAAGCCTCTAGTCGATACAATAACTACCACTAAGTCCCAAGAGGAAGTATATAAATGTGCTGCCACACCATAGAGGTCTCAATGCCACAGACGTTGCGTCAATCAGATGCTCGGTCTTTATGTTATTAGCCTTTTGTACCGAGGGCCCTGTTGGATTCATGCTCGGTCCAACCGGACCATTCCAAAAATTTACCCAAGACTATAGTGGGGTATACCAAAGGGAACATCTCGCTCCAATTTTTTCGTAACTGTATATGGTTCATCAAAGAGACTCCTGGTGCCTACGATATGGCCGAATGTGCTTAAATGGATTGAAGTGGGTCCGGGTCCGGAATGACCCGGTCAGACCGACTCGGGCCGACCCGGCCTCGGCCAACCTGGTTTTGGTCGAATTGGCCCGATTGGTCCAGTATGGACTGCGCTGGGTGTCTCGTCCTATGTTGGGCCTAGACCGGCCCGCGCAGGGTTTCCCGACCTGCGTTGGGCCCGGACTGGCCAGTGCTGGGCAGCCCGGCCGCGCAGCCCGGGGGGGCCGTGAGGTGTGCTGGTGGACTCGGGGAGGCACAAGGACTGTGGGATGGTGCATAATCCATGAGGTTTCATAGAAATGCGGGGTCTTGGGGTGATGCGTGGCTTTGGATGGCGCCGGTCGTGGGGGTCATCAGGCGGTGCGGAGCCGCATGGTGCTGTAAGGGCGCGGGGCGGCAGAGGCCAGAGACGAGGTGGCCGCAGGTGGCGTGGCGGCCGCCGGGAGGAATCGTTCTCTTTTTCGAGGCTGACGGTGGTGTCTGGTGCCACTCATGTGTTCCACCGATGAAAAACGCTAGCACTGGTCACCGTCACCATCGCGAAGAACACACAAAAGAAGAATGACAGAGGGGTCTGGCCATGTTGTGTTGGCCCGCACCCTCCGCATTAGAGCAGTAGCAAGTGGTTCAAAAATTTGAATCAAGAACCTTAATGGAAGATATTTAAAAACATCAATCCCCACAACCTTCTTCAATCACTATTCCCAATCCTGCAAAAGAAAACATCTACAGTTCAACTAGTTTATGAGAGTTGATCTGCGTTCTTAGTTTAGAAGGGAAGAACATGGGAAATGATAATCACATAGAAATAAACCCCTACATCATATATTTCTCGATAGAGGTCGCATAGAAAGAGATGATATAATTTGGGATAGACGGATGTTGGTTACGTTGACGTTTCCTCAATCTTCAGTTCATTGTCATTGAAGACGTTCCTCGACGGCGTTAGCATTCTTCATTGGGGAGCACATTCTTCATTGGAAAACACGTTCATCGTTGAAGAGAATAATCCCCACAACTTTCTCCCAATTCCCTTCTATAATCCTTTCCCCAATTCCATCGAAAAGAAAATAAATAGCCGAACAATAAATAAATAATAATTTAGCATTTAATTTTATGTTGAAACATAAAATTAATTGATATCTTAAAATTTAATTTTTTGTACACACATAAAACAAATTGGGGGATTTGAGAGGTTTCTCCACCATTAAGAGATGTCAGGTGGTCCCCACCACTGAATTCATAATAGGAAGGTTTTGATGACTCAGGTGGTCCCCACCACCATAACCCATGTATAAGAGGTTTCAACAAATAAAATAAAAGAGAAGTTTATTTTTTTAAAATATTTTTTCATTTCCTTGGAAACCCAAATTCTATCTTTCACCCTCAACCTAATGTGGTCGAGGTGAAGGACCATTTAATCGAATATATGCGCTACGAGTTCAATGGTTCCATGAGATTTCAATTCTGAGCACTAGTTCAAAAGTTACAAAAACTCGCTCGTATGTTTATTGAACGTACTTGAAAAAAAGTTCATAAATTCATTCCGGGCAAACCAGGTCTTGGAATCACACACCGTTAATTTTAGCAGACTCATTAAATTTCCATTAATTTAAAAAAAATTAAATAGAAATTCCAGGTCTTTAGATGTAAAATTTTATTTTAATGAAAAAGTATGTTTTTTAAATACTACGCAGTGTTTTCACTATTTATCAAAAAATCCACATTTTTAGAAAAATACCAAAAATTCACCTAAATATAATTTTGATATTCTTAATTAAAAAATGATTACTATTTTATGAAATTAAAATCATAGATGTTTCATTAATTAGTTTAGAATCAGTTCCCATTTTGAAAACAAAAAGTGTGTTTTTAAGAAATAATAACTATCAAAAAATTGGCACTTGTTTATGTACAATTTAATTGTGAAATTTTTTTACAATAACCAAAATTGGATTAAAGGTTAAAAATAAAATCCAACCACACTTTTATAACAATTAAATTACAAATATATCTATATAAATAAATTAGATTAAAAAGATGTTTTCTGTTAAAACACACTATTATTCAATATTCATAAAAAATTGAACATTATCAAAAAAATACCAAAATTTCATCCAAAGTAAATTTCAATGAACCAATTATAAATAAGATTTCTTTTCGACTTATAGAACATATAAAAATAAAAAAACTATATTTAAAAATGGTACTCTACCAAAAGGTGGAAAATCAACATTTTAACGAATATTAGAACATTTATGCTTAAAATTGGATTCCTTTTCATTTATGCCTCAATTTTTTTGGATTAATGTAAAAACATTTTAAAAAACATTTAATCATAATTTAGTTAGTTCTATTTATTCCCAACAATACAGAAACTAGGAGTTAAGTACCATTTATAAGAATATTATATTATTACTTTTCACTATAACTCAACAATGTGTGCAATGTAAGATTAAAATGAAACTCATTGTTGCATATAATGTATGCCATCAAACATTGAATCCCCTTTAAAGTAAAATTAATATTTAATTGACAAATATTAATAAATATGAAAATTTTCTATTAATTATTTTCTGAGGATGTTACATATATTCTCATTAATGTATAATATTATATATTAAATACCTCTTATTTCCTTGTATATAATTTTCACATCCCATCAACATTATCCATATTTGTAAGCATGTTTATATTTACTTACAAGTGACCTTAATATTTACCTTATATAATTTTCATAAGGATGATTTATTATACCTTTTTACGATTTTCTATTTTAACAAAGTCATTATAAAATATTCAAAAAAAATCGGTTCATGATCGTATGTTATCTACCACTCTTAGGAAATGTTCTTTTAATATTATAAACAAATTTTATTAGAAATGATATAAAATTGAGAGTATTAAATTTATTTAATGGGGTATAATATAACACCAAAATGATTTATAATTTATTTTCATTATATAATTTTCATGATAACAGGTGGTATACTGAACATCATTTTTAAATAAATCATGAAATAATATTATTTAAATATGATTATTATGAACAAGCTATTGGTTTGGAGGGTATGAATATGAGAAAATATTTAATAATATATTTTTATAAATTTATTTTCTAATATGTAATGAATCAATCATACATTTATTTTTATTTGGTCAAAAATGAAAATAAAAACATTTGAAGTTAAGAGTGATATTATTCATAAAACAATTTTTTATGTGTGAAATATATTTTAAACTTAATTGATTCAATTATTACATATTTATAAATGATTATTTTGAAATATTTAGTTAATATATACAATTTAATGTATTTAAATTAATTTAATAATTTTTATTATTAAATTAATTTGAATAAATTAATTTTATTTATGAAATGTGCATTTTTCAAATATATGTTTTATTAAATTTTATGCACGAATATTATAATTTATTTCTACTAATTTTTGTAATTTAATATTAAAAAATTTAATTAGATGTTAAAAATATATTATTTTAATTTTCTTTTGTATTAAGATTTTTTAATTGTTCTAAAGTGATTGATTTTTCAATGAATTGTAAAAATAATGATTTTTTTAAAAAATATCATTTATTTTCATTATATAATGTAATTTTTAAGAAACATTATATTTTGGATTTGGATATAAAGGAAAATAAAATAATTTTTTAAAAAAATAATCTAAATAATCCTATAGGAATAAATATTATGTTTTATTTTTCTATGAGATAATTTTTAGGCTTAAAACATAATTTTCTTAAAATTATTTTCATTTCATTTTACAAATTATTATTTAAACCAAAATATGCATCTTTTATAAATTGAATAATGAGAAATGGAGTATAGATTTTGAATCAAGAATTTCAAATATAGTATATAGTATAGTTTAATTTATGGCCATTAGGAATAATAACAATAGTATAAATATTTCACCATAGTAAATGGGTAAATTAGGTACGTAAATAAAAAAAAATTGATAAGGATAGAATATATAATCATAATTATTATTGTATGATTTTATTTCAACCATTATCACCTTAAATCATATATTTTATGTGAATAGATCCACTTTATAATTTCCTCATACTTGGTAACCCTATGTTGATATCTAATTTATTACATTTTCTTAAGATACATGGGATCACATCAATATGTATTGGCTAGTTTAGTATTTTTGAAGAACAATATAAATAAATAATTATGAGATTACATTTTAAATATGAAATACATATAATAACAAACATTCTCACATAATTTAAAATATGCAATGTATAATTCTTCATATCCTGGTGAAAAGACAATAAATTAAGGTTGAGATAAGATGCTCAGTAAGGGTTATATTCAATGAAATATATAATGAATAGATAGAAATCAAGTAATATGATAAGGATAATTACAGATAACACAAGTGATTTACTCAATTACAAGGGAAATGCATGAATCCATAGATAAAAATTGTGGTAATATTTTGGATAATAATAACTAAATTATCAATGAGGGAAATGATTAATGATGGAAAATATACTCTGAGTAATCATGATATCTTTTCCATTATGTCCTTGTTTGATGACATTTAAATTGATGGATATGTACTCACAAAAAACCCATTTAGTAAGTTTTGACAATAGATTTATCACATGAGACCCATCGATGCATCAAGGGTATATCAATAACAGGGCCCCAAATATCATTTCATGTCCCACACATTACTCATATATTTAATGAACAATTTATTTCATAAACCATAATAATTATTAAAAAATGTATGTATTTATTATAGAATATAGAATATAAATATGTACATAATCAGTCAAATATCTTTCAATAAAAAACAAACTTTTTATAAATCTGGTACAATTTAGGAAAAAATCACATCCATGAAAAAAATTGTATATATATTTTTGAATGTAATATCCAATAATCACAAGAATGTTAACTTTTCAAGAAACTTTTAATGACCAAAACAATAATATGAGGAAAAATTTGCCATCATTTCAAAAAAATATAGGTATGTAATAAAATAATGTCCCTCAACAAAATAAAGAAATTGGAAGTGAAATATTAAAATAATATTTTAATAAATATTTATATTTTTTATCCATTTAAATATTATAGAATAATATATATATAAATAGAGTTATGGTGATTGGAAATTCAATTATTTCTAAATATGATAAAATCACTCATTTTGAATATTTTAATAAATGTTTAAAATGAACCTTTTGAAAACCATTCTAAAAATACGATGAAAACCATTAAAAAGGTTAAAGATAATATAAAAATAATTTAATAATTAATTAATGTAAAGAAAAGTAATTATTTAGAATAATATGGAAAAAATGGACTCCAATAAAAAAATACCCGATCAAAAATAGAAATAAGATTGGATATTATTTTAACCATTTATTTACTTCATTAATGTTATAATGAGAATAAAAAATATATTAAAACATTTAAAATTCTTATTCGTATAGTTAATATGAAAATGAATTATTTTTATAATGGATTTATTACAAAATTCCATCAATGAAAAATATAATTAATCCAATAAAAATGAGATAGAAAGACAAATTTTCTTCATTGCTAGATACTAAATTATAACCCCATGAAATTGTGAACATGAATGGAAAAATTAATCATCCTTTACAAATATATGTTCATGTTAAATAAATATAATGGGATTAATATATGCCATATATAATTAAATATGCAAGTAATACAAAATATTTGTCAATATAGTGGAAATTGAGATAAAATCCATTACCACATGTTCGTCTTACCTCATATATTATTTTCACCTATTAAATAATATATATATATATATTATAATTAAATAACAGAAACTTATTCCAATCTATAATAATATATATGATCAATTTATAAAATTTTAGACTCCATTTTTAACAAAATTTTATTATGACAATTCTTTCTAGTGTTAACTACTTCATTTTTCAAAATAATTTTGGTTTGAGAGTTATGATCATTAAAAATATAATATGGTTAAATAATATCTATAATATATGATATGAATATTATATATATATATATATATTGATTAATGAATTACAACGTTCAAGGAGACCGCAAGCCACACTTACACAAAAACACTATATTCACTTTCCAACGGATGGAGTGAAAGAAAGATAAAAAATAATTTATCTTCATAGAAAAATTATTAAATCCTATATATCAAATATTAATTAATTAAATATGTCCCTGTTAATTTCCATCTAAAGTGAAAATGAAAAATAGATCACATATCTTTATGGAGGTGGTTGTCCACATGTATGAACATGAGATTTTACCATTTTACAACAAATTGGAAGGTAGTAATGTAGATATGAAATTATAATTATATAAGAATAAATATATAATAAATATTGTATGTATTTATTTGTTCCATATTTATAACCATCCATGTAATGTGGTGACGGATGATGAATTACACCTCTTTGTGGAGACATTAATTCATATGTTCGCACAAGTGATGATTTCTCTTTTTCATAGGATAAAATGGAGATAGAAAATGGGTGTCACATAATAAGAATAACATATCACTGTATTGAAAAAATTAGGGTTATTATTTTAGGATGTTTAATATAAATTCAGATAAAGTAGATGAAGAAATAAACATGAATGTCTTGATAAAGTCAATTATATAATCATTTGTAGAGTTACATTATATCCATTATTAAGGACCTGTGATACAGTATATAATATATAGAAATAAACTACAACATAGACAGTTAATTTTATAAGAATATTGGCCATGTTTTGGAAGATCTAGTGTAATTCCCCAAACTCGGAAGCCATAGAAAATATTTTGTTACATTATCATGATCACAAGAAATCAAATCCTAAATGATTTATCAGTTTAGTATCCTTGGAGAAACTAGATACAAATATAAGATTTAAATTACATCATGAAATGAAAAATAACATATTATCTCCTCTAGAAACATGAATATACTTGATAATGACTCAATAGGTTAGTCATAATATAGCAGTACGAATCCTATGGAATATAAAACAAAAGAAAGTAGTGACCTCAGATTCATAGAAAGGATAAAAAATATTTAAGAAGCTATCATAAACTGTATTAATCATTTATGTAAAGGCATTAGACTAAAAATAAGTTCATTTTAAACATAATATTTACCATAAGATGGAATTATTTAATCAAATAATTCCAGTTTAATATTGACATTGATATTCTATAAGAAAAATAATCACATTTAATATCAATAACTAATATCATAATAAGGGAATGTATAATGTCTAACATCATAATCATATAAAGACTAATTCCAACAACATATATAATCAGGTAAAAACCCAAAATAGTTTGTCTCGTGACACATAATGATGCATCTGAGGGATATAATGGGCCTCTACCATCACTTACTAAATATAATTCATTCCACTTATTAATGGGGTAAGACATAACCAATATAAATATTTGTATTAAAACTATCATACAAAATCTAAATAATTTATCCATAAACCAGAAATGGTATTCAAATAGAACATACACATTTTAACTACTCATAAAAACTCCAATCTAATATGATAGGTTTTATCATAAGAAATCAACCTCAACAAAATATATGTTCTAATAAATGTTGTTGACATTGATGGAAATGTTCTTAATAAAATCATTTAAAACATTATTAGAGAAATTCAACTCTATATTGAATATAGTTATTTAAAAATTCATGAAATTTAAAAAGAAAATATTTTCATTGAAACTAATATTGTAAGATTGTAATTATTATTTAAAATTCTCTATTTCCATGACTGTAGGAAACATTTATCACATGTAATATGTTATAAGATATTCTTCTCATACATTGTTGAAAAAGTTAGAGAAAGGACCTCACAAGGAAAACATAAAAAATATTCCTTATTATATAATCGAACTTGGGTAAACATTTTTTTGAAAATTTTATAAAATTATTTTTAATTTTTCGAAAATAATTCTTATGAATCATTGTTGTTGATGACAAAAATGTTGTAGTAAATTATTATGTAAAAGAAACCACGGATGATAAATAGATATTGAAATTAATCCTTACCTTGTAAACTCATTTAGTAGATGGTGAATAAACCACATGTAAAATGGTAAAATATTGTTATAATGTTATAAAGGATCTATATAAATTATTTATGATATAATATATGATCTTCTTATAACATTTTTTAAGAATATTTAATTATTGTCAGTATTTTGGATGTGAACTTCTCTATTTTCTATTTTTTATTTTTTTATATAGGTTTTGTTTCATATGATTCAGATATATCTTATTCATATCCAGAATGAAATTCAGTTCATAAATATTATATTCATTTATTACATACATTGTTATAGTCTTTCAAATTTTTTTTAGTGGAGGATGAATCTCATCGCATCGGGGAGACGATAGGCCGTACACACACAAGATGGAAAATATCATTCCATTAATGGTTAAATTATATAGACATGGATGATATATTAATTATAAATAATCATGATATTTATATATTATTTATTATTATCCATTATAATCATCATTACACCCATACAAATAATGTAGTTTGGAATAAATCTTTACACCATGGCATGGAGATGGTAAGTCATATATACACATGAATGAGGATATTGTTATTCAATGGGCTGATAGATAGAGGAATATGGTTTTAACATAATCATAATAAAATCTCATAATGTATATGATACTATATTTGTTATATTTTTATGGAGGAATCATAGTAAGAGGAAGTGTATGATGAAAATAAATTGAATTTAATTTGAAAAAAATTGCCTCTTCTTTGAGTATCTCCTTTTGATTTTAACAAAAAGACTTATTCGGATAGATTTATGTATAAATTAAAGACTCTATTATGATGTTAGGGAATTAATATGGATATATGGGGAGGGTTTAGATGATCCAAATCTATTTAGAGTTGTGAATAAATGAGAAGTATTGGTTAACTTTTATAATAAAGGGTAGGGGTACTTTTGGAAACTCAAAAACTATTAATTTAATATAAATTACGTTTTGATAAAAAATTTATAAAATAGATTATTTAGAGGATAATATGAGTATGGGTCAAAAGATTCCCTACCAATGAATTGAATACATGTTTAGATCATAATATTGACCTTGTCATTTGGCTTTAACCATTAGTTAAATAGTTTAACTCTTATCATGACTACATTTTTTTATATTCTATAGGGTTTTTATAGTCACGATAAAATCCCCAAAGAACCTCATTTAAATCATTTCGGAAATATTTATCATTAACCCAATAATTTGGGGGAATTATTGATTATTATGAATTTTATAAAATTTAATAAAATGTTATTTATTATATAATTATATTTACGTCCATTTTGATACTAATCGTTATTAGTATTTTTAAAAATATGTTAGCTACATGATAACATAGTATAAATATAATTAATACCTCACTAATATTTCTAATTTATCTATAAAATTAATTTATGTCAGTAATTATTGATACTTATTATTTATTATAATATTTTTATGATCATTTATTTGATAATTCCATTGATTAAACAATTACTATATCATTATTATGAATGATATTATTTGTGTTATTTATTTTCCAAAAGTTAAAACTAAATTATCAAGATAAATATAATTATCTAGATTTAAAATTAATATTTATATTCTAATTTATCATTTACATAACCTTATATTAAGAATGATTTAGTTAATAAATGTTGGAGTATGACATATTTACTAATATTTAAATAAAATATAACAATTATCATATTGTTACCGAAGTAGTGTTAAAAGGGTAATATTTATAGAATATGGTTTAATTTTTGTGATTCACACTTATCTAATGAAATTTGGAA
Organism: Viscum album; assembly: GCA_963277665.1. Taxonomy (NCBI): domain Eukaryota; kingdom Viridiplantae; phylum Streptophyta; class Magnoliopsida; order Santalales; family Viscaceae; genus Viscum; species Viscum album. The sequence continues at coordinate 397,788,969 of OY728166.1, forward strand.
AAGTGTAACGGTATTTTTTAAAATAATATTATATTATTTAGTTTACCTTTAATTAACCAATTAACTCTTAATTGTGTTAAATGAATAAAATTTTATAAATATATTATTCTAAAAAAGAATATATTGATCCAATTAGATAAAAAATTTAATATGAATTTAAATCATTTCTGTGCATTTTTTGAATATAAATTCCCATAAATGGGAAAAATATGTTTAATGTTAATCAAGTAGATGTTGTGAGAAGGTTGGTAAAAGGGAGGCCAAAATGATCTATAAATTTTTATATCTAATGAATTGAATTGAATTAATAAATATATAATTATCTACTTGTATTTAAAATAAATTTAATGAAATATTATTAACTAAATGATAATGTTGGTTTTTAATAACAATGCAGTATTTTTCAGTATTCATCAAATATGGAAATTTTTCTGAAAAATACCGAAATTTCACCCAATGGTAATTTTGATATTAAAAATTAAAAAATCTTGTATATTTTGGAAAATAAAAATTCTAAATTTCATAATTTGGTTAATATTATTTATAATATCTTTATAAATATCTATTTTGATAGATCATCGTGTGGTCAAACTCGCTGTTGCATACAGTGTAAGCTATTGAATTTATTTAAAAATTAATGCACCATTGAATATTAGGGTATTACATTATTCCCCCATCAAATAATTTCATCCTTTAAATTTCTATAATGTCGCAATATAAAAAGATACATGTGTTTCTTCATCATAAATGCCTCAGTTACCCATGATTACTTTTCTATTTAATGATTTCTCCAAAAAAACCTTTACTAATCGAGTGTTCTAATTCCTCAACACTACTTCCCTAGTATTAGGAAATTCGGTCATCTCTTCATTATAATACATATCAAGTTGTAGTTATCATTCTTCAAAGGTGAGTATATGTGTTAGGTGATGCATGTATGTCATTAAAATTGGTATGTAGAATACATCATGATGATTAGAGAGACTTGGAAGAATTACCAAATTCTAAGATACACCTCTAATTAGTACCAGAATTTCTAAATGTTTAATGTACCTGGGACATTTTTTACCATTCTTATTGAATTTTATAACAACTTAAAAAATAGATAAATTCAAGAAAATAGGATCCCCCACATGAAATTCCAAATCCTTCCCCAAACTATCAGTATATCCCTTATTAATATTTTTATCTCCTTTGATATGGGTCACAATAGTCATTACCTTTGCTGTTATTTCCGCCACATGTTCTAATCGTACAATATTCTATTCACCTAATTCATCACAAAAAGTTGTCATATGACATCATTTTCTATATAATTCTTCATACGGTTCCATTTAAATATGTGAATGGAATCTATTATTATAGAAAAATTATACCATAGGAAAATACTACACCCACAGACCTTGAAATCAATGTTATAAATATCTAAACATTTCTTCTAATGTTTGGATATTCCTATTGAATTTCACACCAGTTTTAGGGTGGTAGTAGCGCTCAAATGAATATCAATATATAGATCCTTATGAATTGTTTTCAACAATTTTGATGTATAAAATGGGAACAAATCCAACAAAATCGATAGAGATGCACCATAAAGTCTTACAACTTCATTAATGTAAAGTCTTTCTAGGCATTTAAGAGGTAAATATTCTCTTATATGAAGAAAATGTTCTAACTTGGTATGGTGATTAACAATAACCCATATCTCATAATTCACTCTTGGAATAATTGGTTATATAGTGAAAGAATCTATTACAATGTCATCTCATTTCCTTATAGGTATTGGAAGAGGTTTCATGGTTACCTTATGATAATCTCTATCATCCATCAATTGTTGTAAAATCAGATATCATGGCCCATAGACATAAATTGTTTCCTTCATGTTGTCCCACCAAAAAATTTATTTAAAACAATTATTCATCATAGTTTTACTAAGGTGTATAATTAAATTGGATATATGATAACCTTCCAATAATTACCTTTTTAGCTATTGTATGGTGGGAACAAAAATTCCATTAATTTTTTTAAATTCCATCTTCATATATAATGTCCATCAATTTCCCATCATTCACAGCTTTAATTTTCCTTTTTAAATAAACATCATCATGAGGATGATTTTTATCCTTTCTAGTAAATATTATTTGGTAGACATTTGAAAAATTAGTGAAGTTTCACCTTACAAGGTAATTCCCATATCGAAATTTACTAGATCAATTAATATATTTTCTATTAAAACCTTGTTGTATTTTCAGAACATGGTGGTCCTTCCTACTAAAAAAATCTACCACCTTATTTTTTCGTCCTTGGGTGGTAGTTTATTATGAAATAATAGTCATTGAGTACCTCAAGGATTATCCTTTCTCTCATTTTTATTTATATTAGTGAGACAATGTATTTCAACCTCTTCTGATCACTATATATCTCACATCTTTCACTATAGAGATTTTGTCTCCATATGTTCTTGGAAAATATTACAGTAGATAAATCAAGATCATGAGTTGGGTAGTTTTGTTTATGGATTTTAATTTCCTTGACTCATGAGAAATAACCATATCATTCTTCATAAGGAAAAAAATGAATCATTTCCATGACACATCACTATAAATTAGAAACCCATCATTTCTAGATGGTAAAGTCCACATATGTGCATTGACTAAATTTCTATTAAATTATTTCAAAAATTGTTCACACATTTTATTCCAAATTAATTTTACCCCTTTACATGTGAGCTTCATTAAGAGGTTATCTAATCAGGTGAAATTATGGATGAAACACCGATATTAATAAGCTAAAACAAAAAAACCATGTACCTCAATTATTATCATCAGTGATGGACATTATTGAATTTCCACGGTCTTTATAGAGTAAATAAATTTTATATAATTGGAGATAATATGTCCAAAAAAATAAATTTCTAGAAGGCCTAATTATCACATCATAAACTTTCTGTATAAATCATTCTTTCTAAGAGTATTCAGAATAATATGCTAGTGGTTTGAGTGGTCTTTATATATTTGAGATTATACCTAGATTTAATTAATAATATGACAAAAAATTCATCTAGATATACCTAGAACAATATTTTCATTATATCCATAAAAATTGATGGTGAATTAGTCCATCCAAAAAGCATTACTGTAAACTTGTAATGTTAATACTTGGTTCTGAATGCTTCTTTTAAAATATAATCATTGTTTACAAAAAATTGATGATATCCAAAATGAAGGTCAATCATCGAATATTATTTAAAAAAAGGATGATGATAAATCAAATAATCATGTGAGATAAAATAAACGTGATATTTATTGTTATTTAGTTGATTTATCTATATTAAATGCCAAACCTCGTTCATCCATTTTTATTCATAACAAGAATAACAGGATATCTCAAAAAAGACACACAAGAGTGAATAAATCCCTTATTTATTAACTCATATTGTATTTTATTCATCTTTTCTAATTCAATATAATTTATTCCATAAGGATTCTTTGATATTGGTCTTGGATCAAAGATTAAGTCAATAGAAAAATAAACTTCACGATCTGGTGGATTTCCATGTAAGATTTATTGAAATATATCAATGTAATCTTGTATAATAGGTATACCCTCTACTGAAAAATTACTTTCTTAAAAAATGATTTATATTTTCTCTTCCTTCCTAAGAATTGCATCTATAATAACTACAGGTGGTGAATATATATAAGAATCAGATGTTACAATTTTTTCTCTAAATTTAATGGATTCTATATCTTCCTGAAAAATCATAACATCCTTCTTATTATAATAAATTTTAACATAATATTTCCATATACATTATATGCTGAGGATTATGGAAATGTTTACCATTAGTATGATTATAATGTTAGCTGATTAATCATATTTATATTCCATAATGGTAATGACCTGACACCTCTTTGTTTAAGTGATACATCACTAAGGGGTTTTGAATTAAAATTCCCTTGTTAATGTGAATCATAAATATATAATTTTTAAAGAAATATATGATGATATAAATTAATAAAAGGATCCACAATCAAATAAATGATTGGTTAAATTTGAATAGATGATTAAAGTACATTCTAACACATCAATGTTAACATCAACCTCTACAGTTTTGATCGAAAAATCTTAGCATTGATCACTATTCCTTTTCAATGGAATATTTCCATAATTCATAGGAAAATATACTTCCTAATTTCCCATCCATTTTCATTTTATGAATTAATCCTTTGTATATTATATCATTCCATTACAATCATGGAATTTGTTGGATTTTTTTTAATGTTTGAAAAAAAAACTCACACACCCAATATGCATGTTTCACAATGTTTACTTCCACATTTATGGAATGATTGAAAGTCAATTCATCCCTTATTACCCTTTTCTTTTTTTCCAACTATATATTTTTCAAAAACCCTATTCTTCTCTTGATTTATTTTAATTACATAAGATTTAATGAATTACCTTTCTATCATGATAACACTATAGACAATATCTTCGTATGATGAGAATGATTGTGAGTCCAGATGCCATAAGAGGAAAAATTTTATCCCATTAAAGAATATATCAATATTAAATCTTTGGTTATGATTTCTGTCTCTAGCCTGCCTTTATATCCTTGTGATTTTAGGTTCATACATTTCAAAATTATCATCCTCCTCCTTTTTCAGAATCATAAACTTCTTTTCCATATCCACTTTCCGATCCCGAGTAAAGTAGTTTTTTAGGAAGAGTTCATTATATTCCATATATTCAATATTTTTTACTTCTTCATCCTCTTTTGTGTTTTGAAATAATGACCACCTCTGATCTGAATATCCAAAGAGGTTACAAACTTCCATGAAAACTTTTTCTTTTTTATTACACCCCAATAGAAGAAATATTTTCTATAAGGGACTTGTCCATTTCACAGCTAAAAATTAATTTTCAGTCTCATTGAATGTTGGGGTTTTTTTCCTCATTAAGTAGTCTAACATTGATCCTTTATGTTGTGGATCAGGATGTTCCCTACAGGTAAGGTTAATATTCATAACATGAGTCAGGTATCATAGCATAGTTTTATGTTGTTCTTCATTAAGTGAGTATCCATCTCTAACATCATTATCTTTCATAAGAGGTAAATCCCTATATTTATTATGTGTGTTGATCTATTTCTATTTCTTCCACTAGGAAAAATTTCTAAACAAAAATATTCAGAAGATTAGGTTTTGGATCGTAATGTGTTTCAAAAATTGAAAATTTTCTATATTTCTAATCTCATAATCATAAACATGGTTTCTTTAGAGTAATATTTACTTCTAAATCCTTTATAAAGGTTCACATAGAAAATTTTAATTATCCTACGAATATCCCCCAGGAGTGTCAAAACAAATATGCTGTTAGGCCCATTGTCGTGTACTAAGTTACCCAATGTTATTCTTGGAACACCTTGTTATAATTAGTTCTTCTAGATACATATGGTCCAAAACAATTCCATCTTGTATTCTCCAGATAGATATTTATTTTTTATGAGAATACACATCATCTCTATATTACCAAAATTTTATGATGTGCTTCTATACTTATCCTCAATGGAAATATTAGGGTAATGTTCTCGAATTAGTTTTTTTTCTAAATCCAGTTTACAAATATTGTACTAAACATCATTTTATACCAACTATAATGCCTTGCCCCCATAATCCCATAGTCAATTCATTATTTTATTACATTTTTATGATCATAATAAATCAAATCCTGAAGGACCGTTTAGTTTTATATCCATGAAAAAATTGGACACCAACAGATGTTCTACATTACATTATAAAAAGATAAATAAGATTGTATCTCCATTATAAACACTAAAATACTTTAGATTATCCATGCAGTTCAGTCATAGTATATCACATCATTTCCTAGGTAAAATGACTCATAAGAATGGGGTCATCTAATATTCCCAATAAGGATAAACAATATAATTGATGATATCATAAATAAGATTAAAAGTTGAAGGAAATCAATACAAATAAATCATAAGCCTTTTAAAAAAACTTGAGCATAATATGGAAATAATTAATCAAATAATTCTCATTAATCATTCACATGGATATTATATTTTATTATTAATCTCATGTATTATCAATTACTATTTTCATAATGAGGGAATGAATAATTCCAGACATCATAACCATACCTCCAAGGATTCATGCCATTAACATACATATATGAATAAAAACCAAAACTAGTTTGTCCAATGTGACCAACAGATGAGTCATGGGGCTATAGATGGACCTACTTGTTACTTACTATTTCAATTGAATTATTCCTTTGAAATGGTTAAATAAAAACCAATAGATAATTTTATATTAGAACTAGAATATGAAATCATAATATCTAATACATAAATCATGAATTGTATAAAAATTTTACCCCCAAAGTAAATATATTAAAAAAACCTCCAATATAATATGATAGGTTATATAATAATAAATCCCCCTCAATTAATCATATGATCCAATAAAGTATGTCGATATAGATGAAATTTTTGTTAATAAAATCATTTGAAACATCATTAGAGAAATACCCCTTTATTGACTATGGTAATTTCAAAGTCCATACAATTTAGAAAGAAAATATTTTCATAGAAAATAATCCTATAAAATTTTAAAAGAATCTTCAAAACATAAATATTTCATGATGCTAGAAAATGCTATTCACGGTATATAAGTTAAAAAACACTCTTTTCGTACATTGTTAAAAAGTTAAAAAAAGAAACTCGTATGGAAAACAACAAATGATTAATTTTTATAAAATCAATCATGGATAATAATTTCTTTCAAAAAAATTAAATAATTGTAATAATTGAAAAATGGCCATGGTTGATAGACATGTCTTCGTGATTTCTTTCTCAAAATCTTTCCTGGATAATAAAGAGATTGACAAATTAATCCTTACCACATACTCTTATTTAGTTGACGGTGAGTTAACCTAATATATATCGGTTTAATAATTTTGATATGTTATTCCATAACTATATCTTTTATTTATGATGTCATATATGATCCTCATATATAATTTTACTAAAAATATTTTATTATTATCATTATGTCAGGTGTGAACTAGTTCATTTTTTTGTTTATTTTTTCGGGTAAGTCCATCTTCTTATGCATTAGATATGCCTTATTTAAATAAATAATGATATTAAGTTTATAAATTTTATATTCATTAATTATATGCATTTTCATAATCATTCATAAATGGTTGTAGTGGGGGATGAATGTCATCCCATCTTGGAGAAGATAGGTCATAGGTATGCATAAGCGATAATATCATTCCTTTAATGGGTAAATGATATATAATAGGAATGGTATATTAATTGTAAAAAACAATTATCATGACATATTCATTACTAATATAAATTAGACTAATTATTATACTCATCAAAATAATTTTTTTTTTAAAACATTAAACCATGTTGAGGAGACGGTAAGCCATGTGTATGCACGCATGGAGATATTGTTATTCGTAGGATGGATAAAAGGAGGAATATGGTTTTACCTTAAAAATAATAACATATCAGAATGTATATGATACTAGTGTTTTTATTTTAGTATGTAAGAAACATATGAATAGAAAATATAATAATTAAATAAATTGAATTGAAATGGTAAAAAGATTACCCCTTCTTCAACTATTTCCTTTTGATTTGAAAAAAAGGACATCTTATGATGGATTTATGAAAATATAATGGCCTCTAAGTTTAATTTAGGGATGTTTAAACGATAAATTATCCGGTTTTTTCAATAAAAGTATATTTAGTTGTGTGAGTAAATGATATGTACATATTTCCTTTTATAATAAATTAGAGGGAAACATTTGGAAACCCCAAAATTATTAATTTAATATAAATTGATTATCTATTTCAAAGAGATAAAAAAGTGAATAATTTAAAGGATAATTCAATTATGGTTATAAATACTCTTAAACAACTAATTATAGATATGTTTAAATCACAAAATATACTTTATCTTTTGGCTTAAACACTCAGTTAAACAATTTAACTCATATACTGTGACCACTTTCCTTTTTATACTATAGGTTTAATATAGTTACCATAAAATTCCAAATAAAGCTCAATTATATAATTAATGAAATATTTATCATTATTGTATATATTTTTTTTGAATTTTAAAACATTTATTTAAATATTGTTTATTTGAAAATATCTTTTTTGTCAATTTTGATAATATTTGTTATTTTTTAACAAAAATATCATAACTATGAGATAACATCGACTAACTACATTCAATAAGTCTATAGGATTTCAAATTTATCTATTAGATTCACATATTTAATTAATTATGAAAATTTATATTTATTGTAAATTTTTTTATAACATTTATTTGATATTTCCATTGATTAACCAATTACTGCATTGTTATTATGCCAGACTCTAATTAATTTTTTTAATCACCAATAAATGAAACTAAAGAATAATGATTTATTATAATTTTATTTTCATTCAAATTAATATTTATAGTCTAATTTTTTTATATTATGTTATATTAAAAATGATTTATTTGTTAACGGTTTGAGTATGACATTTTTAACTTATATTTATATAAAATATAATAAATTTCATATTCCTACCCATGTACCTCAAGAAGTAATATTTTCTTCCAGATTTTTATTTTGGTCAAAAGACACTTATCCGATGAAAATATGATGATTTTTAGGGTAATTTTATAATAACATTATATTATAATTTTTACCTTTAATTACCCAATTTACTCCAAAACGATGTAAATAAATAAATATTTACTAAAGAAACTATCAACCATAAAATTAAGTTGATTATATTTGATATAAAAATTCAAACTAATGATATCCATGTATATTGATTTGTATAAATTCAATTAACCAAAATGAGAAAATTATGTTTAATGTTAATCCAACAATTGTGGAGAGAAGGCGAGTAAAAGACACACTAGAAAGTTCAATAACATTTTATATATAATTATATTTTTAAAATTATCTCTATTACTTTCATTGTTTTAATTTATGTATTTTTTTCTATTGAAACTTTAAAAATATTTAAATTTAAATTATTATATTATTGAAAAATTCATTTTTTAATAACAATGTTGTTTTATTCATTATTCAGAGAAAGTGAATCTTTTAAATATATATATATATATATATTAAATCACCCTAAGATAAAAATTGATATTCAAAATTAATAAATGAAGATTTCTTTGAAAAATATATATCATAATGTGGTTTATATTATTCATAACTTCTGTTTTAACGGTTAGTTTGATGGATCATGGTGTGCTAAAACTTAGTGTTGTGTGTAGCACAAGCTATTGAATTTTTATAAAAAGAAATGTACCGTGGAATATTGGAGTGTTAAATCTATATTTTTCAATAATTTTTATATAAAAGGGGAAATTAGATTCATTTTAAATGTGTGTGTAGGGAACTCTGGGAATTACATAATGTATTATGTTATTATAAAATAATTTTCATGGAAATTAATCCAAATTGATATAAATTTAATATAATATGTGTACATGATAAGATACTCTCTTCTGATAATATTTTTATATGGGTTTTCAATGTTTTCCACATTATCTCTTAGTGGTGAGCCCTCGTTGATCCTTATGATGATTAATGTGACATCAAAGTTTTTTATTGTTTAAGGGTCAAAAAATATACTATAAAAGTAAACATATCCCATAAAAGAAACATTATTGATATATTAAATCAAATAAATGTTTTTGGAAGAATATTGGATATAGATGAATTATATTCATTGAATAAAATATTTTTTATTATAAAATATCATTAATGTATTTTTGGAAATACATGAAATATTATAATATAATATGTGTCTAACTCAAGTAAAATGGTTCTAAAATGAAATGGATTATGATATAAGAATGTAATAGAGTTATTATAATTACCAAATAAAAATTTTATAGGTTTAGATAATAGTTTAAACCTTATAATTTCATTTAACCCATTGGTTAATTAGTTTTAACCATAACCATGCTAACGACTTTTCCGTACTATTGAGTTATAATTATACTTATATGGAAACAATTGGCCCATAAATGGATAAGGGATGAATTTCAGCACCATTTATCATAATAATTTTCTTATTTAATTATTTTTATGATATTGAAATAATTAAAGAATATATTACTTACTATAAAATATGATAATTTTCATTTTTTTCACTATTAATTTAATTTTAGATAATTGTTCCCAAGATATTATTTTAATTATAATATAACACATTAATAAATCCATAATATTTTATATTATTCTAAAAAACTATTAAGACTCTATAAGTCTCCCAAAAATATAAATTTTAGAGTTTTAATAATAAATAATCATTTTTGTACTCCTTGTAGAAGTAACCTGCCTACATTTATTAAGAGTTTGGGGTAATTATTTCATCAATAAAATTAAAAATAAATTACCATGATTATGAAATACATCAATATCTCTATCATGACCCACTTTATTCTAAATGAGGGAATGGATAATAACATGGCATGGCCTTCCTTCCTTAATATGAAGGAGAGATAATGACCACTTTTTCCCACCTCCAATAGGTCCTAGGGTGGTGACCAACACCTTTGGTATAGAAATATCATAAAAATTAGAGGTCTTACCCTTTTTATTTTAATTATTTTTGAGATAAAATATTTATTAACCATAGAAACCTCTATGGATGATATTTATAAAGTAACCAAAATCTATTTCACATCCATGTTTAAAGTAAAAGTGATAGAAATACAATGAAAAGTACAACGTAAGTACAAGAATAAAACAATGTAGGGACACATCATATATCCCCAATATCAGAGCTAGTATGGTGCAGTAGGGTCCACATTAATTCTTTGGAAACCAGAAAACAATTTTATCTATGTTGGGTTAGGGTACAAGTATACTCAGTAGGGAAAAACCAAAGTCACCCATCCACAAGTGGAGGAAATATACTAATTCCCCTATGATAGAATAGAAGAAACCCAAAACCTCATAAAATGTTATACTACATGTATATATAGTGGTACCAAATAGTCATCCAAACCAAAGGATTTTCAAAAACAACTTCCATCCAACAAAAACTACCTTCCTTTCACCTATATATTCACGTACCACCATGAATGATGATCACTTCTATAAGTCGATAAATGAATGCCTCTTCTCTAAAAAAACAACTAAAAACATTTCTGTAGCCAATTAATTTACCTAATTAGCATTATGAATTATCAAATTATTCATTTATTCTTTCCATTCCTACCCAAAAAACAGAAAAACATAGAACACCACAAGTACATCACGACCCGCACATACTTCAAACTGTCCCTGGAAACACTTGTGAAATTCCCAAGCAAGGTAACCCCATTAATCATAAAAATAATTGTACATAACTAAATCTTGAAGTACATGGAAATTACATTACTTATATAGAATACTTAATAAATGAAAAAAACAGATTCTCAAAGACCGTATTAGTTTACTGTCTTTGGAAACTCGGAACGTAATCTTCTAATCATGGTGAAAGATCTTCGACATCTCCCATAAAGATCTTCCCATTTTGGTTTTCTTACCTAAAACCTTTCTTTATATCCTGGGGAAAATAAAACATAAAAAGGGTGAGCTAAAATGATCGGTAAGGGTAAACATATATAACAAAAAAAATCCATAAACATTTGAATGCAATACTAGAACATAAAATCTAAACATTAAAATCTTGATCAAAGACATAAATCTTGGAAGTACGCAAGGCATATATCATAAGGGAACATCAATCATGATAAAATATCCTGGGAATAAAAACTTTATTTGTGGAAAACCATTAAGAACATGATATGATTTCCATATTAGCTGAGGCATTGCTACCAAGTCCATCATAGTGGACAAAGTTCCTTTCTGAACCCAGTTCACTACTCATTTCTATCCTATAACACTGAACCAGATTAAATTACCATTCCAGCCTTGTCTATCTCTTGAGATATAAATCTTTAGCCAATGCATGGGAGGGATATATAGGTCTCACCCATCTCATAATGATACCATTCTTATTTGTGCCACAAAATCATAATTCATACATTATAGCATAACCCATATAATAAAAATGGGATTCTTAAACATCATGCCATCATAACATAATCCAAATAAAATAAATGGATATAATTTAATAAAAAGAAAAATCAAACCAAGAAAATAATAGAGACATTATACTTGAAACATAAACATGTTAAATACAGTAATTTTATATGGAAAATAGTTTTGATAAAACACATGAAATGATTTCTTGGGGAAAATATACTTTCTTCTTCAAAATCATATTCTTCTCACGAAATGCCTTGCAATTTTAAAAGAAAAGGATTTTTTTGAAAATAGTCATGAAATATTGTAGAGTAAGATTCATGAAAATAAGGCATTATACAGCCATAAAAATATGTTCATGCCGTATAAGTTAAAAACATTCTTCCCGTACTTTTGTCAGAAATGTAAAAAAGTACCTTATATGGAAACCAAAGGAAATATTCCTTCCATACAATGTGGTAAAAAGTCAAAAAAGGATAAAAATGAATTTAAACATACATGGATGAATAGTAAACATTTTTTATAAATATATTTAGAAAACATGGACATGGATGATAAACAAAACCCCAGTAAATACTTACGTATAAGCAATCTGGGATAAAAAAGAGAATTGCAAAATTATCCATTACCTTATGTCTGATTTATTCTGTATGTGTCCGAGACTCCTATATAGTTGGTTTAAACATATTTCTAACTTGTAGAAGAACCGTAATAATAATTATGATATCATATATGATTCACTTACGACTTTATATTATATATTCATTTGTCAATTCCATGTTAAAGAAGCGTTTTGGGTAAAATCGTTTCATTTATCATCCGTGTTTTGACTTATAATTATTAATATGATTACTTAGATCATGATTAATTAATTCCAAAATATAAAACATTATTTATATATAATATATATTCATAATATATATATATATAAAATAGATCTATAAATGGAAAGAAATACCATGTTCATGGAAACGGTAGGCCATACGTACGCATGAACGCTGTTTTTTGTTTCCTTATTGAATTGAATAGAATTAAGTATATGACATAAATATGTATATACATAAATCCAGTAGAATTATTATTTTATATATTTCATGATTTCTTATTATATATACTTTGTAATCATTCTTTATTTGTTAACATGGAAAATGAATCTCATCACGCCGTGGAGACGGTAATCCGTACGTACGCACGAGCGATGACATCATTACCATATTTATTTAATGGTGTGGGAGTGGATGATATAATATCATAGAATCATTATGATTTTTTAATAATTATATATAGTTATTTTTTACACCATTATACCCATCCAATTATGGTGGTGGTGGAAAAACTGATTACACCACCGCGTGGAGACGGTATTTCGTACGTACGCACGCATGGTGATTTAATTTTCTAAAGGATGGATAGAAGGTGAAATAGGGTTGTTTCATATTTATAATAATATATCAGTATATAATTAATACTGATGTTATTACTTTATAATGAAACAAATAAGGAAGATGATGTTGAAGAAGAATGAAACTTGAAAGAGTCAGCAGAAGAGATTACCTATTCCTCGACGCACCTCCTTTAATTATTTTCTTAGGGCACTAGAGTTGGACTTTTGAGAAGACCAGAACCTTTATTATGTAACTAGAGAGGTTGAGAAGATGAATTGTTAGGGTTTTTCCAAGCAACAAGGCTCAAAAGGGTGTGAAGAGAAGATGGAAGGGGTGACCTCTTTATAAGGGAGGAGAGGGGCACCTTTGGAAAAACTTAAAATATTATTTTATAATGAAGTCATATTCAGTTTATAATACCTCGAAATTCATTTATTTAAAATATAAGGTGGGTATGGGTCAAAATCATCTAGACCAATAGGTTTTAGGCAAGTTTAGGTTACTATTTTAACCTTATAATTTAGATTTAACACTAAGTTAAATAATTTAACTTTTACTATGTCTTCTTCTTTTCTGACATTTTATGGTTAATAAACGTACTATAACAAGAAAAACAAACCCCAAGTGGTTCATTATTAATATATATATATATCCTTATTTAAGTCATTTGGATGAAACTTGGATTTTTAGGAATATAATAACAATTAATAATATAATATTTGTTTTAAAAATTAGTTTATGTCAATTCTGACACTATTTGGTACATGATTTTTGTGGAAATCATAGCAACATGATTAGTTAGATCAAAGTTAATTAAATAAATACTAACATGTCTTATTATCCTATAAAATTAGTTTAATTCATAAAAAGTCTCAAATTACATTTATTTGGGTTTTCATAATATCAATTATGTTAATATTTCATTAATAAGGTTATTATTGCATCATCATTGTGTCATAAATAAAATAAATTATTTAATGTCTAAAAATTATAAGTAAAGTACCATTATATAGGAAATATTTTTATATTTCTAATTAATATTTAATGTCTAAATTTTCTTATGTATAACCCTATATTAAAAAGGTTTTAGTTATTAAATATTGATTTTAACTATTTTAACTCTTATTTAAATAAAATAATAATAAATGTCCTAATCTAATCCAACTGGACCAAATTGGTCATATTTTATTCCTACGGTTTTTTTTGTCAAATTAAACTTATCCAATAGAATTTGGACATGTGTTAGGGTAATAATAATATCTTTTTTATCCTTAATTACCCTATTTACTTTTAAACGTGGTAAAATAATTAAAAATTTACTATTCAAAAAAAATTATTTTTATCTTATTGAACCATATTTTACTCCTTGATATTAACTGTGTCTCTCATATTTTCTATTTTCCACACACAGAAGCAGTAAATTTATGTTTTATGTAAATTTTCAAAATCTCCTAGGAGGTGGGTAAAAGACGGTGAAAAGTTCAATAAATTTTTTATATATCTAAAATTATTATAAAATGACTCTAACGAATTACAGTGAACATATATAGGTATTATGTCTAAATTTTGAACTAAATTAAATTTAAATAAAATAATTAATTACTAAAATAAAAAGTCGGGTTTTAAATAGTAACCAGTGTTTTCACTATTCATCAAAAATTAAAAGATTTCATAAAAATATCAAAAATTCACCCAAGGATAATTTCGATATTCAGAATTTAAAAATGAAGTCCATTTTGAATAATAAAATTTATAAAATTTCAAAAAGTGGGTATTAGTATTCGTAACGACTAGTTCATAATAATATCATAATAATATCTCGTTTAGTGAAACTTGGTATTGCGTACTACACACTCTATCGAAGAAGGCCTTGATTGAATGTAATGCAAGCCAATTCAGGGGAGCATGTAGTGAAATCTCTATATGGTGTTGCATATAAAATAATCAAAACTTATTTCATTCATACATTAAATAAATCTATTATTAATGTTGTGTAGAATAATTTCCACAAAATGAACATGAAATTGTGTGTAACACGAGCCAAGAATAGTATTTCCTATATTAAAAGCTAATACGGTGTTGCATATAGCGCAAGATAATCTTGTTGTAGCATACAACAAAAGACATCAAAGAAAATAATTCTCATAAAATCTCGGGGTGTTACATTCTACCCCCCTTAAAATTAATTTCGCCCTTGAAATTTGTTGGGGTTATAAATGGTTTTCTACTTGAAAGTTTCTTTCATAGAAACCCACATCATAAAAAAGAATACTAAAACATCATTTTAAAAATGCACGTAAGAATCATAACGGATAGCCAACGTAACTCATCATTGTGTTTCCACATAGGAGAATATAGGTGTAATATGGATATGGAAGAGAAATATAACCATCATGTTCTGATGGAGAGTGGTAGAGAACATGGCTATGAAGTGACCAACAATCACAAACCCAGAAATTTGTGATGATCTAAGGTACCATCTGATTCATCGGATATAAGGACAGTATAAGAACATTTTTTTCCAGATCATTTCCCAAAAGTTGAATAATTTTTTAATTAAAAGAAATAATTACTTTATTTTGGTACAATCTTACTATTTCTCGTGCCTTGAACAATTTCCACTGAATCTCTTAAGTAAATGAAGTTGAATTTGTCTTCCGTGAAGTGCTAGCAGATCATGCGATAGAATGATAGGTCATTCCATCTGTCTCAAAAATATGGTTAGAAAAAGCTATATACATAAGTCCATCTATGGTGAGATTAATCTTATATGGTTTCAAAAATGGACTAATACTTCATCTACCATACCACATAATAAAATAAAACTAGTTTATACTAACCAGGGACTTCCTGTAGGTAAATGGTAGGTGATGAAAGCCTGTCACCCTTCGTTGTGGGTTCGATTCCCACAGCCTTTTCTGACACGACGGGTTGTCACCCATCCTACGGGTTGTCCTTTTTCTAAAACTATACTATTATAACATTTCAAAAATAATATCAAAAAGTTCTAGCCTTAAACAACACTATCTGATGTCTAAATTAATCTATTCCAATCTTTAGTCTTACCCAAACACACAGTATAGGGAAAAATATTGATAGTGAGGTAATCTACCAAGCATGTAAATACCTTCATTTATGCACATATATCATAAGATATTTCTTGTTGGTCATTTTACAAACATTATAATGCCTTAATCATGTATTCTCTTCAAAAATTAATACCCATTTAACCTTAGTGACAATAAGAATGCAGTTAAAAGCTAACACTTTCTACATACCAAAATCCCAAAAATTCTATATACTCAAACAATGATATCACTTAGGCCTTATATCAATCATGAGATTATGAATACTATCAAAATTTTATTTTCTCTTTATACCTTCATTATGCGCATATCATCTTCTTTCCTAAAATATCTGAATAACCTTTCATGGTTACCAGTACCATTCAACATATACATTCAAATACATTAGAAAAAACAATAGTGTAACAATCCATAGATGTTTCTTTATTCCATAGTACCATTAAATTACCTATACAACATAACTATTGATAAACATAAAATCATTCTTCTACCTTTTTAATCCATTGACCAATCTTCAACACTTCTTTCATATCATATATCATTTTTAGTCTCCTCATCATCATCCACATAAATACTACCCATATGTTCATGCTGATTCTCTTTACGTGATTTTCCATTAGGGCTTGGTTTGCATAATGCCCAAACATTCCACATTTAAAACATCAAATCATTGTTGATGTCGTAGCAATACCATTATCCTTCTCCATGGTGTGAACTGAACCTTTTCCTTTGCACTTACTGGATTTGGGTCCTTATTTTCCACACCCAAAGCATCTTCCATTTCCTTGGAAACATTCTCCTTGATGCCTCATCCCACATGATTTACATGATAGAAATTGAACTTTCATTCCTCTATGATCATCATGTAACTCCATCTTTCTCTTAATATCTGAGTCAGGAGACTTACCAAAGTTGAGATTATTGATCATCTTATGAGATTTATGATTAGGAATAATAACAATTTTTGGCCATCCAAATACTATTTAATTTGTTTTATCTTGGAGAATATCATTCCACTATCCATCATATCCTCCATTATTGTGAATCTTCATGTTTCCAGCCATTTTCTAAAACCCAAAAAGAATAGTGTGAGAGACGAAAATCATGCTAGGGAAAACAAGATAATAAAGGGGGAGTACCGTCAATATCTAACATCTTAGGTTAAATTATACAATCATAAACATAATTCTAGGACTATAACCTTTAAATATACTTATCCTTAGTGACATCCCTAGACATACCTTAGAAATATCTCTAGGGATTTCACTAAAGTTTTCGCATCCGAGTTTACAAAGGATAACTAAACATTCGCTCTAATACCAATTATAGAGACCCAAAGCTTGACATACATGGAAATTACATTAATTTTGCAGAATAATTAATACATGACAAAAATAGACTCCCAAATACCGTATTAGTTTAGTGTCTTTCGAAACTTGGAACCTAATCTTCTAATCATGGTGAATGATCTTCAACATCTCCAATAAAGATCTTCCCCTTTTGGTTTTCTTACCTAAAACCTTTCTTTATATCCTAGGGAAAAGAAAACATAAAAAGGGTGAGCTCAAATGCTCAGTAAGGGTAAAAAGAGATAACACAAAACAATCCATAAACATTTGAATTCAAAACGTTATCATAAAATCTAAACATCAAAATCTTGTGCAAAGACATATATCTTGGAAGTACGTAAGGCAAATATCATAAGGGAACATAAATAATTATAAAATGGAATGGGAGTAAAACATTTAATTGTGTCAAAACATTAAGCACATGATATGGTTTCCATAGTAGCCAAGGCATTGTTTCCAAGACCATCTTAGTGGACAAAGTCCCTTTCTGAATTGAGTTCACTCCTCATTTCAGTCCCGTAACACTGAATTGGATTAACTTACCATTCTATCCTTGTCTATCTCATGAGATATAAATATTTACACAATTAATTGGAGGGAGATATAGGTCCCACCCATCTAATAATGATACCATTCTTATGTGTGCCGTAAAATCATAAATCACACGTCATAGCATAACACATGTAATAAAAATGGGATTCTTAAACATCATGCCATCATAACATAATCCATATAAAACAAATGGATATCATTTAATCAAAAGAAAATTCACACCATTTAAATAATTGTGACAATATAATTGAAACATAAACATATTAAATACTCTCATTTTATATGGGAAATAGTTTTGATAAAACACTTGAAATGAGTTCTTAAGGAAAATATCATTTCTTCTTCAAAATCATTTTCTTTTCACGAAATGCCATGCAATTTTAAGAGAAAGGGATTTTATTGAAAATAGTAATGAAAAATTGTAGTGAAAGATTCCTGAAAATAAGTAATTATAAAACCATAAAAATCCATTCATTCCATATAAGTTAAAAAAACACTCTTCTCGTACTTTTGTCGAAAAAGTCAGAAAGTACCTCATATGGAAACCAAATGAAAGATTCCTTCCATACAATGAGGTAAAAAGTCAACAAAGGTTAAAAATGATTTTAAACATACATGGAAGAATATAAAATATTTTATGAAAACATATTTAGAAAACATGGACATGGATGATAAACATAACCCTAGTAAATACTTACGTATAAGCAATCTTGGAAAAAAATGAGATTTGAAAAATTACCCCTTACCTTATTTCCAATTTCTTATGTATGTGTCCGAGCCTCCTATATAGTGGGGTTAAACATATTATTAACCTGTTACAGAACCATAATAATATTTATGATATCATATATGATTCACTTACGAATTTATATTATCTGTTTATTTGTCAATTCGATGTTAAAGTAGCATTTTAGATAAAATCTTTTCATTTATCATCCGTGTTTTGACTTATAATTATTAATATGATTACTTAGATCATGATTAATTAATTACATAATATAAAACATCATTTATATATAATATATATTCATAATATATATATATATATAACAGATCGATAAATAGAAAGAAATACCCTGTTCATGGAGACGGTAGGCCGTACGTACGCATGAACGTTTTTTTTCGTTTCCTTATTGAATTGAATGGAATTAAGTAGATGAAATAAATATATATATATACATATATATAGTAGAATTATTTTATCATATATTTCATGATTACTTATTATATATACTTTATAATCATTCTTGATTTATTAGCATGGAAAATGAATCTCAACGCGTCATGGAGACGGTAATCCGTACGTACGCATGAGCGATGATATCGTTACCATATTTATTGAATGGTATTGGATTGGATGATATAATATCATAGAATCATTATGATTTTATAATAATTATATATTGTTATTCTTTACACCATTATACCCATCCAAGTGAGGTGGTGGTGGATAAACTAATTACACCACGGCGTGGAGACGGTATTCTGTACGTTTGCACTCGCGGTGGTTTCTTTTTATATATAGGATGGATAGAAGTTGAAATAGGGTTTTTTCATATTTATAATAACATATAAGTATATAATTAACACTAATTTTATTACTTTATAATGAAAATACTATAGAAGTGGAAGTTGAAGAAGAAAGAAACTTGAAAGAGTCGGTAGAAGATATTACATCTTCCTCAACGCACCTCTTTTAAACTTCTTCTTAGGGCACTAGAGTTGGTCTTTTGAGAATATCAAAACCTCTATGATGTAACTATATATGTTGAGAAGAGTAATTTTCCAGGATTGGCCGAGCTTCAAGGCTCAAAAGGGAGTGAAGTGAAGAGGGAAGGGGTGCCCTTTTTATAAGGGAGGAGAAGGGCACCTTGGGAAAGACATAAAATATTATTTTATGATAAAGTCATATTCGGTTTTTAATAGCTCCAAATTAATTTATTTCGAATATAAGGTGGTGATGGGTCGAAATACTATCAACCAATAGGTTTTAGACAAATTTAGGTTAATATTGTAACCTTATCATTTAGAGTTAACACTGACTTAAATAATTTAACTTTTGCCATGTCTTCTTGTTTTCTTACAGTACATGGTTAATAAAATTAATATAACAAGTCAAAAGATCCCCAAGATGTTCATTATTAATATAAATAACTTTATTTATGTCATTTTTTCTATCCTTATATTTTTAGGAATAGAATAACAATTAATAATATAATATTTGTTTTAAAAACTATTTTATGTCAATTTTGACACTATTTTGTACTTGATTTTTGTGAAAATCATAATAGCATGATTAGTTCTAAATACATTATTTAAATAAATAGTAACTTTTCATATTAACCTATAAAATTATTGAAATTCATAAAATGTCTCAAATTACATTTATTTGGGTATTCATAATATCAATTATGTTAATATTTCATGAATAAGGTAATTATTGCATCATCATTGTGTCATAGATAACTTACATTATTTAATGACTTAAAATTATAAATAAAATACTATTATTTTGTAAATAATTTTTTCTTTCTAATTCATATTTATAGTAGAAATTATCTAATGTATAACCCTATATTAAAAATGTTTTAGTTATTAAACATTGATTTTAACTATTTTAACTCTTCCTTAAATAAAATAATAATAAATGTCCTAATCTATTCCAAGTTGACCTAAATGGTAATATTTAATTCCTAAGGTTTTTTTTGGTCGAATTAAACTTTTCCTATAGAATTAGGTTATGTGTTATGGTAATAATAATATAATAGTTACCCTTAATTACCCTATTTACTTTTAACTGTGGTTAAAAAAAGTAAAAAGTTACTATTCACCATAAATTATTATTATCTTATTGAACCACATTTACCCCTTGATATTAACCGTATCTCTAGGATTTTATAAATTCCACTCACAAAAGTGGTAAAATTAAGTTTTATGTAAATTTTCAAATTCTCCTAGTCGGTGGGTAAAAGATGGTGAAAAGTTCAATAAAATATTTATATATCTAAAATTATTATAAACTGACTCCAATGAATTACATTGAACTTATATAGGTATTAAGTATCGATTTTGGCCTAAAATAAATTTATATTAAAAAAATAGTTATTTAAATAAAAATTTAGTTTTTAAATAGTAACCCAGTGTTTTTACTATTCATCAAAAATTGAAAGTTTTCAGAAAAATACCAAAAATTCACCCTAGGCTAATTTCGATATTCTGAATTTAAAAATGAAGTCTATATTGAATGAAAAAATTTATAAAATTTAAAAAAGTGGGTATTACTATTTATAACGGCTAGTTCATAATAATATTATAATAATATCTCATTTACTAAAACTTGGTATTGCATACTACACATGCTATCGGAGAAGGTCTTGATTGCATGTAATGTAAGCCAAGTCAGGGTTGCGTGTAGTGAAAACTCTGTTTAGCGTTTCATATAACATAATAAAAACATATTTCATTTATACATTAATCAAAATCTATTCTTAATGTTGGGTAGAATAATTTCCACAAAAGAATCTTGAAATTGTGTGTAACACAAGCCAAGAATAGTGTTTCCTATACTTCAAGCTAATACAGTGTTGTGTATAGAGAAAGATAATATTGCTGTAGAATACAACAAAAGACATCAAAGAAAATAATTCTCATAAAATCTTGGGGTGTTACAATAATCCCTCCTAGACCATCCCTGGTAGCAGCACTATGCAAAAAACACCAAATTCAGAAAAAAAAAACAAGAAATCAACCTACTTCTAGTTCCACTACACACCCCTTTCCTGGATACCGGTTCAGCCACTACCACCATCATTCGTAAATGTAATTCTACCATATCTTTCCTCTAAATACTAAAAACTCCACTCCCAACTCACCCATCAACATGAGCACTACAGAACCCAGTCCTGCAGTACCGCTACCCAACCACTACCCAGATCCAGTCCAACTATGTTATAATTCCATATAATATACAATAAACCAAACACTCAGCCTGAGATACCATCACACCACTCAAACCACCCCATACACACAATAACACCCCATGCCACAACAACACCCTACCAACACATAGACAACACCAAACATAACCGCACACAACACATGACCACACTAACAAGGGAAGGTTTATTCAGATTTTGTAGCACTCTGTCTTTAATTCCACTTCATAAAATAGGGGCTATCATATAACAGATTGGATCCTAGGGAATCCATTTATTTAATTAAGAATAATTACTTAACAAGATCCCAATTCTTATAGTAGTGATTCAAAAATTATACATGTTAAATGATAGAGACCACCAATGGCCATGATTTTTATAACAACACAACCCAAATGAATCAAAACACAGATCAAGGATAACATTTAAAACAAAACGAGCATCACTATTGGGATCAGAACCCTCTCATTTATTGCTTCTTATTCTCTTCATTAAATCTTTTTTAGATGTATTCATAAGGAGAACTCAGTAAACACACCCTGTATGATACATTATTAAATGAGAGTTGAAGGAAATCCCTAACCAGAACAACATAAAACCAAAACTCCTCTTTATATCAAAACAAGGTGTCACATGAGTAGGAGAGTCCATCAAAACCGAATTAGGGTGGGGTGGCTATAACATAGGCACACATATCTTATGGGATGTAAGGTTCTCAACACACCAATAGAAAATTGAAATAAAAAGAGAAAAGAACCTATCAGTTTAGAAGATCCAGATCCTATATCAATAGAATGGAGACATTTTCAAAGGCTATTATAGTCATATCATGGACAAGACTATGTAGTTTGACTATTTCAAAGTCCCACGAGAAATAAAATATTGTATATATATTTAATAACCTTTGAAATCCTATTGAATCACTCAATAAATTCATTCACCATGATTTATGTCAAAGGAAACATCAATGAGGAGAAACATAGAAAACTGAAATAAATACTAGGAATGAGTCACCAGCGGGTGAGTCACTGATAGTGAGTCACCGACGCTACCCACTGACATTAGCTACTGATGCTGATCCACGAATTTTGAGCCACCGACAGTGATCCACCAAAGTGATGTATGAATGATTGACTCGCCGACATTAACCACTGATGCTCGATATACCATCACCAACCTACCGACAACCATCCTACCGAATCCCTACCTTCCAATGTCCATCCTACCAAAGCCCAACCTAATGACATCCAACATACAGATTCCCGAGTGACTGATTCCCTGAGCCTTGGAATCCATACGTCACCGAAGTTTGGATTCAATTATGCTGAGCTACCAATGCAAGCAATTGATGTGACTCACCAACACCAGACTCACCGATGAAAAACTAGAAATTAGGAAAACTCTTGAAATGATCCCCTGATGCATCCTAGAACAACCCAAGCAATGGATTTGGATAGAGTAATGAACCATAGAGGTCTGTTCCATTACATGAGATACCTCTCTATCTATTCTCAACCTCTGGAATTTCAAACATAACCTAGAAAAAATAGGGGGACTAAACAACCACCACATAAGATACCTCTCAAGGATAAACCACCTTGTTGGAGAGAAACATCAATATCCAAGAACACCTCCTTCGAGATTTTCAAACCCAAAAAACAACAATAAATATTACACAAGCACCAAAAGTCACCTTTCCCAAACATATAAATCAGGGAATTCCTTACCCCATGTCAAAATATTATACACTTTAGGCAGCACCAACTCACCCACACGGGTTTAATCACATCTTGATTAGGGATCTGGTCCTTCCCTCCCCATATGTTAGGACATTATCATATGTCACATAACAAGGAAACCACTCAACTCAGAGAAAAATGTTTCAGACATTACATCAAAAAGAAAATCAAATGAGAAAAACTCAAAATAACTCTTGTTACTAGGAACATATCTACGTCTCTCGCTCCGAAGTACTCTCCTAAAATTACACCATTCCAGCACAACTCCTGAACCAATGTAATTCCCCATACACATATCGCATTCTCCTGATGATCATGTATATCTACTATTCTTTACACGAATGTTGCGTTGTCCTTGATATCCAACTCTACCGAATATATGACATGGGACTAACCATGAAGATACCAACGAAGCTGGAAGACATGAAAGACATTGTGGATCCTCCCCAACTATGGTGGAAACACCAACTGACATTCCACCTCATCAAATCATCCCAACACCTCAAAAGGTCTCATGATCCTAGGAGAATGCTTATTTCCTTTGCTAAACCTCCACTACCACCTTTGAGGGGAAACCTTCATGAATGTGTGGTTACAAACCTCAAACTCAAAGGGCCATCTCCTTCAATTGACATATGAATTCTTGTAGTCTTTTGCTGCCTTCATGCTCTCACAGACAAGCTACACATTCTCTATCATACTCTGAAAAAACGTCAGGACCAAGAATTGCTTCCTCTAGATCAATCATCCAACACAAGTGTGAATGAAAATGTATTTCATATAAATCCTAAAATGGATTCGTTCTAATGGAAGTGTGATATATATTATTTTACGAAACCTCTAATAAGAGAAAATTCAACACCCAAGACCCACTAATGTTTATATCACATTCGTTCAACATGTCCTCCAACATCTAGATGGTCCTCTCTATTTTTTTATTCGTCTGAGGGTGGAAGGTAGTGTTGAGGGGAAATTGAGTTCCAAAGGAATACTTTAATCCCCTAATGACTCATGTACTAAAACGTGTATCCTGATATAAGACGATGGATCATGGAACACCGTGCATCTGTACCACCTCTTCATTTCACCTACGTGGTAACGCATTGACTACGCTTGACTCCTTGATCACTAATACATGAGAATATTTCGTCAACTGATCCTATAATACCCAGATTGCATTGCATACTCCTTAATACGTGGGTAATCATGTGAAAAAATATCTTGATAGTTCATCCTACTTTAAATTTCGGACCAATATCTGTTTCAAAAAACCATCAGAAATACGGTACTCATCCTTCACTTAATGGAACACCAAGAATATTTCCACAATCTTTTGAACTACCCACATAGCCCCATACCACCAAACCTATTCCCTTCAAGTCCCAATACATCTTGGAAACTCATGGGTGTACTGGTAGGGGTGATCTATGAAACTCATGGAGAACATCCTCATACATTTCCTCAAGAACAAATAGATTCTCACAAAACAACATTTGATTATGACTATCCTCCGACCATCCCTATGGAGAATCACCTTATTCAATGCGATCACACAACATCTCCGCCTCTTAGTCTCCCCAATGAGATGCCTCCAACTTCTACCTCAGATTTAACTATATCATCATCTGAAACATGAAACTTCTTCTACCATCCTATATTATATCTATTTTAAAGGAAGAAAACTACTCCATCACCCTCCAAGAGTCTTTAGATTCATGAACAACTTTTATATATGACATCATTCTCAATGAATCGACCTCAAAATTATCAGTTCTTAAGGTATAAGAGATCTAAAAATTTTAATCATGGAGAAAATCTAACCACATCTATTATCAAAAGATGAGATCTAGAAGTTAAAAGATATACTTTAAGATTGTGTGATCCAAGAGGACTGCAAAGTGCTCCCTAATGAGGTAATGTTGCCAAAACATTACTGTGAAAATGACCGCTTATAGTTACAGATCATTGGTGGAATAGTTACATTCAAGGGGACATAGCCACTTAGACACATAGGAGATCAGTCAACATTGATACATCAACAGACACCCCAAGCCAAGATGGGATGCATCACAAAACACCTCAAACATCACTCCTTCCTCTAGCAGAGTATTCACTTGAGCATTAATGAACATCCCATTTAGAAAGATGAACACTGAATAGAAATACTTTATCCCAAGAAAATCATGTCCTTTTATGGTCGTATCAATCAATGGAGCTGCAACTCAAGATAAATCAGGTACAAATATTCGTTAGTAGCTTTTCAGGCCTACAAAACCGCAATCATCTTCCACATTATTTTTTGTTTACCATGAAATGACTGCCTATACTTAATATGGGTCCACTTCTACACATTGTTGAGACACCACATGTCCTACGAAGTGGATCGCTAATGTCCAAAACTGGAACTTAGGCAACTTTCAATAGATTTGGTAGTGCCGAAGGACCTCTAGGACTATCCTACGATGCTCGACATGCTCCTCCTTAGACTTCATGTCTATTAGGATTACATATTTGAATATGCCGATGAAATATTCTATGAACTAAAAAAGATGAGGTTTGAGATCCCCATGAATATGAATCTCGTGGAACCCATAAGTCTCCATCTTATAAGGATCCATTGAGATGGGATAGGCACTGGGTTATAAGTCTATCCCAAAATCAATATCACCTCGAGGGGGTAGAGTCACAACCTTCATGGGGAAAACATCCAAAAACAGTCTCACAATTCCAAGAATGACCACCATATATGCATCCATTAATCCCACTAGTAGCTTGGATAATAAGGAAAACAGAATCTCGACATGACAAGTGCCCACCAGATAGCTCCGCTAACCAATGAAAGCTACACATTGTCCTTTCACATCTGAAAAAAACTCTTCACCAGAAGCATTCTGTAAAGACATGGATTTTTAAATTAATTGTTTATATTGTATGGATTTATTTCGAGATTGCTATATATGACGGCACATGATTCAATGTCCATGATTTCCCAGAATAATCCGTCTATGTTTTATTAAGCTTTAATTAGTGCGCCTACGATGTTTTCATAAAAAAGTAAAATAAATCTTAAAATGTGGCCCAAATTAGAAATTTGAGGGAACCATAGTGTTAATGATGGTAGGTTTAGCCTAATTGTGACATAAGTTTAGCCAGTGATGGCCTCCTGTGAGAAAACCCAAAAATGAAATAACCATAAATAAAATAAAATAATAAAGTTATATTATTTTTCAAGGGATTATAACTCATGAATGTTGACTCAGATAAAAAATCCGAGACCACCGACGAGCTCGTGAGGGGGTTCTCTCTTTATGCAGATACTAACATTGCCCAGCGCGGGCCACCTGTCAAAGTTAGTTTTTGTTCGTAAATAAAATAATTATGTGAAAATTATTTATTTAGAATGTATATAACATCTATATGGTAACTATGATTGAAAATTTGAGAGTATTGTTGAGTTCTTTGGGGCTTGTTCTCTTTAGGAAGAGCCTAATGTTGACTGGCATGGGTCAAGGGGGAACGTTATTAATATATTGAACTATTTTAAGGTATGTTCTGTAAATGGGTGACTGACATTTTATAACATTTGAACTGGTGCTCTAATTAAAAATATTAGAGCACCATTGAATATGTTGTGCCAAGATTTTCTTATGATATGCTTCACGTCAACCACAGTAGGTCTAGAGAAAAAGTTATGTTTTGGGAGTTTTAATAGAATAATAAAAATAACATAGTTTATTTTTATTTTATTTCTTCTCCTCCAACGAACAAGCGATGTGTGGGAATAGCAACAGGTCGTGCCAATAAATGGATGAACCTCTCATTTCAAAGTAATTGCACCGTTAGGGAATTATGAAGGATCCTCATTAATGGGCCTCCATAAATTCCACAAACATTTCACACCATCCCCCTATTATATTTAAATGGAGCTTGAGGAGAGGCGTCAGCATTGGTTCGCCAATCAACAAAGTGCCGACAAAGTGCTGAGCTGCCAAACCCTTGGAGGACAGAGCCAGTTCTAGAAAGAGGTGATGGGAGACATCAAATAATGAACCGAAGGACGAATTATGAGTGGAATAGTTGAATGATAGTTGCAGAGGAAGGCGAACACCGACCCCTTCCTCAAGCATGGAGGCTCTCCAACCTCGTTAGGTAGAGGTTTAATTCTCATGTAATTCAAGAGAATATTCTTGAAACATTTAATCCTCTTTCATGATTACGAGCTAATGCGTAGGGTGTAGGACTAACAAACCTGACCCGAACCCTCCGCTGATTTTCTACCCGTGTGCCCTCTGTGGAAGACCGGCAGTGCGATAGCACTGACCGGCTATGAAGGAGGTGGTGCGCCGACGCACCCCACAAGAGGAGGTCATGGCATGAAGCAGCAAAGGCCATCCGAGCAGCTGGAACTGACTGGTCATAGAGGAGGTGCAGCGCACCATCACGCACCACCAATGAGAAATGAGTTACTGCTCGTTATCCATAGTGATCAGAGGAGGAAGCCGACACATCGTCTGACCATAGAAGGGGTGGTGGCATGACCAGTGCAACGCCGTCGAGTAGAGTGCCACAACCAAATCCACAGCAGTGGTAGAACCCAAGCCTACCAAGCGAGTTCTACAACAACCAATCAGCGCCCATGTGGCACCTTCATTTCACAAAATTGAATGGCCTCTTGGAAGTTTGGGATACAAGGGGGAAATGCTCCACCCTAGCCAGCTCGGGTGGGATGAGTTTCATTCCTCACACAGCCGGGCCGCTTGCCCTTTTGGGTTGCCCTCTTGTGAGCTACCCTTTGCGAGTCAGACCAGACTTAGCACTATCAGGATGAGCCCACCATGGCCCATCCAAGTTCGGGATGGCTTGGGTCAGT
Source organism: Viscum album (assembly GCA_963277665.1). Classification (NCBI taxonomy): domain Eukaryota; kingdom Viridiplantae; phylum Streptophyta; class Magnoliopsida; order Santalales; family Viscaceae; genus Viscum; species Viscum album. Next base: position 397,817,987 of record OY728166.1, read on the forward strand.
ACGGCCGGGTGGGATTGGACTTGGGCCCAACCAAACCCAGAAACACATAAAAGGTCATATATTGAGAACCTAACATCCGTTTAACAAACAGTCTATTGCATTGGAATCCATAGATCAAGACGGTACTTTTGGTATACTCCACATGATATTTGTAGACAGTTTGATTATGTACGGGTTGTATTGAACCTGAGTCCAACCGAACCCAAAAAAAAAACTTATAACTCCCAGACCGGGCATCCATTTGATACACCTTCTATCACATTGAAACCCTTATGAAATGGTGGTGGTGTGGGCTACTCCATTGTGGAGATTAGTGGTGGTCAAGGTACGAAAAATATCTCGAGGGGAAGATTCAATAGAGCTCGAGCGCATCAGGTGTGGGAAATCCATTGGCTGTCTATAAGATGAATAAAGAACACCTATCTTGTCTGTGTAAACATCTATAAGATCCTGTGTGTGTTAGTGGTCCGCGATCCAGTGTGGGTCAGCACACACTGATCTTGTGTGGGTCATATCCTAGGTGGGTCAACGCTCAGCGATCCTATGTAGGTCAACGCATAATGATCATGTGTGGGTCAGATCCTATGTGGGTCATTTTGAGGGTTAGTACATATCGACTCTAGGTGGGTTGGATCCTCTATGGGTAATTGTGTGGGTTACTATTTATTGCTCCTGTGTGGGTCAGCAGTAGTGCTTCATAACAGAGTAAGATGATCTAACTTACTAATAATCATCTATACTTCTATACTTACGTTATACATGATCTGAGATGAGTGTCTTATCTTTGTGGTGTTACATGTGTCATAATTCAATCTTCGTGGTGTTACCTGTATGGTACTTCTAGGTTCATGGTGTTACCTATATGGTAATTCAACCTTCATGGTGTAACCTGTGTGGTACTTATAGATTCTTGGTGTTACCTGTGTGGTACTAATGCCTTCGTGGTGTTGTCTTAGTGGTGTTGCATGTGTGGAACATCGACATTTGGGGTGTTGTCTTCATTTTTTTACCCATGTGGTACTTATATCTTAGTGGTGTTACCTATGTGGTACTTCTATCTTCATGGATTTACATTTGTGGTACTTTGAACATTCTGGGGTTACCTGAGTGGTATTTCTACATCCGTGGAGTTATCTACGTGGTTCATATAACTTCATGGTGATACCTATGTGGTACATCTATCTTGGTGGTGTTACCTGTGTGGTACACTTATATTTATTGTGTTACAAGTGTGGGACTTCTACCTTCGTGGTGTTACATATGTGGTACACCTTGCCTCATGGTGTTACATGTGTACTACTTCTACCATCATGGTGTTACTTTTGTGGTACATCGATCTTTGTGGTGTTACTTGTGTGGATATTCTAGCTTCATGGTGTCACATGTGTGGTACATATTCCTTTTGTGGTGTTACATATACATCAATTCTATCTTTGTGGTGTTACCTGTGTGGAACTTCTATCTTCATTTTGTTACCAGTGTAGTACTTCTACATTCATGGTGTTGTCTTCGTGGTGTTACATGTGTGGTACTTCTACCATCATGGTGTTACCTTTGTGATATTCTTTCATCTTCTATGAGAAGAGTATGTCTTGATAACATATGCATATGTATGGGATATACCTAAGTAGATCTTAGGTCTATTGCATCAAGCTTTGAGATTGATGTCTTTCTTTGTGGTATTTATTTTGTGGAACTCTAGGTGACCTATGGGGGACTTAGGGCCCCCACTGAGTATTTTTATACTCATCACAGCAATGGATTCACCCCCACCTTATTACATATTGGGCAGATGATAAACAACATTGATCAAGTTAGAGAGAGGTGGGACTGGACGGTACTCTGAGGTGGACCATTTGGCATGATGTGATGCAGGGACTACTGATCGTGAGCTGTACCTACAATTAATGTAGGATCCTCGGTGATGATCCAAGGTCTATTTTGTACCTTCTAGTTATATTCGTAATTTTCTGTTCTACTTATACTTTCTGTTGATCTTGTATTGTAGACACTTTACCTTCATCACTCTCTTACTACAGCAGTTTACTTCATGGTTTCTTCTTGTTCTATTCTTGGACTATGTGTTTGTACAGGTTAAAAAGGAAACTCCTTCCCATATTACATATATGCCTTTACGATGCTAGTTTCTAGCCCATGGCCTATCGAAGGTGAGCTTGGGGAAGTCATGGGACGAGTCACGAGGGACAAGTTGTGGAAAATTGGTATCAGAGGAGTCGCTTCTACCAAAGAACTATGACTCAGATCTTTTATATGTGCCTATAGGGTTTAGTGTTATAGACATGGTTTTCCGTTTGGGGGATCCAGTGTCAGTGCGGTGGCCAACATATCCATACACCGGGACCTTGGATTAGGATTTCTGACATTGTGCATGAAAACACTGATTACGTGTGTTTTTGTAAATTTTATCTTTTTTCATTTATTGAGTCAGCTGAACAGGTAAAACTTCTTATCCTTGGATCACCTCTTTCATTCAGGATTCCAAAATGTAGATAGATATCCAGGATTCATGAAAGAGTACATGATAACATCCCACCGAGCAATGATGCTTCGGTGCAGCGCCCCATTATGATGTTAGCACCTTTGGGTGGTGAACTAGTATCACCACCACTCGTTGGTTAGATGATGGCCCCAGCCCACTAGAACAGGTTGCACACCGACTGATCGTGTTGTATGAGTTTCAGTGGTAGAGAGCTCTAAGGTTCTGAGGCGAGACAAATCCCCAGGCAGCTGAGAACTAGCTGGCAGACGTGGCTAGAGTTTTTCTGCCTAGTAGGGACACCAGCTACTTAGATGTTGATCCTAGCATATAGTATTTTGTATTTACTAACAATGTGGATTCTCCACATTGTTAAGAGGCTTCGATAGGAGGACCATTTCTCAAGATGGTACCTTCAGATAGTGTGACAGCTATATCACTGCCCGTTTGTCAACAGTTACAACCAGTGGTACCGCTAGAGGAAACATGTAGGCTTAGTGCCTTACATGTGTTTCAATATCAGACAAACCTTAGGTTCTGATGTGATCTTGAATCATTAGAGGCTAAGGACTAGGTTGATGAGGTGGCCGAGTTTCTATCTTTCCAGAGAACCATTTGATCATACGGTGGTCCTGGCAGAGATCTTTCTACGTGGCTAAATAGGATGATGACAAAGCTTATGTTACCCTGATCTGGAGAAGTGGTGACATTTTTGTGGACAAGCCTGAGAACCTTCCTCATATAAGTAGGTCTCCTTCCATAATGATCTACGAGATGAGTGTTCCCAAGAGCTTATACAGCATAGGTAGGATGACATGATGGTAGCTGAGTATTGAACAAGGAATACCGACCGTCCCATGTACTTGATAAATACAGTATGGTCAGTGCTTCAGGGCTTGGACCTCTGAGCGAGGTGTGTTACGGGAAATATGAGCCAGAATTATTAATATATGCATTCTTACTTATGTTATGGTACTAGAGAGAACCTTTTTGGTTGAAACTTCTTTGGCTGAGCAGATGCATCCAGTCAATGTTAATAGTTGGAAAGCCGTAAACTAATGCCGGTCTCAGAGATATGGGCATGTAAAATGTTTCATGAAGAGGAAGTGATATGGAAAATTGAATATACAAGTAATTAGGCATCGAAGTGGAGCTAGGAGAGAAACATGAGGTGGTATACATTTTGACTTGTTATAAAAACTAAACCAATGTGGTCCCCACTAGGCTCAGGGAGCTTGAGGACATGTCAAGGGAGTAGTTGCATGCGGTCAATGGGTGTGACCCAAGGGCTCTAGGAATGATTTGAGGTATGGTATGTGTCTTCTACTAGTTGTTATATTGATAAGAATAAGAACTCTTCATTCCTTCCTTCCCTTAATATTGTTTAAGACCTAGAGTTTCTGGTTAAACTGTTGATTTAACCCTTAAATATGGATATAACTTTAGGAGGAGACTTGAAAATAAGTCTTTTTTCGATGGGGGGATATGACCCTAGAGGTGAGTGTTTTTGTGGATCCTCTTGGTGGTAGCGTTGAGGCCTTATGAAGTTAGTTGGTTACTGACTGGACATCAATTGTTCATACTCTGATTGAGTATTTTAGGAAAAATGGTTGTGGTTTATCTACAATGTTGGAATGATATTTTCCTTGGTCGGTGAAAAAGGAAACACAGACAGCCTATGATAAACTCATGAAAAAGAGGGTGCAGCCGATCACTCTTGAGCTGACCATCCTTACCCACGTGGAAAGAGGATTTTTGGGTTTTCTGTTCCCAATATGTGTGGAAGAGTTTGTATCGTGATGCTTCAGTTATCATCAAGGGAATACTGAACAGAGATGGTAGAAGTCTTATGCCGATAGGGGACAAAGACCATTGAAATCTAAGTAGTGAGACTATGTCCTCCTATTGGTCTTACCCCATTAAGGATTACAGAGTTTTTTCCATGGAAGAAAGCTATATCCGAGATTCATCGGAACATTCTATATTATTAGGACAGTGAGAGAGGTGGCATACCATCTATCTCTTACCCCATAAATGCACTAGGTGCATAATGTTTTCCATGTGTAATAGCTAAGGATATGCGTGCATGATCTATCTCACATCATCCACGATGGCAATCTTCACATTGATGATGTGGAGACATTTAGAGAGGTTCCAGTTGAGATTTACAATCGACGGGAGTGAGTCATTCATGGGAGATCGATACCTCTAGTTCTCATTTTCTGGAAGCACATGAACCTTAAGGAGAGCACATTGGAGTGGGATGCTCAGATTCGTGCTAAGTACCCCCCATTTGTTTTTATAGTCTATGTAGTGGATTTTGGGGAAGAAAATAAATACAGTGCATAGAATTTAAAGACCGAGATTTTTGATTTAATTTTTTTTTATATAGAATTATTTCGAGACCACAAAATCTAATGGCACGTGATTCGGAGGCCCAGAGTGCCCATAATGATCTGTCGATGTTTTGTTAACATTTAATTAGTGTGTGTAAGCAATTTTCCTGATCATGTGGATTTACTCTTACAATGTTTCTCAGATAAAAAATATGATGGAACCATTGCTTTCAGGATGGGGGGTTTACCCTAGGTGTGGCTTAAGAATTGTCGGTGCGGGCCTCCAATGAGAAAACACAAAAATGGTATAACCATTAATAAAATAATAAAATAATGTTATTTAACTTTTAAAATTATTATAACTCAGTAATGGAGACTCAGATTAAAAATCTAAGACAACCACTAATTTCATTAGGGTATTCTCTCTTTAAACAGATACTAACATTGGATGGTGCGTTCCACTAGTGAAAGTTAGTTTCTTGCTGTAAATAAAATAATTAAGTGAAAATTTTTTTATTATAAAATTTATAACTTCTATACGATAACTCTTATTGAAAATATATGATTACTGTTGAGTTCGTTGGGGAGTGTTCTCCTTAGGAAGAGCCTAACCTCGACTGGTGTTGTTCGAGGGTGAACCTTATTAATTTATTGTCATTTTTATAGTACGTTCAATAAACATGTGAGTGGAGTTTTTTGACATTTGAATCGGTGCTCAGATTAAAAATATGAGGGCACAGTTGGACCCACAGTTCCAGGATTTTCATGAGGGAGGCTTCACATTGACTATAGTATGTCTGGAGAAAAATATATCTTTCGGGACTTTTCAAAGAATAAAAAAAATAACATTGTTAATTTTTATTTTCATTTTTATCCTTTAACGGAAAAGCGTAGTGTGGGACCAATGATGTATCAAGCCAATAAATGACTTGACCTTTAATTTATATGTAACCGCACAACTGGGAAATTAGGATGGTTCCTAATTAATGGGCCTCCATCAATTCCAAGAATGTTGCACACCCTCCCCCTCTCCTATTTATATGGAGATCGGGGAGAGGTGTCGGACCTACTTGGCCAAGAAATGAAGTGATGACAATGTTCCTAGATTCCAAATCCTTGAGTACGAAGTTGGTACCATCAGGAGGTGACGAAAGACACCGTACCACAAACCTAAGGATGACATTCGATCAGTGTCATTGGAAGCTAGTTGTAGAGGATGGTGAACAATGACCCCCATCCTTAAGCGCAGAGGCTCTCTAACAACCTCAGTTAGGGGTTTAATTCTTGATTAATTCAAGTGAATTTTCTTGAGCCCTTTAATCCTCCCTCATGATTACGAGCTAACGTGTAGGGCGCATGCCTAACGAACCCAACCCGAACCCTACACTCCTTTAATACCCTTACACCCTCCATGGATTAACGCCGGCGTGGCAGCACAGACTGGCTATAAAGGAGGCGGTACGCAGACGCACGCCAAAAGAGGATGTCATGGAACAAAGCATTGGTCGTCATCGGAGCTTCCGGCACCGGCCAGCTGCCGAGGTGGTGTGGTGCGACGTCGCGTGCCGCCGGTGGTAAAATGGCCGTGAATCTCTAGCTATGGAAATTGTAAGAGGCATCTAACAAATCGTCCAGACGCATAAGGGGTGGCGGTGTGACCAGAACACCACCAGCGAGCAGAGGGTCGTGACTGAAGTTGCGACAGAGGCAGAACACGACCGTACCCGGAGGGTTCCGCAGTGACTGTGCAGCGTCCACGTGGCACCAACATTTCACAAAATTGAATAGCCTTTGGACCATTTGGAGTACCAAGGGGTGACTCTATCACATTGTTAGCTCAGGTGGACCACAGACCGACCTCCTATGGGTTGCACCCCACACGAACAGGTCGTGCGCCCTTGTGGGGCGCCACCTTACTGGCTGCCTTTTTCGAGCCACCACCTTGTGGGCCGGGATGGACCCCAGCCCAGCAGGTTGACCCCACCACGGCCCATTCCAGAATGGGTCGGGTCAGGTCGGTCTGACCAGGTCGTTTATGTCTGACCAGGTCGGACCAGACCAAGACCCAACCGGACCCAGAAACACTTAAAGGGCCATATCCTGAGAACCAGATGTCTGTTTGACGAACCTTCTATAGCTTTGGGATCCATGGATCGAGATGGTACATATGGGATACTCCACATGAGATTTGGGGATTGTTCCAGTACAACTAGGTGGGATCGAACAAAAATCAAACGGGGACCCCAAAACTAATACAATTATAACTCACACACAGGGTGTCCGTTTGACGTACCCTCTTTTTCATTGGAACACTTACAACTAGGAGGTCTATTGGGTTACTCTTTTAGAGATTAATGGTGATCGAGGTATGATTGATATCTCAAGAGGCATATTCTACAGATCTCAAGCACACATGGTGTGAGGAATCAAGTGGATGGCGGTAATGTGAAGAAAGAATACGGATCCTGTATGGGTCAGCATCTATCAGATCCTGTGTAGATCAGCACTCAACAATCTTGTGTGGGTCCCCATATACTGATCCTGTGTTGGTCAGATCCTGTGTTGGTCAGTGATATGTTATACTGTTTAGGGTCAGTGCATACCAATCCTGTGCAGGACAGATCACATGTTGGCCATTGTGGGTGTTAGTACCTATCGATCCAGTGTGGGTAAGAAGTAGTGATTCTTAATAGAGTATGATGATCTTGTTTACGACTAATCATATATACAGCTATAATTTAGTTATACCTAATGTGAGCTGAGTATTTTATTTTCATGGTGTTACCTATGTGGTACTTCTTTCTTCATGGTTTTACTTGTATGGTACTTCTAGCTTCGTTGTGTTACCTATCTAGTACTTCTACCTTCATGGTGTTACTTGTGTGGTACTTATATCTTTGTGGTGGTACATGTGTGGTAATTCTACCTTCTTGGTATTTTCTTACTAGTGTTACATGTTTGGTACTTCTACCTTTGTGGGGGTTTTCATTATGGTGTTACCTTTGTGGCACATCATCTTCAGTGGTGTTACTTTTTTGGTACATCAGTCTTTGTGAAGTTACTTGTGTGGTACTTATATCTTCATGGGGTTACCTATGTGGTACTTCTACCTTCAGGGATTTACCTATGTGGTATTTCTATCTTTATGGTTTTAATTGTGTGGTACTTCTTTTTTTGTGGTGTTACCTATGTGGTACTCCTAACATCATGGTGTTACCTGTGTGGTACTTCTACCTTTGTGGTGTTACCTATGTCATACACTTATCATAGTGCTATTACCAGTGTGGTAATTCTACCTTCGTGGTGTTACCTATGTGGTATTTCAATCTTTGTGGTGTTACCTATGTGTTACATCTAGCTATGTGGTATTACCAGTATGGTACTTCTACCTTTGTGGTGTTACCTCTATGGTACTTCTATTTTCATGGTGGTACATGTGTGGTACTTCTATCGTCTTGTTGCTACCTGTGTGGTACTTCTACTTTCATGGTGTTATCTCCGTGGTGGTACCTATTTTTTAAATCAACCATCGTGGTATTATTCCATCATGTATGAGATGTGTATGTCTTGATAGCATAGGAATATTTATTTTCATATACATAAGTATAGTTGATGTATATTACATTGTTCTTTGAGAATGAGGCCATGCTATGTGGTATTTCATTTGTGGAACTCTATGAGACCTACATGGGTCTCAAGGACCCCACTGAGTATTGTTATGATCACCTCTGTATAGGATTCGCCCACACATTGTTGTTTCTTGTGCAAATGATGGACATAATTGATCGTGGTTGAGGGAACCGTGACTGTACGATAGTCGGAGGTGGACCATTTGGTGTGACGTGATGCAGGGAATAATGATCGTGAGATGTACCTACCCTTCACGTAGGATCCTTTATAGACGATCCATGAGATATTTTGTACCTTTTAATTGTATTTTAACTTTTCCGTTGTACTTTTACTTTCAGTTGGGCTTATATTCTTGCCCCTTTACATTAATCACTCTTTTACTATATCAGTTTAATTTGTGTTTGCTTCTTGTTGTGTTCTTGGACTATGTGTATTTACATGTTAAAAAAGAAATGCCTTCCCATATTAGGGATATGACTTTCTAGTAGTAGTCGCCAGCACCTTTCCTATGGAAGGTGTGCATGGGGTTGTCATGGTATTGGCCCTGAGGGATGAGTCATAACACATTCAATTGTAGAATTCAACAAAAAAAATATTCGATGCCAAGGATGATATTGTATAGCAGCATTTGTATTAGAAAAAGATCCCCACTGGACTGATATGGCTGCATCATTAGTCTATATCCCTAGAAATCATCAAACAAGATGGCATGACCATAAAATATTGTTCTCAACTCCAGGGGAACTAAATGATTCTCTAGGTCTAGTCCCAACGCATTGGCCAAAATGGGTGCAACAAAGTCATGAGAATCTCTCAAATCAAACAAGGCGCATGAATGAAAAGTAGAAAAACTAACCATACCTTGAATTATATAGGGCATCACTGGAAATGTTTCCACTATAGTGTGCACCTTCCCATTCCTGACTCCTCTACCACTCGACTGTTGGCCACCTCCCCAACCATGTCTTGGTCATGATCCCTAAGGAGCGCCCACATGTTATCCACCTCCAGCACCGTCTGCCCTCAGTGGAGAAGGGGCATGTTATCCCTACAGCTGGGAAGGCCAGGCATGCCACTAATGTTGAGGTGGGAACTGAACCTTCCCACCTAATCCATACTGAGATTGAGTTGATAAATGTCTCTATAGGTTCCCATTACATCATAATGAAAAATACATCATCCCCAATCTAGTGGAAAAGGTGTGAGGACCATAGGTTCGGAACTGAAATAGTTGAGGTCGGCTGCCTACTGGCCAAAACATGGATGGCGCTAACACCGAAGACTTACTACTGACGACCTTCTCCTTTGAAGAACATGGATGGCTTCCCTATCATTGTATAAATCCTCATGAGTGTATCATTTCCAAAACCTCATCCTTCTTCTGAACCTCAATCTATGTCGGTTGGGTTAAGGTAGTAACTACATACTGAATAGAAGTATGAAGTTCCTCCTCTATGAACCTTGCCCCAGACTCCTCCTCGGGAAAGAGATCCATAGAATAATGTTGGAGAACAAAGATATTGATTGCCAATTACCATACCGACACACTCCCATGTGGGTGGTAGATTGGGTCCTTTATCTTCTCATTATTCATCATGGAAGAAATGAATTCCTCCTAGATCTCCTTCTCAAACTCAGAACATGAAATAGATGTCTCCTTCCTCTCCTTGTGGTAAGGTGTCTACCACTGACCCACTGCTCCCATCATCTGGGTCACCACCATAAGAAACAAGTACTCTGTCGGAGCTTGAATCAAGCTTATAGTCATCCCCAGTAACTCAAGTCAAGTCTCCATCTATTTTTCCAAGACACTTCCCTCATACTTAACCATATTCTTCAGTTTGAAATCATGAAGTGTCTTCTGCCACTAATCGTCCTCCTCCACAAGGTTGACCCTCCACCCGTCAACTCGGTTTGGCTATTGACCCTCAATTGCTTATTCCAAACACAGGTGACATCCGAGAGCCATAATTGAAAGGAAAACAAGGAACTTCTAATCCCTAGTAGAATTGGATTTGTTTAGGATTCATATTAATGCATTGTTTATATTAATTTCCCAAAAAAACACACAAATAACAAGAACACAAGTCATCATGATGCATGTGCCATTTCTAGTCTATCTACCCCACAATCGGTGTAGCCTCACGTTTTCATTTGTTATTCATAGAGTACATTCTTCAGATCATGGAGGGACATAAAATCTTCTATCATAGCAGATCTTTGCAGGACTATGCAACTCACCAAGATCAGCTAACATTGTCTCCATACAAACACATGCAATCCTCATCATTCCTAACTCCAAAATCCATAAAATCTATCTACTTCCTAGAATAACATTCATTTATGAACCACTATCTTGAATATGAGGTAAGGGATAACACAATTTTGATACCTTATTTCCTCAAGATTTATGAGAGAAAATGACCCCCCAAAACCCACCTCTAATAGACCCCAGTGTGGCGACCAACACCAAGGGTATTGAAATGTCAAAAAAAATGGGTGGTATTATCCATTTTATAGTATCCAAGATCAAGAGATAAGATGTATCAACCTCAAACAACTCCAATATAGATATACATAAAGAAACCAAAATCCATTCCATATTCTTGTTAAATGTAAAGCAGCTAGAAATACCATGAAATCTAAAATGTATGTAAAGAAAAACTAAGAAGAAACATTGAAACTATCCCCAAAAAACAATCTATTATGGACCACCACGGTCTGTGTAATCTATCTAGAAACCTAAAAATAGTTTTATATACTTTGGGTGAGAATACAAGTATACCTAGTAGTGAAAAACCAAAGACACTCATGCAGAAGTGGGAGAAGCATACTAATTCACTTTTGAGGAAATATAAGAAACTCACAATCACAAAACAAGGTATACAACATATATATATATATATATATATATATATATATAAGTTCCAAACACTCAACCAAATATATTGGTTTTCAATAAAACTAATAGATCGAAATAATACCCTTGCTTCCACCTACAGAAGCATGTACCACCATGAACGACAGTCACTTTATTACGTTAATAAATGAACAATGAATCCCTACAAGACAAAACTAAAAATAGGAACTTAGACAATTAATATAATAAATTTTAAATTATGCATTATAAAACCATTAATTTATTTAATTCATTCCCTAGTAGGGAAAATAAAAAAATCATAACACTCCAGAAGTAACATCACAACCCATATATACTTCACAAAGTCACTGAAAACTCTGGGTGAAATTCCCACGCAATGTAACAGAATTCATTTTCCAAATCATCCTTCTTAAACCATCCACGGATTTACTGCTTCATGAAAAATAGCAATTTCCCCAAAATAAACATAAATAATCTATAATGTAGTTCCATTTTTAACTCTCCTTTCTTGGAAACCCATTCAACCACATCAACCATAATTCATCACTATTATGTCACCCTATAATTCCTGTCAACAAGAAAACCCCCCAAAACACATCGTCAAAATCCCAATCAGAATCTCCAATGCATAACCACACTAAAACCAATATACCCATCAACGTAGACATGCCACAACTATTTTTGATAGCCTCACCACCCAACCACTTCCCAGATGTATTTCCTCTATGTAAAAAGTCCATCCATTCCACAATCAACCAAACTCTTATCCTGTGTTACCATCACACCACCCAAACGACCCCATAAGAAAATCACCCACATGGACACATCACTGCAATATCAATATAGATTCAAGGATGAAAATAACTATACACATCACACAAACACACCAATAAGGGAAAGTTTATTCAGATTTAGGAGCACTTGTTCTTTAATTCGACCTGATAAAACAGGGGTGATCATGCAATAGATTTGATCCTAGGGAATCGATTTTTTTAACAATGTATACATAATTGGATAGATTTCAATTATTACAGAAGTCATTCAAAAATCATACAGGCACACAAACCGAGACCACAAAAATCCATGATTTTTAGAAGAACACAACCCATACAACTCACAACATATATAAAGGATAACATATAAAATAAAATGATCACCACTAACATGATCCCACCGCCACATTTATTCATTATAATTACCTTATTTAAATCGGTTTCATACTTATTCACATAGGTAAATGAGTAAACCTACCCCACATGATACAAATATAAAATAGATATAAAGGAAATCCCTACCCAGAACAACAGGAGAACAAAACTCCTCCTTGTGCCAAAACCTGGGGTCACATAAGTCACAAACTGAAACTGGTCGCCACCAAAATCTGCACCAAAACCAGCCATGAGAAAGTTTGAAAGGAATTACATATCCCCAAGAGCTGGCACAAGATTCAAGGTATCAATCATTTTTTTGGGAATGAGTTACCCAAATATGGATGAATTAAACATTAAAATAATTCAATAAACCAAATTTGAAGAATTCATACCAAACAAGATTTATACAAAATCCAGAACTAAATACATATGTTTAAAAATTGAATAAGAGGTCCAAATTCATATAAAAATGCCTAGAAAACAACCCCTATGACTCCACATTATATGGGGTTATCACCCAGAAGTCATCTCCACAACACTGCACCATGGAAGGGAACTAACAATCCAAACTGCCATCACCCAAAGCCTTTCCTTTACCTGTGTAATACATAAAAAATATACATACACCCAAGGTATGTAAGTATGTTTTAACCCTTAATCTAATAAAAAACCACCAAGATATTCCATAGAATAAAAAATATGAGATAAAAAATTCCATTTTTTTGATAGACAAGAGGGTGGGGAAATAATTCATAAAGCATCAAACATTTAAATGTAAATAGTGATTTATAGAGAATTTTTCCATGAATGAAAACATATAAGAAAAAAAATTTATCTACTGTATTTTCCAGAAAAAACCACCATATTTCAAATATAAATACATAATATTCAATGAAAACTAATCTTAGGAACACCCCTAGGTAGTAGGTAGTGTCGGGCTCCATATACCTCACACCTCTGTGTAAAGTAACCCTAGAAAAATCAATTATCATGCACGATCCACTAGTAGAGAACATAACCATAACCTAGTGGACCCCAATAATTATCAATATATTTTTTTAGTATTGTCATTACCCATTTTTCTCAGTGAAATAAGGGCAAAACCCATTCAGACCACTAGCGTACTAGTACAAATTCTCCTTCCAAGGTACCCGAGTTTCCCTCATTATGCTCAAACCATTTTCTCATGATTCATGAATAAATAATCAAATAAAAACATCAGTTATTTTCATAATCAACTCAATATATTAGCTACAAATTATTTTCACCACATAAACCACCCCATAAAACCATTATAATTTTAATAAAACAACTTCACGAAATATAAAAATGTATTTCACACAAAATCCATTTAGAACCCTACTTTAAACACATTTGAAAATCCCGATTCCCCAAAACATAATTTTCAGCACCCAAAAAATTTCTATAAAACCATTACATCTGTTAGAAAATTATCCCAAATGTCATAACATGAAATAGACATGAAAAACAATAAAATTATAAAAAAAATGGTACCAAAATATAATTATCTTCACAAACATCACTAAAACCAGACTTCGTAGAAATGTTAATTAATACGAAGTGTTAAAAAAAATTTCAAAAAATATAACTCATCTGGAATTGATTATCCATGAAATCACCTACCACAAGTGTCAAAACCCTTGAATCATGGTTTGAAATATCAACCTCACCACCGCCACACCACAAAAATGAGAAATCGAGCCCTAGACCACAAAATTCCACCCAAATGATTGATTGTTAAACTCTAGGTATGAACTCTAGATGCTGGAAACTTTAGAACTTTATTAAATATGAAATAAAACCAAGGGAACTTGGAATAAACCATGAAAGAATTTATTATAGGAAATATCTTGTGGTTTCTCTACCAAATCCTCCATAAAAAAGGAGTTCCATGGGAGCTAGAGGGATCTTGGAGGCCTCCCATGGATGATAAGGTTGAATGGGAAATGAATGTTGTGGATTAGGATTATATTTGGGAGGGAAAAATTGGAATTTAGAAAAGATATTTAATGACATGGACACCTTGCAAGGTTTGGTAGCACATTTTAGTAAACCTTCCCTCCAAACCGTGCGGCATGTTCTGGCCTCCCAAAATGATTACATTATCCTTCAATTTCAATGGGGTACATGGGTAAAACTTAGGGGTAATGATTGGCCATGGATTAGAGGAAAAAATACCCAAAATTATACCACCATTTCACCCCAATACTCATCCTACTCAAGGCCTTAAACCACCAAAAAATATTACCCTACAATGCATGCCATGAAAAGTGTCACAAATACAGCACCAAACCACCTCAACCTCATACCATCCATTTAGTAATAGAAAAGAATAAATACCAGCCAATACATCCAAGAATAATTTCTTAGATCAAGAACACCTGTGACACAAAATCTAATACCATAAGTCCTGGAGACCAAGTGATAACCAAGAACCAAATGTGGATTTGAAATAAAGGATGGAAATTGAAAATTTGGGTGCGAAAATTCACCCTAACATAAGGATTTCCACCCCAGTAAAGCCACAACAATAGCATATTTAATAAAAATCCCAAATGATAGCCTATGATCGAGTCCCTTGCCACATTTTTACCCACATCCAAAAGGAAAAACACCTTTAGTGGATCAAACAATAGAAGATAATTCTCTAAAAAATCATAAATAACCCAACCAACCTGAAATGATCAAACACATTCAAATTAAATCTTCAAACAAAACACTTTGAACACTACCAAACAGTGCTTAATAAATAAACATGAAAAGGACAAAAAATATGAATAATCCTATACTATCTTCACATAAACAAAACCATTGGGTATGATCCAATTCCACATATACCCAAGTAAAAAATTTGTGGATAGATAGCCTCTAGTGAGTATACCTCCATCAAAAAAAATTCCATGGAGAAAAACGAGTCGCCGATACAGGGTGACTCAAATGGGCTTCGTACTATAAGGGACAATGTAATTTCTAAGACGTAATCAGGAAACCAATTGGAGAGCCTGAATGGACTCCTCGACATAAGGGGTAAAATAACATTAGAATTTTTCAAAGAGAGATTATGTGCAACCCATGATGGGTCTCCCCATCATAAGAACCAATAATATTAACTAACAAGAGTGGGAAGACGTGAAAAAACCCCAAAATTTTAAGATTTGTCAAGACCACATTGTTAGTCCACACTGTTTGGGAAAATGTGCACTAACCGTGAAAATAATTCAATCCAAAGGGGATAATTTGAAATATTACATGGTCCAAGGCACATGGCCATGTGGAGACCAAGTGGTATCTAATGTATCTTATCAAATGATTTCTTAGGTTGGCACACAGTTACTACTAACCTTGTGCAAACAGTGGACATTACTCTACCAATCCCAAATTTAAAAAATTCACTAAGAAATCAATTGAAATCCAACGGAATAAGATGAATTAAGGATATAACATGGAAACAATGTCCTCCCACCTCTACAACCGAATTTGATAAACTAGAACAAGATTAATACACCATAGGTTTAGAAAATTCCCATTTTTAATAGTTAGGATAAGACTTTTACCAAAGGTCTGAAAGACTCTGAGATTTCCGCAGACTATGTTCCTGCATCACTCTAGGACCTGTAGCTGGAGCTCAGACGATTGAAGCATCTTCTACCTCACAGTCAGGGTTTAGAAACCACCAAATAGATCGTCTTCATTTGGTGCCACAAATAATTACATTGTGATATCATATGGTCTTAATGATACATGATACACTTAAAATCCACTTTACCCCAACCCATCATTTTACCAAAACAATGTCTTAGAGGATGAAGACATGTCACCCCATGTTTCATCGAATGGGAAACATCAGAATAAATTAACACCTCGAAACATGTTTTTCTAGAACATAGGATTTTGGAATTCCCTGAAGAGTTACACGCATCTGAAAAAACAGAGTCTCTCGTAATATTTCACAACCTTGACCCTTATAGTAAAATAAACACACAACATCATAAGGCATCACTGAACATGACCATTACAACTAAAAAATAAAAAACAAAATAAAAAACACAATGTAAGGGACATTATGTTGAGTACCAAAAAAACACATGATTCTGACAAGCGACCATAATAGCCACTGTTGGTATGATTTTCCACACTAGTGTCCTAAATGTAAATCTTTCTATGATGAGATTGAAAAAAGACCCAGTGGCCCTTCAAGTCATCATTCTACACTGACAACCCGGAACTACATTCACCATTGATGACTCCAGGAACATAAGAAAATCAGGTCTATTTCAACCTCCCACAACCACTTCTACTCTACAAGTGGATCCACATAATCAGAAAAGAAGATGGGTAAACTCAGTATCCAGAGATCAAGAAGAAAGTCCTTATATTGATCAACTCGAGGATCATCCAACAAAGATTCACCATGGTCCACACATAAATAATACATTAACTCTTTATGGGGGTGTAACCTTTCCAAAAATAAATCCCAATGACCCAACCAATCTAGTCATTTGGTCACAACATACCACAAAGCTAAACCAAACACATGAGGGAAGCCACCTCATTGGCCTCCTAAACGATTCCCCAAAAGACACCATTAACCAATGCTGCATTCCAACATATCAAAAAAACACCAACCTGAAACATTGTTTAAACAAGAGGGGTTCATTAACTTGAATCATCCCACAATAACAATCCAGAAAACACATCATCCACACTCCACAACCACACATTATCAAAACCCAACACTTTCATTCAAATGAATTCTAAAAATAGTGTTGATGGGATGTTCATTTACCAATGGTATCTCATGATCACTAAAAGTACAAGAATACATGCCACATGCATGTGGTCATCATTGAGAACAAAAAATACCAAAACAAAACCTTTCCTTTTTTTTCAAAATCCAAATCTTTTTAACCACAATTTACCTTTCTCATAACTGATAACCATAAAATCAAAACACAATTTAAATATTACAAAAATATTTAGGATGGTTCCCATAACTCAATAAAGCTCACATTCAAGCATCGAAAACCCATTTCAAAATATTTCAATCTATTTCAGAACACATCTAATTTCAGGAAAAACACTAATTCATAAAACTCCATTTTATTAAGAAATCAACTTTTCTCATTTAAAAAAAGGTAATAAAATTTCATAAAACTTCTCAAATGTTTAGTAGTTTCCAAAATAAGACATCTTGAACCCCCGATATAATCTTTAGAACACTTAATTCAAATCAAGTTTTTTTCCATGGTCTAGAAAATTCTACTAGAAACACATTTTCAAAAGAACATTAACATAATTCATACATTTAAAAAAGGTCTAAACACCAAATTTACACTTTCGAAATAATACTAAAATTTAATTTATATAATTTAAAAAATAAAACCATTTAAACTATTATAGAAAATCATATCCCAAAAATTTCACACTCTTTAAAATCAATTCATTTTTTCTTTAAAAACCATGTATGCAAGATTCCAAAACAATGAGACACCAGGAAATGTGAGAGGAAACTAGTGTTAGTGGGTGACTTGGAAATATGGTTGGAGGGAATATTCCAATCACTTCACTATCAAAGTGAGTGTTTTTGGGAAATATACCCAGCTCCAAATGGCTTTCTAGGCCATGAGAGCTCACTGGGACCACTGACACATCTCAATTTTCATTTCCCCCAATAATCAATGAACGATGAGAAATAATGAACTCAAATAAAACCCAAGGTGACTTGAATCCCATCATGAGGTGTGTTGGCCCAAAAAACAACCCATGACATGAATTTCATGTCCTGAAAATCTTATCTCCATACTATCCTGACTCTTCCCCATATAACATTACCCAAATAGTGAACATACTATAATACCATTTTTTCATGAAATGAATCTATTCTCCATTTAAAACAAAACCAAATCAGGCCACTCATGAGGCCCAATGGGAATTCCCTATCCCGACAGCTGGGGACAAGTTCCCAGGTATCATATATTTTTGTTTGGGAACAATTTACTCAAACATGGATGCAAAAAACATCAAAATCAATCGATAAACAGAAGATGAAAAATTCATACCAAATGAGGTTTATATAAAATCCAAGAGCTGAATACATATGTTTAAACATATATTAAGAGGTCTAAAGACACTAAAAAATAGAAAAAAACAAACCCAAGGAATCCTCATGATAAGGGGTTATCATCCACATGCAGTCTCCACAATGTCGCACCAAGGAAAGGAACTAACAACCCATACCTCCATCACCGATAGCCTTTCCTTTACGTGTGTCATACCCAACCAAGTCTAATTACACCGAAGGGGTGTTTATAGGGTGTGATCATTACACCAATAGTATACCACCATCATATTCCATATAGTAAACAATTGAAGATAAAAAGAATGCAATTTTTTGTTAAGCAAGAGTTTGGGGAAATAATAACCAAAGGATGAAACTTTTAAATGTAAACAGTTTTTGAAATGTAATATTTCCAAGAATGAAAAAATTTAAGTAAAACATGTATAATAATTTATTTTCCATCAAAACCCACCATATAAAAAATATAAATACACTATAGTCAATGAGCCCCACTCTCGGGAACACCCCTTGGCACTAGGTAGTCTCGAGGCCTATGCACCTTGTGTCTTGTTGTAATGTAACGATTTTAAAAATCTATTATCGTGCATGATACACTAGTTGGGAACATTAACATAACACATTGGTCTATAATAATCATAAATATAGTTTTGTTATTGGTGTCATTATCCATTTTGCTTAGTGAAATAGGGACAAACCCCATTCGGATTACTAGCATACTAGTATATATTCGCCCTCCTAGGTACCCGGGTTTCCCCCATTGTTCTAAAACCATTGTATCATGATACCAAAATCCATTACCAAATAATCACATCAGATCCAGTCATAATCAAATCAAAATAGTAGCTAAACATGATTTTCACCACTTACACCACTCAATAAAACCATTAGAATTTTAATAAAACAACATTACAAAATATAACAATGTCTTTCACAAAAAGTACCTTAAAACCCAATTTGGAACATCATTTGAATATCCATATTCCCCAAAACAAAATTTTCAGCACAAAAAACATTTCTATAAACCCATACATGAGTTTAAAAAAACCCAATTGGAATAATACAAAAATGACATGTAAAACACCAAATTTAGCAAAAAATTTGAACCTAAACATCTTTTTCAAAACAAAAGTCACAAAAACTAGATTTAAAAGCAAGTATAATGAATAAGAAGTCTGCTAAAAATAGATATGCAGTAATTATTACTCATCTCACATTGATTACAGTTGGAATTACCAACCAAAATTGTCATAACCCTTGAATCGTGTTGAGAAACTTCAACCGAACAACCTACGCACCACAACGATGATAAATTATTAGCTAGAACAACAAATTACAAAAACAATTATCAAGGATAAATCCTAAATACAAACCCTAGTTGATGGATAGTTTACAACTTCATTAAATAAGAAATAAAACCAATGGATGATTGAATAAACCAAGAAAGGATTTAATTATGTGAAATATCTTGAGGATTCTCAACCTAATAATCCATTAAAATTATGTTCCATGGGAGCTTGATGGCTCTTGGAGGACTCCCATGGCTGCTAGTGTTGAATGGGGGAAGAATGGGGTGGATTATGTTTATTTATGGGATGGAAAAATTTAAATTTCAAAAATATTTTTAATGAGTTGGACACCTTGTAACGGTTTGGTTTCACGGTTTTGTAAAACATATGGCCAAACCGTGCAGTCTGTTCTGGACCCCCAAAATGATGACATTCTCCTCCAATTTAATGTTCTTTCATGGGGAAATCCTTGAGGGAATGATGGGCTAAGGATAGTGGGAAATAATACCCAAAGAAAAACCACATTTCCACCCCATGACTAATCCAATATGAGGTAATAAACCACCCCCAACATCATACCGTACAAGGGGTTCCAATAGAAGTGTCACAAATCCAACTCCAAATCACCTCAACCTCAAACATTCCATTTATGAAAAACATGTCCCACAACCATAAAATACTTCCATGGATAGTTTACTAGACCAAGAATACTCATGACCCCAAATCTAATCTAGTAACACTCGAAGACCAAGTGAAAACAAAGAACAAAAAGTGGATTTGAAACAATGAATAGAAATTGAAAATCCGCGAGTGACAACATAAGCATGAGATTCCAATGGAAACTGAATAGGTGGCTACAAAATAGAATCGTGCCTTATATGGGAATAATGCTTCTTGGAACACAAATAGGAAATGAAATCACATAAGGAAAATAATATCTCTCTTTTGAAGAGAAATATCCTATATCATTTGAAGGGTGATAGTTTCAAAGGCAACTAATGTCGGATCGTGGTCAAGACCACACAATTTGACTATTTCCAAACCCCAGAAGCATTAGAATAGTAATTATACAATTAATATCCTTTCAAATGACTTTATAAATGCTCAATAAAGGTTTTTAACTCAATTTATGTCAAAAGAAATGTCAGAGGGACGAAACTGGATAAACTGTGAAAAACTGGGAATGAATCACTGAGGGGTGAGTCACCTATATTGAGTCACTGATGTGACACATCGACACAAGAAAATGACACAGAGCCACTTCCATGACATATAGATTCTTGAGTCACCATCGTGACCCACCAATGCCCGACATACTAACGCCAAACTACCGATGCTTGTCCTACCAACACCCGACCTACCGACCCCCGACCTACCGATGATCATCCTACAAATTCCCGATATACCGATGCATGTGTCACCAACACCCTAAGTCACTGATTCCATAAGTCATTGATACCATGAGTCATAGATATTGAGCTATTGACATGACAAACTGAAAGGCTTTGTTGTGGGTGTTTTCAGATGATATGTGATTGTTGAGTACTTAGGTGAATCAGTATCACTGAACAAGGTCCTCACTCAAAGGAGGAAGTAAATTTTACAACATATTAAAGGTATTTTCAAAATAAAATAAAATTAAAAAAGAATAACAATTAAAAGAATAGGGGTGGTTTATAGTTTATAAATCTAGTTGAAGTCTTCTGGAAGAATATTGTATTATTTTATTTTGGAAATTAAGTTCAATTTAAATGACACAACAAGAAGATGTTTTTTAGAAAATATTTAAAAGGATTAATCGATATAAATCTACCTCTTCAATAATTTATTAATAATTATCATTTAAATTAATCTCCAAATATGTATGATCCCTTAATTTGTTAAATCCTGAAACCTACAAGAATTAACATTACCACAATGATGAAGTGAATTTTAGCCTATTCTAACTTCAGAACATGAAATCGAAATACCCAACATTGATTGATGTTCTAAGGTTAAATTATGGTTAGTCATAAATTAAGGAACATTTACTCTCCTAAAATTATAAATAATTGTTTTAGGGCTTATATTTGAACACTATAAATTGATCTCATGTGCTTTTGTATTAGCGATTAAGGGTGCACTCTCACAATTCACACAATTCTGGAACTCGTATGTTTTGAGTTAATTGTTCAATTGATTTATATGTTCAAATAAAATTTAAAAAACAATTAATAAATCATGTTATATGAATTACATTATATCATTGATTCAAAATAACCGAATGAATAAGGAAGAAGGTCCATCGATTACTAAAAAAACCACTCTTCCAAGGGTGGTATAGTCATCGTATAAACATTATGAAAGTGTAAATGTTTGGAATGGGTATAACCCAGTAATTTTTATACTATTTATTCCAGACCTAATAAGTAACATATCAATATAAAAATGGAAGAATAAATAACTTTTATTGGATTTCAAATTACAAGCATGAAAACAATGAAACACAAAGTTATGGTGGGAGTGGAGAGCCTTCTTGAAAGAGATCTATGCAAAAATACTTACTTCATCAATGATGATGGAAATGATTTCCGAATCCCAAATTTCGGACAAACCATCCCAAAACCTCAACCAACCATCCAAAAGAGTGAAAAAACCTATTTATATTGTGGTGAAAATTATAGGTTCAAAGTTGTTTCAAGTGTGAATGGGGAATCTCAGCAAACAATTTTAATCCAACATTCACCAACCATTTGACTTCAAAACACGTGAACCATTTGTTCTTACCAAAGTTTAATTTGTGCGAATTTTTTTAGATATCCTCTTAAAATTTGGGGTCAATACATGTATATATATAAAAGATATGGCCCATTCACTACAGTGATGTCCAATCTAGTGTGTCTAGCCCAAATTTGTCTTAATAACCCATTTACTACATCCCAAATGAACTCTTTAGCCCAGTGTCCTAAATAAAATTTATATCCCATTTAGTGGGAAATAATGATAAAACATTTTATGTTCAACTAATTTGTATAAAAATATTTATGTTCAAAATAGTACAGTGATGTTTAAAAAGGTAAAATTGGAATTTTAATCAAATTTCCAAATGAATGATCTCATCTAAAATATTCCATAAATAAAAAAGTTTACCATAATGTGAGGAAATTATATGTTTTATTATAGATTAAATAATAGATCAAATTGTGCTTTATCAATCACTAATAGAAACTAGATATTTTTATAAACCCTTGAAATGAGCCACTGATGTCTCCGAGAACGCCCCAAATACTAGACTTTGACTAAGTAATAGACCATACAGGTCTGGGACAATACAATTTCAAATAAAAAAATTATTACATAGACTAATATTTTTTCCTCAATATGATAAATATTATATATATTGAAATTAATAAATTTTCATTTTTAACATTATCATTTACTTGAATATTATAATGGTCAATATCTAATAAAATGGAAAAGTGAATTTTTTTAATATTTAATAATTATAGTTTATATATTATCATCAAAGGAAATAAAGGAATGTTTCTGAATGAATTTTATGCCTTATTACCTTAGTTTTAACCCTAAGTAACTCATTTACCCTTTAATATGTTGTTAAATTTTACTGCATTTATTATCCATGATTCCTTAAAATATGAGTAAGTTGTTTAGCAAATTCTAAAATACAGATTCCAAATTTGGAATACATTTTTCCAGACCCAATGTATATAAGTTGAATAAATTAATTTTAAAATTAAATTTCTAAAATATATGGAAAAGGGGTTTTAGTCATTTTTTAATTATGTATAAAATGTTTTTATCCCAAAATACAGAAAAAAAATTAAAATTACATTAATTATATTTTTAATAAAATTAATGAGAACATTTTTAATTATCGTACCATTTTTTTAAATTATATATTTGTAAATGTTTGAAACAAAAATAAATTTTTCATTAAATATATGTATTTCTTACTATTAATTGAAAAATAAAACATTTCAAGAATATTCATAAAAATACACTCTACGATTATGTTGATTGAAATATTTAAAAAATGATATCAATATTAAAAAAAATAATTTATAAAATATTTAAAAATAATTATAATATCCTCTCATAAAAAATAAAAAACTTTTTTGAAGAAAAACATATTTTTGATGAATAAAATGACTATGAAAAAATTGAATTCTTTCTACCAAATAAATAATCAATAAATTTTTTTTGAGTAAACCAATTAATATTATTTTATACTTTTTTTAATCTTATTAATTACTTCTAATTCAAGTTATTATTTATAATGGTCAGATTTTATTAATAATATTTCGTGGTTTTTTAAAATTTAGTAGTTTTTATCTTTTACGCTATCAAACATCATTCTTTCAAAATATTGGGATATTAAACTATACCCCTTAAATAAATTGAAAACTATAAATTTTATATTTTTCATAAACGTTTCAACAAATTTAAAAAAAAATAGTAAATATGGATATTAAAGTTAATTTTGAAAAGGGAATGTTGAATATATAAAGGTTACATAAAATAACACATATTTGGGTTCCCATAAAAGTATAACAATGGTGGGATGTTAATATATTTAAATGGAAGAGAATAATAAAATATATGTAATAATAAATATTTATAGAGGACATGGTAATGAGAATTTTAACAACTATAAAACCAAAAATCAGTGAGGGTTGAAAGGGCCAACCATCCACAAAATACTGATTATAATTGGGAAAAAAATTTATTTCAATATATTTTTCCAAATTTTTATGGAGAATATTAATTTCACGAATGATAAAATGAAGAAATTTCATTAGTTGATTTATTTATAATTTAGATGCCTAATTACATATTCTGGCTAAGAATTGTTGAATTTCCACTTCATCCATCACTCTATCAAATGAATATTCATGATGCATTTTTCTTGTATAAATCCTTAAAATTTCATTTATTAGGTCATAAGGTCTATAAAAGACTCACAAGTCATTCCTTATTTATATAAATTTTAAAAAAACAAAATTTCCATAAAATATTTTCCAAGGGTTAACTTAATCCATTCCATAAATAATTAACCTAAAGACTCCTCCAAAATAAGTGTAATGAAATTCCAAGACAAAACAATTGAATATTCATTATTAAACATTCATACATAGACGAAATAAAGTATCTAATAATTTCACATACCAAACAAATGAATACATTGATGTTATATTCACATAAAACTTACAAATAACCTAAATCTCCATAAAATATCAATGAAAACATAAATGATTCCAAAAACCAACTATATCCCTATTCCATGAATAAAATCATATGTTATCAAATATATTCCATAAATTTGAAATTAAAGTAACATTCACCAAAGCTATCATAAATGAATTTATCACAAAATCAATAATAAAAACCAAGGAAATAAATATTATATGGTTTATTAATCCATAGCTATTATATATTTATCAAACAAGACATTATCATCATCAGTCACAAATTAGGGGTTTTATTTCCCTTGAGGTATTTATGCACATAAATATCACCATACCACTAAATAAATTTAAATGGTTTTTAGTAACATTAAACATTTTTTTCAAAAACATAAAATGAAAACTAATTTGGAATAATCAATGATGATTTAGGATTTTTTAATCACAATTTCATTGATATAACACATTTATAACATAATTATTTAATATAAATACATAAACAATAAAATCTCATCACTTAAATTATTGGCATAACACAAGTTCTTCCATGTTCTTGGAGTTCACCCTTAAAATACGTTATTAACTCAAATAATTACCATGTTAATCACACATAATAAATTGAATATTAAATGGTGATATATGATGCACTTCAAATCTATTAGTTAAAATATTTTTTTTAAGAATTTATCTATCTATGACATTAATTTACACATATAAAACATATTACACATCCACCAAGACATTCTCCTAAGTGAATTTTCCCACTATTGTGACCGAAATAAAATTGAACTTTTCTTCATCTATGGTAATTACCATAAGAACATTCATAATAGTCAATATTTATATTATTTTACACATTAGGAAAATCACCAAAGTATAGGTTATTAATCATATATACCCACATATAATTTGCATATTTATAATGAATTTAATTTAATGTACAATTTACTTTGTTTATACAGGGAAAAATTATTTTATAATCCATCACAATTTTCATTAACTAGATTCCTCCAAACACCATCCATTGACTAAAACCAAAATACATCATATTGGAAAAACCAATTGTTAAATTATATAATTGTGAAAAATTACTAAAAATCGTGATATATTACTTTAAATATATAAATGCTTAGGTATTTTCTTGGTCATATAAGATCATAATTTATTCAAACCATTTATAATGTTTGATAATGAAAATTTTAATTAATCCATGAAAATCCCCGAAGATTTTTAAACATAGGGTGTAGTATAAGAAAACATATCATACTCTAGAATAATTG
The DNA here is from genome assembly GCA_963277665.1 of Viscum album. Taxonomy (NCBI): domain Eukaryota; kingdom Viridiplantae; phylum Streptophyta; class Magnoliopsida; order Santalales; family Viscaceae; genus Viscum; species Viscum album. The sequence continues at coordinate 397,844,331 of OY728166.1, forward strand.
TTTAGACATACTAAATTATTTATTTGGGTTATTACCCCTAGAAATATCTATTCCAAAATGATATACACTTATAAAAACCAAATACTTATTTATTACTAGGAAACGAAATAATCCATACCTTAAAAAATTATTATATTTTTCCATAATTAAAATATCATTAATGATTAATGTAGGGTTGTATTCCCTAATCTTTGTTTTCTTAAATATAGTTCTCACGGATTATACTATTTTTTTTGATATCAATGATAATAACCCTAATTCTAGAAACATAGATCTTATGTCAAATTTATTATATTTAAATAAGGTACATTGGATCACATCACCACGGTTCGATCAGTTTAGTAGTCTTGAAGAATATGATAAATATATTTTTCCGATATTACATTGGAAATATAAAGTACATAACATAAGAATAATTTTTAATTCATTAATATTATTTTCAATATATTTCATAATATCATTGGGAACTGAAAATAAATAAATATTAATCTTATATTATCTGTAAGGGTTAGGTATAATAGAAGCCATAATGAATAAATAATCGGTAATCAAAATAGAATGGTATATAACTAAAAAAGGCTATTTAATCAATAAAATGACATGAAAATAAATACAACGATAAAATCAATGCAGTAATCTCAAGTAAAATAAAAAAAAATTAAAATAAAGGAAATAGTTAATGTTAGAAACTATGATCTCATTCGTTATTCCATTTTTATGATCAATGAATTGTAACAAAAAATATTAATTGATGGGTAAGTATACACATGGAACCCTTTTAATATTGATATCTAAATTATTTTTTTTCAGGTGCCCAATTGATTCTTTAAGGGGATATCAATAACTGGGGCACACCCGTCCCCCAAATTCCAATTCATTACCCATATATATAATTATTAATTTTTTTATAAACATTTTACCTTAAAAAAATGACCGACTAAACAATATCGAATATCAACATTTCCTCATATCGATCAAATAACGTTCAATGTAAAAGGTCTTTTGAAAAAATAATATATGGTTTATGAAATAATCATATAAATGATATAAATAATATAAATATTGGATAGAAATGTACATTTCTGGAATGAAATAAAATTGAATATTTTATGATAAATTTAATGGTGAAAAAATTAAAAAGAGATAACACTTTATAAACAGTTCATCATAAATATAGGTCTTATAATAAAATAATTTCCTATGGAGAAATAAATAAAATAGAACTAAAATATTAAATTAATTAATTATTAAATATTTTTTTTATAAAACCAATAATATTTTTACGAATATAAATAGTTTAAAACATTCAGAGTGGAAGAAAAATCTATTAACAACGTAAATATTAAAAAACATTCATTATGAATTTTTATAATGGAATTAAAAAATGATCATTTTCAAAAATTTTACAACAAATATTTTAAAGTCCTGTCAAAATTCATGTATGAAAAATAATATCCTTAATTAATCATTGTTGTGAATAAAAAGTTACATTGTAAAATAATTTTAAAAAATATGGACATTAGTGAAAAATATAAATCATGAAAAGGAGAAATATGATCATATTTTATATGAAACATTTATTTAAATGATTCATGTTTGAATTAGAATATATTTTAGAAGAATACAAAGAAATGATTAATTATATAGAGTATTAGAAAAAAGATAATGTTTATTAAGGATATATTAAAATATTTATTCAATAAAAAATATAATCAATCCCAATTAAATTATATTGTCAGATAAATTCATACATAATATGTATTTTTAAAATTTGACACCATAAATGTGTGAACATGAATTTAATGTTTAATAGCCATTAATAAATATATATTCATTTTAAATACTTAAAATTGTTAGTATATACACCACAAATTAGTAAATTGGTTTATAATACGAAATTTGTTTCAGTGGAGTGGAGATTTGGACAGAATCCCATGCCTCAAGGTCATCACGCTTCATAAGTTATTTTAACTCTATCATAGAAAATTTAAATTTATTACAAATAAATAAAATTAATATACATCAAAATATATTATCATATATTATCCATTTATAACATCTTATGGCATGTTCATTAGAAATCATTTAAAATTACCAATACATTAGCTATTAATTACTTTGTTTTTTCATTAGAATTTGGGTTTCATAGTTCAAATAATTATAATTTTATTATTATTAAATAATATAAAAACTTTTATGATATAATTATTATATATATATATATTATTTGGAGAGAGTCATCCATAAAATTTTTATATATAGAAATTAGTTACACTGTCCACAGAAATGGTAGGTCATATGTTTCGATGGATGGACTGAATAAATTGAAAATGATAATTTTACGTTATAGAATCATTATTATATAATACATTCTTATATATTTATTAAATATATCATTATTTCAATCCATGCGTGTTGAAAATGAAAAAATGGCCGCATCACTTTTTGGATGTGGTAGTCCACACATACGCATGAGTGATATTATCATTTTTCAACATATTGAAAGGTAAGAAGGTAGATATGATGTAATAATTTCATAATAATAATTAACATATAAATTAATTAGTTATAAATTAATACCAAACTAACTAATGTGGTGGTTAAAGATGAATTAGAACACTACATAGAGACGGTAAGACAAACATATACATGTGCGATGTTCTAGCATTTCATAGGATGGAAAAGAGATGGAAAATGGTTTCTCCATAACAATAATAATAGAAACATTTGTTTATATTAATGATAACATATATTCTATTTTATATTGGTTACCATAAATTTATAATAATTGGAAGAATAAACAAACATAAAAGTATCGGTAAAGACAGTCACATCTTCTTCAGTATAGATCCTTTAGATACCTTATTATAGACCCTTTAAATGCTCTTTAAAGAATAACATCATCTATAATTTATTTTTATATAATGATATAAGGTAATTGATAAGGTTTTTGTTGATATATGTTGATCACTAAGCTGTTAATATAAAAGATAATATGTGTGCTTTTATAAAAGAGGGTAGGGACAGTCATGGAATTACTTAAATTATTAAATAAATATAAATTTGGTTTTTGTGAAAAAGGGATAAAAATGGAGAAAATTTGGTGGAAATATTAGGATGAATCAAAATCCAAATATATAATATAATATTGAAAATATTTTGTTATTTTTTAATGCTTATCAATTTTTTTATAACCCTGTTAACCCTTTTGAGAATTAGAGTGATATCAATTTTTTACTCTTTATAACTAAAGAAGGTTACTGTAAAAGTAAAATTGATACATAAATGATGAATTATTTATATTTTAAACCATATTAATTTTACATGGAATATTATAGTACTTAAAAGAATTTTGAAACATATAAGAAAATATTTTTTATTAGAAAATATCAATACTGTCATTTATGGATATACATGAAATGTTAAAAAATATTATGTTCTAAATCATTAAATATTTTCCCAAAATGAAAAATTTTCACGGGAATGTAATATATGGTATTATAATAATGTCCCACAAACTTTAATACTTGTTCATATATCATTTTTGAAAATATATTTTGGTTTAACATATCTGTTAACTAGTTTTAACCTTAATTGTGGTAATGAGTTTTTCAATATTAAATAGTTATAATCTAACTTATAATGTCATTATTTTCTCATAAATTTATTTTGAATGAAGTTTTATAGAAAATATAATCCAAAATTTTGGAGATAAAATATTTTTATGTATTTTAAAAAATTTGTATAGAATTTTTTATCACAAAATATCATTAATTTAATTATTTGAAAAAATTTATTTGATATGAATATAATGTAATAAATATAGTAATATAATAAAATATATAAATTTAATAAAATCCAAATATTTTTATATTTATATTTATAATTCTTATTTTATGGTTAAAAGCAAAAAAATTATTAAACATAGAGTTTTGGAAAATAATTTACTTTATTTTTCTAATATTTTCACAAGTACATTATTATCATTTTTTAAGAATATATTTTAATTATTTATTCACTAAAAATTAAATAAAATTTACCATGATAAAAAGAGTTATTTATATTTCCAATAACCATTTATAACAAACCATAGGTTGTTTTTAACCCTATCAAAAAATATTATAGATATTAATAGAAATAAAGTAATGTTTTTGATGTTATAATTTACATAGATATTAAAAAGGTAAAAATAGAAATTCATGGAAAAAGGACCTATCATATAATTTTAGATAATTATAGAATAAATAAATTTATCAAATTAAATAATTTAATGTGTAAGAGAGAAATTAACGCATTATCACATCATTTTTAACCCTAATCAACCCACATACCCTTTAACGAGGTGTTAAATTTTACCACATTTACAATTCATAATGCATAAAAACAAAATGGAACTATTTACCAAATTTAGATCTAATGCTTCAAAATAAGGAATTTTTTTTAAAATATTCAATATATAAAATTTTTATAAATTCAGTTTAAAATTAACCAACAAAATAGGGCGAAAAGTAGTTTTTTGGGAAAAATTTTTTTTATATAAAAATCCATATAAAAATAATTAAATTGGCCATATTTGGATTATTATTAATATAAATATACTAATATTTATTTTATAAATTTTTTAAAACATATTATAACTTTTTAAACGAACAAAAAAAATATAATCAATAATAAAAATATTTATTTTTCAATATTCATTAAAAATAAAACTTTTCAAAAAATTATCATTGAATTTCGTGAATATAAATTTGACATGATTTTTTAACAAATGATATAATATTTATGAATGATAATTTCGGAAATATCCATAAATTAATTATAATATTTTTTTCACCAAAATCATTTAAAACATTTTTTGATGAATAAAATGCCTGTATAAAAAATTAAAAAATTATTTTCTTGGAATTATTTAACACATTAGTATTAAGTTGTAAATTTAATAATATTTCATAGTTTTAGTCAATATTATTCATACAATTCATTTCAATGGATTTTTCTATAATGGAAATATTTTATAACAATATTTTTTTGTTCACATAAACTCGATGTCGTGTATCCTATATTCTATTGAACATCGTCTTATTTTAAAGTCCATGGATATAAAAAATATGACATTGAGTCAGAAATATATAATATTTTAATTTTTATAAATATTAAACGTGTTCCACTCCTCTCTCTTAAAAAAGGGATCATGCTCTTCTCTCTTCCTCAAAACAGTATTGTGACTCCTCGTACCCACACTCTCAGATCTAGTTCCATAAACTCAAAACATACATACTCAAATCGATACCTTCTTTAAAATAAAATATATAAACATCCATAAATAAAAACATTATCCCCAAGAATAATTTTAGTTTTATATATTAATCGAATTTTGAAAAAACATAAAATAATAAACATCGTGCTATTTTTATCAAAAAAACATTTTTTCATTATATATGAAACAACATAACCCACGATGAGTATAAATAATATCAGATAAATTATTTAAATTGTCTTTTATTTTAAAAAAATTAATGTTTACTACATTTTTTATAACTGTGGTATTAGAAACAAAATAATGGGATGAACTAATATGTTCAATAAGAGAAACATATTACTGAAAGTGTCAAAAACACAAGAATGGTATACATAATATGGAATGAATAAATAATATAAATAATTTTATAATCAACTCAAATCAGGTACATTATATATCCATGATGATAAATGTAATCATGAAAATCAATAATACCGATCTTATACTGATTAAATTAATAATGTAAGACATCAAAAACAATCTATCAATGTATTGTTCCAACACACAATACTGATATTGGGAGAGGTATACACCAAAATTAAAGCCATTTAGTTTCATGACATATGTCGATGTATGGATGGAATATATAATGTTTGTACACACCTTTCACATTCCTAAGTCCAATGAATTCACCATAAGATTCCAAAATATAATTCATTCCAATCCCTAAGGAATCTCTAGCTAAATTAAAAAATTGCATTATATATACTAAAATATTCAAAATATCAATTTATATTCAACCAATATTAGTGATCAATAAAAATAAAGTGTTTCAATACTTTTCCCCATGATAATAAAATGGGAAACATAATTTCATGGTGAAAACAATCCAATATTAATTATATAAAATTTGATTTCAATACCATATAGACAACTATGTATACGACTATTTCCATAATGAAATTAAACAATAATAATCGATCCATATAAAAAAGTAGAATGGTGGAAAAAGAACATAATCTAAAATGATTGGCATATTCATTAAAGGGATTATGTTGTATGAAAATATATTCTTTAAAAAAATGAAATATTTTCCCACAATATTATCAAGGGAAATTATGTACCAATCTTATGTGAAATAAGATCAATGAAACATCATAACTCAAAAAAAATTTAGTTATGAAAAATCCTTACTATAGGGAAAATAAATGAACAAATTGATACTTAAATAAGGTAAAATTATTTGGATTTAAAATCCAATGAAATATAATGAGTTTAATATAAATAAATAAATGGTTAATAAATACAACATAAAATTAGAACAACGATCACAAAAAAATTATGTCTCATGTATTTCATGTTTGAGAAAAAGAATCCTTATGATATGAGTATCATTTAAATTAAAGACCCTTAAAAGAGAATGAATTTAATTGAACTTAAAATACAATAATTAAAATATATTCCATTATATAAAATATTAAATACATATTATAAAAATCTTTCAAAAGAAATTATTTACATAATTTTAATCATGTATCGAAGAAATGAATTTGAGATGAAAGACCCTTATATATTGTCTTGAATTACATTAATGTAAATTAACCTCATATATAAAAAACAAAGATATATTAATAATATAATTTATAACACTAATCAAATAAATTTCTATTTATGCTCTTCATAAATAATAATTATCTAATTTAATTTTACCAATTTTCCACATAAGGTGTTTATAGTCTTGAATATTTGTAATAGTTTCATAATAGTAGTATTTGTATTCATTATTATTCTAATGTGAATCTGTACATGATAATTTATGTCACTATTATGGATTATTTTTTATTTTTTATTATTTTTCAACCTCAATTTTTGGGTGTTTTATTAATTATCCTTGAATTTGAAATCGATAAGAAGCATGGTTTGTTATAATATCATATTCACATAATCATAATTTTATTTTAACTGTTTATTTGAGTCATATATGATAATTATAGAAACAATCGATTATGGGTGGTGATGAAAAATTCATTTCATTGCTCATAGTGGTGGAAATCCACACATATTCTTGAAAGATAAGTTCATTTTTCATAATGGGGGGAATAGATGAATATAAAATTATTATAATGATAATATATTATCCTTAAATTATATAAATGGTACTAATATTATTATATTATTGTTTCTATAATAAATATGAATGTGGATGATCCATAAGCAATGAAAATTATTAGATTACACTTGTGTTGGGGACATAAATGTTTTTGGGATGTATCCATGGAAATGAAGGTCATATGCTAAATATTATTGATGTATTTTTCTTAAATAGAATATCGTTATATGAGAATAAAGTTTATATATATTCAGGTAGAAATTGGTTAGAAAGATGATTCTTGAAGTGGATGACGTGTTACCATATTATAAGTGGAGAGAAGGAATCTTTCGGAAGCACATTCTATAAGGCGCCAGCCTTAAACCTTAGTTAATATTGAATTAAATGAGTAATTCACATTGAGGATCTTTTCAGGTTTAGGGTTTTGGAGAATTAGGACATAACTATTACATCTCAAAAGATTACAAATTAGTCGCTTCTACTAAATTTCCATAAAATAAAAACTCTTAAAATGAAACATGTCTAGTTTCATGTCTTATATAGCGTAAAATTACCTTGATCCCATCCTTGACCTTATTCCACTTTAAGTCTTCTGAAAAACATTTCAAAAAAACTTGGGGTGAGCATAAAAAGCTCAGTAAGGGATACACAAAGAATAAAAACTATTACTTTTTCAAACATCAAGTAAACCATGTATACTCTATCAAAGTAATACCTTAACCTTCATGAAGTAGTAAAAACTCTTCACTGAATAAAGTATCATTAATTAACTTTTAGTAACCAAAGTATTACCATAAAACCCATATAAAGAACACATAGAATATATAAATGTAACTTGGGACATAAACATACTTAAGTGGAATAACCATACGGTCGACTTCCACACATATCACTTAATGGAATAGCCATACGACCAATTTACATACATACTTAATGGAATAGCCATACGGCCGAATTCCATACGCAATAAATTGGAGGTTATAACGTAACCACCCATCCTGGTATTCACGGCACCACCCATCATATGGTTTATAACGTAACCACCCGTTAAAATGTCCAAGTACCAATATAAAATCATAAAACATAAAACCAATATAAAGGAATGACAGCATTTCCACATCACATTATATCATAATAGAATCCTTTATCAAAACCATTTTCAATACCAAAATACATAAAATAGTATATGGTATTTATTTTATTTTAAAAATATTACGGCTTGTTGAGGAAGACAAAGACCAAATAATACTCGCGGCGGCGGAAAAGGTCGTTGTCACCGCGTACGTTAAGAAAACATTCCTTTTTGTTGTTTAGTAAAACGCTTCGTAGAAAAAGATTCATTTTTTATAAAAGTAAAAGTCAATGGGGTTTATACACTGTATAAAATAATGTTGTGTATAAAACGAAATATGCCTCAATGAAAGGAGATTGAGACGAAGTCCCTTACAAAGACGGTATCCTTGGTTTAAGGAAAAATCAATTACATAATTATGTGTGACAAACGAATACAGAAAATATAATTGGATATTAAGTGTAAAATAATAAAAGGTCATTCACACATATTCAAAGTATGACATATTCAATAACTACATGTTGAACCCAAAGAAATCGAAATTGGGTTAAGAAGTTCCCTTGATAGCTTAACAGCGTCACATCAAAATGAGTTGATGAGAGATAAAAAAACTATCTCATCACTTGGACATAAAATTTAAGTCAAAAAGGATATATGAGAACATATCCCAACATAAAAATATGTACATTAAAATACCCAACAAAAGAAGTCTTTTAAAAAGAGGAGGGTGAAAGGTTCTTTTACTGACATGGGTATCTTTCGAAACATACGCCCCGTGAAAGAAGAAAAATACATCATTGATGTAAATACTCATAAATGAAGAATATTACACAATGAGTAAAATAATGGTCAGTACATACAACACTCAAAGGAAATTGTGGCAAATGTATCATAAATCTCACGGGAATAAAAGTGAGATGAAAAATCCCTTACGAAAACTCGGCAGCCTAACAGCGCCACTTAAAACTTCCAAAATGGATTGATGAGATCAAATAGAGTATCCCATCATATTAAAATAGAATTTAAAGCAAGAGGAATATAAAAGAAAATCCCCCAAAATAACAAAGAGGAGCTTAAAAGAAGTGACACAAAGGAGAGTACTTAAAAAGAAAGAGAGAGGTTAGATCTCTTACGAAAATTCGGCAGCCTAACGGCGCCACTCAAAACATCCAAAATGGATTGATGAGAGAAAATAGGGTCTCTTATCACATGAACATAAAAATTAAATTATGTTTAATATAAAATAACATCCCAATAACAATAAAGTTGAGCTTTATAGGGGTGACATAAAAGAGTGAACTTAAAAAGAAAGAGAGGAGTAAGATCTATTACCTCGTATCCGACATGCCCCGACCGTTCATTAATCTCCTAAATAATAAACTGGAGTTAATCTCTACTTTCTTAAGAACCTTTTTCAAGTTCATTATCCCTTTTATATCACTTATTACCATGTCATAAACATTATGTAATCATTTAAGTTGATAATATTTGTTTTGCCGATATTTGGTTCTTAAGTCGAAAGTGGACTTCTTACAATTACATGTTGATCGTGTGGCCAAATTTTTATTATATCCGGAATTGTATTCATGATGTAGATATAATATTTGTCATATATATCCAGTACATTCATGCATTTTATAAAATTACATAATCATTTAGAGGTAAGAAATGAAATGCACCGTTCATGGAGACGGTAAGCCGTACGTACGCATGAACGCTACTTTCATTTCTATTTCGTATTTTATAGAATGGAATCATAATGATATAAAGTTATATTATAATTCCAGTATTATATCATATATAATATCATAGTTCCATCCTTTATATGTCCCACATATGGTATTTAACGAATCAAATCACTTTGAGGGGGTGGTAGTCCGCACTTCCTTAAATGAAGATATACCGTTTACCCATAATGGAAACCATAAAGGTATGCCCAAAATGAAAAAAAACATAAGCTTAATGAAAACATAAACATATTATATATCATATATAAAAATAGTGACATCATAATGGCCACGTTTTGAAGGTGTTAAATGAGTATTGAACAATCATCGTTTCGGGAGGCAAAATTTCGCCATCCACGGAAACCGTATGTTCTTTAACCATTTGATGTAGTTGTGTGAGAGTGAAGCTCGAATAAATCTTATAACAACATCCTAGTATATTAAAGATACTGTTGTTGTTACAAAAGAAGTAAATAAAAAGAGTTTATGGGGTTGTAGAAGAAAAATAAAACAAATGAACATGAGAGAATGAATTATCTTTAAAAGTGTAACTCCTTTTGATTTGAGCCTAAAGTCTTCCTTTGAAATGATTCTTCCCAAAAGGATTCCTTTAAGATGGGGATAGGGATGTGGAGAGAGTAAATGGGAAGGGTTTGGCCGAGCCAAAGTCTTGAGGAGTGTGTGAAATGAGGTAGAGGTGGGGGCCTTTTAAAAGATGAGAGGAGGGGCACTTTTGTAAAGTAAGAAATATTACTTTATTTGAAAATGTGTTTCGGTTTTAAAAGGTCTCACATTGATATAATTCGTGGATAAGGTGATAAGGGTTCGAAATCCACCCATCCAATAAGTTTTGGACATGTGTAGGTCATAGAGTTTACATTATCTTCTCATTTTATTTAAATCATCAGATAATGATGTCATCGCTGCATCATTATGATGTCATAAATAATTTAATTTATTTAATGTCTAAAAATTATAAAAAAATTACTATGATGTATTAAATAGGTTTAGCTTTCCAATTACTATTTATAATAAAAAATCTGACTTGTATAACCCCACGTAAAATGTTTTTTAGTAAAACATATCATGTTTGTGTCATTTTTACTTTTACATTAAATAAAAAGTTATTTATGTCATTTCCCAACCAAAGTGGCTCCATGGGGTCCCCAAGTTGACCAATGGATTGTATTGGTCATCCATTACATATCCAATGAGGTTAGGACATGTGTCAAGTTCATTTCATATTATTAAAACATTATTTTTACCTTAAACTACACTAATTACCTCTAATCGCGATTAAAAACTTAAGATGTTACTATTCACCTAAAAAATATAATCTCATTGAACCACATTATACTTCTTAATGACAACCATGTATTTCGGAGTTTTGAAATTAAATACACAAAGGTGGAAAAATTTCATTTAAATGGAAAATCAGTTTTTATAAGTACCACTTAGTGATTTCACTATTCATAAAAAATTGATGTTTTTCAGAAAAATTCCAAAAATTCACCCAAAGCTATATTTGATATTACAAATTCAAAAATGAAGTCCATTTTACAAAATTCAAAACATATAAGTAAAATTAATTAATTTAATAATTAATTCCCGCTGTCATGACAAATAGCACATTTTTGTGAAATAATAAGTATCAAAAGATTGACACTAGTTTAAGTCCAATTTCAAATAGAAATTAATTCCAATGACCACTATTGGATTTAATGGTAAAAATATTTTCTAATTTCACTCTTAAACCAATTCAAATAAAAATTTAATAATATAAATAAATTAGATCAAAAGGAGGTTTTGAATTAAAATACAACATTTACAATATTCATTAAAAAATGAACTTTATCGGAAAGATACAAAAAATTTACACAAAGTAAATTTTGATGTCACGATTCTAAAGAAGAGTTATATTTGGTCCAATAGAATTTATAAGATTTATCAAAACAATATTTAATGACGGTTCGCCGTCAAAAGGTGATAAGTGAGCCCTTAGTGAAAATTAGGGTATAAATGCCTAAAATTGAATTGTTTCTGTATTTTAAGCCTTTATCTTTTATTGGGTAAATATAAAAACATTTAAAAACATATATAATCATATTTTAGTTATTTCTATCCATTCCTGCCATTACAACAGCTATATGTTAACTACCATTTAAAATAATATTATTTTATTATTAGAGTGCAACGTAAGATTCCCAAGAAACTCGTTGTTGCGTGTTGGGTATGCCATCGAGCATAGTGTCCCCTTTAAAGTCATATCAATATTTTATTCACAGATATGGATAAATATGAAAATTCCTATTCTTTATTTACCTGGGGTGTTACATCCTTCCCCCTTTTGGGAATTGCGTCCTCGCAATTTTTAAAATTGAGCTTGGAAACATCCTTGAAAGTCCCACATCAGAACAAGAGTCGGTAAAACAATCACTTTATTATAAAGAAAGATAACTACAAAGGTCACCCGAGTTAACCCATTATAGGATTCCATGTAGGAAAACATGGACATGGAAGAAAAATCAAAGGGTCATGTTCTGATGGAGAGTGATAGAAAAAATGTTTAGGAGAAATTTAACCATGAGAAAAATGCAAACTTGTGATGGGTTAAACGGTATTCGATTCCCCAGTAGGAAAAGTTAATAGACAACATTTTTGTTTTAAGTTACTTTTTATTGAAGAATTTATTCATAAGGAAACATAATCACTTATCAGGTTGACTTTCAACTTTTACTAGATTCCTTAATCAAACTCATATTTTCTCAAAAAGATGAGTATTTAGGAAGACTTGTTCATATTAAGAGTACTATAATCAACTTCTAGAGAATCACCTAACCCAAAAAAATAGAACTATATACTTCCCATGTCTTTAGACTTTAACCAAAACGAAAACCCAAAAGGTTAGTAAAAGATCAGATAATCCAGAAAAGGATAACACTTTATAAAAAGAAAATCTATTCTTAATCTCCAAAATTTGTCCAACAAAACCCAAATTTCAATTAGGACCATTCGATAAACAATTTTTCCATAAAATTCTTCAAAGTAAACCAAAATAAGGTTGAAACCCAAATATTTGAGGGATTTAGTCACATAGTCTTCCAAGTTAAATCGTAACATTTATCTCCAAACATCATTTGTTGCTCTTAACGTCTCGTATTGAAATGTAATTAACCTAATCACATATCCTCCATGATAGGTTAATCATTTTCATAAATAACCCAAAATCAACTTACTCTTAATTCATAAAATCATCTAACTAAAAAGAATCGGTCAAACTAACCAGGGACTTCACGTAGTCCAGTGGTAGGCGATAAATACCAGTTGCACTTTGATTGTGGGTTCGATTCCCGCAGCTTTGTCCGACGCGACGGGTTGTCACACGATCTGCATGTTGTCCTTTTTACAAAACTATATAATTCTTAAAACATCCCCCAAAATGAGATAAAATCTTCAAAAATGATCATAACATATTTTAACCTCAAGTTTATCTCATTCCTTTCATTTTCCATCATATCCTAGAGTAACCCATAATTACCTAAAAATTAAGGATCATATAAACCCTAATGGTTACCTTAATAATTATTACCTGAATTTCCACATCGAGTTGTCCATCTAGTACATGATGCATTAGAGAACTCAACAAGGTTGAAGTGGTTGATCATGACTCCTTGATAGTTGGTTTAGAACAACCATGAGATTCCTCATTGAATCCCCCATCTCATACAGTCTCTTAATCAGAGAACCACCACAATTTCCTTCAAACCCATTGTCACTTTGGTGCTTGCTAGATCCAACCATTTAGTAAAACCAAAAAGGTCAGTGTGAGTATATCAACATAATCATCATGTACTAATGAGGAAGATAAACACTAATATATACTTACTCATTAACTTTATCTAAAACTAGGACTCTTTCTGAAATCCTAACCATTATGGTAATGTCACTTGTGCTTAGAGAATACCCTAACCTCTAAAGTTATCTAAACCGACCTTCGATACCAACAACAAGACCCCAATGTTAAACCTTACTTAATATTTAATTAAATGATTAATTCACATAGTGGATCTTTTCATGTTTAGAGTTTTATAGAATTGGGACATAACTATTACATCTCAAAAGATTACAAAGTAGTCACTTCTACTAAATTTCCATAAAATAAAAACTCTTAAAATGAAACATGTCTCGTTCCATGTCTTATATAGTGTGACATTCCCTTGATCCCATCCTTGACATTATTCAACTTTAAGTCCTGTGAAAAACATTTCAAAAAAACATGGGGTGAGCATAAAAACCTCAGTAAGGGATACACATTGAATAAAAACTGTTACTTTTTCAATCATCATGTAAACCATGTATACTCTATCAAAATAATACCTTCACCTTCATGAAGTAGTAAAAACTCTTCACTGAATGAAGTATCATTAATTACCTTTTTGTAACCAAAGGATTGCCATAAAACCCATATAAAGAACACATAGCATATATAAAGGTAACTTGGGACATAAACATACTTATGTGGAATAACCATACGGTCGACTTCCATACATATCACTTAATGGAATAGCCATACGGACAATTTCCATACATACTTAACGGAATAGCCATACGACCGACTTCCATACCCAATGCATTGGAGGTTATAACGTAACCACTCGTCCTGGTATTCACGACACCACCCGTCATATGGTTTATAACGTAACCACCCGTTAAAATGTCCAAGTACCAATATAAAATCATAAAACATAAAACCAATATAAAGGAATGATAACATTTCCACATAAAATTATATCATAATATAATCCTTTATCTAAACCATTTTCAATACCAAAATACATAAAAGAGTATATGGTATTTATTTTATTTTAAAAATATTACGGCTTGTTGAGGAAGCCAAAGACCAAATAATACTCGCGGCGGCGGAAAAGGTCGTTGTCACCGCGTACGTTAAAAAAACATTCCTTTTTGTCATTTAGTAAAATGCTTCGTAGAAAAATATTCCTTTTGTATAAAAGTAAAAGTCAAAGGGGTTTGTACACTGTATAAAATAATGTTGTGTATAAAACGAAATATGCCTCAATGAATGGAGATTGAGACGAAGTCCCTTACAAAGACGGTATCCTTGGATTAAGGATAAATCAATTACATAATTATGTGTGACAAATGAATAAACAAAATATAATTGGATATTAAGTGTAATATAATCAAAGGTCATTCACACATATTCAAAGGATGACATATTCAATAACTACATGATGAACCTAATGAAATCGAAATTGGGTTAAGAAGTTCCCTTGACAGCGTAACGGCGTCACATCAAAATGACTTGATGAGAGATAAAAAAACTATCTCATCACTTGGACATAAAATTTAACTCAATAAGGATATATGAGAACATATCCCAACATAACAATATATACATTAAATGACCTAAGAAAATAAGTCTTTTAAAAAGAAGAGGGTGAAAGGTTCCCTTACCGACATGGGTATCTTTCGAAACATACGCCCCGTGAAAGAAGGACAATACATCATTGATGTAAATACTCATAAATGAAGAATATTACAAAATGAGTAAAATAATGGTCAGTACATACACCACTCAAAGGAAATTGTGGAAAATGTATCATAAATCTCATGGGAATAAAAGTGAGTTGAAAAATCCCTTACGAAAACTTGGCAGCCTAACGACGCCACTTAAAACTTCCAAAATGGATTGATGAGATCAAATAGAGTATCCCATCATATTAAAATATAATTTATAGCAAGAGGAATATAAAATAAAATCCCCCAACATAACAAATAGGAGCTTAAAAGAAGTGACACAAAGGATAGTACTTAAAAAGAAAGATAGAGGTTAGATCTCTTACGAAAATTCGGCAGCCTAACGACGCCACTCAAAACTTCCAAAATGGATTGATGAGAGAGAATAGGGTCTCTCATAACATGAACATAAAAATTACATTAAGTTTAATATAAAATAACATCCCAATAACAAGAAAGTTGAGCTTTATAGGGGATGACATAAAAGAGTGTACTTAAAAAGAAAGAGAGGAGTAAGATCCCTTACCTCGTATCCGACTTGGCCCGACCGTTCTTTAATCTCCTGAATAATAAACTTGAGTTAATCTCTACTTGCTTAAAAAACTTTTTCAAGTTCATTATCCCTTTTATATCACTTATTACCATGTCATCAACATTATGTAATAATTTAAGTTAATAATAATTTTTTTGCCGATATTTGGTTCTTAAGTCGAAATTGGACTTCTTACAATTACATGTTGTTCATGTGGCCAAATTTTTATTATATCCAGAATTTTATTAATGATTTAGATATCATATATGTCATATATATCCAGTAAATGCATGCATTTTATAAAATTACATAATCATTTAGAGGTAAGAAATGAAATGCACCGTTCATGGAGACGGTAAGCCGTACATACGCATGAACGCTACTATCATTTCTATTTCGTATTTTATAGAATGGAATCATAATGATATAAAGGTATATTATAATTACAGTATAATATCATATATAAAATCATATTTCCATACTTTATATGTCGCACATATGGTATTTAAAGAATCAAATCACTTTGAGGGGGTGGTAGTCCGCACTTCCTTAAATGAAGATATCGCGTTTACCCATAATGGAAACCATAACGGTATGCACAAATTGAAAAAAAAACAGAATATGAAGGAAAACGTAAAAATATTATCTATCATATATAAAAATAGTGAAATCATAATTGCCACCTTTTGAAGGTGTTAAATGAATATTGAACAATCATCGTTTCGGGAGGCAGAATTTCTCCATCCACGGAAACCGTATGTTCTTTAACCATTTGATGTAGTTGTGTGAGAGTGTATCTCAAATAAGTCTTATAAAAACATCCTAGTATATTTAATATACTGGTTTTGTTACAAAATAAGTAAATAAAAAGAGTTTAGGGGGTTGGAGAAGCAAAATAAAACAAATGAACATGAGAGAATGAATTACCTTTAAAAGTGTAACTCCTTTTGATTTGAGCCTAAAGGATTCCTTTGAAAGGATTATGCCCAAAGGGAATCCTCTAGGATGAGTAGAGGATGTGGAGAGAGTAAATGGGCAGCGGTTGGATGAGCCAAAGGCTTGTGGAGTGTGTGAAATGAGGTAGAGGTGGGAGCCTTTTATAAGAGGAGAGGAGGGGCACTTTTGGAAAGTAAGAAATATTACTTTATTTGAAAATGTGTTTCGGTTTTAAAAGGTCCCAAATTGATATAATTCGTGGATAAGGTGATAAGGGTTCGAAATCCACCCATCCAATAAGTTTTGGACATGTGTAGGTCATAGAGTTTACATTATCCTTTCATTTTATTTAAATCCTCAGATAATGATGTCATCGCTGCATCATTATGATTTCATAAATAATTTAATTTATTTAATGTCTAAAAATTATAAAAAAATTTACTATGATGTAGGAAATCTTTTTAGCTTTACAATTAATATTTATAATAAAAAATCTGACTTGTATAACCCAACTTAAAAATTGTTTTAGTAAGACATATCATGTTTGTGTCATTTTTACTTTTACATTAAATAAAAAGTTATTTATGTCATTTCCCAACCAAAGTGGCTCCATGGGGTCCCCATGTTGACCCATGTCTTGTCTTGGTCGTCTATTAAACATCCAATGAGGTTAGGACATGTGTCAAGTTCATTTCATATTATTAAAATATTATTTTTACCTTAAACTACACTAATTACCTCTAATCGCGATTAAAAACTTATTAAGTTACTATTCACCAAAAAATTATTTTAATCTCATTGAACCACATTTTACTTCTTAATGACAACCATGTATGTCAGATTTTTGAAATTCAATACACAAAGGTGGAAAAATTTCATTTAAACGGAAAATCAGTTTTTATAAGTACCACTTAGTGATTTCACTATTCATCAAAATTGAAGTTTTTCAGAAAAATTTCAAAAATTCACCCTAAGCTATATTTGATATTCCAAATTCAAAAATGAAGTCCATTTTACAAAATTCAAAACATAGAAGTCAAATTAATTAATTTAATAATTAATTCCCACTGTCATGACAAATAGCGTGTTTTTGTGAAAAATTAAGTATCAAAAGATTGACAGTAGTTTAAGTCCGATTTCAAAGTGAAATTACTTCCAACGACCACTATTGGATTTAATGGTAAAAATATTTTCTAATTTCAATCTAAAACCAATTCAAATAATAATCTAATCATAAAAATAAATTATATCAAAAAGAGGTTTTTAATTAAAATACAACATTTACAATATTCATTAAAAAATGAACTTCATCGGAAAGATACCAAAAATTTACACAAAGTAAATTTTGATGTCCCGATTCTAAAGAAGAGTTATATTTAGTCCAATAGAATTTATAAGATTGATCAAAACTATATTTAATGACGGTTCGCCATCAAAAGGTGATAAGTGAACCCTTAGTGAAAATTAGGGTATAAAAGCCTGAAATTGAATTCTTTCTGTATTTTAAGCCTTTATCTTTTATTGGGAAAATATAAAAACATTTAAAAACATATATAATCATATTTTAGTTATTTCTATCCATTCCCGCCATTACAACGGGTATATGTTAACTACCATTTTAAATAATATTATTTTATTATTAGAGTGCAACGTAAGATTCCCATGAAACTCGTTGTTGCGTGTTGGGTACGCCATCGAGCATAGCGTCCACTTTAAAGTAATATCAATATTTTATTCACAAACATGGATAAATATGAAAATGTCATATTCTTTATTTACCTGGGGTGTTACCCATTCAAAATGTTCAATAATGTGATTTTACAATTCCAAGTTCAACATATTATAAATGAAACAAGCAAATTGAAAAGTGTTTTTGGGTATAAACTTACCACAACAACTCATTTGAAAGAAAACATTCAGTGATTTAAGGATTTTTTATTTTTACTTTTTCACTTTAACCCCAATGTACCTTTACTTTAGTAACTATTTTTTATCCTGGGATCTTAATATTAATGAAAAAATTAATAATGGACTTATTTTCAAAATAAAAGAGTATGATTTCAAAATTTGGAAATGATTTTGTTAAATAAAATTTATATCATTCAAAAACATTAATTTTAAGATCAGAACACATAACACATAGAAATTGATTTTAGAAAAATGTGGGGTTTTATGAAAAAAAAAATTATGTGTATTTCATATTTATAAAAATTATAAATTCACATGAAATATTAAGAATATTTTAAATCATGGAATTTTTTTTATTCATTCATGTAAATCCAAATCAAAATATCATCTTGAAAATAATAGATTTAACAATAATATTGAAAAGAATTTTTGAATAAGATATAATTTTAATATAGTTCTAAACGTGTAGGAAATAGAATTTATAAACTAAAATAATAAATTAAAATTCATAATTTTATTCCATACATTAATATTTTTTAAGATTAATGGTTTTGTTAAAAATAATGGTTATTATTAAATATTTATAAAATAATAAAAATTACGCTTTTTAAGAAAATATTTTTTTTACTAAAAATAAATCATTTTAGGAAAAAAAAACATTCATCTTAATATATTATTTTCATTCAAAATCCAGAAATTTTATACATATTTATTAATAAAAATTATAAAATTATTATATTTAATTTTTGAATAAAATCAAAAAATATAAATAAAAACCTATTTTTATTGGAAAATTCCATTTTCAAAGGTTAATATTTGTTATTCATATTTAATATCAATTACCAAATAAATTTGTTCTATTAAATTATTATTATAAATCATAATTTATCATAATTAATTATATATTTCTTGAAATTGAAATTAATCTGGCATAAAAAATTGATTTTTATAAAAACTATTCATTCAACAATAAATATTCTTATTTGTCATTTTTGAAAAACTAATTTAATTTTTTAATATTAAAAGTAACGTTTATATTATTTATACATATATTTCTCAATTTTCATACTTTTATTCATTCATTATAATTAATCCATGCTTTTTAGAGCCATACATAAATATTTATAATTTATATAAATTCATCTGGATTTATTTATGTTTTGTATTCCAATTTCAGAAAGCTATAGAACAGATTAACTTATTTAAATGTAAACAATTATTAAAATACTAGGGTTTATCCTTTACCCACATCAGTTAATAAATTTTACCCTCACTATTTAAATTATTACTCATTAAATAATGTAGGATTGAGTGTTATTATCATATTCACCATTCTGGGTATATCCTATAATTTTACATCTACCACACTATCTTATGTTATATCATGTTCCTTATCATTCATAAAAAATGATATAAATTAAAGGAAGGATATATAAATGTGCGTGTATACCATAATCCCATATTCTCTATAATATACTTTTCTCAAAACAATTTTAATATACAAGACATTAAATCATAATGAGATCTAGTATTCTCTAAAAAATAATCTCTTATCTTCTACCCCTAGTTCAGAAAATCAAAAAATTATCTATATATTTCATAATCACATTAATTATATAAAATTCACCAAAATTTTCATTGATTACCATTTCTTAGTATCAGTAACCATATCCCGGGCTCTCAACACTATCAAGAACTAAAAATTGTTATCATAACATCATAAATATGAATATAAAACCAATAATCTAAATACGTATTTCTATATGACACTGCCATTATTTTGCATATAATACTTTTAGTTTAACCAAATAATCCCCTTATATGATCCTTATTTATATTTTGTAATTTTATTCATAAAATTTTGACCAATATATTTAATATCATACATAAATCCTTCATAATATTTTATTAATGATAATTTCAATAAACCGTATTTTTTTCCCTATGATTTTGTGTCCTGACATAAATTTATGGGCTCATCCACCATGAACCAGTGTAAATATCAATTCAATGACCAATTAGAATTTTTGGATAATTAACCATTTATGAATGTATTCAATAATCACATCCACATTCTAGTAATAAAATTAGGATTTAAATTCTTGGAAAACAAAATTATAAATAATTTTAAATAACCTCAATGTACCATACTATATTGAAAGTTATTCCTAGAATTTTTACAATACATATCTCATCATAATTTGAAAAATAAAAATAGAATTATTAACATTGCGTTAAATTATATCATATCCCAAAGGGGAATCTACACTTTTGAAATTATTACCAGAATTAACTTTTAATCACTTAAAATATAATCATTTAAATTTATAGCCTATAAGGTCTTATTTACATATTCGTTGATTGTGACTATGATTCCTCATACACGCACCCTAAGATCAGGTTCCATAAACAAATACATTACATATTCACATTGATAGTAGCTAAAAATTTTTTTTAGTTAAACATAATTATAAATTCAATAAATACTATTGAATCAAATATATCTCAATGATATTTTATTTTTTATAACTATATATAATTACGGATAAATATAAACTAACTATAGGTGTGTTCTTTGTTTGAAACAAACAATTTTTAATTATATATGAATCTTTTTAATCCAAAATGAGTTATCATAATCTCCCATAAATTTTATATGTCCTAATAATCATTTTACATGTATTAAATTTATTTATAACCTACGGAATGGAAACACAAGAATCAGATTATCTAAAATTATTAGTAAGGTAAATATAAAATTGAATCTCCCAAAAACTTAATAATGGTTTATATAGTACTAAATAAATTCACAATCTGAATAATTACATAATGGAATGAAATTGAAATCATTATATATCCCTAAAAAATTAATAAATGGATCTAAATACACTAATCTCATACTAATTTAATGAATAATTTCATATATCAAAAACATGTTTTCAAGCCCCATATCCATAACACTGTATAGAAATGGGGAGAGGTAAGCACATGACACCAAGTGGTTTTGTCTCGTGAGACATGTCGACACATCTATAGGATATATAATAATCCACATCACATGTTTAAATCTAATGAATTTACTATAATAACCAACAATTCATTTTATACCATCCCCTAAGGAATCTATGTTTGAATAGAAATAGTGTTATCTGTATAATAATGAATACAAAATTTTAATACATAATCACCCTTTGTATGCAACTGATAATTATAAAATATATTGTTTGTTTATTTGTAACCACATTCAATAGATAGATTGTGTAATATCATTACACCTCCTATGTACACTGTATCTTGAGGGTCTTTAATATATTATTCATAGATATGGGTTTGGGGACCAACTCAATTGTCACATTGAATAAATAGTTGTCAAAAAAATTTCAATAAAATTAAAAATATCAATAAATATGGTAGAATAATTTTTATGTGAACATTATCCAATCAAAATTAGGAAAAAATTTATGTTTTCAAAATATAGTGCAATGAGTATACAACTACTTCAATACTGGAATAACATTATCATAAGCCATCCTGAGAAAGTAGATGGATTTTGCAAAAGGAAAATAACTAGTGATGAGATTATTTTTCATGAAATGGTTTATGTGGTAAGAATTTATATCCACAAAAAATTCAAATATAATACCACATAATATAATCTAATAGATTAATTTACTCAAATTATATGAAATAAATTCAACGAATGATCATAACCCAACAAATGAAGGTTGAGATACCAACAAAACCATACTACTGTAGAAAAAACCGAATCAATAGTCACTTAAATAATGGAAAATTATTTATATAGTAAATTTTAGGAGATACAAGCATTGTGAAAAAAATTCATCCATGGGTAGTAAATTAACTATATAAAGGAAACATGGTACAAAATTTAAAACAGAATCAGGATTAAAAGATAATGAAAAATTAACATTACGACTTCAGTGTCATCAAAATCAAAACCACTTTTAAGAGAAATGTTTTAATTGAACCGAAATAACTTTTTTAAATTAAATTTAGTGATATAATATGTAAAATAATTATTATATTCACCATAGTAGTGAAATTAGGTGTATAATTGTTAAATTTTCTCAAAGAATAGAATTTTAGAAAAAAAAACCCTACCTCTTATCCTCAATTCTGTGAATGAACATAAACCTCGAATGTAATGAAAAAATATATGTTAATAACAATATCTATAACCTTAATAATATATATTTTAATTTTTACTATTCAAAAATACACATTATATATATGTATTCTAGAGATTTTCTATAGCAGTTGTTTACAAAAATGATCATTTATGATAGTTTCACATTAGTGATATCTGTATACAATATTATCCCAAAGTTAATAATTACTAAATTATTAAATCAACTATTATGGTGATATTAATTAATTTTTATGTCTCTAATTCCTTTCATTAGTTTTTTAGTCTTTATCATTAGAAATGAAATATGTAAGAAGCATGTTTGGATTATTCTTGATAATCGAATGGTGTTTTCTTAGTTGAGGAATTAAATATTCATATAACATATAAAAAATAGGAAAACATAATTTACACATTGATATTATATTATAATTGTAGTTATGTTCCAGTGTTCATTTAAGATGAATATCGATAATATTGGTCAAATAAGTGGGTAAACCAACCCATACATGAACATGTCCAGTTTTAATAAATGATTATGAGTTTGTTTGTTGTAATATCATTATTAAAGAAAAAATAATGATCTTATTTATTAGGGTGATATATCATAATTATAAATTATGTAGAATAATATATAATGTATCTGAAAAAATTAATAAATTTGAATAAATTTTTTTTCCCATATCATGATTTTTTTAAATGTATGTCTTAACAATAATCATTTATTTCATCATATAATTTGTAGGTTTTCAGTTTTGTAATACCAAAACCATAATTATATCATAAAATTTATATTTACAAATTTAAACACTATTCAATCCATAAATTATATGTTGTGTTAAAAAATGAATTTCATTTTTTGTGGTGGTGGTTGTTCATACCTATGTATGAACAAGAAGGTGATTTTTTTAGATGAGTTGATAGATGAAAAGAAAATGATAATAAATTTAATATATAAATATTAATGTATATAAATAATAGAAATTCCATTATATTTATTTTGAAAAAACTTTTCATACATAGATATTAAATATTAATAGATTAATATTTAATTCATTTTACAAAAACACTCATAATGA
Organism: Viscum album; assembly: GCA_963277665.1. NCBI lineage: Eukaryota > Viridiplantae > Streptophyta > Magnoliopsida > Santalales > Viscaceae > Viscum > Viscum album. The sequence continues at coordinate 397,868,622 of OY728166.1, forward strand.
TATTAAATGTTTAGTTTGTTTGGAAGCATTGATACATAAGCCATGGGTTCATAATTGAACTACATCATCACCGACTACTTTCTTCATATAGATCACCCTTCATAGATATATCATACATAATATCTTTATTCATATCTGGGGAAATAGAAATATATCAAAGGGTGAGCCCAGATGCTCAGTAACGGTGATAAAGATACATAATCACATAACATAAGAATATGTTTACAATAACATGAGAATAAAATTTGAAAAACACTCCCTGCATATCATATATGAAAAATATTATTCATGGAAAAAATATTGGATGTTAACAAGACATGAATAATAGATAAATTAAATTAAATATTCCCTGAGATCATATCATTAGCAGAAGATAAATATTTGTGGAATAAAAATAATACTATATCATTGAGAACAAGTATAAATAGTAATCGGTTCTCTTGTTAAGTTATGGAATTGAAATATGTCCCTCATATAATTTTTTTGAAATAAAATTGAATTCGATGCATAATCCTATGGACTGGAAAGCCAGGTCTATATATAAATATATGGATATGAAATCCAATACCACACATATTCTTAAAGACATAAAAACCAAGGCCATTGTTAATATTGTGGAATTGAAATCAAATCCTCTTATATAATTATTGACATCATAACTATGACAAACATGAAATTTGTCAATATGAAATCAGGTGTATGAATAACATATTTACTAATGGGTGATTTATCCTTAACCAATTCATTGGAGTTATGTATAGGTCCACCATATCACCCAATATATACATTTGGGTTGAAAATTATCATAAAAAATTCATCATTTCCTAACCTATAAAAAAGTAAATGGGTTTTATAAATATTTTAACCTAGCTTAACTAATTGAAAAGAAACTATTTTCCAAAAAATTAGCCAAGGAAATGAAATGGGATTTATAAACATCATTTCATCACAATTATAAAACATCCAGATAAATGATAAGGATGGTTCCACTCCATCATATCCTCAGTAAATATTAACAACCATTAAATTATGTCGTCTTATATGGAAATATATTTTAAAAGATCACGTTGAACATTTCTTGGGGAATGTAACCTTTCCATAATGGAATATTTTTTTTAAAATTTAAATACTTCACAAATTTTAAAGAAAACATTTTCTTTTAATATAACTTTAGATATTTGTATGAGAATAATTAAGTAATCTTGTTGGTCTGAGGGTTGTAAATACCATTCTTATCATATATTTTAAAAAATCATTCCCTTCCCATTTTCATAAGAAAAGAAAAAACATACCTTATTGGGAAAATGATAGGAATACTCCTTTTAAATTTATTTAAAATATAATAATGTTTATAAATGAAATTAAATTGTCTTAGATAAGAATTATTAAATACATTTTTATAAAATATTGATTTGAATGAAAAATTACTTTTGACCGAAGAAAAATACAAAGTTGATTTAATTTGAAAAGTATATTTTTATAAACTGAATACATAAAGAGAATACAGTGAAAGGAATGTATCTGTTATATTTAAATAAGAAAAGGATAATAAATTTGATGAGTTTATTGGGAGATAGATTAAAATAACTCATCATCTATAACATAATAAAAAACAATCATGATAGATAATGAAATTGTGACATAAAGCCTTTACCACATTGGTTACAATTGAATATTAATAACCATGAATGAAAAAACATTAAATAGATTTTTTAATTAGTATAACTTTCATAATAATAAAAAAAACATTATAGAAAATATATAGAACACCTTAAAAACAAGTGCTGAATATAGAATGTGTATCAAATAAATATATATGAGATGAAAACCCATTACCACATTAGAAACTACTGAATCATTATACCTATTAAATAAAACATCAAATGAAACATTAAATAACCAAAAAGGTAGTATATTCATGATATAACATGTCCCCAAATATATATATACATCACATGCAAAAAACATTACTAGTGAATATGGAATTTATATCCCTAAAGTAAAATATTGAATATAAATATCTTACATTATGACTAAAATTCATTTTCACACATTTGAAAATACAGTATAATAAATATAGGTTTATTATAAATCAATTCCATAATGATACGTGTATATATAAATTGATATATTTTTTTATTAATAAATTTTATTACCTTTTTGTTAATAATTCCTTGTTAAAATTTTATTTTGGGTAATAACTGCTTTTTATTTTCCTATGTTTTTTGATTGGTATATCAATAATTTTACATTGGTCATGGTTCCAAAATATAAATAATTTTAATAAAAATATAAATATAATATATATTCATTGTATATGTATTTATAGTAATGAATAAATGATATATATTCAAAATGGATTTCACTGTTCAAGGAGATTGTAGTTCGTACGTCTGTATGAACCATGATTCTATTTTCTTGACAGATGGAATAAAAGATAGTTAAATTGTATATAACATTTAAAAATAATTTTTATATCATATATATCCTATATATTAACTAAATCTATTCTTATTTCCATCAATGTCAATATAATATGAAAAATATATCAGATCGCTTTGGGGATGAGATAGTCCACATGTACACATTTGCGACATGACTGTTTAAAAGCAGATTAGATGGTAAATATGTAGATGTGATATTATATTTCCAAAATTATAATTACATCATAAATATAATTTACATATTAAAAAATTTCATTATATCTATCCATGAGTAGAGATGATGGAAAATGAATTAAATTGGTTCAGAAGGAGGTTATCTGCCATTCACATGGTCAACTATTTTATTTCCCATTTGATGAAAGTGGATATAGATATATTTAATTAAAATAAAATAATAACATCTTTGTATATGCTATAAAATTATTTTATTCACATTTTATTAATATTTTAAGGTGGTTTATGCATAAAAAATTAAAAAATGTTTGGTTAATAATGACATCTCTTATTCAAACAACACCCTAAGATCATCACCAAAGCCATATTATTAGGGTTTCACAATAAATAATAAGACATCTATGAAATAATTAAGTAAGTAAGAAATTGATTTTAATATTTATTATATGAAATAAAATTATTTTTGATTGAAAATAGGAGAGGATATGGGATTTTATTTTGTAATTCATGAACGAAATCCACATGGAAACTACATAGAAATTTACCAAATGAATCCAAAGTGATAAATTCATTCCAATTTTTTTTAAAATGAATAGAAATTTTAATATGGGATATAATTAGTTTTAAATATTGTTATATATTAGGATTTACATATGTTTTATTGGCAAAAAATACATTTATATTTTTGTTTAACCCATGGAAACTTATTTTTTAATTAAATACAAAAATTTTTTTTACTATTTTTACTAATCATTATCTAAAGAAATTAATTTTAACATAATAAATAAAATATAGTATTAATATTATAAATAGGTAAGACTTTATCATGATCAATTACAAAAAGTGTTATAATTTAAATTCAAATTATACTCACGGACATGATGAAAAGCGGTTTTAAAAAAATTTATAATAAGTATAAAACCTTTATATATAAAAATTAAACATAAAATTGATTCCAATGACATAAATTTGATAAAATATAATATAATTTAATTATTTTTACCTATAAAACCATTTTAAAAGAAATATTTACTTTTTAAATAGTTTAAATGAAAATGTATTCTTCAATAAAAATTAGTATTTTCTTTATTTATCAAAATATTAAAATCATTAGAAAATTTTAAAAATATTTACACGAAGATAATTTTTTAAGGATGATTAAAAATATATAGTTAATATTTCTAGGTAAATTTTATAAAATTGGTATAAATTAATTATATTATTTTCATACATGAAGTAGTAAACCAAATTTTTAGGAAAAAAGATCATTTTGAAACATATAAATTGTTTAATAGAAAATAAAATTTATTTATCAAAATCATTTAAGAAAAGTTACTAAATAAACATATTAGAATTAGTACCAAATAAATAAATGTCAAGTTTTATAATTCATAATTAAATAATAATTTTATAATATATTTTGGTTTGATGAAACATGGTGTTACATGTAATATGCAAAATAAAAGAAATTAATTGTTTTTTAAAATTGGTTTCGTAAATATCAGTGTGTTACATTCTACCCTCTTTAAATTAATTTTTCCATCGAAATATACCACATTTATAAAAAAAATAAGGTTTTTTCTGCCTCATCATATCCTCAGGTTCCCATATAACATTCTCAAATTGGTGGTTTCACCATAAAACATTTACCAGGTGTGTTGTCTTTTTTCATAGAACATTCTCCCCACAATATAAAATATTGACATGTTAATATTCCTAAGAAATATCATGATCTAATGTAATGAGATTTATTTGTAGTACATGTGATTGGTTAGTAATGTACTTTATTTATGGGGATATATGTAATATACTTTGGACATGAGAGCGGTTAGATGGAAGCTCCAAATGATATGAAAAAATCCTTACTCAATCCAGAATCTAGAAAGGGAAAATATAAATATGGATAAAAATAATATTAATATTAATTATAATAAACTTATTCCATGGAAAAATTAAGATAAACACCTTCACAGCAAATTCAAAATCTATTTCAAATCAGTGGTTATTGTAATAACATTTCAATAGAAATTGTGAATCCATTATGTGTTTATAAATGGATCTTACAATCTCGACCATTTCAACATCCAAATTTATTCTCAATAAAAAAAATTTCTCTAAAAATATCCTAACACATTAGATCTATATTAATCCTTATATATAATGATTCAATACAAATACATCTCAATGCTCATGTAAAGGATACTATTGTAAGAAAACTCAAATAGAGGAAGTTGTCGATCCCAACACCCTTTGAAATCCATAGAACCGAATCACAGTGTATCCTTAAAGGATTTAATTATTCTAGTATATCGACCATCTATATAAGGATGATAAGTTTTATAAAAACTTAACGCTATATCCAAATAGTATTTAATACATCACTATAACATTTATGTAAACCTCGTATCTCGATTAGATATAACATTATGTGGTATACTCCATAAAACTACAAACACTCTTTTATGTATATCCTAGTAATATTATCTAGAGAAAAATAGTGTCTATTAGTAATAAATTGTGCCAAATATTTACAAAAAATGACTAAAACCCATATTGAATTATTCCCGTTATAGTTTTTTGGGGATTTTGATAATAAAATATATAGTTTTATCTTCCCATTTCCATTCTATTATGGGTAATGATTATAACATCCCATAATGTTTTTTTCTCTTAGACATAATTTTTTTCATATTGAAAAAAATATACAAAATCTATAATATCTATATACATTCCATATGAACAATAAAAAATTCAAATTCATATATTTCTTTATAGCATCATGATAAATTAATAATAAAGATCTAAAAGATTACCCTAAGAGATCCTTCTTCAAATCGAGTCTGTATAGAACACATACACGATTCCTAAACCTTATCATTCCACCATTCTCCTAGTTAAACTCATAAATATTTCAAACCTTCTTCATTATCTCTATATCATCCTTCAACACAACTATAATCATCACATTAACATATGGTTAATAACTAATTTGAAAAGGATAACATTCCTCCCATTTATTTAATATTTCTAGATCTATTGTTTGTAAATCCTTAAATATTAGATATTTTGTTATACTCTTCGTATATAATCTATCATGAACCTTTATACTCAATTGATCACCTACCTGATTCACTTTTTGTAGTTGGTAATGTATCGACTAGTCATAATCATCAATCATTTCCATATGTCCTCTCTTATGAAAATTCGTCTCCGTACATTCGATTATATAATTTAATGTAATATGATAAGTATACATATCGTACCATTAATTGTACATATTATTCCTCCATATATTTATTTAAAAAATTGCCACTAAAAATTCGAAATCAGGAGTCATATACTTGTGATCACAAACCATCAATTTTCATTAGGAAAAATCTATAACCATATCATTGTGTATGAGAATTCATCCCAATGGCTTATTTGATGCATCACCATATATTTCAATCACGTAACCACTATAGGGTAATGTAATCATGGGTGAAATGACTGTGCTTCTCATAAGTTCCTTTAAATTTTCCTCACATTCATTTTTCCAAAGGAACATGGATCCCTTTTGGGTTAACATGGTGACTGGATTAGATAAACAAGAGATGTTTTCTAAAAATCACAAATAATATAAATCAGAATAAATAAAACATCAAATATTAATGACCATGGAATGTTTGGTCCAATGTTCAATGACCTCCTTCTATGATGGATCAACCAATATACCATCGCTTGAGTTTATATATCGAAAATATAAAACATTTTGTAGCAACACTTAACACTTAGTAATTACTTCATAAAATTTTTCCATACCAAGGGTATCTAGTATTGTTCTTAGGATATCATTAAGAAATTAAGTTCTCTTTAATTATATTATTATATCATCAATAAAAAATACCAAAAAATAATTAAGGTTATCTATAGAAAATATATTCATTAAATTGATGAAAATAATAAGGAAATTAGTAAGACCAAGTTACATCAATATATATTCTTTGTGCACATTTCATGAACATAATTTTTTCTTGGGTATATCCTTTTTATATACCCTTAATAATTTTTTTCCTGAATGACGTTCAATTCATGATATGAATTGATCTCCCCCATGATGATCAAATACGTTATCAATACAAGGATGATAATACTAGTTATTTATTTTCATCATGTTTAGTTATAAATAGTTAATGACGGTCCACATCGGTCTATCATACATAATAAATAATAGGATAGGTTCACCAAAATGTGACACATTTAGAAGAATATATATTTTTTCAACATTCTCATACTGTTTCATTGATAATTTTTAAAACACAATCAAGGCCATTATAAAGGGAGTCTGAGAAATATACACAACCCCATGTATGAGTTCTATTGAGTACTGAACATCATTATTTGGGGGAAGACTAGAAAAATATTCTCAAAAATCATCATCATGATTTCATACAATAGGGATATAATTGATGTAGAGTTTTTCAAAAACCATATGAGATAAACACCCATTTTAAATATGAATTAAGACTCAAACATTGGATGTTATCTCCATTGGATGTTCTTATTTTTCATTACAATAATAGATGCTCGTATGTCGTTATGAGATATCAACCATAACTCTTCTTATTCGTTAATTGATATTGAATTTATAATAATAAATGAAATCAATTAAAAATATAACATCAAATTCAATGAGAGAAAAAATGAACAGATTTGGGGGAATCATATTCCCATAAACTTCTACTGGAGATGAATCATAGACTATAGATGTGATCATAAGACTATTAGGGAGTTTCACTAATAATTTAATATCCTATCATTAAGGATAACAATGAATATTTTTTACACATTTTTTGATATACATGAAGGTGTATGGATCTTCTCCAGTACATTAATTAAATGATTAAGCATACCTATTGCCACATCTACTTTATCATTCAATATTATAACTTGTACTATAACAACAATTGATAGAATTACCATCACAGAACTTTAATTAGAGGGATAAATCATCAAAAGTAATTCATTGGATGTCCATGTATGTAATGTCAAAGGCCCCTCCAGTCCATTCCTTTCTGAAAATCCAGTGTTTGAGGTTTTCTAGGACGTCACAGTGACACATTTCATGAGTTTTATAGTTTTTTAGTTTTCCAATGGTGAGTGGTGTTGGTGAGTAAAGTGTGAATAAGGTGAAGAAGCAGGTGGATCTGGTAGGTGGTATTAGTAGATCACGTAGGTATATGGCATCGGTAGGTGGAGAAAGTGGGTTGTGTGAGAGACTCGCTATAGGTGCATGACGTTAGTGACTCACTATCTATAGGTCGCATAGGTGGGTTTCATTAATGAATCACTGTTGGTAGGTCACATAGGTGATTGAATTAGTTAGTCACATCGGTGGGTCATGTTGGTGACACATTGTCGATGAGTGACGTCGATGAGTGGTGTTAGTAAGTTGGATCGGTGACTTGCGTTGGTGACTCAACCAATAGTGAGTCATTTCCAACCTCTCGTAGTTTATCTTGTTTGTCCACTCCTACATTTTATTTAATGTTAATAATGTTTGAAGACCTATTTTTACCTTTCAAAAGCAGTTTAAAAGGATATCAATTATATATATTCAATATCTTAACTCCCTGGATCCTTGAAACATCCATGTTGTATGGTCTTGTCCACAACCCAACTTTTAAGTACTTTGAAAAATCTCTCATCCATTGATATATGATCTGGAATTTTCTAAAGCCTAGATCCTCTCTTCCTTGAATCCTTTAGTTTTATCTTGGTGATCCCATCGCCATTTTCCCCCACTATGTTGTCTCTTATGTTGTGTCATTCAGGCTTATTTTCTCTTGGAGTATTCTTATAACTGACACAACACTTTTTTTGCACTAGGAGGAGTTGGTGACAATCTATTATCCATGATAGGGATCCCTAAGTAATTATTTATTTGTTTATTATACTATTTGTGTATGATAATGTCCCTTTTTGATTACGGTCAAATCCCAAAGTTTAATTAATGATATTACGAAGATAATATAACCTATTATAATGATAATTAGACCTGTTATTATTATGGGTTTTGTTACATTAGTAATAAAGGATGGGTGCAGAATATGATAATTATGATCATTATTTTTATGATTCAACTTTGACATATGTTGTGAATTGTATGGTATTTAAAAACCATGGTCATTTGTTGTCTCTATTTGCGAACCTATATGTCATGTGTTTAACTACTATATATTTGGAAATATGAAAAATCTTGTACACTCGGTTAAATAAATGGAAGAATTAGTATTGAACTTATTATATGATCAAAACTAAATAATGAAAGTGGAAATAAATAATAAGTTCAAGTAAATCTGAATACACTTTGAGTGTTTGGTGTGGCTGTGTTATTAGTGTGCCTCTATTTTGGCAGTGTGTCTTGTGTTGACCATGTGGTATTGTGGTTGGGGTGTTTCTATGTTAATGGGGTGGTACAAGTGGTGTAATGGAATCTCATGTTTAGTTATTGGTTGGTTATGGATTGGAGGAACTTGTTATAGAGTGGAAATTCATCTGGGATGTGTTTTGGTTGTTTTAGAGTGGTAGGTTTATGCAGCAGGGCTACCAATGGATTTTTTTGGGGGAGATGGATGTTTATGAACATAAAGAGGGTGGTGTGGATATGCATCGGGGCTAAAAAGTATGGTAGTGATGAGGCGTGTTGAGGGGTTTAGCTATAAGTTGGTTATTTTCTTGTTGAGATAAGGGCCATGGGGTTATGACATTAAAGAATGATAATTGAAATGGTTGTTTTAGGTTCTAAGTGGATAGGAATTGTGAAGTGGGGGTGTTTTTTCATAATATTGTTCTTCTATTTTTATTGGATGTGAGGCTGGATGGGTAATTGGGTTGTTAGTTTTCAATGTATGAATGGAATAATAGGTAAATTCTTAATAATTTGAAAATGATTGGGTGTTAAACGTAATTCTTTTTTCCAACTTCATATGTGACTGCAATTCGTCCGACTATGTGAATTTAGATGTATAATCAGAGGTGCAATGTTATAGGGTGGTTGTTTTCCTACGAACCCATAGGATGGGATGATTGTTTGGTACCTATATATATAAATAATATTACTTCCTTGTGATATCTAAATGCACCCCACACTAGTTGAGCGCTATGTGCCACACACCCCCATTTTCATGGTAGAGGGTGTCATTCCCAAAGATTTTGCTGGGGGATGGATGGATGGACACATTCTCTTCCATGTTTTCTCTTCCATGTAGTGGTATCCCAAGACTCTTCGGGTAGGTTCTGGTTTGTGAGGACCAAGTGTGTATGGGTGTGTTGTTCTTTCCAGGTGTAATTGGGATGAGATGTGTTGTCCTTCCTAGGTGTATTTGGGGTGAGATGCGTGGTTCTTCCAAGGTGTCTCTAGGATATTGTGTTTTTTGTTACCTAGGTGTCTCTGGGTGGAATAATATGTAGTTTTGTATCATATGAGGGTGTGATTGGGATTTGATGTGGTATGTGGACCAGGTGTGTGTGGGTTGGTTGTAATGTAGTTCTTTTGGAAGAGGTTAGAGCAACAACACATTTTACGTTAGGGTGTGAGTGTAGTTATTATGTGCGAAATTTTTAAGGGGTACCCTATCATTGATGTGCCTACTATATTACATTACATTACTATGGTTATTTGGTGATCATGTCACTGGTGATGATGGGGTGGATAGTGTACCTTGTTAGGTGATTTTGGTTTCTTCTATTTCTCATGGTGGAATTGAGATGCTTATCCACTTGTGCCTAAGAGACTTTGGTTTTCCAAATGAGTATACTTGTATGATCACCATAGGTATATATAACAATTTTCTATTTTCTTGGAAGATTACATAGACTGTGATAGTCATTACTACATAATAAGTTAGGAATGTTTCGTTGTCCCTGCTTTGCCTTTTTATTTTGGTATTTACATTGGATATTTTCTGTGTATTTCTTGCATTTTTTCTTTAAACATCCATGAGTGGTGTATTTTGTATTCTTTTATATACATTCCATAGAGTTTTTTGGAGGTCCATACGTATTACTAGAGGTGGGAATCATTGGTAATATCACTCTCCCTTCATTTCCAGCTCAGGAGGGGCATCATTGGAGGGTGGGGGCATGAAATAATGGTACTAAAGGTGATGTATGAGAAATATGATAGAGATTTTAGTTAGAAATAGTGTGTATTACATGGGATGGTAGGGAAACAATGTTAGGATATATGGGTGTGTTACATAGGCCAACGGAGACCTCTTATGTCACAAGGTTTTAAGATCCCCATGATCTGATGCAAGGAATCTGAGCTTACTGAATGACCAAGTGGTGACACACTTTTTGCAGGGTACATACCATAGGAAATTTATAAGAATGGCGATAACTTGTGTCCTTGTTTAAATTGGGAATTTCTGTGAATTTAAATAATAAAATGTTAAAATGATTCTTAAAAAAAAATTACACACTCCTCGGGAATATGAGTTTCTGGTTTACCATTTAGATATGAGACCCAATTTTCATTCATGTGTTTGTCAGGAAAAAGAGGCTCCACAGTCTGATATAACCGATCAATGGAGGGTTGCTCCATTGGAGGTTGAAAACCAATGGCCAAGAATGTTATGTGATTTCTAACAGCATAACTTTACAATATAAGAGGGAAATGTTTCAGACATTGATACAAAGATATAGTTTGTGGATCATGAGATTAAATTCTTCTTGATTTAGACTCTGAAGAGTTACATGGTTCCATTGGTGATTATTCAGATGAGTAGAGTTGCGTTTCAGTGGTGGATGTCATACTCGAGGGAGAGATAGGAGGCCGATGTTCTGTGGGTCGATTTTGAGAAGGTTCTCCTTGCGTAATTCTTTTCTTCTACCTTTATGGATTTGAAGCAACTGCAGAAAATATTTTTCTAGAAGTAGAGTATTTCGGAACGATAGTTGGGGATCATGTTCAAGGATCTCCTTCACTTCACTCGGGATCTTGTTTCGGATGAGGATTCTCAAGCGAGGCATTTCATCCTTCCCTCTAGTACGTAGTTACTCCATTCTCCTTGGATATATAACTAGATATGAAGAAGAAGGATTATGTAGTTAAGATAATTCACTCAGGAGGAGGTTTACATTGATAGGGGAGTCACCAGAGTTCTTAATAGGGAAAGCCTACTAGTGGCAGGTATCAGACAATAGGGCATTTTATGTTTTGATCATTAGGGATCCAAAACCAACAATTTCTATTTTGACCATCAGGTCTTCATTCCTATACTCCAGAAATAAGGCCAATATGTTTTACATGTTGTGTTTATGGCAACTTCAGATTCAGTTCTTAATGGATACTTGATCTTCGAATGGTGGAGGTGGGATGGTTCATCCATTCCACAGTCGCATTTTTCGACCATGCCATTTTAATAGTTGGGACAATAGGCTCCTACTCCACGAAAGGGAGACGAAGTAGGTGGAGGCTGACCTCATGGAGTTCCATAGGGGCCTCAACCGTGTCATAGTCAAGGATCCAGTCATCAGAAGAGGGGAATAGAAGCTGGGCTTGGTCAGTTTCACACTGTAGAGGTAGCAGTTCCAACAGGGCTAGAGATCAATTGATTTATGATTTGATTGTTCAATATAGTTGATTGTGATTTTTTCAATTTGGAATCTTCACACACTTTAGATTCACCTACTCTGACCAATGATATGGGACTATATGTGGAGAGGATTTCCATTCCCTAGGTGTTGAGTATGCCAGTTGGAGGTTAGACCATCTAGTTTGATGTACTACAGGGATGTAGAGTGATGATGGGGCCACCTGAGTACCATGGGGATCATTTCTTATTATAGATGCAACCATATTATGTCATACTTGGCATAAACTAGTTCTAGTCTATGTATGATGTTATCGACCGCTTCTATTCAAGAGTCCTTTTATCAGACGTGGATGACCAGTGTGTGGCTTTCCATGGATTGCGTAGTTATGAGATAAGAAATTGGATTTTGGGGACCCTTGTTTACTTATTAATAGAGTCGTTAGTGCAATAGGTGGATGATGAGATGATGGAGTTTCCCAGAATTTTTTGGGAATTCTTATTTGTATTTCATGATGAGGATTGCACTCTACCCACTCGATGTGATGTTGATTTCAGGATATTCTTGTAGCTCAGTACTTCTCCAATTTTCATGGATCCCTATTATATGAAACCTTAAACGTTGTGGGAGTATAGGATTCTGGTAGATAATCTCATGAAGAAGGGATTTATTTTTCCTCATGGGTTGAATTGGGGTTCTCTGGGATTTTTTGAGAAAAATTTGGATGGTGTTATGAATATGTTCACAGTCTACCGAAGGTTGAATAAGGTTTAGGTCAAGAATTAATTCCCAATCCCCTGAATATATGACCATTTCGTATAGTTTATGGGAGAAAGTTGCTTTTAATAGATTGATCTAATGTCTGGTTATCACCAGTTCAATTTGAATGATGGTGACATCCTGAAGACTTATTCCAAGTGTTGTTATGGTCAATTTGAGTTTTTGGCTATGTCGTTCGTTATTATTAATGCACCATCCAATTTCATAGGACATATGAATTTCTTATATAATGATTACCGAGACTAGTTCATCATCATATTCATATATGATATTATGATCTACATGATGTTAGAGGAGAATCATTCAAATCATCTTAAGACAGTTTTGGAAGTTCTTCGATGAGACTAGATTTAAAAAATTAGGTCATGTGCCTATTTTTGTCACATGGGGTGCACCAACCAAGAAATGTGGTGACTTAACAGGGTGTAGATATGTCCACATCAAAGGTCAAGGAAGTTGTTTATTTGGAAATACAAATTAATGTTTCATAGGATTGAAGTTTTCTAGGTCTGGAAGGCTATTACCAGAGATTTGTATCTGCTTTTTTTCCAATAATATCTCTATTAACATCCTTGACCAAGAAAGATAATGATTTTGTGTGTAGTGAGAAATGGATGTAAGTTTTCATATATCTAAAGGGGAAATTAATGATTTCTCCATTGATCAAATATCAATAGGAAGGGGTGATGTTCGAGATGTTTGTTAATGTTTCCTGCATGGGCTAGAGATGTGTGGTGATGTCACAATGGGGAGTGATCTCTTTTGGTTCTAGGAAGTTACGTCCCATTGAATGTAAATATACCATTGATGATCTATAGATAGTAGTAGTCATGTTTGAACAACATATGTGGTAATATTACCTCATTTGGGAGCACATCTTGGTCTTCCTAGATAACAATATCTTTATGTATATCTTTTCCCAATGATTTTTGAAATTGCAAAAAAGAAGGAGGATTGAGTTTTTATTCGGATTACAATTTTAGGATCACTTATACCTTAGGGATGGTAAATTTTGTGGCTGATGATTTGAAAAGGAAGTTATTGAAGGAGGTTGTTCAGGAATATAATTACTTTTGGAAAACGATGTATGAGTTAGCGACCTTGCACTTTGCTGCAGGATTGGATGGTGGTAGAGGTTTTCTATTTCGTATGATAGTGTAGTTATCTTGGATGAGGTAGGTGGAAAATTCTCTATGGGTGGACTTAGAGGAAGAGGTGACACATGTTTTCATTGAACATGGTGATGATCTAGAGAGATTTCCAAAGGATGGTAAAAATCAAATTTAGTTTTGTGTGATGTTGTTTTTTCTAGTTGTAATGTCTGAGGGAGTTCTCCATGAGATTCATAAGATGACTTTAGCAATACACCCAAGAGTTTACAAGATGTATCATGGCATGATGATATATTTTTGGTGTCCCAGGATGAAGTGGGTAGTGATGGAGTGTGTTGCAAAGGGTTAGTGTTTTAGTAGGTAAAGGATGTGCACCACGTTCCCATATGTTTTTTTGTAGCCCTTAGATGTCTTTGAGTTGAAGTGGGATGACATATCTATGGATTTTGTAATGTGGATACCCATGGTCCAAGGAGTCTGTGATTCTATATGGGTATCGGTGCATTGAATAATGAAATAGGCTCACATCTTAGAAATTCTGGATTTAGGTGTAGTGTAAGCCATAGACATGAGGTATTTGGATGAGGTGGTCTGAATGCTTTGAGTTCCGATGATTATTGACTTAGATTATGATTTATGATTTACCTCATGATTATAGAGGGGATTGCAACAAAATCCTGGAACACAGTTACACCTTAGAACTTCCTTACACCCTCAGATATACGGGAAGATAGATTAGACCATACAAACATTGGTGGAAATTTTGCGATCATGTTTCTTGAACTTTGATGGGACTTGGGTGCAACACATTCCCTTTGTTTAGTTTTTTTACAATAATGTATATCAATTTTCACTTTCCATGGAGCAATTTGAATCTTAGTATTGGAGATAGGGTAATTCACCTTTGAGAATAAAATATGTTGTGTAGATTTCTATACTTGGTCCCAATGTAGTGAAAATCATGATAGAGAGAGTTTGACATTTCAATGTGAGGATCACAGAATCATATTACAAGTAGAAGTCATACACTGATTGTCGGAGGAGGACTTGGAGTTCAATGTTCGGTGACATGTGTTTTTGAGAATTTCCCCTTGATTTGGGAAGTAGTGGTTCTGTTTAAGTTGAAAGATTTATCCCTGGTTCTACAGACCCTTCGAAGTGTTGGGGAGAGTTAGTAAGGTGGATTACTAGTTGGAACTACCACTACTGGCGGAGAGGATCCATGAAATATATCATGTGTCCCACAATCATCAATATATTCATGATTACTCCCATTTCATTGAGTGGCGAGAGATGGTTATCGAGGACAAATGAACATTCTAGGACCATGTAGTGGAGACCCAGGATAATCAACAGAAGGTGTTGTCTAGATGGACCATTCCTCTCCTTTGAAGGTTGTGTAGGCATGGTGGCTGGGAGGAGAGTATTGGGGAGTGAGAAGCTTAGATATGTACCTAGAACACATTGTTTTTATGAGTTGTTCCTAGATTTTAAACATTATCATGTTATTCCTAGGCCTAATTTGCTTTGAGATGAGTTACTTAGATGTTCCCTATTGTAAGATGATTTCCTGACATGCAAAAAGTGGAGTAAATGATTCCTAATTGAGACAGATTTATTGAGATTTGATTAAAATCATGAGGGTGAGTTAGTGAAGCCTAGAGTAAATAGTATGTTGACATGGTTGGTGGAATTCCCAGATTCAAGTGTCCAGAAAGCGTCATTTTGGTTCTTATGTGTTGTGAATTCAAATTAATGGGGGTAGTAGATGTCGGAGGAGGTTTCCTTGAAATTCAATGTTTCACATCAGATCTGGAATAGAGGACGTGGTTTATCCTTGAGAGGTATCATAAGAGGTGGTTGTTTGGACCCCTCTTTACTCTAGGATTGGTATTAAAATCATGAGGGTGATAATAGAATGATAGGTATACGATGTAATGTCTTGGACCCCAATGGTCCATTCATTTTTGGAAATCATGTGTCTGTGGTGTTCTGTGTGGTCATGTTTACTCATTTCCAGAGTTTCCAAATTTTCAATTTTTTCCAATGGTTAGTGGCGTTAGTGAGTCGGGAATCACTAAGTGGCGTCATTAGGTGGAGTTGGTGGGTTATGTTAGTGAATCACTAATAGGAAATATCTGTCAATAGATCGTGTCAGTGGGTCGCATTAATGAATCAATGTCATTATGTTTCATCAGTGGTTCACTTTGGTGACTCGGTGTCAGTATGTGAAATTTCTGGGTCATGTTAGTGTCTTTCTTTCGGTGAGTGATGTTAGTGACTCGAGTCTGTTACTCAGCCAATAGTGGTTCCTTTCCATATTTTCCTAATTTTTCAAAATATAACCCAGTTACATTTTATTTGACATAAAAAATTAATGAAGATTTATTTGATCATTTTAGATGTTGTTTCAAAGGATATTAATTATATATTTATTAGAATAATTCCCTAGAGACATGAAACAGACATGTCTCCTGGTTTTGGACAAGACCCAAATTTAATGTTCTTTGAAATAATATCCCTTCAATTGATATAGGATCTATCATTTTATAATGTTTGGATAATCACTTCCTTGAACCAATACATTTTCTCTTTATGTTCCCATGGCATTTCTTCCTCATGGATTCATGTGTGGTGTTGTGACCTTCAGATCCTGTTTTCCCATGGTGTCATCCTAAGACATGCGCACCCCCATTTTTGCCCAAGGAGGTATTTCTGGTCATGTGTTCCTTGAGGTAGGGATCCTTTAGTCTTTCATTATTTATTATCATACAATTTTGATTAAAAAATATCCCTATGTGGTTATAGTAAAATACCAAATTTTAAATAATATTGTTATGATGATGATATAATATGTTATAAAGATAATCAGAATTATAATGATAAAGGGTTTTATTACATTAATAATAAATAGTGTCAGGGATGATGTTAATGTTCATTTTTTATCTCATATCATTGATCCATGGTATGTATTGTATGACTTCTGATAATCATGGATGTTGGTGTTCTTTGTTTGCACACTAGTATGTGTTTTAGATTAATATTGTAAATTTGGAAATCTAATAAATCAAAAATAACCAGTTAAATAAATTGATACCCTTGGATTGAAATTGTTCTGCGATCACCTCTGAATAATGAAATTGGAATTAAATAACATGTGATGCGAAATCTGAATTCACTTTGATAGTTTGGTGTTGTGTGTAGATATGTTCGGCATTGTGTCTGGTGCTAATCTTGTGAAGTAATGTCTATAGATGTGGACTTTGTATGGGGTTGTATAGGTGGTGTAATGAAATATCCAGTTGAGATATTGGTGACTTTTAAAGGACGAACAAGTTATGTTGTAGGCCAACATATTGGTCACGTTATGGGTTTTGGTGCATGGTATGTTTATGCAGTATGGATACCTATTGTTGAGTTTGGGGGAGATAAACGTATATGGTTGTAATGATTGTAGTGTGTATATGTAGTGGGACATCCAATCATTGTTGTGAGGAGGTGTGTTGTGGGGTTTAGTAATATGTTAGGGGGTCTTCTTGTTGAGAGAAAGGACATGGAGATATTAATTTGAAGATTGTTAATTGTAGTGGTTGTCTTGGGTGCAAAGTGGAGAGTAATTGTGAAGTGGGGTGTTTTGTCATATTTTTATTCCACTGTTTGGCTTGGTTTTGAGGCTAGTTGTGTGTTATGGTTTTTTGTTGCCTAGGTGGGAACTGCATAATTGGTAAATTCTTAATAATGTCAAAAGGATTGTGTGTTAAGTGTATTTCTTTTGTCAACTATGGAAGTGACCTTTGATCGTTCAGATACATTCACTTAGAGGTAGAAGAAATGGTTCTTATTTTATGTGGTTGTTTTTTTCTTGAGAACTAATAGGATTGGATAAGTTGTTTGTACATATATATAAATAATTGTAATTCCATTTTATTTTTATAAGAACCCTACACTAGTTGAGTGTGATGAGCCAAACCCCCCCATTTCCAGGGGGTCTTTCAAAATTGGTTATGTGGAAGGATGGATGGATGTACATATGAACATTTTTGATACCTTTTCATAGTAGTGATATCCCAAAACTCATCGGGTAGGTTGTGGTTTGTGAGACCATGGTGTGTAAAGGTTAGTTGTGCTTTCTATTTGTCTTTGGGATGAGAATTGTTATGTTTTTGTGATGTCTTCTGGATGAGATATGTTTTTCTTCCCATGTGTTTATGGGATGTGGTTTGGTTTGTAGACCAGGTGTATATGGGTGGGATTATATGAATTTGTGAGGCCCAAGTGTGTGCTGGTGGGATGAGATGTGGCATGTGGCTCATGTTTCTATGGGAAGGTTGTGACATGGTTCATTCAAAAGATGTGGGAGGTCTATGACATTTTCCATTAAGGTGTGAGGGATGAAAATAAGTAGGAATTTGGTACGGGTACATTATCATTTGTGACCATACTATATTACATTACATGACTTGTGTTATTCGGAGATCATGCCTTTTGTGAGGTTAGGGTGGATAGTACACCTTGTTAGGTGCTTTTTTTCCTTCTATTTTTCATTGGGTCATTAGCATGCTTATACACTTATAAAAAAGAGACATTGGTTATCCGTAATATGTATACTTGTATTCTCATCCGGTATATATATATATATAACTATTTTTTGGTTTCTAGGACAACTACAAGGACCTTGATGGGAGTTAATGGCTTGGGCATTTGGACAATTTTCATGGAAATACATAGCTTTGTTCTTTTGGTATTTAATTTGTATATTTGAATTGTATTTCTAGATGTGGTACTTTAATAATGAATGTGGAATGGATTAGGATAATTATATATATATTCTGTAGAGATATTTTGAGGTCAGTACATATTATCCAGATATATTTGTATCTATAAAAGGTTAATTCCTCCCATGTGTTGGTATTTTTATACCCTTGGTTTTGTTCACCACCCCAGGGCCTACTGTAAGCGGGAATAATGGGTCATTATCTCTCTTTCTTCATTTCTATCTCAGGAGGATAATCTTTTGAGGGAGGGGTTCATGAAAAATTCATCACACCATCATCTAATTCTATGACTCGTTGGCATTAAACTAGGTTATTCAAAGCCATAATCTATTCAAATCATTCATGATGGTTCATATGGACATTGTGAATTTCTTAAGAATATCTCCTAGGAATGTCAATCCATGTCGCCGGTAAGGACAATTTTTAGTCACTGCGTGTTGATCAAGTTAAATCCTAATGATCTATTTTAAAATTTATTATGCCTAGGTAAAATTTCTCCATATTCACATCCTATTTTAGTATATAGATAAGGATATAATTTCCTATAAACCAATCCCTCTATACATAACCAAAATTCAAATAAATTTTCATATAATTTAATTATATTTATTCCTACTGATATGGTACACACTATATATTTTTTATCCAAGATCTAAAGGATTTCAAAACCTATCATATGACACTAGATACAATGACCCATGATTTTCATACAAAGATATGAAATAATTATAGAAAAATATTCAATTCATTTTAAAAAAACATTCACGAGTACTATAAATGTAACATCCTAATATTTTACGAATTAATTTTCTTTTGAATAAAGTAAATTTCATTGATTTCAAGTCTAATACACTAAACCGTGTTAAGATTGCGATGTACACAACACCACCTTATCTTTCATTGCACGAAACAATGAGTTTCTAAAAACATCATTTAATTATTTTAATTATTTAAAGAAGAAAATTATAACCTCTCTATTATAATTAAATACATGAATACTATTAGTTGAATTAATAACTTATGGTTTAAATATTAAAACCCCTTATGAAATTAGAAGGAAATATTTTTCATAAAAAAAATTAAATGCGCAAAAGAGTATTTTATAGTAATAAAATAAATATTATTGTATTATATTTATAAAATACATATATATTTATAATATTCAATATAATGTTTAAAATTTTTCATATTTTTTTTCTACACATGATTTATAAATAAATCCTATTTTATGGTTAAAAATAATATTTCTCTAAAAAGCGGTTTTCCACCTTTTGATGATGCACTTGTTTTAAATCACATTTTTACGATTTTCTAAATTATATTTAACCAAATAAAATTATTATTTGAAATATGTGTGTCAAAATTATATTTGGTGAAATTTTTGGAATATTTCTATGAAGATTTGTTTTAAATGAACACTGAAAATTACTAAATTTTAATTTAAAATAGTTTTTTCGTCAAAATAATTTATATTATTAAATTATATTTTTTAAGTATAATTAGTTAAATATTATATAATTTATTCCAATTTAATACATTGTAATAAATTACTCATAGAATATGGATATAAAAAAATTCCAAACTCAAGAAAATTTGTTAGATTAAAAACATGTTGTTTCATCCCATTTGAGAGATTATTTTTTAATTAATTTCAAAAAAATTTATGAATTTAATTTTGAAAAATGGATTTCATATTTATAATCAGTTGCACAAAATTTATTAAAAATTACAATTTTTTTATATAATATGATTAATAACATTAGTAATTTTAATTATTATAATTGTTAAAAGAAAATTCGGTAACTGAGGGTACACATATTATTAAAAATACTATAAAATTTCCATAAAACATTTCAAAATGTTTTTGGATGAATTTAATTATAACCCAATCCATTAAGGATATAAATTGAATAATTTAATGGACATGTTTCACTGATAATGACTTGGATATAATTAATATGAAAGAGAGTGAAAAAATTTCACATTATTAATTTTTATAAATATAATAAGTATAATATAACGATATAAAGAAGATATTTTTGAAAATATATATTATTTTTGAAAATAAATGGTTTATAAACATCATCGAACTTCATTTTTATTTTTTATTGAAGAAATATTTTTGATAAATAATTATACAATAGTGATGCGATGATTTTTCAATTAATGAAATACACAATTTAGGGATATTAAAAATATATATATAAATATAATTATAATTAATTAAATTAATCTTGGATTTTTATAGGTGAATATGAATTATTATGGGTTTATTAAATTGTTCAATTTTTATGTTAACTTAATGGATTTATTTTTTTATGTAAATGTTATGATTAGTTTCAAAATTTACAGTAATGATAGTTCATGAAAATAATATTTTTTTAAATTAGAAAAAAATCATAAAAACAAAAATTAAGGGAAATAGTGACAGTTTATGTTCTTAAATTTAAAAATAAATCCATTTAATTTTTTATTTACACCTTATGAGTAGAAAATATCTACCTTTTCTAATTGAAAATGTTGTTACCATATGTTAAATTAAAATAGGTTAAAAAAGTTTTAATCAAATAGATAAGGTTTAAAATTATAACAAAACATGTTTAAAATTTATATTTTTATTTAATTGCACCATATATTACATTAAATTTTAATTACATTCCATTTTGATTTATTTGGAAGGAGATTTAATTAATTATAAATTAATTGTTGGAGAAATTTTCAAAGTACCCCCCACCTAGATTAAAGAAGAACACCTCCTCCTTCATCACACATCCCCTCATTGAGTCTTATATATCATCCAAAATATTATATATTAGTTTCTACACTACTAGATAATCATTTTATAATTTTTTTTCTTCTGAATGGTCTAACAGTAGAGTCCTTTAGTGAAGTTGTAAATGAGTTCTTTGAAGAAGAAGAGCTAATTAATCTAACTGATCAATCGATTCTTAAAATATTTTATAACTACTCTATATATATTATATATATAAATAAATAATAAATTCATAATTATAAATATTCGAAAATTTTATTAGGATTATGAACACACCATTAGATACCCCCTTTCTATCAACCAATACGTTAATGTATCACTTGTTCATACGTATGACATACCGTCTCCACGTAGAAATACTATTCCTTTTCCCTCACCATAATTTATGATTTGGAATTACGATGGTTTGAATATCTATATATGATATTTTTTATATTATTAGAAATATTTATTGATAATATTATAACTGCCTTTCTACCATATAATCTTTTGTGAATTGATAATGTTGCTCTTGCGTATATATGGCTTACCATCTTCACATTGATATGCTATTTTTTATCATCTATATTTTTCACGGATGGTAATAAGGATGAATTTAATGAATATTAATAATATATATATCAAAAAAATTATCATATAATGATAATATATCATATTAATTTATTTTATTTATTTAAATCGGACAATAAAATGAAAACAACATTAATGAGTATGTACGACCTACTGTCTCCATGAACGATGTATTTTATTTTCTATTTATAACTTTTATGAATCAACATGAATAAATATATACTGAATACATATATATGATATTATGATCATTTTTATAATTCTGGAGATTATCAAATCCAGATATATGTAATACAACTATGGATAACAATCAAAACATTAACGAAAAACCAAACAGTTATTACCTGAAACATAACATTCACATGGAATTGTCAATAAGGGAGTAATAAAATGTCATAACTAATTCATATATGTTATTATATATATGAATATTTATCTATGGTAATTTTATAATCAATTACATTTAGTTTACATTAGGTTTCAATGTTTAAGATGGAATCTAAGAATTGAGGTAAGGGTTTTATGTGTCACTCTAATTTATGTGGGGTACATTCCTTATACACTAAATATTTATTTATTTTGGTTTATATACAATACATGAATTTATTTTATAATTATTTTTCTAAATAAATTTGTTATTTTTTACAACCATATAATTTTCATTCATTCATGTGGTATAATAATAGTGATCATTATTTCACATTAATACTTGACTAATTTCATAAGACTACTGTCAATACAGTCCAAAAGAATGATATGTATTGTTTCTTTGGGAATTAGATACATTAAATTTAAATATAAAACATGAAATATATCATATTTTTTTACCCCTAATTAACAAGTTCATAATAATCCTTCCAAATTAAAACTACATGGGATATCCTGGGGAAAAACATAAGAAATGGGTGAGCTACATGGCCTTGTACGGGATTAAACATGGAATAAAGTGAAGAGGATAATGCTTGTTAAAAATATATATATCAATGAATCATAAATAGACTAGGAATCATAAACATTTATAAAGTGACATGATATAAAATAAAAACCAAAAAATTGGAAATGGGGAAAAACCTAAATCACTCAATAATAAACAAATTACAATTCTAAGAACGCCAAGAAATAATGCTAGAAAAAGTCCCATAGAGTAATTAGGTTCCCTCAATGTCCCATTATGACATATAATTATACTATACATTAAAAAAATTCAAGGTAGTGCTATCTTGGAACAATCTTCATATTCATTTCATACATTTTCTTAACTGTTCCACCAAGATTATACAACATGGATTCATTTTTCCTCAAAATTTATTCCACAATAATTGAATATTGAATACATAAATTTATATACCCAATAAATATTTATATGTGCATAAATGTGAATAACCATGATACAAAATTAGGTATGGAATTCATTATATAATTGTTTTGGCATGGAAAATCATGCTTAAATTTTGACAGCATAATGAAATTACATAAAAAATCATGAATATGTTTGATGAGAGTGAAAAGGGTTTATATCAATTTTGAAATAAAATTTTAATTAATATGGACATTTAATAACATGTCCCAAAATTAGGAAATGTATATATAATGCCTAAATTCATAAAGAAAGTTGAATAAAGAAGATAAGGTGAGGATACCTTATGAAATTTTGGCATAGTAAATTTTTGGTAAGGGTACAAATATGGGAGGATAAATATACAAAATTCATATTAAAACTACTGGATAGTGGGGTACTGATTAGAAATGAATTAAAATATAACATATTTAAATTAAAGGAAATAATTTCAAAGAAGGTGCATCAATTTGAAAGAAGTTGAGAAAGGTGAGGATCCCTTACTTGAGTGTTTGATTCCATAGACTTGGGAGGGGCTTCTTGAGAGATTAGTGTAACCTTGGTAGGATTATAGAGAGTGGGGTCTATAGTGAGGTCATGATCCAAAATTTTCTGTGAAGTGAAATTGGAAATTGGTTGGGTTTATATAGGAAAAGATATGGATTTCTTTATTATTTAGGTTTTTGGACTCTTCATAATAAAATATTCAAAACCAGAAACCATCCATTATTTTTTCCATTATTTCTGAAAAATGATAGTGTTCTATATTATTTTATAACTCCAACGGATGAAATTAATAATAATAATTCACTTTATTATGTGGAGGTAACTTACACTCTTAATGAAATTATTTTAAAACCATAAAATATATAATATGTTTTGGAGTATTCAAAATGGATTTAAAACAAATAATATTAACATTAAAAAACTTTATTTAAAAGGTGGAAATTTTATTTTGTCATGGATTCCATTTATTGGAATTATTAAAAAAAATTTGTGTAATAATAACCTCATAAAACACAAAGTATATTTATACATTATTTAATTTTTACTATAAAATTTATTTATTTTAGAAAATTATGAAAAATTAACCACATTATAACTTCTACAATCTAATTACAAAAAAAATAAAAATAATTTTATCTAAATAATTTTATAAATATATTAATTTTTACCTTTAATAAAAAATTGAAATTTATTAGGAAATGTTGTGTTTTTTTAATAATAGCAGTTTCCCAACCCTTAGAAAAATTACATTTGATTATATAATCATTTATATTTAATAAAAAAATTCAATAATAATATTTCATTTATATAATTTATAACTACATTAATTTCATTAATTCATTAATTGAATTTTAATATAGAGAAAAAATAATTTTTTGTATTTATTGTATCTAAATAAAATCATTTACAAAGTAATCATAGGATAAAACTAATTTCATTATTCAAAAAAAATATTATATAGATATACCTATTTATATGTTTGTGATACATAATATTTAATACACCATCATATACCCTAATAGTAATGTGCGTGATGGTGGGACTTTCATGTTGTTGTTTAGATAATATGGTTCGGTCGATGATATCGACTAGCTTTATCTTCCCCCATAAATAGATCTATTAACGCTTAATTTATTTGATCTCTTCTAGGGATTGATCAAGGTAAAAACTGAGATACACTGTATCCCTTGGAATCTTTGATAAATGGGATTCATATGGTACGATTCTACTGGTTGATTCCATCAGTTATTTTTCATTTTTCAAATAGATTAATAAACGAATATATCTATACTATCGATGTGATAAATATTAGACATCTATAATATCGAGGGAAAAACTACTTAATGGTATTTTATATCTAATTGAATATTATTAATCAAAATAAGTGCATGTGTTTTATAATACATAATAATTCAATTAATTAAATAAAAATGGTATTTTTTATAAAATTTATTTCATTACAATTTTCAACCCTTACAAAATTCCCCCCTCAAAATTTAGTTTTCGCACAATAAAGATGATTATAGAAAATCCGCATCATCACCTCCTATAATTCAAAAATTGCTTCTTAAATCTTTTATTTTCTCCACAGAAATACGAGAATGTGAATTTTCTTATTTCATATAACTTTTTCTCTACAATCAACATTCTTCATTGACTGATCCTCATATAAAATTTCATTCTCTTATGGTATAAACACTGGATTGAGTACATGTGATGGTTTTTGGTATGTAATTTCTCAAGAGGGATACATGGAATACATCTTGTAATTGAGATATGTTCGGTGTGAGTTTTAGTCAATAGGACACCACTCTGATGCAGTCCATGATCTCAACAGGGATGATGTATCATTATAATGGAACGAATTGTTCAAGTCCATTAATGTACCACACTGACCTCGGTTACCCAGAGTCAATTCATTATTACGTAACATTGGCATGATCACAAAATATCAAGTCTTGAAACACTGATTAGTTTTGTAGCCTTGGAAACACTAGATATATTCATAAGTCTTACATTGCATCCTAAAGTAAACAAACTAAAACAACATCTTTTCTTAATATCCCATCATACTATCCCTGCAGGACATTCATAAAATACTTCATCACAACCTGGAAAAATTAAAACATTGAAAGGGGTGAGCTCAGATGCTTATTAAGGATAACAATATAGCGGAAACATTCATAAATAAACATAAACATTTAAGGCAATGTATAACTAAAATAAAAGCCTTTTAAAACTAAAATTCAGTATAATATGGCAATAATAAAATGAAATAATGCTATTTACTTATTCACATAGATATTCTAATAGTCGAATAATCACATGCAATATCAATAACCACTTTCATAATGATGGAATGCATAATGAAAGACTATCATAACCACATAGTTAAGACCTTGTGCCAAAACTACAAATAAGATTTTGTCAAGGCCTTGTGCCAAGACACTAGTTTTTATCATTAGACCTACCGATGAAATGAGGAGCTATAACGGGCACCACCCATCACATACTAAGTCCAATTCATTCCTTATATGAAAAGGTTTAAACATATCATAATCCATAACATAATCATATCACATAAAACATGCATAATGGAAACATAACATTTCCACATTTCAATCAAAAGATATCAATACAACAGATTGATATGATAAAACCATTTTCAATACCAAAATAAAATAAAAGAAAAACTCAGTATTTATTTTTCTTCTTAAAAAATAGTTATGGCTTGTAGAGGAAGCCGAAACTCAAATAATGGTCACGGCGGCGGAGAATTCGTTTTCGCCGCATACGTATGAAAAAAAACATTCATTTTTGTCTTTTAGTAACACGATTCTTATAAATATATTCCTTTTTAATAAACATATAATTAAAAGGGGTTTATACACCATATAAAAGAATGTTGTTTTCAAAAAAAATATTCCCCATTGAAAGGAGATTGAGACGAAGCCCCTTACCTCTTGTCCGACTTGACTCGATCATTCTTTAATCTCTAGAATAATAAAATAGAGTTAATATATACTTTCTTAAGAACATTTTTCAAGTTCATTATTCCTTTCATATCACTTATTAACATTATATGAACATCATGTCGTCATTTAAGTAAATAACGGTCGTTTTGTCGATTTTGGTACTTGAGTCAACAATAAACTTCTTATAATTACAAGTTTATCATGAGGTAGAATATCCATTATCTCCAAAATTATATTCATGATATAGATATCATATAGATCATATATTTATCTAGTATATACATTTATTTATAATATTACATAACATTAATAGGTAGGAAATGAAATGCACCGTTCATAGAGACTGTAAGCCGTACGTATGCATGAACGCTACTTTCATTTCTATTTCATATTTAGTGGGATGAAATCATAATGATATAAAGGTATATTATAATTCCAGTATAATATTATATATAATATCATTAACTCCATCCTTTATACGTCCCACATATGGCATTAGCGATTCAAATCACTTTTAGAGGGTGGTAGTCCGCACATACTAAAATGAAATTATCACATTTACCCATAATGGAAATCATATAGGTATGAAATATATGAAAAATACAGAAGCATAAGGAATTCATAAACATAATATATATCATATATAAATATAGTTACATCTTAATGGCCACCATGAGAGGTGTTAAAAGAATATAGAACAATCATCGTTTTGTGAGGTTGTAATTCGCCACCCAGAGAAATAGTATGTTCTTTAACCATTAGAGGAAGGTGTGTGTAAGTGTAAATAAAATCCTTCTCATAACCACATCCTATTATAGTGAATATACTGGTGTCGTTATAAAATAAAGTAATAAAAATAGTTTAATGGGTTGGAAGATCAAAATAAAACAAAACAACATAAGAGAATACATTACCTTAAATCGGGTAACTCTTTTTGATTTGAGACAAAGGCTTCATTGGGAAGACTTATGCCAAAATATGAGGCTTCTAAGAGTTATATTGGGAAGATGATAGAGTATTTGGGCATAAGTTGGCTGATCCAACTGGCTTTAAAGGTTTGAATAAAGTGGTAGAGGTGGGGGCCTCTTATAAGAGGAGAGGAGGGGAACTCTTGGAATGTCATGAAATGTTACTTAATTATGAAATGTTTTTCGGATTTTAGAGGTCCCAGAATAATATATTTCGAGGATAAGGTGATAATGGTTCGAAATATACCCATAAAATAGGTTTTAGACCAGTTTATGTCTTAGATTTTACCTAATCTTTTCATTTTATTTAAATTTTTCATTAATGAGGGAATCACTGCATCATCATGGTTTCATAAATAAATTTATTTATTTAATGGCTATAAATTATAAAAAAATACGATGATGTGGGAAATTTTATTATATTTCTAATGAATATTTATAGTCTAAATTTTAACATATATAACCCCATGTAATAATTGTTTTAGTAAAACAACACATGTTTGTGACGATTTTATTTTTACTTTAACTAAAAAGTTATTAATGTCATTTTCTGACCCAAGTGGCTCCATGGGGTCCCCAAGTTGACCCATGGAATTTCATGGTCGTCCATGACTCATCCAATAATGGTAGGACAAGTTTAATGGTAATTTCATATAATTATAACATTATATTTACCTTAAATTACACTAATTACCTTTAATGGCGATAAATAAATTTTAAAGTTACTATTCACCAAAAATTATTTTCATCCCATTGAACCAAATTTTACTTCCAAATTACAACCATGTATGTCAGATTTTTTAAATTAAATTCATAGAAGTAGTAAAATTTCATTTAAACGAAAAATTTGTTTTTAACTACCACTTAGTGGTTTCGCTATTCATCAAAAATTGATGTTTTTCAGTAAAATACAAAAAATTCACCCGAAGAAAAATTTGACATTCCGAATTCAAAAATTATGCTTATGTTACAAAATTACAAAAATATAATTTCCATTAATTAATTTTATAATTAATTCTCGCTGTAAAAACAAATAGCTTGTTTTTAAGAAACAATATCAATCAAAGGATTGACAATTGTTTAAGTCCAATTTAAAAGTGAAATAAATTCTAATGACCACAATTGGATAAAATGTTAAAATTACATTCTAATTATACTTTAAAACCACTCAATAGTATAATTTTCACTATAAATTATTTTGATTAAAAGAGTTGATTTTAATTATTTTTTCTATTCATAGAAAATTGGAAGTTCTCTAAAAATTACAACAAATTCATCATAGGATAATTTCGATACTCCGAATACAAAAATGAAGTCAATTTTAAAATTTATATTATTTCAAAAAGTGGGTATTACTATTCATAATGGCAACATTGATTGGTCGTAGTGTGTTAGAACTCAAGGTTGCGTACAACACACGCTGCTCTATTATTCAGAGAGAAGCATACCATGGAAGCTTGGGGTGTTACATTCTCCCCTCCTTCAATAAATTGCGTCCCCACAATTTGAAATTTTTTTTAATATAAAACGTTGAAAATAGAAAATACCTTTGTGGAAAACCCACATCGTAAATAAGGTTAATAAAATTTAGCCATAATAAGAGGGAAATGGAAATGAAAAAGTCACCACCAAATTATGATCTTGATTAGGAGAACATTGGTGGAAATTAGAGACAAATAATTTGAAGTAAAAAATAAATATATATAGGGAGTGATTGAGGTCATAAATTACAAATAAGTGTAAAATCGAGGGCCTCAAAGCTTTCTATCAATGGTATTTTAAAATATCATCAGTTCAACAAAACAGAAGTTATTAGGATAACACATTTTTTTTAATATCCCTTTCCTAACATTTAAGAATTAATTTCTTCATTGAATAAGATAGAGGTATATATATATATACATGACAAGTTTATTTTCAACCTTCAACTAATTTCTAACACAAACTCATCTTTCACTCAAAAAGATAATAGAACTCAAAAATATTATATTTATCCTAATCGTACAAGGTTTGAAATATTAATACATATCATTTAGATTAGGAAAACTATTTTGTAATAACAAGGGACTTCGTGTCAGCTAGTGGTAGGTAATAAAGGCTGATCACACTGTGGGTGTGGGTTCGATTCATGTAGCTTTGTCTGACGCGACAGGTTATCCCCCAACCAGCAGGTTGTACTTTTCCTAAAACTATACCATTATAATATTCCAAAAATTATATTCAGAAATGTTTTAACCATAAGAAAATACTATCTAAAGTTCAACATAATCCATTCCAACATTTATTGTTATCCAAAATACATCTGTCCAGACTTTATCTAAAAGAACTCTAAATTCCAAAATCAATTGTTACATAAGATTCCCCAAACAATGTAAAGTTTCTCTTATTGTCACATACTATAAATATGATTACCTTCATCATATTAAAACCTTAATGAAAACAACAAGTACTGCAGTATAATCTTCATATATATCACATTATTCTTATAACCATAATATAGTTCTTGAGTCAAAAAACACAAATATAATAATTATTCAACTTCATCTCTAGTAATAGCATAAGCTTGGCCTTGATAACTTGTCCTTTTCTAAGGAATGTTTCCCTGACACTTAGGAAATTCATTTGCATAATGCCCCATTTCTCTACAATTATAGCATTCAACATTGATAGAATTGTTCTTTCCCATACAATCACGATCCTGGTGACCTTTTTCTCCACATTTGTATCAAAATATCATTCCCTTTAGGCAAGTACCAGGGTGATTCTTCCCACAATTATCGCATAATGGAAAATCCTTCTTTCACTTTTTCCTTTTATCTGTCTCTTGTTCCATCGTTCTCTTTTCTTTTCCTTTACTTTGTTATCATACGATTTAGAGAATTCTCTTTCTGTCTTGATAGCACACGAGACTATATCTTCGCACGTTGAGAAATATTGTGATACTAATGCATGACAGAAAAATGGTTGTAACCCATCAAAGAAACGATCAATATTAATGTTTGGGTAACGTATATATTCTCTACCATGCCTCTCTAACCTTGTAATGTTGGCCTCATACATTGCGACATTATCATCCTCTATTTGTCTCATACTCAGAAATTTTCTTTCATATATTCTTGATGGTCACAAGGAAAGTATTTTTCTATGAAAATCTCCTTGAACTCCCTCCATTCCATATTTAATAAATCATCATCTTCTTTGTGTTTTGAATCAATGACCACCATTGATCAGCATCTCCAGTGAGGCAGTAAACTGCCATGATAACCTTTTCACTTTCACTAACCCCAAGGCATGAAATATTTTCTCTAAAGAATTTACCCATTGCTCAGCTACTAATGGATTTGTACTCCCATTGAATTTCTGTGGTTGTTGCCTCATGAAACGATCTAAAATTCATCCTCCATGTTGCGGATCAAGGTGCTCTATACGAGTAAGGTTATTATTCATAACCTGAGTGAGTTTTCCCAGTATGGTGATAAGATGGTCAGTACTAGTTGTATCACCAGCTCCATTATAATTATCTTGAGTAGGAGTGCAATCCCGATAAGGAGTACGTCCACTTATATAGCTTTCATTCCTTCCACTAGGCGACATTTATGAACAATTCCATAAACTATATCATTTTATGAATCAAAACACATAATCCCATAATTGAAAAACACTTAACATAAATTGAACAGTTTCTGGATATAATCCATAATCATAAAAAAAAATTCTTTGAATAATATATACTCATAAACCCTTCATAATTTTTTGTAAATAAAATGGGAATTATCCTAGGCATATCCCCCGACAGTGTCATAACCAAGAGTGCAGCAAGTCCCACTGTCATGCACCAGTTCCCGTTCGAGTCTAGCTCAAAGCGGTGTTTTTAGGTTTTACCCCAAGGTACATCTGTGCCAGAGATGCCTCTACCTGCTCGTATCCAGACATGGATGTATTTCTTGGAAAACTCACAAAATCTCTATAATACCAAAATTATAGGAAGTTCTTCTATACTAATCCTCAACATCTATCGTAGGGCTATGTGCTCTAATCAGAGTTGTTCTAAATCTATCTTCAAAGGTTATTAATAAACTGCCTTTGATACCAACTATAACGCCCCGACCCCAGTTACCCAGAGTCAGTGCATTATTACGTAACATTGGCATGATCACAAAATATCTTGTCTCGAAAGACCGATTAGTTTAGTAGCCTTAGAAACACTAGATATATTCCTAAGTCATACATTACATCATAATGTAAAACAAAACAACAACAACATATTGTCTTCATATCCCATCCTACTATCCCTTCCTGTCATTCATAAAATACTTCTTCACATCCTGGAAAAATTAAAACATTGATAGGGGTGATCTCAGATGCTCAGTAAGGATAACAATATAGCGGAAACATTCAAAAATAAACATAAACATTAAAAGCAATGTATAACTAAAACAAAATCCTTTTAAACTTGAACTTCAGCATAATATAGAAAAAATAAAATGAAATAATTCCACTTAATTATTCACATGGATATTATAATAGTCTAATAATCACATGAAATATCGATAACCACTTTCATAATGATGGAATGCATAATTCCAGACAATCTTAACCACATAGTCCAGGCCATGTGCCAAGAATAAAAATAAGATTTTTTCAAGTACTTGTGCCATGACACTAGTTTGTCTCATGAGACCTACTAATGCATCGAGGAGCTATAATGGTCTCCACCCGTCACATACTAAGTCCAATGCATTCTTTAAATGAAAAGGTTTAAACATATCATAAACCATAACATAATCATATCACCTAAAACATGCATAATGGAAACATAAAACTTCTACATTTCAATCACAAGATATCAATACAACACATTGATATGATAAAACCATTTTCCATACCAAAATAAATGAAAATTAAAACTTGGTATTTATTTTTCATTTAAAAAAAGTTATGACTTGTAGAGGAAGCCGAAACTCAAATAATGGTCACGGTGGCGGAGAAGTCGTTGTCACCGCATACGAACGACACAAAAAACATTCCTTTTTGTAGTTTAGTAAAACGCTTCATATGAAAATATTCCTTTTGAATAAACATAAAAGTCAAATGGGTTTATACATCATATAAAATAACGTAGTGTATAAAATAAAATATGCCTCAATGAATGGAGATTGAGACGAAGTCCCTTACCTCGTGTCTGAATTGACTTGATCATTATTTAATCTTCTGAATAATAAAATAGAGTTAATATATAATTTATTAAATCCCTTTTTCAAGTTCATTATTCCTTTCATATAACTTATTAACATGTTATTATCATTATGTAGTCATTTAAGTTAATAACGGTTGTTTTGTCGATCTTTGGTACTTGAGTCAACAATAAACTTCTTATAGTTACAAGTTGTTCATGTGGTAAAATATGCATTATCTCCAAAATTATATTCATGATCTAGATATCATATATGTCATATATATCTAGTAGATACATATATTTATAATATTACATTAAATTTAGAGGTAAGAAATAAAATGCACCGTTCATGGAGACGGTAGGACGTACGTACGCATGAACGCCACTTTCATTTCAATTTTATATTTAATGGGATGAAATCAAAATGATAAAAAGGTATATTATAATTAATTATAATATCATATGTAATATCATTAAAACCATCCATTATACATCCCACATATGGCATTAATGATTCAAATCACTTCGAGTGGGCGGTAGTCTACATTTCCTAAAATGAAATTATCGCGTTTACCCATAATGGAAATCATAAAGGTAAGAATTAAATGAAAACTAAATAATCATAAGGAAACAATAAACATAATATATATCATATATAAATATAGTTACATCTTAATGGACACCATGATAGGTGTTAAAACAATATTGAACAATCATCGTTTTGTGAGGCAGTAATTCGCCACCCACAGAAACAATATGTTATTTAACCAATAGACAAATGTTTGTGTAAGTGTAAATCAAATATTTCTAACAAACACATACTATTCTATTTAATATAATGTTTTTCTTAGAAAATAATTTAATAAAAAGATTTTAAGGTGTTGGAGAAGAAAAATAAAACAAAATTACATTAGAGAAGACATTACCTTAAAATCGGGTAACCCATTTTGATTTGAACCAAAGGCTTCCTTGCGAAAACTTCTACCCAAATAGAGGCATATAAGAGTAAGAGAGAAAAGTTGAGAGAGTATTTGGGCATAGGATGGCCGAGCGAAATGGATTCGAAGGTGTGAATAAGGTGGTAGAGGTGGGTGGCTTTTATAAGAGGAGAGGAGGGGCACTCATGGTAAGTCATGAAATGTTACTTTATTATGAAATGATTTTAGGATTTTAAAGGTCCAAAAATAATATATTTCAAGGATAAGATGATAATGGTTTTAAATATACCCATCCAATAGGGTTTATACATGTTTATGTATTAGATTTTACCTTATCTTTTCATTTTATTTAAATTGTTCATTAATGAGGTAATCGCTGCATCATTATGGTGTCATAAATAAATTTATTTATTTAATGCCTAAAAATTATAAAAAAATACCATGATGTAGGAAATATTTTTATCTTTCCAGTGAATATTTATAGTTGAAAAGTTAACTTATAAAACCCCATGTAATAATTGTTTTCGTAAAACAACACATGTTTGTTACAATTTTATTTTTACTTTAAATAAAAAGTTATTGACATCATTTTCTTACCCAACTGGCTCCATGGGGTCCCCAAGATGACCCATGGATTTTATTTGTTGGAAATGACTCATACAATAAGGTTAGGACAAATTTAAAGGAAATTTTATATTATAACATTATATTTACCTTAAATTACACTAATTGCCTTTAATCGCGATTAATAAACTTAAAAGTTACTATTCACCAAAAATTATTTTCATCCTACTGAACCAAATTTTACTACCTAATTACAACCATGTGTTTCCGATTTTTGAAATTAAATCCACATAAGCGGTAAAATTTCATTTAAAAGAAAAATCACTTTTTTAACTACCACTTAATGGTTTCACTATTCATCAAAAATTGAAGTTTTTCAGTAAAATACCAAAAATTCACCATAAGCTATATTTGATATTCTGAATTAAAAAATGATTTCTATTTTAAAAAATCACAAACATATATGTTGCATTAATTAAATTTATAATTAAATATCGCTTTCATAACAAATACCGTGTTTTTAAGAAACAATATCAATCAAAGGATTGACAATTATTTATGTCCAATTTCAAAGTAAAATTAATTCGAATGACCACAATTAGATAAAATGGTAAAATTATATTATAATTATACTTTAAAAACAATCAATAATATTACTTATGACTATAAATTATTTTGATTAAAATTTTGTTTTTAAGTATTTTTTCTATTCATAAAAAATTGGAAGTTTTCATAAAATTAAAAAAAATTCAACTTAGGATAATATCGATACTCCGAATACAAAAATTAAGTCCATTTTAAAATTTATATAATTTTAAAAAGTGGGTATTACTATTCATAATGGCTACATTGATTGGTCTTGGTGTGTTAGATCTCGAGGTTGCATACAACACACGCTTCTCGGTTATTCAAAGAGAAGCGTACCATGGAAGCTTGGGCTGTTACAATTAAATTGTGGGAAATATTGTGTCTGAGGTGTACTAGGCAGTCCAGGTGAATCTTTTCAACACACTACAAGATTATGAGTTTTCTATGTCTTCTAACGACACCTCATCCTTATGGTACTTCATTCCAACAGTGTCTCGTTCCAATGGTGTATCACCCTGTCGATGCATCGCTGATGGTAGCTCACCCTATAAGTGTCTCCCATGGAAGTGTCTCAATTTAGGTGTCTCTCCCTAGTGGTGCCTCACTGAAGGTGTCACACCCTGTTTGTTCGTTACTGGTAGTGGCTCGCTTGTGGTCACTCATTCTATGCTGCCTCATCCAGCAGGGTCACACCCTAGATGTGAGTCATAGGCGGTGGCTCCCTTGTGGTCACTCATTCTGTGCTACCTCATCTATCAGTGTCTCACATGTGTTGCCTCATCTGGAGGCTCCTCATTTTATGGTGTCTCACAGGTGGTACCTCAAGAGTTGTGTATCTAGTTCATCATGTTTTCCCTATTATCATATTTTTTTGATGTAATGTTGGTTTATGTCCAAATTTAAAGGATTCTCACACGATTCAATGTCAAAAAAATATATGCCTAATTCCATAAGGTTTTTGATGCCTTTAAATGGTCAAAACATGTAGTATTTTTTATTCTGGCTTTAATGGACAAAAACTATATCTAATCCCATGACTCAAATAAAATCTACCAAAAGTCAAGATACCTTTACAATTGATCATTACTTCTTAATTTATCTTATTAAGGGACATTCCTAATCCCTCTTACCATTACATTCATGTGTCCAGGCTACTCCAATTGGTTCATGATTGCCTAATGGGTTACTTACTGTACACATGCACCTATTTTTGGTGCAACTAATAAATGTCGACCATTCATCTTATAGGGATGATTTCATTCTTCTTTATTAGTTATGCATCATGTGGTATGGTTATGTAGATGTTTTTACATAGATTATATTTTATTTTGTATAAATAATCATAATCAAATTTGTTTTAAAATAAATATATAGGGGGATGTGAATAGTGATGAATGATCTTATTTTGTTGTTGTTATTGTTGATACAATTATTTTTATGGGATTATAACTCACTAAAAATTTTGGTCAATGGAGGTCCTTGTTTGTGAACCATATGGTTTGTGGAATTAATGTAGTTTTATTTCTATTGAATTATTATAGAAATTTGTTAACTATGTATATTCAGATAATAAAACAATGCCCAGGATCAACCAGTTTCTGTGAAATTTATTAAAAATAACAAGTGGAATTAAACAAGGGATGCCTTATTAAATATAAAATAGAATTTTCCCTTTCTACTTATAATGATGTTATGTGTGGTACTATTTTGGTCTGTCTGTGTGTGTGTGGATGGGGGTGGAGGTATTGGATGACATGTGGTTGTGTAGTGGGGCTGTGATAGGTATGGTGTGATTATGTATATGGGTTATGAGACTAGTTGTGTTGCAATGCATTACTAGATTTGGTAGTGAGTTGTGGAATGGTTCTGTTAATACGATGAACTAGGAGGATGTGTTTGAAAATGGGATGTATTATTTTTGGGGCAAATATCTACGCTTCTTTTCATTAATAACACACATAAAGATTCACCATAAATATAGAGTTCAGGGTATGATGTGTCATTAATGTGAAGCGTATTAATTTACTAGCGATCTGCACCCCCTGAATGATTGTTTCTGTGTTTCTTGATATGGGTCATGCCTGATAGATTCTTAGGTCGTAATGGAATAAATAGACTATTTCTTCCAAAATTTTATAGTTTCTTGGGTTGTTTTGGATAGTGTAATGGATGTGGTTAAAAGGAAATGGATGGAAATTGTAAATGTGATTTGTGGATTATTGTGTAGTTTTGTGCATTTAGTGGTGGTAGAAAAAAGGTAATGGTGTTTGGAGTTGGTTTGTTTTTTATCCCGTAGGTTGGGATGGAGTTTTTGGATATATATATATATATATATATATATATATTCATGTGAATTATATATGCAACCCACCCCTATTGAGAAATATTTTCTGAAAACCCAAATTGTCAGGGGGTGTTTTTTCTAACATCTGTTGAGGAGTATGGATTGATGTGTACCATCTCTTTTATATTATATCTTCTAGTACTAGTATTTATGTCACATTCTATGATGGTCTAAGGTATATTATTTCTATAGATGGTGTTTGTGATAGCTTATGTTTTTTCAGGTGATGTGGTTGGATTCACAGGTGTCTTTGGGGTGAGTTGTCATGGGATTTCCAAGGTGTTCATAGGATGAGAAGTGATGTGATGTGTTTTGAGGCCCACATGTATGTGGGAGGGAAGTTTTTTGAGGTCCATGTATGTGTGAGTGGGAAGTGTTGTCCGTAATTTGTGTGTTTGAGAAATATTCTATGTGGTATATGGATGTTATGGGAGCACTAGTACGTAAGATGTTGGGTGAGAGTAGAATACTTGTGTGATGGTGGTGTGGGGTAACATTTTATTGAATTGATTTACATTATATTATATCACATGGACTACATTATTTGGTAAGTGTTCCTTAGTGAGGTTTGTATTGTTAGTACACCTTGATAGGTGGATTTTTGTTTTGTTGATTTCTCACAAGGGCATTAATATTCTTCATTCACATGTGAACAGGAGACTTTGTCTTCCTTTCTGAATATACTTGTATGCTAACATAATGGATGTAAAACTATTTTCATGTTTCCTAGAGGATTACATATATTACAATGGATATTACTTTCTTGGGCCTTGGGATAGATTTTGTGTCGCTACTTTATATTTACTTTTGAATATTTAATTTGGATATTTTACATATTTTTTACTAGTTCTATTTATACATGCCTTGTGGGTGGGACATTATGTGTCCTTTAATAAATATATGTACTGAAGTAGTTGTGGAGGATTCATCTTATCTTCTAATCTTCCTTTCTTATAAAGGTTATTTCCTCTCATATTGTGAGATTTGTAAACCCTTGGTGCTAGTCACCATCTCGGGCCCTACTAGATGTGGGACTTAATGGTCATTTTATCTCATTCTCCATTTCCACCCCATGAGTGGTGTCCTTGGGGGCATGGGTCATGAAAAAGTAGTATCAAATAGTATGGTAGAGATATAGGATATATTTTAGAGTTAAGAACATTTAGAATTGCATGGGTTGGTATGGAAAGAGTTCCAGTTATCCTTCAGGCATGACAAATGTAAGGGAGACCTATTAAGACATGGGATTTTAGGTCCACTATGTTCATGTTCACAAACACTAAACTTATTGAATGACCAGGTGAAATAGAACATATTATAGGCTAGAGACCAAGGAATGTTACACACATCATCACAAATTGTGTTCTTGCTTTAATTGGTTAGATTTAGGATTGTTAAATTTAATAAAATAAATAAAATAAATTAAAATAAATCATAAGGAAAATTTCATATCTCTGGAGATTTGGAAATAATTCTTTTATTTCCCATACAGATCTTTGTCATCTTCCATGCCTATATTTGGATGTTTTATTATTAGTACGTGTAACACATCGACCCCTATAACCCAGAGCTAATGCATTACCTTATTACATTGGAATGATCACATGGAATAAAATATATATGTACTGATCAGTTTAGTTGTCTTGGAGAAAATAGATACTAACATTAATCTCATTTTACATTAGGAAAATAATAGAAAACATATTATATATCAAAATATAATAAACCGCATATTGGAAAATTAATAAATGATATATTATAAATAACCTAGGGAAGAAAAAAAAATGAAATGGCTGAGCTCAAATTCCTTGTAAGGGTTACATGTTGTGGAATCAAGAAACAATATTAGTCTAATTATAATCATTTATACATAATCAATATGGTGTTGTGAAAAATTGAAAGACACACACTTTCATTAAAATGATAAAGAAAGTGCATCTATATATTTTTCCATAATGAAAACCTAATGGATTGTAATAAATGAATAATGAATAAAGAGAATTATTATTATTTGAGTGTCATTATCTAGCACATGACCATAATACTATTGAGATGACTTATGTCTATGGGTAGAAACCCATCTGATTATGTTTTGGAAACAAACATGAAGGGTTTATTTCCCACTGATTTGTCTCATGAGACATATCAATGCATCGAGGGGCTATAGTAGGCCCACCAATCACTGATAGTACAAATAAATATTTATATATAGATTTAAAACAATAACTATATATCTTTTCAATATCCATAATGAGTAGAGGATACAAAATCATCAATATTTCCAGAGATAAAGTAACATTCAACATAACACAACTTGTAAAATGGTATACAACTAATATAATAATCATATATATGTAACAATAATATTGATATATAATATACATAAAATTTAAAATGAAAAATGACCTCAATGGGGCATTTTTTACACCATATAAAAATGATTAGGTCCACAATACCAAGTAAATTACAATGAAATTGAAACCAAAAAAAGTCCTTACAACATTGTAAACAATCAAGTCAAAATATAATCATGTGAATCACTAAATACCATGAATATAAATAGATTAATTATATTATATATCAAATGGCAGTAAAGATACACCACATACAACAAATAAGTGTAACACAATAGAAATCTCACTGAAATAAAAGGGAGATGAGAAACCCCTTACCTAAAGTCTTGCTTAATCACGCCGGTTTTCTTCCTCCGAAATAATAAAACTATATTTATTAGAAGAATGTTTCATAATATATTTATTTTTATTTAAAATAAAAATTATCAATTTTAATCATTGGATTATATTTTTTAATTTTCATTGATGAAATTGAATGGATCTGATATCATATTTTACATCAAAAAATTTCTCTCCTTACACCAATTGCACTATTTTATTAAACGCAATTTATACAATAGTTCAAAAAATTCCAGAATCATAAAATAAATGTAATCACATATTTATATGTTATATACAATCCATATTTTACATCCTTTATGGTGTTTATGAGAATTGTTTTTCCAATGTAATCATAGGTGATTAACCGACCATTAACGGGACGTTGTCGAAGGAGCCTGAGTGAAAAATTTATATATGTCATATATAAAATACATAAATTAGTTCAACATAGATAATAAAATTTTAAAATACTCCATAAATAATTTTTAGAGTGTATGTTTATTAAAGGAAATGAAAAAATAAGAAGGAGAAGAATAAAAGATGATGGAGTTAATGGAGACTAATTATTTCCCCAGTGTGACTTCTCTTGCACCACCCTATATCTCCATTGGTGATTGGAGTAAGAGGACTCTAAAATATGACAAGGTATTATAATAGGAATAAGAGGGAGGATTATTACATATATTTTCTTTTTAATGGGTGGAGTGAGTGGTTTTCCAATGGATGGGGGGAGAGTTATTAATATTTAAGGAGAAGGGTAACTTAAGAATTACTCAAATTATTAAAATATAATAAATATTATATAGGGTTTAGGACATTAAAATTATCTAAAAATAATAAGATATAACAATGTTGACCACATATATTTATTTTTGTATTTTTTCAACATGTATTTGATTTTTAATTTTTTAGTTAATATTGAATTTAGGAAAAATGAATTTGTCAAATGAAACATTATTCATAACTTTTGAAATTAAAAACAAAAAAATGAATTATAAAATTCGAATAAATTTTTTATTATAACTTAGAATCATCCTTTAAATATATATATTTATTTAATTATATTAAAAATATCAAATATTATTTATTTTATTATCTTTAATATCAATAATTTGATTTAATCATAAATTGAATCAATACTACATCATCTTTTTTAAATCCGTTCTGGTATTTATAAGTAGACAAAAAATTAAATTTTAAATTCGATGTGGATTTTAATTTTAATTTTATTTATAAATAATCATCTTGTTCAAATAAAACACTTGTTAATACGTAAATTAACAATGTAATACAAAGTAATGTTTATATTCTGGGCAACTTTTCTGACTTTTAAATAAAATATCTTAAAAGTCCTAATGTGACTCTTGTAGGTCCAAAGTGACCTTGAAATTGAATAAAAAATAGATAATTTAAAATAATTACTTATTGAAATTTTTTTACCCCAAATATGTTCAATTTACTAATTATTATATATTTTATAAAAATTATTTTATTTATTTTTCTCCTTCATTCACAAGCACTCCATGAGTGTTTTAGAAGAACTAATGTTAATTATTATATATATATAATTCACAATTTAATAAATATCATAAAAATAAAATAATTAGGTTCCAAATAATGTTCTATTTCCTTTATAATGTATAATACCTCTAATAAATAACATGAAAACTTCTAAATGTTTTTGGCATTTTCATTACCTCCACAAGAATTTTACAAACACTTGGACAATAATAATGTTTTATAACATTAATTTTAGAAATTACCAATAAGATGCATTAATAATAATTAATAACTAATAAATAAGTCATGAAAATGTTTTTAGAAGTCAATTATTATTTATAATGAACCAAATTTGACATTTTCAATGCTGCACATTCACTACGTTGATATTGACACTTATTTTCATACATATCATTAAATAAATTATATAATAAATTTTTTGGATTATTTCTATAACATATTAATATCATAACTTCTTATTTATTTATTAAAATATTTTTATTAATCATATATCATCAATATCTCTTCACACTACCACAAAAATGTATCGTAATTTCTTAAAAACTGTAATATTTAATATTCACTCGAAATCTTACTATTTCTGAAAAATCTCAAAAATACATTATTAACATTTTTGAAAGTGTAGAATCCAAAAATGACCCTAATTTTTGGAAATAATTATATAAATATGAGAAATTTAATTTTCATTTACAATTTTTTTGACTAAAAAAATATAGATTTTAAAATCATAACTGATATTATAACACCCTGAACTATTTTCTGAGGTCTCATTAGATTATCATAAAATCGTAGGGAAAAAAATATTGATTTATCAAAAAAATTGAAGAAATTGAAATAAATTTATTCATTTAAAAATTTTAATTAAATATTTATTCTCACCAAATAACAACACTATATTGTTATTATTTTTAAATATTATCATACTTTTATATGGTGACCATATTTTATTTATACTTTAATGGGTGAGGATAATATTCATAAGGGTCATATTTCTATTCATAAGGGTACATCACTATTCATTAGGTAGCATTATTATTAATTAGGATAAGTTACTATTCACCACAAATTATGTTGATCCTGTCGGACTCTAAATATCATACTAAACACAACTGCGTGTGTCTGATTTTCAAAATTTCAATCAATAAAGTTGAAAATTTATTTTTAATGTCTAGGTTATAGCTATTGTAATGTTATAGATATTCCGTGTTTTATTTTTAAATATTATATAGAATTATTACGAGACCATGCGATGAGACGAAACATAATTCCGAGACTTAGTGATAATGGAATGGTGGTTCAAACTTTTTTAAATTTAAGTGAGTCAGCAGTTGTGTGTTGTTGTGGCTGTTTCTAAACAGATGCCCGAAATAAAAATCTGAGGGCACAGTTGTGTCAGGGACGAAGAATTTACATACGAATGGGTCTAACCTATACTG
Source organism: Viscum album (assembly GCA_963277665.1). Classification (NCBI taxonomy): domain Eukaryota; kingdom Viridiplantae; phylum Streptophyta; class Magnoliopsida; order Santalales; family Viscaceae; genus Viscum; species Viscum album. Next base: position 397,911,857 of record OY728166.1, read on the forward strand.
GCACGGGTCGAGGAAAAAATTTAGTTTTCAGATGTTTTTAGTAAAATAAAATAACATAAAATAAATGGAAAAGTTTTTTTATTTTAATTTTTTGGAATCATTCGCTGCAGTGCAACAACAGGGAAGCAAATTCAATAATAAAATCCATGTCATAATCACCCTGAAACAACAACGCTGACTCATTAATGTCTTAGCATGATGGAATTCAAAAAAAAATTCCCTCATTTAATGTGTTAATCGAATGTTGCTCATTGGAAGAAGCAGGAGAGAAACTCTAGAGAATCCTTGGCGCTTTGGAGAGAACCCTCGGCAACAAACGATGAAAAATCGAAGTTGAGAATCGATGCGCCTACTAGGTTTGAGGATCTCAACGATGACAGTAGCATATCCCCTTCATCAGCGATCAATCCAAGATGAGTTAGGGTGTGTTATTTAAATTATTTTCCCCGATTTTGATTTAAATGATGAACGCAGATCAACCACGAACAAGTTGATCCGCAAATTTGTACATTCTTGTGGGAGGGTTTTATTTGGATTATTCATGGGAATTAATCCATTTTGAATTATTGTATGATTCTACTACGTCTTATCCTATTAATGGGAGAAGATCAACTTCATGATGAACGACGATGGAGGTTCGTTCCACGATTTTTTTAATAGATTTTCTTTCCCCCATTCCTTCTCGCGCATTCTTCAGGTTCTTCGCGGGGCGATGAAGAACAGATCTTTTCACATCCGTTTTGCGACTCAATGATAAAAAACTAGAGATCCTACTTCGCAATGACCCTATAGAGGTGCGACGACCTTGTAGGACGACAAATTGGCTCAGAATGGAAGAGACTATTCTTTGAGCTTTCAGGATGCGGGAAGATCAATACACATTTTCTGAGCCGATCGGTGGCCCGAAATTAACTGAAATGACCATGGGACGTTGGGGTGACTGACATTCCGGAGTTTCAAGACAATCGGACATCCTGATCAACGATCGGGGCAGCGTGGAGTCATGGGATAGGATGTTCGTATTTTGGAATTTTCCTGAATACAAGGTCTGTACTTCCAAAGAACTCACATTGTAGTACTGGCGGGGGCGGCTAGAGTTTCGAGGGTCAGAGAGGAATCACACAGCGTGTGACCCTAGTCACATGTCCTGTTGGACTTTCCCCAAAGCATGGTGTATATTTTGGGAAGTACACGGACAAGGGATACAGTACACGACATTTTACTCCATCACATGGCCAGGCGAGGCCAGTAACGCCGGTCACCCGATGTACTGATCACACAGGTTGGAGTACACAGGTTGAGGACAATGTACGGGCACATGTCCAGTGTATACGGAGCTGAACCTAGTAACTCGAACACGGTGTGTACATAGTACTGCACACCGTGTACTAACTTTTCTACATGACTAGCCTTAAGAAATTGGCCTTTGTACACAGGCGGTACCCAGGGTTAGGCAACACGCCATCTAACTTTTCTACACGCCGTGTTATTTTTGGAAAATGACATGGTCCTCCTTTACAATGTATCTTGGACTTGTTTTTTTCGGATTAGTGACCCTTCTTCTCATTCCCTTGAAGGCCATACATCATTTTATTTCTATAGGAGTATGTTTCCTTCACCAAGACATTCAGTGATAGTGTAAGACATCCATCCAAGAGGCCCAGATCAAAATCCTTTATCCATTAGTGACCCAATGTAGAGTCTGATTTCGACATTACCAACTCTATCAGGCGTTGATCCTCTACCTAGCTGCTGAATCTGAACTAGTCGTGGTATCTTCCATGGACCTGATATTGATCCTCATCTGTGTATCGTGATCTTTATCACTCATGAGTGTTTCTCCCATAATGATTGCATCTATCTATCGTAATATTCCCACTCATGAGTGTGTCTCCCATAATGAGTGTAACTACCTCTCATGATGTTTCCTGATGAATGATACTTCTCAAATTGAAGTAATTAGAGCCATCAAACTCTTGAATTGTCTTCTCCTGGAATGAGTGCTTCGTGTAAATCTTTTAACTAAATCCCTAGTGAAAGTATGCGGTTGTGCGACTTGTCTCTAGACCACGGGTCTAGGTTTTGAGTATATCTAGGTTGAGTTTTTCATGATTTTTGTTATGTAAACATATACTGTGAATAGCTAACTGTAACTTTACATCTTGTGCTACATTGTTTTTTTATGGTCCTCTACTAAGTACTGTTATACTCACCCCTGCACGGGCTTTTCTCACATGTGTCGTATCTTGTACAAATGAAAAGCCTTTTGACTGAGTCCAAGGCAGACCAGGACAGGACTGAGATTTCTATGTTCCCTAAAGGACGAGTAATTCCTACGGTTACAATAAATAGTCCCATTACCTTTTTGTGTTTATAGGTTGGACTTTTCCATTTTCATACTCTTGTTTTGGTGGGCTTGTATTCTATCCTAGTTTACTTTTAGTACAATAAATTCTCTCGTACTATGTTGGTTGGCTTTAGTTCTATGAATGCATTTTGTTCCTTAGTGGTTTTTACATTTCAGCATTTTTGTGGTTGGAGATGTGTGTGTGTGTGTGTACATGTTCTTATACAATGCCTCCCATGTAGTATTTTTCCTAATCAGTGCTAGTCACAAGCCCCAGTCCTATTGGAGTTGGGCTTGGGGAGTCACAACGCAGGCCCCACTAGGATGGGTTCTGAAAGTGTGGTATCAGAGGAGATCAGTTCTACCTTAGGAACATGGTTATGTGATATTGGTTTGGGGAAATAGTATTAAGTGTTTCAAGCTCAGCTTTCAAGCCAGAGACTCCAGTGTTGGTGCGGTGACCGACGTATCCATGCACCAGGACTCTGATAACCTGGTTTTCGACTCGGTGCCCAAATACAATGGTTTCGGGGAAATAAATGAACGGTAAATGAATCATCTAGTAATGGGTTATGTTTTCCATGTCATTTGAGTCATCTATCCAGATATACTCATGGTATATCTTGTTTCTTTACAGGATGCCTCGGAGACGCATACCTGATAGGATTCAGCAGAATGATCATGAGGATTACCCCATTAGTGATGTGGATACAATATAGGGACCAGTTCCCCAGGTGTTTCCACCAGGTGGTGCACCTACTATGCCACCACTAGTAGAGTATACCATGTCACCTACAGTAACGACCGACAATGAGCGCAGGCTGAGCGCGCTCCATGAGACTTTGAGACAGAGACCCCTCAGGTTCTGGGGTGAGCCCAACCCTCAGGCGGCTGAGGACTGGATTGAGGCTGTGTATAGAATTTTCAATCATCTAAGGACAGTAATGGACCATATGGTGATCCTTGGAGAGAGCCTTTTTCAGGTTTCGGTGGGACGATGGTGGAGTCTGACCACAAAGACTCGAGATGTGGAGACTCTTTCGTGGACAGAGTTCGAGCAACTCTTCAGGGAGGAGTTCTCTCCAGTTACGCTGAGAGCAGTATGCATCCAGTAGATTCTTCAGCTCCAGCAGGGTTGTTTGATGGTAGGTGACTATTAATCGAGGTTCTCCATCCTTGCATGGTACTCGATGGATATGGTCAGATATTAGTACATCAAAGCTCGGACCTTCGAGCGAGGTCTACGACGAGACATTCAAACCTGTTTCGTGCCTCTATGAATTTCTACTTATGTTGGAGTTCTTGATGAATGCCTGTCGTATGGCGTGGAATTTTTTTTAAAATTTCCTTAGTTTAGTCTAGTGATTAACCCTATGAAGTCTCTTAAAGATGAGTGCACACAGAATCAGTTTGTCACATTAAAATGAGGGTAAAAATGTTTTGTTTTGGAAATGAAATTTGAAATTAAAATGATTGAAAAACTATGATATTAAAAAGGGTGATTCTGTCAGGGTCGGTTTCCTCATTGTAATGCAATCCTTGTCCAATTTAATTCAATCCTCTTCTTCTTTGTTGATTAAAGTGAGTTTCCACAATTTTTTCCTCTCACTTCCTTGGTGAAATTATGATGGTGAGAAAAAACCTTACCAAGATCTCAGTTTGGAAAAATCTCCTTAAATGTGTAAAATAGTTGTATTGAATATCCTTAATTGAAATAGGAATACCCTATTGGGTATTTTTTATCCCAAACAATCAAAAACATTCACTACAACTTTTACACGTACTGACGATCGTCGAGTACTTCAAAAATAATTACAGGTCTATTCCATCGTATATAAACCAGAAATTAGTAGAGGGAGATTATGATTATTTTACTGAGGAAAAATCTATAATGGAATTAATATTCAAGAACTATCGCAATTTAAAATTAAATATTCTCTGTGAAATTAGAAACAACTTCAAAGAAGAATGAAATTTCATTCAATTACGTCTAAGAACTCAAGCATCACTATGTAGAAAACCAAACCTTCCCCAATCACTCAAAATGTTTACCCAACATGGTAAGGGTAATCGAGATTAATGGGGAAGAATAAGAAATTAAAAACTATGAAAAATAAAATAAATAAAAGATAATGATGAAAAGTTCTTCTCCTTGGTGTCCCAAAAGGAATGAGATGTATTGAGAGATGCTTTGAGAGAGAGGACCTCTCCTCCTTTTATAGACAGAATTTTTCCCCCGAATTTTGATGCGTTGTAACCCTATAAAATGATTTTTTCATGCGTTTCTCCCTTCTTAAATGTTGTTCATAATTATATTAGGAATGTCCCCTAAATATCTCAGCAGATTTGGATAGGTATTTCGAGAGTTATAGACGTTTTACTATGAACATTTATTCATTCCAGTCAATGTATCCCAATAAAAAACTTCCAGATTAGGGTGATTTAATGACCCTTAAAATGGCCAATTCCCGCAGCCTTCCCTTTGTGAATGGTGTTAGAAAACCCCTTGCACTTCCAAAAACCAAAAATCATTACAATTGTTCCACCAAGAATAATTTATGCACCACACACCAAATAACGGAAGAATTGTAAACAGTTTTCACGAGACAACTTGTGAGCTTCTTTTGAGCATCCATATGGTCGATGAAACTTTTGGTCCAAAAATAGTAAATGAATCCCTAGATGTTTAGAATTAGTAAAATAGAGAATTTTGAAATTTGTATTAGTATAGAATATGTTATGGAAAACTATAGAAATTATTTAAAATAGTTAAAAATCTGAAATGGACCATTTTTAATGTTCATCTCAAAATAACATCAATTTCATAAAAATGAAGCAATTAATCTTAAAGTAACACTTTTGTGATTTTAAAACAAATAAATTAAATGTAAATTTAATTTAAAATATTTTCTCTATCAATTCCCTTACACATAGAACATGGACTCCCAGAAAAGTAAAAATCAAATCAAATCAAATCCAAAACACTTAACAATGAGATCTACCAAATCCATTCTAAGAAACAACAAGATATCATGCCTCATCAAAAAAAATTATTTCATGTACTCAATTTTAGATTTTAATATATTTCCAATTTATTTCTTATCTCATGCACACAAAACACCTACCTCCGTATGAACTTTCTCTCATATCACAAATGTAAATGCTCAAAAATGATTTTCTCATCCAAAATCACACAAGAGTCACCACAGGATTAATGAATTCCTACTTCTCCACCAGATGTGAGTTAGGGACATTTTTTCTCATGATGAATTTTTAGTGTTGTTCTTTGGCTTTCGGTTGGTAGGATTGAAATGTTAAAAATTTTGAGGCCGAAAATGGAGGGCTTTGCTCTTTATGAAGAAAAATCGCAAGATACTCATGTATACTAAAACATGGTCTCATTCTCTTCCCCTTTGTAGAAAATAGGCTCCATCAATATATAATAAGCCCAAGAATTCCGCAGAAAAAATTTCAATCTTTTCAAAAATGATTTTTCTTGAAAGCTCTAGATAGGTACAACTTTCTTATTACATCAGAAGATCTAGAAAGGAACAACTTCACTTATCATGAAATCTCCAGAAAATTCATAGCTTTCAATAGAATAATTTTTCATCATCACACACATCTCTTCAAAAATTTATTCTCCACCCAATGTATCGCCAAATTAGGTAGCACAACACAAGAAAGCTTCCCCCACACTTATGTTCTACTAGATCATGTAATTTCATTTCAAGAGGAGGTTGGATAAAGACAATTGACTTGTATTTTGGATAACCTAACATTATATTCATGGATACTAGGGGATTCAATGATTAATATATAAGGTATTCCATAATGAAAATGATTATTTTGAAAAGGGTGATTCACACCAAATAAATACCTCATTCATTTAAAACACACGTACCTCAAACCGTCATGTTTTGAAAGGAATAAATCAAATTATGGTCAATTAAAACATGGTTTGATTCTGCTAAGAAATTATGTGAATGAATAGAATATGAAAGAAATCATTCAGAAGCCTCACAGAAAAGTGATTTCAATGATATAGACAGTGAAATATGGAATGGGATTCAAAATTCAGTGTAATTTTTATAAATTTCTAAAAGATTTGAACATTAAGCAAAGTCATTTTAGCATTCATTTAAGCTCAGTTTCATGGATTAGATTTTTTACTCATTGAAATGGGTTTCAAAAATGATAATGATAATCATTTCATCTCAATTTTTTTAAAAACACAAAAAAAATGAAAAATAAACACACATAAATAGAAAAACACCAATTTTTTGAAAACAAAAAAAAAAATTAAAATCCTAAACATCAAAGGTTCCCTCCCCCACACCTAATTTATGTAGTGTCCTCAATGAACTAAAGTGGATTTAACATGTAAAAAGATTTTTGATTGATTCAAAACAAATATTTAAATATAAGGGAGAGGTATGACCTGACTTATTGGCAATGAGACATTGAGTATGGCTCTTAATTGTTGCTCTTTGAAAACATAAAAAAGTAAAAACATAACAAAAGAAATTTTTTTAAAATAAATGAAAATATAATTTAAATAATTAAAAGATGGATAAATCTAGGTTTAATCCTCCAAGTGGGCCCTGGGTTTTGACAGCCTCTAGAGGGGCAGTTCTAATCGGTTATCCGCAATCTGATGGTGGGTGAGGATTCTAGCTCAAGAACCAATAAAAATTCTCCTTTCCATCATGTACTTGTTCCTTTTGGTTGAGGACTCTGTGGATATAACATACCAAGAACACCCCCATTGTAGTGAGATTCAACATGCATGGTGGGGTTTGAACAATGAATGAGTCCTCTAGTTTCATAATTTCCACTTGCATAATTTCTTCTTCATTCACTAGTGCAATCTCAATATACGCTGTATCAAGTGAATAATCAAAGAGAGATTCAAATTGAACATATATTTGAACAAAATTAAAGAATAAAAAATCAATATCAAATTCATCCCATTTAATGTGAGTATCATGTATTTCATTCTCCTCAAGAAAATCCACTTTTATATATTCTTTAACTCTTTCCGATATGTGTTCAACAAGTTCAGGGGTCTCTAGATGATCTTCATTAAGTGCATCTTCTTTTTCTTCCTCAACCACCAAGGCAATAGATGTGTTGACCGAATCTGAAAATTTAAAACAAGGGAAGGTGATACAAAATTCAGTTTTAACAATATCAAAAGATAATGAGTAAATGAAATGATTATCTCCTTGAGTTTGTACATCAAAAATATCATATTCATTTGAAATCACCTCTTGGGGTTGAGTAGTAGAAGTTAGAGGAAGGTAGTTAGGCTCCTCTATTTTTTCTTCAATTTCCACTACGTTAGTGGTTTCTCCCTTTAATTGGTCCAAATATTCTTCTTTTGAGAGTCCAAGTTGTACATCACACTCATTTCAAAATTCATTCAAATCATGTTTATCCCCACCATATAGATCATTATTTGATTTATCTTGGAAAAAATGGACATATTCGGTTAGCCTTTCTATTTGACCCTTTAGTCCTTATACGGCCCCTTTTAGTTCCTTCACTTGAGATTTGTTATACTCTAAAACAACTTTTTATTCTTGATGATGAACTTGTAAAATATCATTTTTTACATCAACTATTTCTTGATAAAATTCCATAAAATGCTCTTGGAGTTCAATTAATTCTCTATCCAAACCCTCTAACATAGTGTATTCGAGGTTCCATTTAAGGTTTTGAGTTAGATCCTTGAATTCATCCTCCTTGATGATTTGGATTCGAGATCCCCAAATATACTTAACCTGGAATGAAATACTATACTCTATAGACCATGTTGAGTTAGAAACTTATTCTTGCACTTGTGTGTAAGTGTTCCATGAATTATAGAAATAATCATTTCATAACAACATGGAAAAAGTTTGTTTTTTTTAATTTGAAAAAGGTCAAATATTAACAGTTATATTGTTGCACTACCTCACCGGAAATGACACCAAGTTTGACGGATGCCTATCATAGGTTGTGGAAGAATATTTATTTCATAAATTAAAATTTAGTAATGTGGTTGAACTAGGATGTCTCCTGAATTGGAGTGCACAAAAAATAGTATGTCACTTTAAAACTAAGGTAAAAATGTTGTATTTTTTAAATGAAATTTAAAATTTAAATGATTGAAAAACTATGATATTAAAAAGAGTGATTAGTTCAGGGTCACTTTCCTAATTTTAATACTATCCTTGTTCAATTTAATTCAATAATCTTCTACTTTGTTGATTAAAGTGAGTTCCCATAATCTTTTCCTCTCACTTCCTTGGTGAATGTATGATGGTGAGACAAAACCTTACCAAGATATCGGTTTGGTAATCTCTCTTTCCATGTGAAAAATAGTTGTTTTGAATATCATTAATTGAAATGGGAAATACCCTATCAGGGTTTGTTTATCCCAAAAAAAATCAATAACATTCACTACACCTTTTACACGTACTGACGATCATCAAGTACTTCACCACTAATCCATGATCTCTTCCAACGTATATAAAACAAAAACTAGTGGAGAGAGATTATGATTATTTTACCAAGAAAAAATCAATAATGGAATTAATATTCCTGAATTATGGAACTTTATAATAAAATCCTCTATAATAAATTGAAAATAACTTTGAAGAAGAAATAAATTTCATTAAATTACACCCCTGAACTCAAGAATTAGAATGTAGAAAACCAAATCTTTCCCAATCACTCAAAATGTTTACCCCACCATGGTAAGGGTAATCCATAAGAATGGGGAAGAAGAATGAATTACAAAACTATGAAAATAAATAAATAAAAGGGTATGCCGAAAAGTTCATCTCCTTGGTGTCCCAGAAGGAATGGGATGGATTCAGAGATGCTTTGAGAGGGAGAACCTATCTTCCATTTATTGTCAGAATTTTTCCCTTGGGATGTTGATTCGTTTTAGACCCATTAAATGATATCATCACATGTTTAACCCTTCTTTAATTTTGTTCATAATTAACTTGGGCATGCCCCTTAAATATTGAATCATATTTGGACAGGTATTCCGAGAGTTATGGACATTTTACTCTGAGAATTTATTCAATCCAGTCAGACTCTCCGAATCAAAAACCACCGTTTTAGGGTGATTTAATGACCATTAAAATGACCAATTACCATGGTATCCCATTCATTAAAGATGTTCTAAAACTCCCTTCGTGTCCAATAACTAAATATCATAATAATTGGGCCGACCACGAATTATTTATTGACCCCACAACAAATGTTGGCAGAAATGTAAACATTTTATAATGAGACAACTTGTGAGCTTGTTTTGAGCTTCCATATGGTCGATGCAGCTTTTGGTACAAAAAATGGAAAATGAATCCCTGGATGTGTAGAATCTGGAAAAGAATATTTTTTCAATTTGGATTCGTGGAGAATATGTTTTGGTCAGACTACAAAAATAATTTAAAACAGGTAAAAATCAGAAATGGACCATTTTTAATGTTCAGCTCAAAATAACACCAATATCATGAAAATGAATAAATTAATCTTAGAGTAATAGTTTTGTGGGTTTAAAACAATTAAATTCAATGTAAATTTAATTGAAAATATTTTCTTTATCAATTCTTGAGCGGGACTTGGTAATCGAGAGCTTCTTGGAGGAGTAGAGGCAGCTAATGTCAGTCGGTAGCAGGCAGACAGGTGCGGAGACCCCGGCAGTAGAGAGACGGTGTCAGGAAAAGGGATCTGGATGTGGGAAGCATCATAAGAGAACTTAGAATAGAGGATCAATAGTCTAGGGATCTCAGGCTGGATCCAGTCAGCCTAGGGGGAAGCGATGCTTCATGTGAGATGGTAGGGGAAATATCGCTAAAGATTGTCCAACCCATCGAGCTGTAGATAGGGAAGTGGTGGATGGACCACCGAGGTTGAGGCAGAGATTGGAGAAGATAGACCGCCCAAGTGGTGGACATGGCAGAGTAGCATGGGGACTTATGGTTTATGGTAGATGCTTTGACTTACTTCCACCACCACCCCTAGGAGGTCCGCACTAGGCTTAGGGAGATGTGGGACATGGACATGAACATCTTCATACGGTCGAGGCGTACGACCCAGGGAATCTAAGGATGATTTGAGGTATGATCTATGTCTTTTATACCTTATCTACTATACTTGTAGAAACAGGTTCCAGTCATTCCATCATAGCCTCATGTCTTCTATGAAACCTATGATTCCGATAGAACCATTGACTCAATCTTTATGCTTGGAGACACCTATGAGAGGAGACTCGATGATCACAAACCTTTTCAGACAGTGTGATCTTACCCTTAGAGGAAAGAGTTTCGGTTGAAACCTCTTGGTGGTAGCTTCATTTCCATACAACATCATTCATGGTGTGGATTGGTTATCTTCGTTCCATCCATAGATTCACTATTTTAAGAGAAGAGTGTTCTGTGTCCGCAGTTATGGGATGAGGTTTTCATTTGTCGAAGAAAGGGAAACCCAGGTAGTGTAGAATGGGTTTATGCATATGAGGGTACAACCAAGCGCTCATGAGATTGCTAGCCTTTCCCTCGGAGTAGTGGTTTTTGTGGGATCTCAATTACCAGAAGTAGTGGCAGGGTATGAGGATGCCTTTCCCGAAGATGTCCCAGGCCTACCTCCCCACCGAGAAATTGAATTCGGCATGGACATACACCCAAGGACGACACCTATTTCCTCATCAGCATATTGGATGGCTCCCACAAAGCTTAATGAGCTGAGGGTGTAGTAAGAGTATTTGCATAGAAAGGGTTTCATGAGACCCAACGTTTCACCCTGGGCAACCCTAGTCTTGTTTTCCTAGAAGGAAGATGAGATTCTAAGGTTCTGCATGGATAACCGGCGCCTGAACCAGGTGGAGGAGAAGATTATGTATCCACTACCGTGAATCAATGACTTCATTGATCAGCTGAGAGGGGAAGAATGGTTCTCGACGGTTGACCTTCGATTAGGTTTTCACCAGTTAAAAGTACGGGACGAGGATATACCGAAGACGAAATTCAGATGCTTCTACGGTCAAAATGAGTACACGGTGATTCCTTTCTGTGTGACTAATGCCCCCGTAGTTTTCATGGGACTGATGAACCGAATACTCTAGCAGTACGTGGACCAGTTCGTAGTGGTCTTCATCAACGAAATCGTTGTGTACTCAGTGTCAGAGGATGAGCATGTGAGACACCTGCATATGGTTCAAGATGTAATCCGAGAGCACCAACTTTATGGGAATCACTCAATGTGCCCGTTATGGATTCAGGAGGTCCACCTTTTATGACATGTCATCTCAGTAGATGGTGTAGCTATAGACCATACCAAGGGGGATTTTGTGCTAGAATAGGAGCCACCTTAGAGCATGACAGAGGTGCAAAACTTCCTTGGGTTGGTAGAATATTACCAAAGATTCATTTCAGATTTTTCCTAGATATTAGCACTGATGAAAACCATGAACAGGAAGAGGAAAAATATCATGTGGACGGAGAAGTGCCAGTAGGATTTATAACAGTTGATATTGAGTTTTACGAGTTCCCTAGTCTTGAGATTTCCAGAGGAGGGTGTCAAGTACATAGTTTCTTGCAACACATCAGGGACCGGGCTTAGCTATGTCATGATGCAGAGGAAAGTAATGACTGCTTATGGTACACAAAATCTTAGGCAACATGAGCAGTACTATGTGACCCATGGTCTCGAGTTGGCTGCGGTAGTCTTCACATTGAAGATGTTATGACACTATGACCACAAGAGCCATAGGTACATCTTTTCGTAGAATGATCTGAATCTGAGATAGAGGCCTTGGATAGAGTTTTTCCAGGAATATGATTTTGAGATAATCTATACTCCTAGGAAGAGGAACAAGGTGGATGATGCACTTAGTAGATAGACGAGCTCACAATTGTTGAGTAAGGAGATAGAGCAGTTTTCCACATTGCAGTTGTCCTTTGTAGACAGAGAAGATGCAGCTTACCTGTAGTCGATGGCTGTCACCACTATACTCTTACAACAAGTTAGGGAGGAACATATTGGGGATGTCAATGGTGAGACTTTACATATGTAGTTATCCACAAGACATGCTCTTGGTGGATATTCGAAATGTGGAGATCACATACTTCTTTTCAGAGAACACACTATTGTACCAATGGCGTTGTGGGAAGAGGTCCTAAATGAATTTCATACATCCTCTTTGGTGATACATCCTAGAGTGGAAAATATGTACCAAGATCTCTAATGATAGTCCTGGTGGTTAGGCATGAATAAGGCTGTAGTAGAGTTCATTTCTCGATGCCTCACATGCCAACACGCGAAGGCTGAGCACTAGGTTCCAACAGGATTAGCTCACCCCCTAGAAGTTCCAAATTAGAAGTGGGATGGAATATCGATGGACATTTTGAAAAGATTACCACCGACGTCCAAGGTGTTTGATTCCATATGGGTGATGATTTTAGCGACCCCCAATGATATACTTAACATTACATCATTACAAATTAAATAACATGTCTCATTAATAGAGAAGATTGCGAGGCTCAGGATTCTGGGAAAACAAGAGATAAATTAATTAAATTAACATTGATGAAACTTTAAAATATTAAATCATAATACACAATTATCATTCCAATCCTTTTGTGGTAAATCATTTTATTTACAACAGTCAAAATAAATCATTGGATTCGTGGGGAAACCAGCGGTTGAATTTGTGGTCGTTTGAGGTTCAACGGTCAGACTAGGGTGCTTATAAAAGGGTCTGGTCTCGGGGTGTCCCTTACTCCAAGAGACCGAAGGAGAAAAGTAAAGATGGTTCATGTGATCCCCTTGGTGCTGAGCACGGTCGCAGTGGCTTCAGCCATCATCATGTTCCTTATGATGGACGCTCGAAACCCCGACCACATTCTCAGGATCTTAATAGTTTTAAGCGGTCTCCCAATTATTGTAATCGGGTTCTTAGTTGGGATTTTCAGTTAGTTTACCTTCTTGTTTGGTCAGTGGATGTTGTAGCCAAAAGGTTGCTTATTTGAATAAAAGGAATTTTTCATCCATTTGTTGCATTTTATTATTAATACCTTATTAGTTGTTTGTTGGTTCACATAACGCGTGACATTGAAAAGAAAACATGTCAAAAATCAAAACATGGTTTTCTCGGGGTTGTTACATCACTTCCCCCTACAAAGAATTGCGCCCTCGCAATTCTATCATAAAAAAAAGAAAAACTGAAAACCCCATACATACAAATCTACCGAAGCAGCGGATCTGGCTCGGTTAACGGGACACCAAAGTTGGCACACAGCTCTTCTGTTTCCCTAGTCCAGATGCACCTCAAACAGTGCTCCTTGAACTCCTGTTCGTGTGTACTACACACGGGCTTCCAAAGGGAGGCTCGTGTGATGCAAAGCTCAGAAATGTCTGAGTAGATAAACTCCTTGATGAATCTTCTGGACACCTTGTGCTCGAGGTAGTCGAGAGGGATGATGCGGTTGAGGAGAATGAGGTTCAAGACTTGGAACATTTAGGCTGCACTGAGCTGGCCATCCTGGGCGGCCACGAGGAAACACGCTCTGGCAGAAAAGTTTTGTGCCAGAGTGAAACACTAGAACAGGCCCTCAAAGTACATTCCCCTTCGCCAATAGCAGGGGAGTTGAGCAGCAGCGATGAGGTGAAAGACGCGATCATTCTCTTGACATAACCGAAGAATCTCTGGACCGTTTTCTAAATCAAGCAAACGCTGGCAGGACCCTCACAGGTGGAGAAAGGACGGGTAATCCACCATGCATGCCTTGATCAAGATGACTTCTACAAGCTCGTCGGGTAGGGATGAGAAGTCTGTTTGACCATCCATCTGAAAACAAACATCAAAGGGAAACTCTTAACAACATTGGTAAGGTGGAGACATTAATTGAAACAAGAAACTTCCATTTATGAAAAAGTTTACACAGAAAAGTCTGAGTTTACAAGAAGTACACCACAAAGAGTGGAAAAACAACCTAACTCTTATAACCACACACAAGATGAACAGACATGACTAAACTCATGGGAATATTTATAATGCCTCCTGAGTTTAGCGTGAGGGGTGTGGAGTTGGGAAACATCAGTGTACACTTCTTGCCTAAGAGACACACGAGTGGACTCATTTTCCAATGCTCCAAAGTCCATTAACTGGCCCCAGAAGCCATAGTGAAAAATTTGGCACATGTAAGCTGCTCGGAGGTCTCCAGCAGCAACAAAATATTGAAAGGGGTTATCATGCATTGTGCCAAATTCCTCACCAGTTGTAAACACTCGGAAGAGTCCTTCGTGATACCTTCCCCGACGTGCATAAGAGGGAAATTGGGTCATCATCATTAGGAGATAATCCATCCCCAATCCTCGGTGGAGACTAAGCACCCTAGATGAGTTTGGCACATCGTACAGGTGCTTACACATCATGCGAATTTGGGCATAATTTAGAAAGTTCTCACGGCTAGCTAGAGATATAATGATCTCTAGAGCCTCAGTGGGAAGTGAAAAAAGGTCAGTAGGTACATCAGCCATCTGAAAGTTAATAACATTTTTACTTAGTTAGTCATAGCAATATATTTATATCACCTGGTTTTCCAGAGTTTCCTAAACCCATCCTCTGATACCAACTGTAGAAAACCCCAAACCCAGGGTGCTTAATGAGACATGATATACTTAACATTACATCATTACAAATTAAATAACATGTCTCATTACTACAGAAGATCGCGAGGCTCAGGATTCTGTGAAATTAAGAGATAAATTAACTAAATTAACATTGATGACACTTTAAAATATTAAAGCACAATACAAAATTATAATGTCGATCCTTTTGGAGTAAATAATTTTATTTCCAATGTTCAAAATAGAACATTGTATTCTTGGGGAATCCAACAGTCGAATTTGTGGCCGTTTGAGGTTCAACTGTCAGATTAGGGTGCTTAATAAAGGGCTGGTCTCGGGGTGTCCCTTACTCCAAGTGACCGAAGGAGAAGAGGAAAGATAGTTTGTGTGATCCCCTTGGTGCTGAGCACGGTCGCGGTGGCTTCAGCCATCCTCATGTTCCTTACTATGGATGCTTGAAACCCCTACCACATTCTTGGGCTCTTAGTAGTTTTAAGCGGTCTCCCAATTATTGTAATCGGGTTCATAGTTGGGATTTTCAGCTATTTTACCTTCTTGTTTGGTCAGTGGATGTTGTAGCAAAAAGGTTTCTTATTTGAATAAAAGGAACTTTTCATCCATTTGATGCATTTTATTATTAATACCTTATTATTTGTTTGTTGGTTCACTTAATGAGTGACATTGAAAAGAGAACTTGTCAAAAATCAAAACATGGTTTTCTCGGGTTGTTACAATGATTGATCGACTCACCAAGTCAGACCACTTCCTAGCTATCAGGGAAAGAGTTCCATAGAGAGCTTGGGATGCCTCTATGTGTTGGAGATAGTTCATATTCATGGTTTCCCCTCAGAAATAGATTATGATCGAGATACCGGCATCACATCCCGATTGTGGAAGAAATTGTAGGAGGTCTTTGGGACTCAGCTACTCTTGAGTACAGTGTTCCATCTGTAGAAGGATGGTCCGAAGGAGAGGACCATTCAGGTTCTGGAGGATATGTTACGGGCCTGTATCTTAGACGTTGGTCACATTTGGGAGGACCAACTACCACTATTGCAGTTTTTGTACAATAAATAATACCACTCAACCATTTGTATGACACCTTTCGAGGCTTTATTTGGGATACCCTGCTGGTCACCGCTTTGCTGGTCCAACCCTAGAGAGTCAGCACTCATGGGTCCAGAGTTGGTGTGAGCTCCCAATGAGAAGGTGTAGATCATCTAGGAGTGGATGAAGAATACACAGACTGGGATGAAGTCTTATACTGACAGAAGATGATGACCCCTAGAGTTTGAGGAGGAAGACCACATCTTTCTATGGGTCTCACCTCGACGAGGGTTACAAAGATTTGTCATAAGTGGAAAGCTATATATGAGTTTCAATGTACCTTTCATGATACTGTGTAGAGTTGGTGAGGTGGCATAAAACCTAGCTCTACTTCAAAAGTTTCATTGGGTACATGTTGTCTTCCACGTGACAAAACTGATGAGGTACATGCATGACCCATCACACGTTATTGACTGGGGCGAGCTGAACATCGAGGATGGAGTAGCTTTTGCTTAGTACCCAATAGAGATCGAGGATCGGAAAGAGAGATATCTTTCATGGGTGGTCTATTCCCTTGTTTCACGTTTGTTGTCAGTGTGATAATCTTCAGGAGAGCATGTGGTAGCGAGAGGCTCAAATTCGTGCCCAGTACCCACATCTTTTTGAGCTGTCTTGTTTTGGCTGTTCAAGGACGCAAATCCCCAAGGTGGAGAGAATGTAATGTCTCGGATTTTCTGTGAATTATTTTGAAATATTATATGGAATTATTATAAGACTAGGTGCAGAAACGACACATCATTTTGAGGCCTGATGATCCCAAAATAGTGGTTTGATCTTTTTCTATGTTAAGTGAGTCGGCTCTTGTGTGCGGTTGTGGAAGTTTCAAACAGATTCCCTGATTAAAAATATGACGGCATCATTGCAATAGGGAGGATGACTTTACCTATTAACGTGTCAAACCTTTACTGGCATGGGTCAAGGAAAAAAGTTATGTTTTAGACGTTTTTAGTAAAATAAAATAAAATAAATGGAAAAGTTTATTTTATTTTTCTTTTTTGGAAACATTTGATGCAATGAAATGACATGGTAGTTGTTTAAATAATAAATTTCATGTCATAATGTCCCTGAAACAGCAATGCTGACTAATTAATGCTGCAGAGTGATGGAATTCCAAGCATGTTCCCTCTTTTTAATGGGTTAATTTAACATTGCTCATTGGCAGAACTGGAGAGAAACACTGGAGAATACTTGGTTCTTTGGAGTGAAATCTTGGCGATGAATTGAAGTTTAGAATCACTTCGTCAATGAGGTTAGAGGATATCGACGATGATTGAAGCATGACCCATTTGTTAGCGATCGATCCCAGTAGAGGTAGGGGTTTTCATTTAAATTTTTTCCATGCTTTTGATTTAAATAACTAATGCGGATCAAGCACGAACAAGTTGATCTGTGGATTCATATGTTCTTGAGAGAGGGTTTTATTGGGTTGATTCTAAGGAATTAATCCATGTTGAATTTTTGTTTGAATCTACTCCGTTTGACCTACAATCAAGAGAATATCAACCCTGTGATGAACGATGGTGGAGGTTCATACCTCGATATGTTTTATTGGATTTGCTTTCCCCCTTTCCTTCTCGTGTATTCTTCACGTTCTTTGGGGGGCGATGGACAACGAATCGTTGTGCTTCCGTTTTTCAATGCAAAGATCCCAAATAGAGATCCAACATCTCAATGACCCTATAGAGTTGAGAAGACCATGACGGATGAAGAATCTTCTTCGAATGGAAGAGATCGTTCTTTGAGCGTTCTTCATGTAATAATATCAAAACACATTTTTTAGAGCAGATCGGAGGCCCGAAAAAAATGGAAATGACCTTAAGATGTCAGAGCATTCTGGATTCCAGAGTTTCGCGACAATAGTATGGATGGATCAATGAGCTGGGTGGAATGGAGGCACGCCGGTGAAAGTCTGCAATCTAAAAATTTCTAGAATACACTTTGTGTACTTCCGAAGAACATGACATGATGTACTAGCGGCGGCGGATACGGTTCAAGGGGTCAATGATGAATCACACGGTGTGTGAACCTGGTCACATGGCGTGTTGGACTATCCCCGAAGTTTGACATGTATTTTGGGAAGTACACAGACACTGGATGGACTACACGGCTTCAGAACACGGCGTGTACTCATTATGCAGCATGGAAGAGGCGGAAACGTGGGACTCGGTGTGTATCCAAGGGGTTCATGGACACGGGATGGTGTACACGACCATGTACTCCATCACACAGACAGACAAGGCCAATTACACGGGTCACCCCATTTACCAATCACATGGGTTAGAGTACATGGGTTGAGGACCGTGTACGGGCACATGGATAGTGTACACAGAGCTGACACCGGTCACATAGACATGACGTGTAAACAGTAGTACATGATGTGTACTATCTTTTCAACACAACCAACCTTATGACATGGGTCGTTGTACATGGGAAGTACCCGAGGTCAGACGACACAACGTGTAACTGTTCTACATGCCATGTAATTTTGGAAAATGGAATGGTCCTCCTGTCCACCGTATCTTGGACATGTTTCATTTGGGTTAGTGAACCCTTTCCTCATTCCCCTGAAAGTCAGGCATCGTTTTCCTTCTACAAAAGTATGATACCTTTAACAAGAAATTCTGTGATACAGTCAAGCATCCATCTGTGAGGCCCAGATTCAGATCCTCTATCCATTCATGACCCCAGGTAGAGTCAAACATCGATGTGACCAACTCTACCGGGCATTGATCCTCTACATAGCTAGTGAATCCTAATGAGTCGTGATATCGTCCAGGGCCCTAGCAGTGATCCACATCTTTGTATCATGATCTTTTCCCCTCAGGAGTGTTTCTCCCATAATGAGTGAATCAATCTAGTGTAATCATCCCACTCAGGAGTATGACTCCCGTAATGAGTTTAACTACCTCTCGTGATGTTTCCTAAAGAATGGTACATCTCAAATGGACTTCATAATATCTATAGGTCTTGTGGAGTGAGTTATCCCTGAATGAGTGCTTCATGGAAATCTTCTAACTAAATCCCTAGAGGATGTATGCGGGTGTGAGACTTGTCTCTAGAACATAGGTTTGGGTTTTGAGTATATCCAGTTTTTTTTCTCTAGCTATATATTCTATAGACATATAAAATTAATAAATAATTGTACCTTTACTTCCTGTACTGCATTGTGATTTTTTGGGTCCTCTACTAAGTATTTTTATACTCAACCCTACACAGGCTTTGACCAAACAAGTTGTGTCTTGTGCAGACGAGCAGCCTTTTGACTGAGTCTTGGGCAGACCTGGATAGGACCGAGCTTTCTAAGTTCCCTACAGGATGAGGCATTCTTAAAACTATGAGTAGTAGTCCCAGTACCTTTTTGTGTTTACAGGTTGGACTTTGTAGTTTCCAAACTCTTGTTTTGGTGGGCTTATTTTCTGGCCCAGTTTACATTCAGTACTCTACTTTTTGTCATACTCAGTTGGTTGGGTTTAGTTGTATGCATTAATTTTTTTCGTTAGTGGTTTTTAAATTTCATAATTTTTAGGCTTGGAGATTTGTGTCTGTGTACAGGTTTTTAGGGAATTCCTCCCATATTGTAATATGCCTACTCGGTGCTAGTCAACATCCCCTGGACTATTAGAGGTGGGTCTGGGGAGTCTCGCTGCTAGTCCCACTAGGATGGGTCGTGATAACTATATAATACAAAAAGGTTTTGTTTCGCAGATACATAGTGTTTCATGTATTATAAGCTATCTAATGAATTCAAATTATTCATACCATAAATTATTGTGGTGTTCTATTTTTCCCACCTTTGTAATTTTCATCCTCGAAAGTTTTCATCTATAATTCCCTCAAAATCGATGCGAGTGGTTCTTCTATTAATTCCCTCAAAGTCAATATTATGGCGATGCTACCTAATATATGTTGTCTAAATATAGCTTCCAATGTTTCTACTAAGCTTTTTCTGATAAAAACTATAAATCATCGACCCCTATAAACCATGGTTCGTGTATTAAATTTTTAAATTTGAATGATTACATGGAATAAAATCCCAAAGTATAGATCAGTTTAGTATTATTTGAAGAATTAAATACATGAATATATCCAATTTTATTTTAGTAATGAAGTAAAAACATAATACATAATAAATACTAATAAACCACAGCGTCTAAAATCAATAAATGATCACTTCATCATAACTTGAGGAAGAAAAAAAAGAAAAGGGAAAGTTCAAATGCTCAGTAAGGGTAACATGTAGATTAAACATGAAATAATAGTAATTGAATACTAAGAATTTAGATGTAATCAATTTTTCATGTACAATAACAAAAAAAAAACAAACACCATTAATAATATAAGAAATGAAGTGCATCCATAGGTTTTTTCATAGTGAAAAACTCATGGATAATAATAACTAATTAATGAATATGAAGAATTATTTTTATTTGGACATTATTTATCTGTAACATGAACCATCATACCATCGAGATAGTTTATGTGTGTGTGTGGGTAGAAAGTGTCTTAAAAGTTTTTGGAAACAATGATGAAGGGGTTTTCTACATATGATTTGTTTCATGAGACCTATCGATGCATCATGGTGATATAGCCAGACCTGACCACTAATGCCAGTTCAAATAATTTTTATTCAATTTTTAAATAAAAATACCATATTCTTTTTTACTATCTGTATTGAGTAGAGGATATAGATACATCAATATTTCCATAGTTAAAGAAACATTCCATATAAACATAGTATGTAAAATTGTAAACATCGAAGACAATATTTGTATCCATGTAAAAAGAAAATAGATTTATAATATTATTAAAATTTAAAATTATAAATTATCTCAATGGGGAAGCAGTTACACAAAATATTAATGATTAAGCACCTAATACCACGTAAATCACAAAGCAATGAGAACTAAAACAAATTCGGTTAAAAAATTGTAATCAAACAAGTTAAAAATCATCATGTTACTCACTAAATACAATGAATATAAATATAATCATGAAATTATATATCAAATGGTAGTAAAAATACACAACATACAAGAAATAATTCATGAACAATGGAAATCTTGCAAAAATAGGTTTTTGATGATAAACCCCACACCTAAAGTCCATCATAATTATGTCGCTTTTACGCCTCCTAAATAAGAAACATAAATTTATTAGAAAACTGATCCATAAGCTAATTATTGTAATTTTATAAATACATTTATAAATTATAATATTTGGATTATATTATTTTTTTCATTCGCATTGAATAAATTGATGAATTTTGATATCATATTCTACTATAAAAATACCATCCTTGCAACAATTTTATGATTTTATTCAATGAAATTTATAAATTAGTTCGAATAATTATATGAGAATAAAATAAATTAAATTACACATATATATAATCCACATAATCCATATTTTATAACCATAACAGTGGTTATAAGAAATATTTTTGGCAATGTCTAAGTAGGCGGTTAACCAACCATTAACTGGGTGTTGTCGTTTGAGAGGGACTGAAAAATTTATATATGTCATATATATAATTAATTAAGTAGGTTAAAATAATTAATATATTGTTAAAATAATACATATATAATTTTTAAATTTTATGGTTTTGAAATGAATTTTAGAAGAAGGAGATGAAGAAATGTGGGTGGAGTTAATAGAGACTTACTTATTCGTTGATGTGACTTTTCATGCACACCCCTATAACTGCCATAGTGATTGGAGTTAGATGACTCCAAAACATAAATATGTATTATAAGATTCATTATATGGGGGATTGTGAAAGATATTTACTTCATAAAGGGTGTAGTGAGTGGTTTTCCAAAGGAAGGGGGTAGGGTAATTTATATTTGAGGAGAAGGGTAACTTAAGTGTCACTGAAATTATTAAAATATAATAAAAGGCTTAAGACTTTAAAATGGTATAAAAAGAATATTTTATCATATTTTTGACTGATTATTTTTATTTTTGTCTTTGATCAATAATCTTGTGGTTTTTAAATAATTCCATTAAGTATTATATTCATGAAAAATGATTTTTTCAACATAGATTGTATTCATAAAATTTGAATTTAAGACCATAAAAACAACGTTTCAAATTTATATCAAATTTTTATTATATCATATAATTATCTAATAAATCTATGAAATTCATTAATTTTCATAAAAATATCATAATATATTTATATTATTAATTTTGACATCATAATTTTTATTAATTCAATAATTTCCTTAATACTACACCATCATTGTAAAATCTATTTCGGTATTTATATGTTATGTAACAATTAAAAATAAATTTATATGACAAATATAATTTTATTATATTTAAAAATAATATTCCTATATGTATAAAACTATAAGAAAACCGTAAATTTAAAATGTTACAGAAAGTAATGTTTAAAGTGTGAACACCTTGTCTAACATTTAAATAAAATATTCTAAAGGACTTAAACTAATTCTTGGGAGCCAAAGTGTCCCCAAATAAAATAAAAATTAGATAATTGTGGATACTTACATATATAAAATGTATTTTATAAAATATTTTTCATTTAATATTTTTTATAATTTTAATAAAAAACATTTTTTCTTCATTCATGTAGAAGCACTCCATCCGGGTTTCATAAGCAGTAGTTTTAATTATTTTATATGTATATATTTAAAATATATTACTATCATAAATAAATGTATTAGTTTCAATATAAAATTATAACTTAATTCATTATTTATATTCACTCTTATTCATAACGAGAAAATTTCTTAAATTTTTTATTTTATCTTTTATTGCCCTAAAGAAGCACTACACAAACAATTTAATAATAATCCTGTTATATAATACTAAAGTTCAAAATTAACAATAGTAGAAATAAATAATACATAATAATTAAAAATTAATTGTTGAAACTAATTTTTATCACTCAAATATTATTTATAATGACCCAAATTTGACATTGTCAGTGTTGTCCAAACGCTATGTCGACACTGATAATAATTTTTTACCTATCAGGTTTTAAATTATGAAAAAAACATTCTAAATTATTTATAAAAAATATTACCCTTATAACATAATTATTTATTTATTCTTTATTTGTAATAAATTTTATATCAGAAATATCTCTGGACGCTTTCACAAAAAAGTATCGTATTTTCATAAAAAGTGTAATTTTTTTTACTATTCACTCAAAATTCAACGTTTTTAGAGAAATATAAAAAATACATCCTAACCATTGTTCAATGTGTAAAATCCAAAAATTAACTCAATTTTATGACAAAAATTTTATATATATGTGAAATTTAATATTTAATTAAAATCATTTATTACTCAAAACATATAGATTTTAAAAATATAACTAATTTTATAACGCCCTTAATATTTATCTAAGGTCTTATTATATTATACTAAAATCCTAGTACAATAAAATATTTATTTAATAATAAATTTTATGAAATTTAAATTAATTTATTATTATAAAATTGTAATTAAATATTTATTTCTCACAAAAATACCAACACTAAATTATTAATTTTTATAAAATATTCACATTTATATACAAGGTGCCTAAATTTAATATATACTTTCATGGTTATGGCTACTATTAATATGTGTAAATCTCTTTTCATAAGGGTAACATTACAATTCATAAGGGTATGTTTCTAATCACCAAAAATTACATTACTTCTATCGGACTCTAAATATCTTATTGAATGCAACTGTTTCTGTCTGATTTAGGAAAATAAACTCAAAAAAGTGGAAAAATTATATTTAATATGTATGTTATAAATTTATCCAATAAATATTTTGTTTCACAGATACTAATTATTTGATTCATTATAAGATATCTAATAAATTGAAATTAGTCATACCCTAAAATATTGGGGTGTTTTATTCTTCTGACCTTCGAAAGTTTTTTCCATAAAATTTATCATTTATAATACACTCAAAATAGATGTGAGTGACTCTTATATTATTTTCCTCATAACTATATTTGGGATATGTTCCCTAAAATACATTTTCTAAATCAAGTTCCTACAATTTCTACTAAACATCCTCTGATACCAACTACAATGCCCTGAAACCTATAGCCCAGAGTCGGTGCATTACTTTATTATATTATCACGATTAAAAGGAATAAAATCCTAAAATAATGATTAGTTTAGTTTTCATGGTTAAACTAGATACAAACAATGATCCTATTTTATATTTGGAATAAAAAACAAAACATAATACATAATATAATTTAATGAATCACATCCTTGAAAAATAAAAAAATGATATATTATTCATAGTGTGGGGAATAAAAATAATGTAAGGGGTGATATCAAATTCACATTAAGTATTAAATGTATTGGAAGAATAAAATAATTGTAATTGAATCATAATCAGTAAGATCTAATCCATATGGAATGGTGAATAATAGATAAACACAGACAATCAATAAACCGTGACTGAAAGTGAGTCCATAGATATTGTCATGGTGAAATAATATAAGATAGT
The DNA here is from genome assembly GCA_963277665.1 of Viscum album. Lineage (NCBI taxonomy): Eukaryota > Viridiplantae > Streptophyta > Magnoliopsida > Santalales > Viscaceae > Viscum > Viscum album. The sequence continues at coordinate 397,936,425 of OY728166.1, forward strand.
AACAATTAAATAATTTATAAAGAGATTTATTGTTATTTGGAAATCATGTTTCTATAACATGAACCATCATACCATCGTGACGGTTTAAGGCTGTGGGTATAAGACCGTTTTATTTTTTTGGAAACAAATATGAAGGGTTTTTTACAAACTGATTTTTCTCATGAAACCTATAGATGCTTTATGAGGATATATTGGGCCCCATACCATTACTTCCCATCCAAATAATTTAGTCATAAAATTATTTAATACAAGAACAATATGTCTTTTCAATATCTGTATTGAGTGGAGGATAAAAATTCATCACTATTTCCACAGTTAAATAAACATTCCACAAATACAACTTTGGAAAATGGTATACGACTAAGAATATAATAATATCCATGTTACAATAATATGGATATATAATTTAATTACAATTTCAAATGAATAATGTTCCCAACAGGGCAGTAGTTACACCACATAAGAGTCATTAGATGCCCAATACCAAGTAAATCACTATGAAATGGAAACCAAAAAATGATCATTACAGCATTGTAATCAATAATGTTAATAATATTCAAGTGAATCGCTAAATACCATGAATATATAGAGAATTAGGATATTATATACCAAATAGTAGTAATAATACACCATATACAAGAAATATGTTGTGAATGATGGAAACCTCTTGGAAATAAAGTGAGATGGGAAACACCTTACCTAATGTCTTGTTTAATTACAATGTTTTTGTGCCTCCTAAATAATAATCTTATGATTATTAAAAAAATGATCCAAAGTGAATTATTGTAATTAAAAAAAACTATTATCAATTATAATCATTTGATTATATTTCTTAATTTATGTCAATGAAATTAATGTGTTTCGATATAAAATTTTATTTAAAAAATTCCCCCCTTACATCAATTTCATTATTTTATTTAATGTAATTTAAAAATTATATTAAATAATTTTAGAAACATAAAATAAATGTAATTACATATTTATATATTACATAAAATCAATATTTTCTATCATTTATGTTGGTTATAAGAACAGTTTTTTGCAATGTCTATGTAGGCGGTAAACTGACCATTAACGGGACGATGTCATAGGATAATGAGTGTAAATTTAATACATTTAACAAATATAATATAGGAAGTACAATAAAATAATTAATATAATTTATAATTACTCAAGAAATATTATTTATAGTATATGGTTTTGATAGGATAGGTAAAAGAAGAAGAGATGAAGATGTGAATAAATGAGAAAGGAGTTAATGGAGGCTTACACTATCCTCTGTGTGACTTCTCTTGCATAACTATATTAATCCTCGGGTGATTGGAGTTAGATGACTCTAGAACGTACGTAGGTATTATAATAGGATTAATATGGAGTATTTTACAGATATTTTCTTTGGAATTTGTTGAGTGAGTGGTTTCCAAAGGAAAGGGGGAGGGTTATTTATATTTGAGGAGAAGGGTAACTTAGGAATTACACAATTTGAAAAAAAATATTATAAATATAATATATGATTTAAGACTTAAATTTTATAAAAATCATAGTATATCACAAAGTCGACTGAATAGTTTTTATTCCTTATTGAATAAATTTATGATTTTTAAATATTTTAATTAAGTATTATATTCATGAAAATTGATTTTTTTCAAATTAAACACAATTCTTATCTTTTGGATATTAGAATATATAAAAATCAATACAAAGTCGAATACAATTTTAATTATATCTTTTAATTATCATATAAATCTAGGGAAATATTATATTAGCCTATGAATATCAAATTATTTTTAATTTATTATTTTTAAAATATTTAATTTGATTTATTCATTTATAAAATTAATAAGGCATCATCTTTGTAAAATACATTATATTTTTTATATTTTGTCTAAAAATTAAAAAAAATTCTATGAGAAATCTAATTTTTACTTTATTTATGCGTACTCTTCTTGTTTGAATAAAACTACAAGAAAACCTTAAATTAAAAAATGGTATGCAAAGTAATATTTATAGTGTTTGACACCTTTTCATACTTTTATATATCATATTCTAAATGTCCTAAAGAGATTATTGTGTGTCCAAAGAGACACCAAATCAAAGAGAAAATAGAAAATGGAGAATAAATACATATATAAAACGTTTTATCCAAAATATGAGTCATTTAATAATTCATATAATTTTAATAAAACCATTTTATTTATTTGTATCATTCTTTTCAAATGCACTACATCAGTGATCAATAAGCATTAATGTTAACTATTTTATATATTAAATTTAAAAATAAATTACTATAATATAAAAATTAATTATGTTAAATATAATACACTAAATTCATTCATTATGTATATTTACCCTTAAACAAAACATGAAATATTTTTAAATTTTAAATTTTTTATTTTCTTTCCCTCCACAACCATTGAAAAAAAATATGGAAAATACTCATATAATGTAAAAATATTTTTAAAAATTAAATATAAAATAATTCAATAATACATAATAATTAAAAATATTTAATGAAAATAATTTTTAGCCTACAATTAATATTTATAAAGAACCATAATTGGAATTTCTGATGCTTAGCAGGCTCTACGTCGACACTAACAACAATTTGTATACCTATAATTAAAAGAATATAGAATAATATAATTAATTTTTGTATAAATTATTAAACTTATAAAATAATTATTTATTTATTCCTTAATTTTAAAAACATTTATATAATAAATGTCTCCAGACACTTTTACAAAAAATACCTTATTTTATTAAAAGTTGTATTTTTTTAGTATTCATTCAAAATTTATATATTTTAAAAAAATTTCAAAACATCATCTTAAAAAATTTTCAACATGATGAATCAAAAAATGGACTGCATTTTTTAATTTAATTTTCTTAATATGAGAAATTTATTTTTTAATTTAAATAATTTATTACTAAAAAAATGGAGATTTTATAAGACCTTTGAAAATTATTTAAGGCCTCATTAGATTATCCGAAAATCATAGGACCAAAAAATATTGATTTAGCAGTACATTTTTTAAAATGAAATAAATCTATTATTTGTAAAATTTTAATTAAATATTTAATTCTCATAAAAATAGAAACACTTAATAATTAATGTATTTTAAAATATTCTCTTTTATTTATAAAATTCCCAAATTTTATTTATACATTAAATGTTGAGTTTTCTATTTGTAAGGTTCATATAACATTAATAAGGGTGAATAACTATTCATAACGTTATCAATAATATTATTATAGGTATGTTACTTTTCACAAAAAATTATGCTGATCCTATCAGTCTCTAAATATCTTACTGAATACAGGGACTCAATGTTGCAACGAAAAATGAATTCCATTTGTTGGTTCTTATAGAAGTGAATATTCTTGATGGACTGTTTTCATTACTCATTAAAAATTTCATCCTGTGATGTTGATCATGGAACAATATATATATATTTGATGTTGTTTATTCTTGGAAATCCAATGAAAAATATTGATGTTTATTTGAAACCACTAATTGATGAGTTAATTTCATTATGGAATAATGGTGTGATTACATTTGATATAAATATAAATCATAATTTTCTATTGATGGTTTCATTAATATGGTTGATCAGTTACTTTTCGGTGTATGGGTTGTCATTTAGATGGAGCACACATGGTCTAAAATCATGTCAGTACATCATAGTTGAGAAAAAAGAACTTTTCTTTGTAATGGGAAAAGTTTGGTTATATTATTTTTCATAACATATTTCTTCCTACAGATCACCCTTTTTTGATAAAACACAATTAATTTTACATATGGTTGAATTGATACAGACGAACTTCCATCAGTGGTCTTAGGTAATCATGTAAAATCTATTGTCTATGTATTACCCCATGTTACTTTTGGAGAAAATATAAATGTGAAAATGATATATGGTTTTGGGAGAGATCATAATTGGATAAAACATAGAATTTTTTTGGACCATCCTTATTGGTTTTATTTTTTGTTTTTTCACATGTTAGATGTAATTCATATTGGTATGAACATTTTATGATAAAATGTTTTATACCTTGTTGGACACACCTTGTATTACGAAGGATAATGTAATAGCACAATTAGATCATCCATACATTTATAGACATCCAGAACATGATTTATTTATAGATAAACGATCCCAAAAATTAATGAACCCAAAAGAATATTACTAACATAGTAATGAAACCTATTTATAATTTTATCATTATAATAGTGTTTTGACATTACCAGATGGTACACTTCCAATTTTTCTCCTAGACTACAAAATGGGCATATTATTGGGTTATAAAATCATGATTTCCATGTCAAAATTCTAGTATTACATCATTTTGATCTTATAGGGCTATTTAATTCTTAAATATGGAAGTTGATAACTAAAATATCATTTTTATGAGATATTTGTGTGGAATCACTATATTATAATGAACAAAATTCCCTAGAAAAATATGTTTTTTTTAATTATTTGTAAATTTGAGAAAATATTCTCACCATTTTTTTGACTTCATGGAATAGTTAATATTTCCTTTTCAATTTTAATGTAAATGTGTATTTCTGGTACAATTTCGGAAGATGTGACCATTTGAGAGATGTGTGTACAAATTTATGAATAAATTACATAACAAAGAATCAGTTGAAGAGTCTATTTTAGAAGAATACTTCCAGAAGGAAATTATAAATTTATGCTGTTAATATTTTTTGTCGGAATATCCATCATTTCATAATCAGATAGGTCACAATGAAACAAATGTGGATGGAATTACAGACCATGAGTTTTATATTTTTAATCATCATGAGCTTGGTTTTGGGGGTCATAATTAGTGATGGATGACAGATGAAGAACTGCATAGAGCACATTCTTATGTTCAACTGAATTGTGAAAAAAATGACATGATTTGTTTTGAATATACTAATTATTTATTATTTTGTTAAATATTCATAAAGTATCACCTTATTTACAATATAATTTTTGGAGACTTTATGATGACCCTTTGAAAAATCATTTTCTACAAATTACATCTTTTTTCCTTTGAGGAATTTCAACAATAAAATTTTTCATATTGGTTTCTAAGATGAGTAATTAATGTTGTATTCAATGGATTAATAAATCAATTTTTCAATGATATCAATTATTAATAGGTTTTATTATTAACAAGTAACACAACATGAGAATAAAATTTATATTCAATTGTGTGTGCTCAAAATCCATGCATTGAAATTGGAAAAATGTAGTAATATGTTTGTGGTTAATGAATTTCAATTCCATATATGCATATAAAATGTCTTAGATAAATCAATGTATAGTGGTCTTCATTCGAAAGGATACCATCATAAAGAATGTAAAGTTTACTTTTTTGGTGTACAAAATTAAATAATTGAGTTATGTTAGCTATGAATAAATTATTTTACGGTGTTTAAATGTCATTGGTTTGATACTAATCAGGGATAGTGAATTCATCCCTAATATGGAGTAATTGAAATTATATATAATAGCCTTCATGCAGCAAATGAAACATTTTTGTTTTCACATAAAGAAAATAATGTTTATTATGAAAATTACTGTGATGTTCCGAGAGATTTGATGGAATAATGGAGTGTGATAAAAATCAAATCACATGACAATCAGTGTACTGAAAATGAAAATGGCCCTCCGGAAGTGAGACCTATTAAATTTTTTTAAGAAACATCCAAAAATATATATCTTACCCAACAGGATATTAATATCGACGATGGTACCCCTCAGTTAAGGGGAGATTATATAAATAATATAGATGAAAAAATAATGGAGGATGAAACAATAAAGTCATATGAAAGTTGATAATGTTGAATATAAGGATGGAGAAATTAATGTCCCTGAAAATAGTGATGAAGATGATGATTGGTGCATTTTATTTAGGTCTTTAGTTATAAGTAATTATCATATTCTTATATTTATTAGTTTATTAACATTCATATTTGTAATAACAATCTATTATAGATAAAATTATTTTATTCTAAAATTCATTAGTTTTTTATATTTTATATATTTTTTAAAATTAGTTACAGGTAATTATGAAATTCTAATATTTATTAATTTTATACATTTCATATTTTTATTAATAAACTGTTATTGGTTTCATTATTTTATTCTAACATTCATTAGCTTTTTATATTTCATAACTGATTTAGCATTAATAATAGACAATTATCATATTATGATATTTTTTAGTTTTTTAAATTTCATATTGGTATTATCAATTATTTATAAGTAACATTATTTTATTGTATCATTAATTATTTTATTATATTTTATATCAGTTTTATCAAACATTTAGTGGTGGAAATATTTGTTTTAGATGGATGGAGATGATCCTGTGACGATTTATTACATTATCACACTAATTCTAGAATTCGTGTTGATTAGCACAATTCACCAGTGTCTCCTCGGGTTTGTGAGACTACTAGGATAGGCCGCATTATTTCTCGATCATTGATTCTGGATCAAATTCTAGAGAGATGAATATCTATTGATTTTGATATGTGTTTAAAAAGGTATGCATAATTTATTAATAAGAAATTCTTTTTATATTAATAACTTGTTTTAATTTGGATAATACTTTTATTTTTATATTTTTGTATAAATTTGCACAGTTTTCACATTTAACCATTGGCCAAGATAGTGCGATTCTATGAAATTATTTTTCTGAGACATGGGTGTCATTGGACCCAGTACCCATCACAATGTGTGTCCAGATGACCAACCACTAGTTTGTACATAATTAAATAATGCATACTTTTTTAAAATTTATTTAATTACTAAAAGTTTTTTTTTCTTGATGAAATTTTTTTCTCTATTTTCTCATAACAAAGAGTTCATATTTTAAATGAATGTGATACTTGTATACACAAGCAATTTCATTAGTTTTTACATTAAATGACAAAGAAATATTTGTATGAAGCTAGTGATATAATATTTGATTAGTCTTTGGTCTCCCATAATATATATATATATATATATATACATCAGCTCGGGTATGGGATGGGTTGTACTCCTTCTTCCTAGGAGAGACATTTAAGATGAGATCAACAGGTGGACATCCGAGCCAGGGTAGGCAAGAGGTCACCCATTGGGTCAAGAGCCATAAATTTTTCAAACATAGATTACTTATGTTAAGTTATATTACTTGTAAATGTGTCTTTGATTTAACTATATCATGTTTGTTATATTATACATGCCACTATAGACCCATCTATTACAATGTTTGAAGTTTATAAGTATATTCAATTTGATCCGGTATAGGAAACGTTTTTGGTGAATGACTGTGCTATATTGTTGTTAGTTATTTTATTGAAAAATGTCATAAATAATGATTTTTTTGTTATTATAATTTATTATTATATTTAAAAGGAAACATATGAGGATGCGACTTCTCCTTCACGGGAGAGTCAATCTATGGTTGAAAAATATGTCTCTGCTGGTACAAGTATCAATTAGGGGGTTGGATATAAGATTCTTAATAGGGTGTTGAGAATGGTCGAGTGGTTGATATTGATTCTGGGCTGACACCTATGAGTTATTATGGTAATTTTATTATGTAATTAGTGATCATGAATGGAGAACATGGAGAATCATCATCAACATAGACTACACATTATAAAAAGATAATGAGTTCTCATAATGAGATGATATTGTAGGTGTAGAAGCAAAGGTAAGAGGATCTTTGGTATTAGTGACTGAGAGATGAGAATATGATGGTTTATATGATGTGACTTGTGTGTGCAATTGGTATAGAGTTTCCTCCCCCTGTCCTTTGAATGATCATCCTCTGCCTAATGCCAGTTAATGATTTCTGAATATGTTCAAGAAAGTTTTGTAATTTTTCATGATAGACATATCATATATGAAATGATGTAATAATTTTATGTGTGTTTTAGTTTTTTAACACTTTTCTTATTTTTTTTAAATTATTTATAAGATTATTTATTTATAAATTATTTAAATATTTATTTTTTAAAATAGTCATCTTCAAATTAACCTCTCAAAAAGTTTATAAAATATTATATCGAGGTTTTTTTGTGATGCACTGTATATATGTTGCAAAAAAGTTTTTCTGTGATGAACCCTAGAAAAGTATTATATTTGTGACACCTTCTTGTGCGAAGGGATATATGATATGGAAAACCATAAGAAAAAGTCATTTGAGAAAGGAATCCACTGCAATTGCACCATCAAAAATAAATTAAATTCATGTTTTGGGTGTTATAGTAGGCTGATCTAGTTGATCATCATAGGGTTGAACCTGATGAAGAGGTTGATCAATGGTAAGATGTTCTACGATTTCCAGCTATATGCTTTTGTGAATGACAATGGAAGTGTTTCATATATAGATATAGAGAGTGATCTGGAGGAGATCAAGATCACATTTAGATGGATATGACCTCTGATGTGGTACTAGGTCCCTTTTTAATTCTCTTAGATGTGGGGTATTCCATGTTAGTGGTTGATACTGTATCTAGGAGAGGAGAAGGTGGTGGTTTTTGGGTTGGTTGCCGACAAGAAGGAGTTTTGAGTGGAGTTACATTCATTAAACATGAAGAATGAGAAGGTAAAGGAGTTACTCTCCCTTCAGCAGGGATGTATGTAAGTGTTGGAGTTGAGAATCATGTTCAATGACCGTCTATATTTTTCCACATACATTTCCATAGATGAGGAGTCTCATGTGAGATTTCTTGAGAAGAAAATTCGTCCTTCTAAATAATATTATTATAAACCTTTTATATTGCCCATGTATTTTGATGTTCAAATGAAGGTAGAGGTGATCGATATGAGAACCCATGAAGAGGTCTACTGCAATAGGGGATCCAGTGTAGTTCATCAAGAGGAAGAGTTTTTAGTTTCAGATCAAAGGCACCAAGGCCTTTGAGGATTCTACCGTCAGGGAATTGACCTCATCAGATTCCATTATTCCCCTCCGGTTTTAGTGGTTTCATTGGTTTCTTTGAATATTTTACTAGTGTCATTTGGTTGTGGGTTTCTTAATCATAGCAAGATCCAATGCCCAATAGGCCTCCAAGACCATTTTAGTGGAGGAGGATCGGTTCAGTTCCAGCCTCAACAATAGCTTCTAGTGAGACCATTTCAGTAGTAGGGGTAGAAGGATTTTGTACTATTGAGGGGAGATAGAGCAGGAAGTGACCAACCATAGGATGATCCTCATTTACAAGGATCATAACATGAGTGTGGTAATAGTGGTGATCGTTAGTTTATAGGCATCAGAGTTGGGAATTGTCAACTACATATAGTGGAGGTAGCAGTTTCATAAGGGCCTAGTATTGTTTATGTTATGATATGATTTTTAGTATCCTTTTTTGATCCTTGTTTGAATTAAGAGATTAATCTTTTTTGTTTTACTATATCTAGTACATTTTCTTAGACTATACATAGTGAGGCTTCTTGTTTCCATAGTGTTGAGTGTGTGAGTTGTAGTCCGGACTAGCTTGTTTGATGTGTGTCGGGGTTGTAGACTAGTGATGGGACCATTTGAGCCATGTGTGGATCTTTTAATGATATAAATGAATCCATATATTTCATACTTATAATTAAGTGGTTGTTTTCCATATGTTCTATTATTTACTACTTCCATAGGAGAGTAGTGTTTTCAGATTTGGATGGTTATCATGTGGTTGTCATCAATGATTGGAGTTTCCATGTGGGAAACCATATTATGGAGACCCTTCATTCATTATTGGATAAGTTTCTAGTGGAATTAGTGGATGTCGAGATAGTATACATTTCCATGGTCTTTGGGATGTTCCTAGATGTTTTACACAAGGGAGATGTGATGCTTCCCCCAAGATGTTATATTGAGTGTGGGGTACACATATATCATGATGATTCTGTGATCTTGATGTCTCATTATCAGATGTGACTATCTATGTTATGGATGTTGATGATTTGAATTGATTATCTGATGCATCAGTGTTTTCTATGGCCTAATGTGTCACCGTGGGGTTCTCCTGTGTTATTCAAAAAAAGGTGGACAATGGTCTATGGTTGTGTATAGACTACCAAATGCTAAATCATGGGATGATCAAAAACTATTACCCTATTATGTGTATAGATGATCATTTTGACTAACTAAGAGGGGTGGGTTGGTTTTCTATGATAGACATGTGGTCCGGATATCACTAGTTGAGTTTGAATGAGGGAAATATCCTAAAGAATGCCTTCAGATTCTGCTATGGGAACTTCAAGTTTTCAATAAATCCTTTTGGTGTAATAAATGCACTAGTCATGTTTATGGGTTTTATGAGATCCATGTTCCATGATAACCTATATAGGGTTGTCATCATATTCATAGATGACATTTTAATCAACTCAGAGTCATATTATGACCACAACAAGCTTATAAGAACTATCATTTATTTTATTTGACGTCACCATCTCTCTAAAATGTGCCTTAAGTGTTAGATCATGATATGTGATGTTCATTTTCTAAGGAATATGGTCTCTAATTAGGCTGTGGAAGTTTCCCCATTAGTGGTTTAAGTAGTAGTTTCTTGGAGATCAACCATGAATGTGGAACATGTTCATAGTATCCTTAGTCTCCCATGAAATTATTAAAGGTTTCATCCCGATTTCATTATTGTTTCAACACTGTTCACATCTTTTACAAGGAAGGACAAAGCTTATCTGTGGACTAATCTATGCCAAAAAGTGTTAATTTACATTAAGGGTAAGTACATCAAGGCCCCAATACTTCGGTTGAGTTAGGAAGGTTTAATGTATGAGGTGTCTTCTACAACATCTCATATGGGTTTGGGATCCATATTTATGCATCCATGATAAGTGATATGCTAATTGTAAAGGAATCTATGTCCCCATGATCATAAATAAGACATCCATAACCTATATCATTCACCAACTGTGTATTCACTGATGTTGTGGTGGAATTACCTCATTTGGGAGTATTTTATGGTATTCATAGATCATAATATTTTTAGTTATATATTTTCCAAGCATGAACTAAATCTAAAATAATTTAGTGTTTGGAGTTTCTTCAGGATTACGATTTTGAGACCACTTACACATCAGAAAATGGAAATGTAGTGGGCGAATTATTAAGAATAATGTCAATGAAGGATGTTTTATGGGAATATGCAGATTCTTATAGGGTGATGGAGGAGATAGTATCCGGGAACATAGATGAAGGTGTATATTGACATATATGAATTTTTTTTTTTCAGAATACAGTGTTGTCTTCATTGATTCAGTTGGTGGAGGAGTCTCATTGTGGAGTCTTGGAGGCAGATATGATGCACAATCAGGTTCACCACAGCGCTGCATTTAATGGATGGTTGGAAGATGGTCAAAAATAGATGTTGCTTCATTGGAAGTGGTTTGTTTTCAAAGTCTATGTGGAATGAATTCCTAAATTAGTTTTAGATATCACATTTTTTGGTACACCATAGAGTTTCCATGATGTACCATGGCTTAAGGATGTAGTGTTGATGCACCAAGATAAAATGGGAAATATGGGAGTTTGTGGTGAAGTGAATGATATTGCAAAAGGTAAAGGATAAGAATTGTGTTCCTAGTGGTTTTTTGAAGCCTTTGAATATTCCTGGGAGGAAATGGGATAAAATGTTGATTGATTTAATAATGGGGTTACCTAGAGCCTAGTGAGGTTTTGATTCTATCTGGCTGATCATGGATCGATTGATGAAATGGTCCCACATATTTGGAATCACGGAGTTTTGAGTAGTGGATTGTTGGATAACAAATATTGGTTGATGTTTTTCATTTTAATGGATTTTTTTGGTCCATTTAATCAGATCTAGATTCATAGTTTACCTCATAGGTCTGTAGAGAATTGTAGATGCTTTTGGAACTGATTAATGACTCATCACTTCTTTCCCCCCTTAGACATATGGGAATTCAGAAGATACTATCCAGACATTGTAAGATATATTTCTAGTGTGTGTCTTGATTTTTTTGGATTTTTGGATAGAAACATTCCCTTATTGGATATTTCTTATAATAATAGTTATCACTCTTCCATTAGTATGGCCTCGTTTGAGGATTTTTATGGGAGATGGTGTCATTATATGTTGTGCTGGTTAGAGTATGGGGAGACATATGTTCTTGGTCCAAATGTGGGGCAAAGGATGATAGAGAATTATTAAGTTGTTCATGAGAGGATGAAAGTGTCATTGGATGGGTAGAATTATTTGGAAAATTATTGAAGTAGGCTCTTAGAGTTTGAGGTCAATGGCCACATGTTTTTTATGGTTTCCCCATGACGTGGGAAGAAGATGTTTGGAAGATGGATTTATATTTCTCCTAGGTTATTAAGCTCTTTGAGGTGTTGGAAATAGTTGGAGAGGTTTCATATTGGATGTAACTGAAAATGTGGTAAGAGACGATCAATTATGTCTTTCATGTGTCTTTTATTCATTAGTACCATCATGATAAATCCCATTTCATTGAATAGGATTAGTTAGATATCATGGATGAGGCAATGTTTTTGGATTGGACAGTAGAGATCCATGATCAATGATTGAAGGTACTGCATGGATGAATCATTCCTTTGGTTCTTGTGTTTTGGAGGTATAGTGTCCAGGAAGTGATTACATGTAAGTGAGGGACGTAGATTTGTTACCAGTACCCAGAATTGTTTTGGGGTTTTTCCTTGTTCTATTTTTCATTTTGATGTTATGTTTGAACCTTTATGATTATGAGATGAGATATTTTCCCTTGTTTTGTGATCTTTGTGGTTTTATCTATGATAAATTCCAATCATATGAAAATTGGAGGACCTAATTATTAACCAAGATTCATTAACTATGATGCGGTTAAACCAGTTTGGGTGATTTAGTACCACCCAAATAAAATTGTATCCTAACATGGAGGAAAAATGTTTATAATTCATGTGATCAGATGGTTCATTTTGTTGTAGTTGTGAAATATTTTCTGGTCATTTTGGTTGTTGTGTCATAAACCCATATGATAAGGCCTAGTTATCAGATGTCTAATAGGGTTTTCATGGGTATAGATGTTTCCACAGAAAATTTCAAAAAAAAGAGGTGGCTTATCATTTAATGTTGACCAGTTTTGTTGATAAAATATTTTCAAGTGCTATGAGATACTTGAGAAGTATCTCAAAGGATGGTTTTTTGGATCATTCATCTTTTTCCCATCTGGTAGGTTTTGAATTATCAATGGTGAGAATAGGTCAACTTATAATTGATGTAATGACATGGATCATTCCAATTCATTTAATTAATGGAAAACTAGTTATTTAGTTGTCTTTGGATATCAAGGTGGATCTTTCAAACGCATAAATTCCCATTTTTCTATGTTTTCTAATGGTTCCTCATCCCAATGGTGACTAAAACTAGTGGTAGATCATGCTAATGGTGTATCACCATGAAGTTACCTCACTGTGAGTAGCACTCCCCATCGGTGCGTCACCATGGTGGTGGCTCGTTGGCAGTGTGTCACCCTGGTGGTAGATCGTTGGAAATGTATCACCCTAGTAGTGGTCCTCTGATGGTGTCTCACCGTGGTGGTGGCTCATTGGTGGTTTCTCACCCGAGTGGTGGATATCTAGCATTGTATCTCCCTGGTGGTCTCTCACTAGTGATGGATTGCTGGTGGATGCTCATCCGGTGGTGCCCCATCTGGTGGAGTCTCGTTGACGGTGCCTCATCTGACGGTGTCTTTCAGGTGGTTCCTTGTGATCTATGTTTGTAGTTCATCTAAATTTCCCATTTCGGTAAATTTCATTGATATAAAAATGGTTGAAGGAAACAATTATGATTCTTTAGGACTGATTCAAAGGAAATAAATTATATCTTTAGTTCCCTAAGGGCCTAGAAGATTTTAAATAGTAAATATGTATGGACTTGGACATATCTTATTTAAATTTAAAATCAGAACCATATCTAATCTCATGACATAGATCCAATATTTTGAAATCCAATATATCATTCCCCTTATTATTTATATCTTAATTTATCTAACTATGGGTTGTGACTAATCCCTCATTCCTTTAGATTCATGTGGTTGGGAAGCTAAATCCGGTTCATGATTCCACGTAGGGTAACCTACAATACCCACATCCAAGTGTTTTGTTCAACCAGGAAGTATCGGGAATTATTCTTCTAAGTAGGATTTACTTCATGTTTCATAATTGTACATCATAAAAGATGTGTATATAGAAGCATACCTTTTTGAAAATTGTTGATTCCATACTAATAAAGATAATAAAATTGGTTTAAAAATAAAAAATAAAGGGGGGATGGGTAAGTGACACATGATCTTACATTTTTTTGTTACTGTTGATATTGGAATATTTGTGTCCAGAATACCCAATAAAAAGCAAGTCCATTTCTGGTCCTTATTTTCAAGGTATATAGTTTGTGGAATGCATGTTGTTTTAATTATTTTACTTCTTAATGAAATTTCTTAACTACATTTATTCACAAAATAAAAGGATTCCCTCAGATCAAAAAAATTTCTTTGAAAACCTATAAATCAGCATGTATAATTAAATAATGTATTCTTTATTATATATGAAATTTTTTTCCTTGCTACGTGTGGTTATTTTATGTTTGTTATTATTTTGGTTTGTATATTGGGGGAAGTGGATGATATGTGACTGTACCGTGGTGTTTCCATGGGTGTGGTGTGATTATATATCAAGGCTGCGAGATTGATTATGTTGTAATGTGTTGCTATATGCGGTTGTGAGTAGGGGGTAGGTTCTATTAATTTGATGAACTGCGATGATGAGTTTTAAGAAGGATAATAGTGTTTTTATGATACATTTTCAAGATTATTTTCATTGGTAACATGAAAAAACTTCACCATTTATCTAGAGGACATAATATTATGTGGCATTAATGGAAAGTGTATTATTTTACTTGGGATATTCACCCCTTGAATGACTATTATTGTGTTTCTTTATTTGTTTCATATAAAATAGATTCATAAGTAATGGAGGACAAATAAATAATTTTTTATTGGTGTATGGAGTTTCTTGGGTTGGATTGATTAATAGAATGAATGTGGGTTAATGGAATTGGATGGAAATCCAAAATGGGATTTGTGCCTTTTCGTGTGGTCTTGTGTATGTATAGGTGGGAATAAAAACGATATGGTGTTGTGAGTTGGTTTATTTTTTTACAAACCCGTAGGTTGGGTAGGAGTGTTCGGTATTATATATATATATATTTATTTATATCCCCATTATTTTATATTCACCCCTCATTTTGAGCCCTATGTTCCGAACACCTGCTTTGTAATGTGGGGTTTTTTCCCCTGTATCCAGTGATGAGTATGGATTCCAGGGTACCCTCTATTTTCAACTATCTATTCCATACAAGGTATTTATATGACATGTTATAAAGGTTAGAGGTCTATTAGTTCTTTAGATGGTGGTTTGGATAGACTAAGTGTTTACAATATAGGTGGTTTCTTTCCCATTTTACTTTAGCATGATTTTTTATGTGATTTCCTAGGTTTCATCGAGTTGATCTGTGATGTGAAGTGTTTCAAGGCCCAAGTGTGTGTGGGGAGGTTGAGTTGTGAGGCCCAAGTGTATTTTTGCAGGAGGTGTTTGGTGGCCCAGGTGTGTGCGGGTTGGATGTGATGTGGTGTAATAAAGGGATGTGAGTGAAAGGAAATATGCAATAGGGAGAGAATGGAATACCTATGGGAAAGTGGCGTAGGGTATCATATCATATATGTTCTTTAATTTATATTGTATCAATTGACTCGTGTTTCTTTGTGAGTGTTCCTTAGTGAGGATTGGATGGTTAGTATACATTGATAGGTGTTATTTGGTTCTATTGTATTCTAACATGGGAATTAATTTACTTATTTCACATGTGGAAAAGTTACTCTTATCATCCTAATAAGTATACATTATACTCTACCTAAGTATTTAAAACTGTCTTCCTGTTTCTAGGAGGATTTTGTAGACCATTCTATGAATTAGTACCATAGGACTTCATACAGTTGTTGTGTCACTACTTCGAACTTACATTTGGGTATATACTTTGGAGAATTTACTAATTTTCTATCAGTTCTATTTATACATTCATTATTTGATGGTATTTGGGATTCCTAAAATAAATATATATATTGGATTTTTGGTGGTTGATTCATATTATATCTATATCATGATTTCTAATATAGGGTAATTCCTCCCATATTGCATGATTTGTAAACTCTTGGTGTTATTCTCTAGCTCGAGGCCTACTAGAGACATCACACGGGGGAAATTACCACCTTTTATTCATTCAAAGTCTATGAGGGGGGAGGGGGTCATGGAAATCTTTGAATATTCTTTCCCTTATTCTCAAATATAATCACATTCTTCCATTGAGATATTTAGAGGAATACCATGTTTCTAACATAAAAAACAATGTATCTTTGATGGTTGTCAGGATAGATATTCAATCAAATCTAATAATCCTTGATGTGTTGCTAAATGGTTTTAAAATTTTCCACCATTTCTTCAACAATTTTAGGAAAAGGTGGTCTACATTCCCCATCTTCATCCTAACATGTAGGTGTTATACACATCCCCACCATAAATAGCTTCATAAGGATCCATTTGGATGGTCGATTGGAAAGTGTTGTTGTAAGAGAAAATTTCCAAAGGAGGATGTTGATTGCATCATCCTTTGAAGTAAACTTGATAATTCCACAACCATTCCCCACGTGTTTGGATAGACATCTCTTATTGGCCATCAGTTTGGGGGTGATAATCCATACTGGAGTTTAGATTATTGTTTAGTGAATGCTATATACTTTTCCAAAACATAGAGGTGAATCATGGATCTTGATCAGAAAAAACTAATACTTGTACTCCCTAATTCCTCACCACTTATCTGATGAATATCAATGCATGTTTATCCACTGAGAAATCCC
Organism: Viscum album; assembly: GCA_963277665.1. Lineage (NCBI taxonomy): Eukaryota > Viridiplantae > Streptophyta > Magnoliopsida > Santalales > Viscaceae > Viscum > Viscum album. Next base: position 397,953,362 of record OY728166.1, read on the forward strand.
CTAACATTTAAATGAAGTGGGATGTATTTTTAAGATGATCCATAACAACTTAGATATAAATTTTTCTTTTAAATGTATTCATAAATCTGGTGAAAATGTATGTAGTGATGTTTTCCAATTTACATGTTTGTATGGGTAGTGGTTGCGTCATCCCATTAGACTATTTCCTTTTAAACATCATTTTCTGACTTAATATCCACATTGATCTATATTTAGTGATATCATTTTTCATGTAGTCTCACCAACAGTGATCTCATATATCATAGTAAAACTTTTTCTTACTGGGTGAATGGAGAATGTCAAACTATATGCATCCTCTAATAGTTCCATAACTCAGGATTTTATGGAACACATTTTCCTGAACCAAAAATCAAGATTGTCTACTCATTAACATTTAACTTTTAGATTTCCATTTTTTATAATTCTAATTTCATTAGAATTCCCACATAAACTTTTTTATCATCATTTTACCTTTCTAGATGTGGTGTTTGAGAACTAATTATTGATATGATTGATGATGTCCTTCCTTTATAATTCACATTTTTATCCTCTTCAATTATAAAAATATTAGATCATTCTCAATTATCAACAATGATAACATTTTTTTAACCTTTCTACATAGAGAATCCACCACATTATTTTTCATTACCAAGATTGTATTGAGTTGATCAGATGTAGTCCTGGATTTTCCCTAACCATCTTCATTATCATATATTTTTATTTTTCTGTATTAAAATATATTTTCGCCTATTGTGATCCATATATATTTAAAAATTCTCCCCAAAGAGAAAGAAAAAAAATATTTTCAAATTGAATGTCCTTGAAGCCAACTAAAAATCATTTGTTGGATATTTTTCTATAAGAACATTCAACTCCCTTGAGGTATTTATTTTGACACTGTAATTTCTCATCAACACACTACACAATCCCTTATTCAAAGAATCACTGAGTTTGATAGAACATTCTCCTATTGTGGGTAGTGTGAGAATAATGTAAGTGATAAGACTCATATTAAACTAATTGAATCTTTCTTCACATTAATTATTCCATGAAAACATGACTCAAAAGTTATATCGTAATATGGGTTTGATAATCAAGATAAATTTTTCACATATCGGAAATAATATATAGATAACAAAAGAAAACTATATATATCTATCATGGATGTTGGTATCAGCCATCCAATAATTGATTATGAATTTGAAGGATCAAAAAATATCCCATTGATAGTAATGATATTCCACAAGAATGATAATTCATTCAACAAGAAATAACACTTGATATAATTACCATGAAGCTTCTCATTTTGAAATGTCATTAGAACAATACTCAGATTGTATATACGAGCCTCCATGGTTTTTGAGTATATTATAATATCTAATATAAATAAAACCACAAATTTTTCTAGTTAATCTCTAAAGACTCTATTCCTAAAGTCCAAGAAGATTTTAGTAGATTTTGTGAGTCTGAATAGAATTAATATGAAATCATTATTCTTATACCATTTATAAAAATAAATCTTGATGATATCCACCTTCTCCCTCCTAACATGGTAATATATAGACTTCATATCCACAGTGGAGAAATATTGTTCTCTAATTATCTAATCAAAAAAGTCATCAATACATGCAAAAAGATTCTCATTCATAAACATGATCTTATTTAGCTCAAGATAATAAATGGAATGATTGATTGACCATTCCTTATTCATGATGAGGAGGACCGGTTCACCCCATAGTGATTCACTTGTGAGTATAAAAACTTTATTTATATTATCCTATAATTTTTTCAATTCCTACTATGTTTCCATAATAGAAATCCTATATAGTGTCTTGGATATTGGAAATTTACCAGGTATAATATGGATTCAAAATTCAACCTCTCAGCTATGAGGAAGACCATGTAATTTCTTAGAAAACACATTAGTATATTCCATCACAATAGACATGTCTTTGTGGATGATAATTTCCTTAGACTCAATCATTTGAGCTAGATATGAATTATCATAGCGAAATAGTATCCATTATTGAAATTTTGGTGCTAATGAATATTCATCCACCTCCTCACACTTGTATAAAATCTTGGTTCGATTTTCAATACGGAGTGTGATTTCTTTCTCATGGAAATTTATTTTGGATATCTATATTTAAAGAAAATTAATGACCAAAATTGGATCTACTTACACCAAACACAGTATGACAAGGTTCACTGGGAAAATTAACAAAATAATTGTGATTGGGGAAGAATTATTTACATGGGATGAAATGATTCCCTCATTTTTCATTTTTACTGATTGCTCAACTTCCATGATTTGTGGTGGAGTTTGAATATTTCTACTTTACTTTTGTGATATGAAGGGATGTGTATAATAAGAATCAAAATGTACTTTCTCTATTATTTAATTAATAAGTATCATATCTATAATCTCTTCGTTATTGTGAGCTACCTCAATAGTTGTGAAGGAGAATACACACTCTTGCTACCTTATAGGTGTTTGGTTGTCTGCAAAAACCCATAGCTTAGAGAAATGATTTTCAAAGTGGCCTAGTTCCTTGTATTTTATTAAATGAACAATAAACTAAGTGTTGATTGGATCATTCATTTCATCTATCACATTAGTATGTTTATACTATCATAAAATGATAGCTATGTGTTCTTCCATCCCATACCTAAAATATTTGTTTGATCCCTTTAGTAAATTTATGAGGTGCTTCTTTCCCAACCATTGATAAGTTGCATGTTTTATTTTATTTGCGCCTTTTTATTTTTCTATCAGTTGAAATTTTTTTTATTAAACTTCATTTTTCTTATCATGATGATACCCATGAGATTATGTGATCTCTATCTCATCTTTGAGGGAAAATGGGAAAATTTCCCTATAGCAGTCAATGTCACAGATCACAGTGGCATTTTGTGTACTAGAATCTCGACCACCAAAGAAGAGTTATTCCTTGAATTTTGGGGTAATAACGAAATTGTAGGCATAGACATTGGATGTTTTTCATTTTACTCCACAATAGAATCATTTTATTTTTTTCGTGAGTTCATGGAAGTACCATACCACTTTATGATAGAGAGTGTGATGAAAATATTTATTAGAAAACATTTTCTATATTTAATTCCACTCCATTTCAAAGATATCATCCTAAGGTTTCATATTCTTGATCAATTCCAACCACATATTTTCTTCTCCATCCATGTGATAAACATCTCTTTGAACCTTCTATTTTTCAAAATACAGAATGATAAATAACATCATCTCAATGGAGTTGATCCATTGATCCTTGATTAAAGGATCATATTATAAATTTAATGTAGTAGGCCTTTGTCACATGATGATCTTGGTTGTAGCATGTTCTATCTAGGGGGGGGGTGGTCATCCGGATCAAGGATTCTATTCAGAACCTCGGTCATCTAGGAGAGTATCTTCAAAATGTTCATGATTCCTTCTCCCATCAGGTACGGAATCTTGTTGAGGTTTTCGCCACATTTCCCATTACATATATTGTTTATCTGATTCCTCATATTGCTTCCATTGGTTGAAATAAAATAAAAAAAGGGGATGATTATTTTTAAACAATTAAATTATTAAAATGGAATCCAAGAAAAATTAAGGGACAACCTATGAAATAAATTTATTTCCTTATCTTATGAATTTATAGGCTTCAGTCTATGTTATTAAATGATCTATTTCCGTAATGTATTATTATGGGATTTTTTTTATACCCATAGTAATGGTTTTTAATGATCTTATGAGTTTAATAAATTATATAACCCCATATTTTCAAACTTGGTGTGCCGTAAGGCCCATTTTTGTATACCAGGTAACACCAAGATAGGGCATGAACACCATTTTGTAGTTGTTACTCTTAGGCACATCTGTGCTAGAACAACATCCACTAAATGTTCCTAGACATTGATATGTTTTCTGGAAAAAACAATTAATCAACACTCACCAAAATTTATGTATGTTTCATTATACATTTATCATATCCCTAAGACTTGTCTTTGGAATTTTCTAATCATATTCCAAAAATAAATAAACTCTTTCTCTCATACCTACTTTAACAACCATGGTCTTTATTTTACTTTATTACATTATTTATTTCATAAGATTACACTTAATACATTCCAAAATATTGAAAATTATTACATATTTGGGAATTAGGTACATATTATAATAACTCAAATATGAAATACGTCATATTAAATGAAAACCTCATTAACATGTTATTAATATTCATTTGTACATAAACCATCATGGGTTGAACTAGGTATGATCATTATAAATGGGTGACTTTTAAATCCTATTAAGGTAATAACAAAGTAATGACATGAAGAAATTAATACATGTTAAACAATAGTCATATAAATGAGTTCTAAAAAGCATAGGAATCATAAAAATGAACAAGGAGAAATGATATAACATGATAATCATAACATGGGAAATGTGAAAATAACTTAAAACACAACATCATATACATATTCCTAGGAAAAAGATGCAAATAAATCATGGTGTACAATATACCATAAATGAATCATGATCACTATATGTCGCAAAATGATGTATCATGATATTATAAAATACACAATGCATTAGAGGGCAATCTGGGTGAACCCAGCATATACATATCATAAGAATACTTAAGTGTTCCACATAGATCTTACAACATGGATTCATTCATCCTCATAATTTAATCATAGATAAAATAATGAGTAATATATAAATGTATACCCCAAATATATTAGTATATATGAAGTAAGGTGAATACTCTTGATAAGAAAATGGATATGGTATTCACTATACAATTGTTTTGGCATGGAAAATCGTGGTCAGATTTCAATAGCATAGAGACATTAATTACAAATTCATAAAAAATAGTTGATTGGAGGGAAACGAGTCCCTAATAATCTGGACAGAAAATAAGATATAACATGGAATCGTAAATACATGTCCCATCTTTATGAAATGAAAATAGAATTCATAAGTTAATAATGTAACGTGATTAAATATAGGAATATGATAACCCCTTAATGAATTTTGATAAATGCTTATTTAAGGGTCCAAATGATGCTGGATAAGTGATCCAACATTAATTTAACATAAATTTTATAGAAATATAATTATAATAAATGAGTGAAAAAATAACAAATTTAAATTTAGAGAACTAATTTCAATTATGGTGATCCGATTTGATAGGAGGAGAGGATGGTGTGGATCCCTTACATGAGTGTTTGTATCCAAAAGCATGTTAGGTGATTCATGAGAGCATGAAGCCACATTGGGAGGACAATAGGGAGTAGATGGAAGAGTGTGATCATGATCCAAGGAGTATTAGTGATTAATGTTGGGATATTGGGTGGGTTTATATATTTAAAGTGGCGGATTTCATTATTATTTTGGTTTTGAACACTTCATAATAAAATATCCAAACATATATACCATACCATTGTTTTCTCAAAATGGTAGTGGTTTTTTTTGTTTTATAATGCTATATTTAGAATATATTAAAATAATTTCCATACATATGTGGAGGTGAATCAAAATCATAATGATATGATTTTAAAAACTACAAATATATTATTGGTTTTGGATGATTCATAATGGATTTACAAAATAAATCAAATAAACATAAAATCATATTATTTTATATAGAATTCTTCTTTATTAGTAGATCAAATTTATTGTATTTATTACATAAAATTTGGGTCATTAGGATGTCATACAATAGAAAGTATATTTATATAGTATTTATTTTTTCCCCAAAATTGTGAATTTGTCAAAAAAAAATTGAAAATGCACCATCGGATAATATCAATGTTCTGATTCAAAATATAGTATTCGTTTTATATACTATTTTTTCTAAATTTATGGAATTTCAATTTTAAAATCAAATTTTCATTTATTAATAAAGTATTGATTTTTGATAATAATATTTTTCCAACACATAATAAATTTCATTAATTTATACGACTATTTATATTTGATAAAAATTATTAAATAATAATATTTTATTAATTTATTTCAGAAATCCATAAATATCCTAAATTCACTAATTGAATTAGTATATTAATGAAAAGTAAAATTTTTCTTTATGGAATCAAAGTATTAATCAGATAAAAATTATCAATTAGTAAAAGATAATATATTCATTTATCTATAAAAAATAATGTACATATTACAATTTATACGGACTTGGTACATATCTATTTAATATAATAGAATGCTTTCTATGAGTAATGTACACGATGGTGGGACTTTCCATATTATTCTTAGTGAAAATGGTTAGGTCTGTGATATAGATGAGCTTTAAATTCTCCCATAAATAGTTTCACTCATGCTTAAGTTATTGGAATTCATATTGGGATTGGTCAAATGAAAATACAATAGATGATATATAACTTAGATTCTTGGATAATTGGGCATCATTGGGTACATTCATATTGGTTGAGGTCGTCACTTCTTTTGTCTATGTTAATTGGATTCTTAAAAAACATTATTTATATTAACCTTGTGATCACTGTTCATTAGCTATATTTTTAATTGTAAAGATACTTAAAAATATTTTCAATCAAAATGGATATAATAAAAAAAGGAAGTTCATGACTTTCTAATTACATATTATGAATTTAATTAAATCATTATAGGAATTTTATTTATAATACTTTGGGTTGTTACATAGGGCATAAAATTCACATGATTATAATGTGATAAGTGATTATTTCATAATATCATAAATAATTAGGATTGATTCGTTTTATATCACATTTATCTATTATTAATAATCCTTGATTATGTTTCCTAAAATTGTTTTTAAAATTATCAGAGAAAAATTTATGGTTATTTTCACCCATGTTATAATTTTTACCTAATGGATTGAAAAGACTGTTTTTTACATTTTCTAAACATGGGTCATTATTAATTCCCAAAAAATATATATTAAATGAATGTTTTTTAACATACATGGCCTATGCATCCATAACCACTATGCTTGTCACGATCAAACCCCGGTTAACTCTGAACAGGTCACCCGAGCTGATCCACAACATGCCCCGAGGGGTGTTCATGATCCCCATGGGCTGGAAATTAGTGTCGGGCATCATAAATAAACAAGATGGAATGATTTCACCCATAAATTAAAGACATGTAATGAAGTGTAAAAATAGAATAATTCATTGTAAACAACACGAAAAGAAAGAACGATCAACAACACCCAAATAACCTAACCTCAACCAAAACTTCTCACGAATCTGAGAGTTGCTCACTAGTTCACAACCAACTATTGTCCATCTTCTTTAGGTGATGCTTCCTACAAAACTTCCCTAGAAGTCCCAGACATCTGCAATGGTGGCACGTCTTCGGAGGGATGTGACATGAAGGCTTCACGTGCCCGAACTAGCCAAACCGGTGTCACACCACAGAATGGTCCCATGAACTGGAAGCCATAACCACTACAGAGGACTCTTTAGTAACTGGTTCCTCTGGCACACCCTTCTTGCCAAATGGGGACGTTTGAAAGTGACCAAATACACTGGATTTTTGAAAATCTGCACTTCGAATACCCACTCAGCTAAGAATGCCTCATCCACCAGTTTATCCAAACAATGGACCTTCAAAGGGAGGACCTACTCCTTGTTCATGGGACGAAGAACCCTGATGAAGAGAGAAGTCTGTATCAAATCCTTTAATGCTGCCTCCAAAGAAAAGGACACATGTTCCTTGAAATGGTCAACATATGACTTCAACATTCATTTTCCTTGTTGAATACACGCAAGATCTTCCCTTTTCTTGGTCTTCACCTCTTCATGTATAAACCAAAGGATGAAGATAGATTTGAATACATCTCACGTCATCCCATATTGCATTGATGGTGGGGTGAGCAACTCCCACACGTCCATAGATAGACCTTCAATCAAACCCAAAACAATACCCACTCTGATAGCTCCAGAATTTCCAAACATCCTAAAAGCAGACTCAACCTCTTCAAACCACATAACTGCCTTTAACAGACCCCGATCACTGTAAAGTATAGATAATATCCAAGAAAGACCAAAAATTGGGAATTACCTATCAAAAATTATAGGGACCATTCTTGGTGGCATTTTCTGAACAACATATAAAACACAAAACCAGAACCAATATCAAGCAAAAGAAATATCATTGAATGCATTTTCATACAAAAACATCCAACTCAATACCCAAACAAATACCAACACAACACATAAATCCATTTTTTTTAGATTTCAAAACTACCTTCTTTGAAATAAATTTTCCAAAAACCAAACCCACTTTTTAAACTTAATTCAATTTTCCGAAAATCATTTCCCTTTCTCAAATAACTTTAGAAAAACAAGGTCAAGGCTTTAAATCAAATTAACCACCCCAATAATCCCATGAAACGTTGAACATGTCTTCATCTGCATCCATTCATACACACCAACACACACTTCCCATGCATTCTCTCACATGTGTAAACGTTCATAAAGAGTACCTGATGTTTTAATCAAACTATATCTCTACCGGTTCCAATAAAACACAGTATTTTTAGAAAAAGAGCTTTTAGTTTAAAAAAAATCCATTTCAAAAATTTAAATCCCTTTAAATGAAATTTTTCTCATTTCAAAACCCCTTTTTATCATTCCAAAAGTGCACTTACACCCACAAGAACAATGATATCCCACAACATGCATCAAATTACAGAAGTGAGGGAATAGTAGTCATGATTAACCTGGCGACATGGTAGTAGGACATGCCCCAAGAAAGCACCAAAAACTAAGAGAAAATTAAATATTATACTCGGACTCCACATGGGTGACTACTCCATGTAAATTCACAATGTAACATCAGTTTTCCTCTGTTGTCATCCCTCAATCCAAAACAAACCAGAACAAGATAAGAACTCAATTCCAAGACTAACCCTGGAAACTCGAAGTTTGGAATGGGCGGGGGTTGATGACATCCTTCCCGTACCTACCTCTCAAGTCCCGACGGTCCTAATCTACATCTACCAGACACCCCAAATAACAAGGTTCTCCTATGATACCATTTTGTCACAGACCAACCCGGGTCGAACCTGAAGCGATCACCCAAGCCGGTCCACGACATGGCTCGAGGGGCATTCCTGATCCCCACAGGCTGGAAACTATTGACAAGAATTAGAACTAAACAAGAGGGAAAAATTTTGCCCAGAAATAAAATACAAGTAAAGAAGCACAAAAAATAGAATAACACAAAGTAAAAAACATGAAAAGAAAGAACGATGAACAATACACATCTAATCTAACAATGACCAAAACTCCTCGCGACTCTGAGAGTTTCTCACCAGTCCACAACCAATTTTCTCCCATGGTGAGAAAGCTCAAGTCAAACCTGCAGAAAAACTAAAAAACAAGAAAACACTATAGGACTGAGTATTGAAACTCAGTAGGCGTGCCCAAAAAACTATTCCCAATGCACTACATTTAAATAAAGAACATACTAATTATATTTTTCAACTAAATTATATAAAATATGGGTTTCCACACACAATTTCATTTCCAAAACAACTAACAGTCCATTGCCCTTTTTAATTTAAAAACAAGTTTAATGCTTAAACGGAATAGGTGCATTGCATTTTAAAACATTTTTGTGAAAATTTTAGAAATCCGAATTTTTGTTGATAGTAAAAAGTTAAACCACACACACCATACAACACAAACTAAGGGTAATGGAAAAAGTGGATCAGAGGGGCCAAAAACCGAACTAGACCTTTCAATCATCCACCACATACCAACAAAAACTAAACGAACCATTTTTCAAACCTAGGAGCTCGTGAACAATCCAGAACGTACTATACATGTGACTCATCCTGAAGGCATGCCCTAACTCATTGACATGATAACACCCTAATGCTCTGCATATCCCTACATGGCCTAACTAAGGCACCCAATCCCCATAGTAGCAATAACTCAGTATTCCTCTGCTATGGGGCCACTTTCCAGTGCATAATCTAAACTACAGCACCAATAGTTCTCAGATGATTCACTCACTATGCCAGGTTCCCATTTCAGCACATGAAATAAAAAGGGGTGCATCCAAAATGTAAATAAATTATCCACGAGGCTCAAATATCACACACAACTCATGCAATCAACACAAACCAACGATCACCCAAGAGTAACCCCAATGTGTGTTTTCCCAAAATAATTTATTTTATTAAAGTACCAGAAGGGCCTTCACCAACATTAAAGAAAAACCTCATTTTCAAGAAAACCAAATTCACTTCTTCAGAAGAAATCATTATAAATTAAAACCAGAACTACATTTGTAATTCCTTGAATTATGTTTAATGGAAAAAATAGAATTCTTTTACTAATGGGTGTCCGCTCATCGTAAAAATATTTCAATTGTCATGTATAAAATAAACGGCTCTTTTTACACCAAATAATCATATAAAAATTAATAGTCTTAAATGATTTCCCATTTATTAAAATTAATAAATCATCATGCAATTTATAAATTCTAAATTTAATGGCTAGTGTAGTGGGGGACTTACTTCAATTTATAGCTTGAACATGATGACATGGCATGCCCCGTAATGGCGTGCAAGCACAAATAAGGCGATGATCATAGCATCGGGATTTTCCTCACCGACATGCTGTTAAAACCTCACAAAAAACTAAAAACACAAAAACATGGACTCAAAACAAATAAAACAAACAAACAGTGTAAACACCACCTCGACATGCTTTCAAAACACAACCTCCACCATCTAGATTATTTACTAAACCGCTTTAAATTTTTTTTAAAAAACCAAAGGAAAACCCACAACCTTAAATTAACAAAATTAATTCAATGAACACAGTTTTTTATCAAACACACACCTAAATCCCACTAAAAGATCTACACACCACAGTATGGTTTAATAAATTTGTTGTATAATTTAAAAAACAATTAAACATCTTAGGATTAGTTTTCATAAAATGCATTTAATACACATAAGTATTATATAAGATATAACACACAAACTATGTAATTTAGAAAATAAAATTCATGAGGAAATAACTCACTACAGAACATGTCAAATCAATTAAGCAGATAAAATAATTATCCAAACAAGGTTTTTCAACCAATAATTAATAATTTCACACTGTAAAATTATTCTAGGAATCAAAAATAATTATCAATACAAATAAAAAATGAGAATAATAATAATTATAATATTCATAATACAAGAAATAAAAGTGTTCCTAAATTTAAATGGTCTAATTGATAGATCCTACCTTGATCATGGATGGCCATCCTGAAGTCAGTGCAAAACTTCGTTTGCACCACAACCACACCCACAGGAAGCCAAAAAACCTAAAACATCAACATTTAACCATTAATTTTGGGATCAACCATAAAAATATTGAAACCCTATCATCTAGGGTTTTGGAAAACCAAAGAACTTAAATCAAGAAGAAATTACCAATAAATAAAGTAAAAAAACAGAAAACATCACTAGAAGGGAAAAAGAAGAGGCTGACCACTAGAGATATATCTTCCGGCGAAATCACGGTCGAAGGAGGGTGTGCCGGCCAAGGGGGTTCACGAGGAGGGGATGTCTCTGGAAAGAAGAGGGGTAGGACCAAGCAATGGGGTCACCAGACCTGGGTCCGGTCAAGAGGTGGTGCGGTGGCCAAACAAGTGCGGACAATGTGTGCATGGGGCGGCCAAAGTGTGCAAGGGGGGTGGGGGGCGGTGTGCACGGTAGCATGGTGTCGTGAGGGGGACGAGACTGGTAGCTGGGAGGCGATGCATGGCCGGAGTAGGAGAGGGTTGACCGGTAAGGGGAGGACTCGGAAGATCAGGGGTGACAACGGCTGGTCGCACTACGGTTGACCACTGGAGCGCTTGGCGTGAGGCGACGGTGAGGGCAAGGTCAGCTACGCAGGTGGGTTGAGAACAAGGGTGCACCGTACGGGAGCCACGACGGGGGTGGCGAGGGAGGCCGACCAATGGCTACGTGCAGCGGCGAACATAGGGTGCATGCTGGGATGCGGTGCTAAAGGAAGGGAGGAGACTAAGGCGAGGCCGAGAGACTATTTCATAAAACAAAAGAAAAAAGGGGGAGGGAGAAAAAATGGTGATCCACATAGGTAAGAGGAGGGGGGGAAGGTGCACCAGCTTTGGGTTGAATTTGGGTTAGGTTAGTTTTAGTTTTTCCCATTTTATAATAATAATATATTAATAATGATAATAAAATAACAATAATAGAAATAATAACATATTAAATAATGAAAATAATAATAATAATAATAATAATAATAACACCATAATAATAATACAATAATAGTATTAATAATAAAAATATCATTAAAAAAAATAATACCCTTAATAATAATCTTAATAAAAATAAAAATAAAAATGTAATACTATTATTATTATTATTATTGAACATTTTTTTTACCTTTTTAAATCGTTTATTTACCTTTAACTGAAAACAATATCATCATGTGCTCGTTGCACGACATAAAAAACTGCGCGCAAGTCATGCACCTCAACTCAGACCACTTGGTAATTTGCACAAGCACCTGGGGTGATTGAGAATCTACCGCCTACCGTGCGGTGACCACACATGGGATCGAAATCCACTAAAAATATTAAATGATAATAATTTTATGTCGGGACACTGCCTGTACATTGGCACAATGATCTGGAAAAAAGAAATCATAAAATATAAATAATATAAGAAGTTCGGGTCTGACAATCCTAACTCCTTAATTCCTTGAAGAATCCTTTTTTGTTTTACAAGGTTATTTTACAAGAAAATGTTTTCCTTTATAATCGTGTGGCTCTTAAAAATTATTTCATAATAGAAAGAATATTTTCCTCAAGAATTATTTCATGTTATATTTAAAAAATCATTTTTTACACCTATGATGACATCTACTAATGTTACTTATGATTTAATGGGAAAATGACCCAAGGATAATTTTTTTTTTCTCTAAATGGTTTATTTTTATGATGGCATGATTTTTATGGAACCTCTTTCTTTTATATGTTTTATATTATGAGGAAGTGTTTATGAAACTCATTTCATTAAATGTGTTCTCATGTGATGAATTATTTAGGGAATTGTGGAACACAAATGTATATTTTTTATAATGTGAGGGGTGGGACCTATATGTCCCTCCAACGTATTAGGTAATGAAAAATATATATTGAGGTAATTAAGGGAAACAAGTGTATGTTCTTGATCTATGATGGGAAATAAGTGAATGTACTTGATATGTTAAGAGTAATATGGATAATTCCTAATGTGATAGTCATGGTAGTTAACCATGAAATAATATTTTTATGAACTTATAATGATTCCAAACACAATTATGACATTAAAATATGGTTCTTGAGTGATTAATAATGTAGTTTCATTCTTATGGTTCACATTAATATTTTATTCCCTAACTCATGCTTATGATCATTGATAGGTTGGGTATGAAAATTGTATGTTATGATATTGTTCACAAACCCATAATTCTTTATATTATGTTTTCATAAGATAATAAATTCATATATTCCGTTTTTACCATTTCTGAGCATCAAAAATTTCCCTTTTCTAGGGTTTCATTTCTATTTGTTATGAAAAAAGGTTTTATATATGGGTATTGATGGTGATGATCATTGTGTGAAACATTAAAGATCAATCATCTTAACAGAAGTCTATGTTATATGTGTCTAAAATAACTATACTATTATAGTCATCAAACATGTGTTTGTGTCATGTAATGAATATTCATCTATAAATATGCAATACCCATGTATAAAAATCCTTGGTCGTTATAGTTGGTATCAAAGAAAATTTATAATCAAAATTTTAAAAACTTGATGAGAAAACTTTCTTGAGATACCTATGGATATTTCTAATGATATTTCTAGGGATGAATCTAATGATAAGACTATGGTTTCATATATTGAAGAATGTGTCATTATTGAGGCATCCTATAAATGATTTTTCTTAGTTATATAGTATTCTACTATGATATATTTTCCCATGTAATGCTTTATGGTTTTAGTGAACTATTGGAACCTTAATAAAGTAGGTTAGTTTTTGAATGTGAAAAACTATTTTGTAAAAATAAATAATATAGGATAATGAATATAGTGACGGATATTGTGATTATTCCTAAACATAAATATCATATAACAATATATAATCACATCTTCAGTGAGATTCCTAAAACATATAATACAAGTAAGATTGGGTTTTAGGAAATTTCATGAGGTTTTGAACATAAAAAAAAGCTGATATGTTTTCCTACATGTTAGGATAGTGGGAAAAAGAACCCAGAGAAAAATATCAAGTAGTGGGGAAGAAGTTTACTGTTATGAAAAGAAGGCCGTATAATGGAAAACTTTCAATGATTGATATGAATTTTTGGTGGGTAATATGGTTATTATCCAACTCAATTACTAAACCAATGAATTGAAATCAATAAAAAGGAAGGTTATATTCAATGCTTATCATTGAAGTGGGTTGATTAAAATATTTATATATTTAAATTCAATAATAATGTTTTATATATAATTTTATTGTATTATAGAATAAAGAAAAAACCATGAATTGGCCCAATAGAGTTTTACATTAATGATTTTATAGAATATGATTAATGGAATTAGTAACCAATAAAAGATATTATGGTGGATATATTTTCAGAAAACACCTGACAAGGGTATGGATAACCCTTAATATTTTTAAGATGTTTGGATAATTATATATGAAGATGTTTGATTATGATAAGATAAATGGGATAGTATGGATGACCTTAAGACTAATAAAATAGAAATATGGTTTATGATATCAATGATTGAGTTTATAGAATTTTTGGATTTATGGTATGATGAAATAGTTAATTTAAGAAAGCATGATTTTTTCATTATGATTTATGGTAATTTAGGTTATTACAATGTTCCAAGAGAATCAATGATATAGGTATTGACATGTTGTGAATTGAGATACATAGAGATACATTATGATATGTGGGGATCAATGATACGATGTTTTTGAGAAACTAATTGAAATTATTTCTATTGCTTTTTTAGATTAATCATTCCGAAGGGTTATATGTTTAGCCACTTATAGAATGGATTATGTTAAATTTCAAATAATGTTTTGGTGATTAATGTATTATTTCACCATATGATGATTTATGAATATGATCTATCCTGTGCGATGTTTTTATGATAATGGTAGATAGAAGGTTATATCAATCTACTTATATATCTCATGATATAGTAATATGTTAGGAATTAAAAAATCACCTTCATATCACGGAACAAGAGATGAAGTAGAAATTGATCAGGACACAACAAAATGATTATATTAGTCTTTTAAAATGTAATGAACCAAAGTAGGTATTTATCCATAATTCTCATTTTTTCACTTTCAACCAATGAGATAATTTTTGGAAAACCATTGTTGAGATACGTTGGGAAACCATTATGTTTCTAAATATCCATTTTAGAAGTTATTTTTAGAATAAATTTTTAAGATGTGGGTATCTATGAAATTAACTTTCAACTATGATAATGCATAAGAATTACAAGGGTAAAATTTATTTTATGATGGGTAGAATGTAACACCCCATATTTTTATGAACTTATTTTTTCACATAAATTATATTTTTTCAACATCTTATGTTATATGAAACATTACGTTAAGCTTCAACTATATGAAACACAATATTACCACGAATTACACGAAACACTGAGTTTCTAGAAAAAATATTTTTATTTTAGTATTGACTTACACAATAAAATTATATCCTATTAATTAAATTTCTTTGTATGAATAGAATTATCATAATTATTAAATATTAGTTTACACATGCAAAGCCCTTTAGAAAATAAAAGGGACTTCTTTTTTCTAAAAAACTATTCAAATGTGAAAATGTGCGTTTTACACCAATAAAAGAAATATTATTGTATTATATTAATGAAAAATCATATATAATATTCAATCAATTTTTTTCATTTTTCATAATATTTTTATAGAGATGATATATAAATAAAAAATATTGTTTATTTACAACTATATTTTTCTAAATAGATATTTTACCATTTTTTGATAGAAAACATATTTTAAACCATGTTTTTTAGAAACTTAGAAATTATATTTTAAAATACATTTTCTTTTAATGTGGGATAAAAAAATTTACATTACTTTTTTTATTTTTCTAATAACATTCCTTTTTTCATTAATAATAAAATGTTACAGAATTTTAATTTGAAAATTTTTTCATCTATGTAAATTATCATGCTAAATTATTTTTTTCGGTTTCAAAGTATAATTACATCCATTTTATATAATTCAATCCAATTTAAATCATCTTACTCAATGAAGCATTGAAATTAGATATAAAAAAATTTCAATCTTTTGATCTTTTCTTTTGTTTAAAAAATGGTTTCATTGTCCTATCTATGAGATTCATTTTAAATTAATTGCTGAAATTTCAGTGAAATGAATTAGAAAAAAATTGATTCATTATTTGAAATAAAAAATTACATGGTTATTAGATATATCCCATTTATTTTTGGAGAATATAAATAATTACATTAACAATTGTTATTATTACGACAGTTAATAGTTAATTATGTAATTGAGCGTAACAATAATATTATAAATATTATTAAATTTCTCTAACACATTTGAAAATGATATTGGATGACTTAATTTGACCCTTAACACATAATGTTCGGAATTTAATAATTTAATTGATACATTTCCATGATAATGACATGGATATTATTAAAATCAAAGAGAGTGGTATATTTTCACACACTTAATTTTTATAAGTATAATATTTTTAATGTGAGGATAAATTGAAGATATTTTAAACTATATATATTCATCTAGAATACAAATGGTTTATAAAAATCATCAAAATTTATTTTGAATTCTAATTAAATAAAAACTTTTCATAAATTTTTATTCTATCATTTTGTAGAAATTAATCAATTAATGAAAATATCTATTGAATGATATTGAAAATAAAAAATAAATAGAATTTGAATTATTTATTGTGATCCAGGAAAATTATAAGTTACCATGACATGTTATGGGTGTATTAAAATTTTTATTTATTTAATATTTCCATATTATTTTTAATAATGTCAATGTAATGAATAGTGTTGAAGTTTACATTATTGATTGTTTATGAAAATAATATTTTAATAAATTAATTATAAATGATAAAAAATATAAATTATGAAAATGGGGATATATTATGGTCCAATATATCATTAATATTAAATTTAAGGTTAAATTTCAACCTTATAAGTAAAAAATATCATCCATTTAACATTTTCAATGGTATTACGATAGATTAAATTAATTGAGGTTAACAAAGGATTAATAAAAAAGGCATGGTTTAAAATTTTACAAAAACATTTCTAAATCATAATTTTTAAGGATATTACAGTATATAACACATTATGTTCCAATTAATATCTATTTTATGTATTTTTATTGAGTTTTAATTTATTATAAATTATTCATTTGAGAAATTCCAAAAGTTCCCATAACCTTAATTATAAAGGAATCCTCCTTCATATCATTTAACCAAATTATATATTTTATCTAATCCAAAATCTTCTAAATTATATTCTAAACTTTTCTATACAGATTCTATATGTTATGTTATTCCCAATAGAGAAACTCTCTAGTCATTTTAGGATATCTAATAGAGTAGTTTGGAAGAATATGAAATCTCTCTAACAGATTAGTCTCATTTTCTACTCGTCTATACCTCATAAAAATATCTATTATATATCATATAATAATAACATTATAGTACTAAATATGATGATATTTTATTATGATAATTAACAAAAAATTATAAATCCCCTTTCCCATCGATGATGAAATGAAAGTATCATGCATACATACTCCAAATTTGCTGTATCCACATAGCGATAAAATTCATTTTCGATGATTATATATTATTATTGGGAATTATTATGGGTTTGATGATTATATAATATATTTATGGAATTATTATACTTATGGAATTATAATATCATATCTACCTTTTTACCACTTTATATTTTTTGATTCGATAATATCCCTTGTGTGTACGTATGGAATAACATATAAACTATACGATGTGATTCTTTTCTCATCTATATTTTACATGGATGGTAATAAAGATAAATTCATTTTATATATATTATATATATATATAATAAAAAATATTTTGGAATGATAATATAATATAGAGACACTACTCTATTACCCATATCATAATATATCATTTATCTTTTCTCTTTATTTTATCGTCATAATTTAAGAATAAGTTAATGATTTTAAATAAGAAACTAGTTAAACACTTTTGGTTAACAGCAATTCATATTCTTCCGACAACCTTATTGGGGTAGCACCATATGCCATCAACGGATGGTTTAATATTAATAATAAAGATTATATTATTTCTTTATAGAAGTGAGGAAATTATTTGTGTACATATTTTGTTAATAAATATTAGTGAGTATACGTAACAAATGAGAGGAGATTTCCTTTTATATGTTTTGAATGGAACCATCCTGAATACTACTTTGAAATTTCCCAAATGAATAGAAAATTTAAATGTAATTCCACTGAAAAACGTCTCTAATTGACTATATATTCTAATTATTTTGTAGTTTATGGATAAAATATGGACATTAAATAAGATTTAGACACGTTTCATTGGTAAAATTATGCTTCTATTTAGGGTTATCTACTAGTAAACCTGTTTTGAGCATAACTGTGTTAGTTACAATTTTATGGGTTTTCTATTAATTATGAAAAAGTCCGTTTACCTAATTATATATTATAATTATGATTATGATAACTACATTTCCCATTTTATAAAATTATAATTATAGAAGTAGCTGAATATTATTGAAAATAAATCTCTTCGAAATGTTGAAAAAGTAGTTGTAAAAAAATCATAGGTATAAAATATTTTTATATCAAAATTGAACATAAAATTAATTAAAAATAACTATAAAAGAATATTTATAATATTTTTGAATTAATTTTACTTTTAATATTATGTAATAAAAAAATATCTATGTAAATACGTTAAATGAAAAGAATGTTTTCTATAAAAAATAGTATTTTCAGTATTTAAAGAGAAATTTATATTCTATAGAAAATATTTAAAAATTAACCGTATTAAAATTTAGAATTTATGATTATAAATACGAAGTCCGTTTTTAAAAAAATTAAAAATTTTATATATATTATTTTTTTTCTCTCAAAATTTTATAAATCCATATTTGAGGCAAATAACTACTATTGAAAAAGTTGAAAAATTTAAAAAAAAAATATTTTTTTATTTATCTAGATAATTCAACACATATATTTAATATGTATTTATTAATATTCATAAATTTTATTTTAATGACTATGTTATAAGTATCCTAAATAATTAATAATATTTTTAGTACACTTTAGTTTGTTAATACTAGATATTACATGTAGTGAAGTCTATCACAGAAATTATAATTATTTAAATAAATAATTCCATAATAGAGTGTTACAGTTTTAGTGTGGAAAAAATAAATTTAAAATAACATAATCATAATGATAATCTATATTATTGAAATAAAGTTGGCCATAGACGTGAATATTTCCTTCTAGTCTTATGGGAAATGAAGTCCTTATGATTATTAATGGTCATTACAAGATTTTGAGAAAATCATAGTATTCTAAGTGGATAAATTTTTATGAACTTTATAAAGAAATTATAGGGTAATGAATCTTTGGATGTGAAGGAAGTGTTTCTTTTTAAAAATTGAATAGAAGGGATTTTTTGGAAGCATATTTTACATTTTAGATCATGTGATGTTACTAGTACAAGTTAAATAGTTAAAAAACGAAAAAAATATGATGTGTAATTGATTTTTTGTTAAAACCAACCTCAAACACTAATTGTTTATAAAATTTTTTATAATTAAACTATTTACCTTTTATATTTTACCTTTTAACTCAATTTACTCATACCTTGGTTATTTATTTATATCCTCAGTAATTAAAATAAATAAAAAATAAAAAATGAAGGATTTTCCAAATTTATACCTTCTATTTTTGAAATTTGTTAATTCTTTTATCGAAATAAATTTATATGGTTTTAAAATTTTAATTTTATTATATACACACATCACATAATTATTTTTAAATAAAACGTTTTTTAAGCATACAATTTATGTTTAATCAAATTTTATTGAAATTATCAATTACCATGAAAAATTAGGCTTATTTTTACAAAATAGGTTTTTTGAGGAATTCATGAAAAAGTAAAACTGAATCTCACCATGAAAATACATGATTCAATGAAAAGGATGAAACCATTCTTCCTAAAAAACATTATATTTCAGATCAGAAAACAATAAAAAAATTTAAACATAAATAACAATAAAAATGGAAAATATTTTTACCAAAAAACATATTTTATTACTTAAAAGGTTTTATAAACATCTAGTTCAAACTTATATAATTATAAAATAAAAAACAAATTATAATTTTACACAAAACCATTATTTTTAATAAAAAATAATTTTGTGTGGAAAAAATATAGAATTACATATAAATACAGTATTGTTTTTATAAATACCAAAATTAGGTCTATATTATAAAATTAAAATTCTGGAATTTATAAATTCATTTTTTTTAATAAAATCATAAAATATAATGAAAACAAGTTTTTATTTGAAAATTTCATTCTCAAATATTTAATATTAGTATTCATATTTAATATCATTTAACAAATAAATTATTGAAATTAAGTTGTAAATATAAAACATATTTTATCATCATTAATAATAAATTTATTTTAATATAAATTAATATCACATAAAATAGAAATTTTTATAAAAATAATTTTAACAAAAGATAAATGATCGTATTGGTCATTTTAGGGAAACATATGGAATTACATCCATATTAAGACAGAAATTTATTTTAAATATACTTATATTTCCTAAATATTAATAATAATCATTCCTACTAATGAAATTTCTAGGTTTTAATGGTTATACATAAATATTTTTTAATCATAATATATCATGGCTTATTTGTTCGATGTATCATATAGAAAAAGCTATAGAACACATTGACAAATTTAATGATAAAAATATATTAATATCATAGAGGGTTACAATTTGAGAACACTCTATTTTGAAATTCCTGACAAAATAAGTCCATAACATCTTTCTCCACCACATAGATATCATGGTCACACAAAAAGACCAAACCTAAAAGGCTTACTCTGTAAGCCAAATGAGGTTTCGCAAAGCTGATTTATAACTCTTTCCTGATTGTTTTCATGTTTATTTATTATTATACCTAATTAAATTTATCCTTATAAATGATTAAATAATTTCATAAATATCATTCATATATTTTAATTTTTATATTATTATGATAGACCCCATTTTTAATATCCCTTTACATCTTATTAGAAATGATAACATCGCACATATGTACATGTGAACCACTACCTCCATGAAGTGATGCGTTTAGTTTTTCATAACTGGATCATATAGAATGTTTAAATGTTATAAAAATGAATATACATGACATTTGTTGAATATTTATTTAACATTAAAGATAAGATATTACTTACAATCTATCACATCCATCAAGTGGAAAATGATAACATCACCCATGCGTGTGTGTGGACTACCACATCCACTAAGTACATGATTCGTTTTATATTACCCCCACATATGGATGGTCATAAGGATGTAAATAATGAATAAATATACTAGTGATATAAATATTATAATCATGTAAAATGAAAAAAATAGTTACATTATCTCTTTTCTACTGAGTGGAAATGTGGAAATGTCACTCATGTGTACTTATATATGGCCGCTTCTATGATACAACATATTTCATTTTCCATGTATAACTCCAATCGATAGTTATAAAAATATATTTAATATATTAAATAAAAAATTATTACATGATTAATGTTGTTTTGATGATGGAACAATCCTTCATTTGATCATGGTAAACCTACCAAACCTATATTTGGATTATGATCCGAACGTCCACAAGACATCCGACATGATCATAATCATTTTAGTATCTACATGAAATATAGAAATAAATAAATTAAAATTAATAATGATAATGTAATGAAAAATGATTTTTTTAATAAAGTAAATTAATTATATAGTTTTGTTATTCTAGATGAAAAGAACGTACAATGCTAAAAAATATTTAAGTGGTATGGGACTTCTCATCTCAAATTACCTCATTTGAGAATCAATTAATTAGCACCACATGTTTTATTTTTTTTTTGTATATATTACCATATGAATTCATTTTAACAATATTTTTATAAAATTAATTTTTTCTAGAAATCCTTCTCATGTTCCCCCCTTCAACTTTCTTTTGATTCAAAATTTACTAATGTTTAAGGGGATTCTCTTTATTTTTTTTTCATGTACACATTTTGAATCGTTATCTTTTATGTTTATATGATTTTAAATTTTTCATGATTTTAATTATTTATACTTCAATGTTTATTAATGTTAATTTTTAAATAATTTTTACTTTATTTATAAATATTTTAAAATGAATGATTTTAACATTTACTATATGTGACATTTTGGTATTTTTTACCAATGTGAAAAAGAAATATTTTAACATATAATTCATGATAATTATTTAAAATCGTCATAAATGTTCATTTTTATTAATAATACTCTTAATTTTATCCTGGTTTAACAATGTACATTCTACTTTCGATTTTTTTAAAATTTTATTTTAATAGTTTTTTAAAATAATATAAAATTTATTCATTTTTATGTTAAAATGGAATGTTCATTTCATATTAGTTCAAATGATTTTTTCAATTTATGTATTATGAAATGGGAAATAAAAAAACCATTATATGGAACATGTGATTTATAGATTATATTGGGTGACCCTGATATATCCCTTGTTTGTAGGTGTTCCCGATATAGATATCCAATGTATTTGGGGATGAATAGTATTAAAATATTAATATAAGGGAGATAATAATGTATATTTATCCTATATAATTATTTAAACATTATTTATTTCTAAACTTAGTTAAAAATGAGTGAATATGTGTTATGAATATGATTCTCCTTAAAACCTAATAATTTATTGATAAATATTTTTATAGAAATAATTTGATTTTAGAATGAATTAAACTATTTAGAACTTCTAAAGGTGAATGGTTTGTTTCCCTAAGGTCACATATCCATCCAATTTATTTCATGATTGGTATGTTATAAAAATTGGATTCAAATGTTTTCAGTGATAAAATATTTATGTTATCATGATGATTTTGATTAGTTTTTGGTAGTATTATTGCTAAAAAGGGTAAGGAAATCAATTGTTTTGATATTGCACACTGGACGAACAAGGTTCTGTTAGTTTTATAACCCTTACTAAGTAATTTTTTTTATCCTCCCATGTTTTAATATACTATTCATAATTTCTAAATATTTTTTGAAACTATTTTAAATTATAGATCTGAATAAAGGTAGTTGGACTTCAACAAATCAAGTGATTCATAAAAAATACAAGAGTATAAACATTATAATCATGTTTTTTAAAAAAAAAGTGGAATCATTGTTTCAATATTTACTATTTATTGTAATGGTTTTTTACTTAACAATATAAAACTATAAATACAAAATATCAATTAAATTTACGGAATTGAAACTATTTTCATTAATCATATAATTATGGGTTTTTATATAATGAATCATTAGACTAAAAAATAAAATATCCAATTTTACTAACTCCTAGAATATATGATCAATTTTAATCCTCAATATAAATAGAAATATATGGTCCCTTATTCTCAAATAATTATCTTCCATACTTTTTATACCAAGGTGGATGTGTATCAATAAATAATAGTCCATGATTAGTTTTAACCATTTTATTTTACCCATATAAATTACATTCATATGCAATATACCCAAAAAATCCTTTTTTGATATGTATATATGCCTCATCATTTAATAATGGGAAATAGCTTCAATATCTTCAAGGAAAGGATAAAATAATTCAGACTCAAAATCCTATTGTTTTATAACTACTAAAAAATATCATACATCATTAATAAATTTTATTAGATTTATATTCATTATAAATTACTATGATCCACTCGAAAACAAATGTAGCTTAGTGTCATTGAAAACATGGATACATAAAAACAATTTCATTAAAATCTACATCCTATCAAAACATTTTTCTACCAATAATACCATTATTAGGCATAACATACTTAATAAAACATTCCTTCATAACATTAGTATTAGAAAATATAAAGAAGGGTGAGCTCAGCCGATTAATAAGGGAATACATTGGAGATTTTAGAAATGTTATTTTGTAAGAATAAAATGAGTGTATGAGTATTAGAACATTTGAACCACAATATAATATCATACCAAAAAATCATATATCCTAATTAAGGGTCATGGAATAAATATTTTCATTATATAAGACATAAATCATAAGAGAATAAAAAATCACGATACATGAGAGCATATCATAATCATGTAGTAATATAATAAAATAGTTGAATAATGTGCGACACAATAATAATCATAAAAATGATATTTCAAGGATAACATCCAAGGCCATAATTTCCCAGTGGATATAAAATTATTATGTAAAATCATACCCTGTCAATCTCGACATTATCATAGATTTAATTTCAACCCAGTTAACTCTATCATCATTACCCAATGAATTTGATAGCAATATAATTACGTGGTCTCCCATAAGATATTAAAAATTCATTCATATGTATTAAAAAATCATAAAACATTAATCATATTATCACAGAATAACCCATGGAAAATAAATCGGTTTCATAAATTTCCCATTATTATAATCAACAAATCATTCATAGTTGCTTAATTGTCCAGTGGATAGAAATCATGTTTCATGTCAATTAATGCATCAATATAAAAAATCTATATAAAAATAAATATTTCATTATAATAAAATATCTTTAGTGGATCTTATTAAATATCAAATGGTGTTTACATAAATGGAAATTTCATTATAAACATTGAAAAAAATCTTTTAAGACATAGTAGATATATATTTATACTAAAATACTTTAAATTAATAATTAATAGAATATTTAGAAATATATTTTATTTGAAAATATATATGGGAAAATGTAACGGGTTCTTTAAATAATGTAAAAGTGATGATGTTGGTAAAATATTATCTATCACTGTATAGAAGAAAACATTTTTTCACACATTGGTAAAAATTCAAAAATGGGAATCGTTTAGAAAAAGGAAAGTAGATTAGTTTTAAAACATTTTGAAAAAAGATAAACATAGTTTAAAATTACTTGAAATAGTAATTAGAGCATATAAAATAACATTCTTTATTTTTTTTAGAAAATATCATCATGGAAGAAAAATATTCCCATCCAAAGAATAAATAAGGTTAGATTTCCTAAAAAAAAAATTTTCTTTTGACTTTGAGTACCCAAAGATAGTAATATTGGAAGAAAACATGAAAAAATATAAAATAAAAATATGAAAAAAATAAAAATAATTTAAAAATATTTAAAGGATAATCATTCCCCAATATAAATTTAAACATAAATGATCCCACTTTAAAGTGAGATCGAAAAATTAACCCTTACCACTTTAGTTGCTTTTGAATCACAATCCCCATGAAATAATAACATTAAATGAATCATTATATATAAATAAAATAATGATACTAATGATTAAAAATGATAAATGGGATGTAAATGAATCTCATAAGAATAAATATGTGCATAAAATCATACAAGTCCCAATGAAAAAACATTGAGACAATGAACACTTACAATTTAGGTAATAACTGAATCAAATCCTCCTAAGAGTGACATACCTATATAGATTTTTAAAATGAAATAATTTTCATGAGAATAATAAAATAATAAAATCATAGATGGTATATAAACCACACAATGGAAACTAGTTGTGAATATGGAATATGTCTCACATAAATAAAATAATGAAATGAAACCCAAAACTCATGTCTGACATTTTTCATAAGAATAATAAAAACTTATATTATAGAGGTAAATTTATTATAATTTTATTAAATATACATATAATTATTTATAATGTCATTTATGATCGAATTATAAAATTTAAAAACCCATTTATAAATAAGATTTTATTAAAATTGTTGTTTTTTTGTTAAATGTATTGTTTTTTATGTATGTTTCAGTTTATCAATTCTAGTACTTGTATATTGATCATGGTTAAATATTATCCCTATTTTTAACAATTTAATTATAAGAATATTTAATCATTATAGAGGAATTTAAAACTATAGAAAAAAGTCAATGATGGAAAATATATTACATCACATCAAGGTGATGGTAGTCCATTATTAAGCATTAGTGATATTTCAATTTTTCAATAGATAGAATGAAAGAGATATAAATAATAATTTTCCATTATAAATCAATAGTAATATTATAATTATAAAATATTTATTTAATAAATCCATAACTATGATCAACCAAGGTAGGTGTTCATGGAAAATGTATCATATATATTCATGTATGTGGTAGTACACATGTGTTCACATGAGATAATACCATTTCCCATTTGAAGGAAAAATTAGATGAATAGGGTTATTTCATTAAAAAAACAAAATTTCAGTATGAGCTATATTTTTATTTTATTAAATTATAAAGATTTTTATATAATTTATGGAGAAATAATAATAAGTAAAATGAAAGCATTTTATTACGATGGTTACCTCCTCTTTGAAGAACTGTATTTGGATATCTCATTATGACCCTAGTGATAGTATTTATAGAATAATAGATTCTATATGATGTATTTATGGAATTTAAAAGGTGTAATTTCAAGGTTTTTTTATATTATTGGCACAACAAGTACAAGTAATATGGGATAGATGGAGTTATTATATAAGAGAATAGGGTGCAACCATTTGGAATTACTTAATGTATTACATTAGTAAAATTTAATTTTATTTTTAATGTGGTAAAAAATGATATATTTCAAATATATGGCAAATATAGGTTCCAATACTATCAATAAATAGTATTTATAAAAAAATTTGTGATGTTTTAAC
The DNA here is from genome assembly GCA_963277665.1 of Viscum album. Classification (NCBI taxonomy): domain Eukaryota; kingdom Viridiplantae; phylum Streptophyta; class Magnoliopsida; order Santalales; family Viscaceae; genus Viscum; species Viscum album. The sequence goes on from OY728166.1 coordinate 397,980,487, forward strand.
CCTTATCTATTAGTTCTAACCCCCTTTAAACATTTTAATGATTATTGTGACTTAAATGTTTTTACACTGTGAGGATGAAGCTTGATACCATAGAAAAAAAGTGACCAATAGGTGGAAAATGATTTATAGAATTGACAATATCCAATTCACATTTATTAAGATTTTTTTTATCAAATTTAATTCATTTCATAAGATTTTATTTAACATAAGATACGATAAAAATTTTATTGAAGACTATTCAAAATGTTAACATTAAAAAACTACATAAAGTTATATAATTAAAATAAAAATATATAACTCAAATATAAAATATTAAATTTAACTAATAAATTGGTGAAAAATAATTACTCACCCAAAACTATTTTACTTTTTTTGTCATTATAACCATTTACATGAATTTTATACTACTTACACATGCATTATATCAATGTTGTATAATAATTGAAGTTAATTTTGTGATAACTAAAATTTAAAATTAAATTACCAAAATAAAAAAATTGTTAATATAAAATATGAAAATTTAGAACCATTTAAAAATATTTCTTATACTTTTTCAAAAATATTATAGATAGTGAAAGTAGGAAAGTGATACTTCAAAATTTTACTTTAATTAAAAAATTATAAAATACATTATCCAAGAAAAATGTCACTAATTTTCAATATATTATAATATTTTCCATGTATGGTTGAAATAAACAGACAAAATAGAAACTGTTTGTTTGTTACATATATTTTTAATCTGATACCACATTATTTATAAACATAACTAACTAATTTTACATTATATTGGTCATAAATATTTACCATGACTAAAATTAAATATAACAAAAAATAATCTATAAAAATTTTATATTTTTGGAAATTATTATTATTTATTTAGAATATATTCTATTTAATTCAATATATTTGTTTTGATTAAACTCTATTTAAATTAATCTTATAAAATTTGATAAAAAATATTATACCATAAAATTGTGTTTTTAAATATAAAATTAATTTTATACTAAATTTTAAAATAATTTATATTAAAAGGAAATTAATTGGTTTATTTTTAATAAATAATAAATAATAAAATTAAAATGAATTGAAAACAAAATGGAATTTTTATAATAATTGGATGTAAAAAAGATTTTTCTATAAATTTATTATTTATTAAATATTTCTTAAAAAATATAATTCGTTGATAAAAAAACATACATTTTATCCTAATTAAAATCTACATATACTAAATTAAAAAATTATCTCCTTTTTATAAAATAAAATATCTAAAAGTGGATGAAATTAATTTTATAACTTTCTTATTAAAATCAACAAAAAGATATATGGAGAAAATGCATTTTGAAGCATAAAATGACTTTTATAACAATCTATTGCTTATCTCCTATGAATTAATAAATATATTTTTATTGATTTGGACCATTATACTTATATTTTACAATATGGTTATTCATGTTAATACTTTTATATCCAATGGTTGGGTTATAATGGTCAAATTACATAATAAATTTTTTTATATATAACCATTTACATAATGATCAGTTTTATAACTTCAGCAACATAACAAACTAATTCTTATTTTAGACTTTTTTTGTTATTATATTTTCCCCCATTAAATAAATAAACTCATCACAATTTTACATTGATCATCAATGGTTTACCATTTAGAAAATCCTTCTATGAAAACGTGCATCATATATGTAGATAATAAAACATACTTTGAGAAAGGAAATTTTTAAACCTAAATGTTAACTTAAATAAATCATAATCAAGATATAATATAAGAATAATGTTAGAAATAAGTGAAAATATATACATTGATGTGAAAGATAACATATAATTAATAATAGGGAGCATAGTCATGAAAAATAAATTACCAAAAAAATAATGTAGTGAGCTGTGAAAAGACAATCAATTCCTCAAAGTTGATTGTAAAAATTTGAATATTTTACTTTTCAATGTAATTTTTCTTATATTTGGAAAATACATTTATCATAGAGTATTAAAAATTAAAATTCATATATTTTTTTAAATATATAAATCAAACAATATCAATTAGTTGTGTGTTTAAATATTTTTCTTACCATTTTCTTTCCATATTCCAATAATGAATCCATATTATTAATTTTTCATTGCTAATTCACTAAGATAATCTAATACTAGATCATAAGATCTATAAAAGGATGAAAAGATATTATTTTTATCTCTATTAAGATTCAGAAACCAAAATAATGATGATTTTATAATTACATAACTAATATGAATTAATTATCATTTAAATGATTATTTTCTGAGATTTCAATTATAATAATAAATGATATGCATAATTATTTCGATAAATCGAAATATTCCGAAACAACTCAATTCATTCATAACATATATTAAAAAATAAAAAATTTAGAATAAAGGATTCCAAATTTCCAAAAACAATTAATCATTAATACATAAAATGAAAAATTCAATTCATAATTTAACATACAAAACACATGAATATATTGACCACACATTCTCTTAAAATATGGTAATAACATAAATTTACATAATACCAGTATGATAAAATATATCATTCCAAGAATGAACATTATCCTTATTCCTCAAATAAAATCCTTAACTATAAAAAATATTCCATATAACAAAAATAAAATAAATTTCATTAAAGACAACATAAATTACTTTATCATTAAATCAAAAATGAATTTAAAGGTAACAAAAACAAAATTTCTTGCATTATCAAAATGAATAATCCCTTTATCATTATTTAACAATATTAGCACATCATAAAAAAATATTTTGAAGATTATCGAACACTCAATCATGTGGTTTTCAAAAATATCACCACACCACTAAATCACATTTCAATGTTATGAGTATCATTCAACATAGGTTTGCAAATCTATAATGAAAATTTACTAAAGAACATTCTTGAGATTTTTTAGGATCCTTATTAATAGTATATAATTGATATAAAACATCTACAATATTATCCTAACATCCAAATACATCAACACTCCAATCACTCTACAACAATGATTGGCATAGTATATGACCATACATGGTCCCTGAGTTATCTTTTGGATTAGGCCATTTATGTGTATAATACCAAAGTTTACCACGCATAATACATTCAACAATACATGGTACCTTAATATCTATATTATTTCATCCATTTGAATCACCAATTTTCTTCAGAAGTTATAGTATATATTCCTTTATTTTCCACACATAAAACATATTCTCATTCATTTACTTAATTCCATTTGGTGATACTTTCCACATTTTGAATATAATAGAAATGCAATCTTTTTTCCTCTGGTATTTTTCATATGAAATTTTGAAATACACTATTTTCTCTTATTATTAGTATAATTAAAATAACCCAATTTTATTTTGTTAATAATATATAGATATTTTTTTTATTCACAATCCAAAGATTTATCATTACATCTCCCCAAATAGTCAGTTTTGTAAGTTGATAATCATTAAGTTCTATATCATATCTAGTGATAACAAAAATGTTCCTGGGTTCAACGATTGACTAAAAAAACAATCCATACTATGATAAAAAATAACAATAGGTAGTAATCAAGTAATCATAAAAAATATTCATCATGGTACCTTTATTTCAATTACTGACACATTTATTTTGACCTAGTTATTCCATAATAATTATCTATTAAAGCCATTCCTAATCTTTTATATAGTAAATTTGAATTATCCTTAGCATAACATTTCAGAATAGCTTTCCAGGTGTGATGTCTTAAGTTCACTCATCGCACACTAGTCATGATCGAGTTAATACTAAGTCCCACCCTTTCATGTTTGATTCCCCTAACTATATATAATCAAAATATCTATCCATTTGATAGTATTTAGTCGATTATATACATTTTAATAGAACTAAAATCATTTATTTATCATTGATTATGTTATTATCATATATATTGTATTATCCTTTGTGTTCTTACTTATGTACATCATCCTAATTCCCAAAAATAACTATACTTTCTTTAAAAGTTACTGTATTGACCCGAACCATACCAACATAATTTATAAAAATTATTAGTTGATTATTCATTACATATCCTTATAATCCATTCCAAAACATTAAAGGTTATTATATTTCAAAACATGGATGAATAAACAATAAGATCATAAAAATATAAATCATAACTCACTATTTTCCCCTCATCCAGTACCCTTATTAATCATAACATGATTAAAACCATTCTTCATAATCTGGGAAATATAAAACATAAGAAATAGTGAACTCAAATGATTAGTAAGGCTAAATAAGGGATATAAATCATTGTTTATTTTTAGAATAAAATTATCATAATGGGTATGCGAAAAGCTCATTAAAATAGAATTTCATACACAATACTTTATATTTCATAATCATGATTCATTTAGTAATTCTTGGAATCCCATAAGACATAAATCATAAGAGAATAAATATTAATGATTTATGAAAACATTACATAAAAATTTGATCATTTCATAAAGTAGTGGCATAAATATTTTCATATTCATACTCATATAATCATATATCGAGGATTCATTCTAAGTCCATCATTACATATTTTACATAAACTAAATATGTAAAATCATTACTATTCAATTAAATCATTATCATTTGAGTAAAATCAACCCAGTTAAGTTCATCATCATTACCCAATGCATTTGAGGGCTATATAGTCTCTGGTCCACCCATCACAAAATCAAAATCCATTCATATACATCATGTTTAATCATATGAAATTAATCATATCATCATATAGTAATAAGTAGAAAATTAATTTCTTTTATAAATATCTCATGATTATAATAATAAAGTAATTCGTCTTAGATTAATAGACCCAAGGAAATTAAATTGGTCTCCTATTAATTCTCATATCAATAAAAACAATCCAAATAAATAATATAGATGTTATCATAAAAACATTTCCCTGTTGGAACATAGGAAACATCATATGATGTTTATTTTGATGAATGATAACCTAAAAAATTATTATAAACATTTTTTGAAAACATGTAAAATATATTTTTATTTTGGTATCATTAAAATTAATAAATCATAAAAAATTTTGAATACTATTTTCTTAAAAAATGACTATATAACCTTGCAATGGAAGTTCCAAAATAAAGAAAGATCATGACATTATCAAAATTTTACCATGTCGTGTACATTGAAAAAATTGTTTTCACGCTATAGTTAAAAAGAAGAAATATCATCGTTCAGAAAAAAACAAGAATATTGTCTATAAAAAATATCATAAATCTTAAAACATGGATAATAATTACATGAAAAAATAATTTGATTATAAAAATAAACACTCTATAAATTCTTTTAGAATATATGTGAAAGGAATAAAAAAATTCCTAACCATAAAGAAAAACAAGGTCTTTTTTTAATAAAAAAAATCTTTTGGTTCTCCCTGAATACCAATGAGAAGAAGATGTGTAGTTGGGGTTTGGCTTAGTGGTAAGCACCCTGTAATCCTACATGAAAAATGGGGGTTCAAAACCCATTGGGCATTGGTATTGTAGAAGTACTGTAGTGGAACTGTAGCAGTGGCCACACTATTCATCAGCGGGTAATGTAGCTGCGGTAGGGCACTGTAGCGGCAATGGTACTGTGCAGGCACTATAGCAGGCGGGTTACTATTCACAGAATGTGAATTGGGCCAAAAATTTGGTATTACGGGATATGTAATGGGATATAAGCCCACTGGGCCTTCGGTCTATGTAATGGGTTTCCCTATACCAAGTTAAAAGAGGTATTTTCATTGATTTAATATTAAAAATGAGGCTTTGGCCCCAACCATTAAAAAAATCAGAAGAATATTTTAAGAAAAAAAGAAAACCAAATATTTTATCACAGGATAAGAATATATATCAAATTATAAAATATTTAAATCATACAGTTTCTTTAATGAAATTTTAACATAAGAAATCCAAATTAAAATTTACAGCAATGAATTAACTCTTACCACTTTGGTAACTTTGGAATAGTAAGACCCATGAAATATTAACTTCATATAAACCATTAAATATCATAAAAATATGAATATTAATGATATAAAATATAAATGGTGAAGTATAAACAACACATAATCATAAATAGGTTCATAAAATAAATAATGTATCAACAAATCATATTAGGATTTAGAACACCTATAATAATGGTAATCTAATAATCAAAACCTCATAAAAGAGAGAACTATAAATGGAATTTAAAATCACAATAATTTTCATGAAAAAAGTCACAAATTACATTCATGTTTAGTATATAAATCACAAAAATTAAACAAGGGGTGAATATAGAATATTTATGATAAACATAAAAATGAGACGAGAAACCATTACCTCATGTAAAAATTTATTTATTTGTACTCTTAACTCAAATATAAAAAATAAAAATGTACAATAATTTTATAATATATCCATTTAAATATTTATAATATCATATATGATCCAATTATAAAATTTCAACACCCATATATCAATAATTCATTATGAATATTATTGTTTACTAGTGTAAACTATTTTGGTTTTCATGTTAGTCTATGTTCGTTGGTTTTGGTCCATTTAATTTAAAATTGGTTCCATTATATAAATATATTTAATAATTTCAATGGTATAATATATAATATATAATCATACTTTTATAAAAATTCATATAAATTGTCGATTAAAAATGAATAACATCATTTCATAAAGACTATAGTCGGTATGTATAGATGGTTGATGTTTATTTTTTTCACCGATTTAAAAAATATTGGTAAATAATAATTCAAATTGTAAGAAAAATAATATTAATATATATATCATATATATTTATAAAATACATCATTTTAAATAACTATTTGAGGGGGGGGGGTGGAAAATGAATCGTATAGTTTCATGGTGGTAGTAGTCTATACATACGTACAATCGATACTTTAGTTTGAAATTTGATGAAAAGGGGGATACATAAAGTTATTAAATAAATTATATAATGAATCAATATTTGATAAATAATTATTTTACCATACTTTACTAGTAATTAAATAATTTAATTTGGTAGAATAAAAAGTAAAAATAAATTCATTGATTAAGATAATTACCTCTTCATTAGATAACACCCTTTATGTAATAAAACCGACTGTAGTTTCCAAGATCAATGAATATTTAATTCCAATGGAATTTATAAAAGATTGGCATCACCAAGGACTAATCAGTTTAGTAGTCATGAAGAACTAGATATATACATGGTTCCTTTATTACATTGATAATTAAACATAACACATAATAAAGAAAAAGAAACCTCTTCCTTGACACTTATTCAAATATTTTATATTAATAAAATGGGGAAGAAAAATTAATAAAAGAGTAAAATAAAATGATCATTAAGGTTTACATAAATCAATAATAAGTGAAAAATATTTAATACGTCATATTCAATATAGAAATGTATATAATGGAAAACCAGTTTGCATCAATAAGCTGAGAATAAAAATAAACCCGTAGTATTTTTCATATGGAAAATATCTAGAAATATAATAAGTGAATATCGAATGAAGAAAATGAGTAATTATTGGATTTCAAGTCTCTATAATTGGAACCACTACAATCAATATATTTCAAAAGATGGTTTTGGTATATGGGTAAAAACCCGACTGATTCTTTGTGGAAACAAGTATGATGGGTTTGTCGCCAACTAGTTTTCTCATGAGACCAATCAATGTATCTAAGGGCTATATGATTTTGGACCCCACCAAAAATTTAATTTTTAATAAATTATTCATTTAACTATTTAATTCATGTACAATATTCCATATCAAAATATTCATATTTGTTAGAGTATACAGATTCTATAATATTTCACCAATTAAAACAACATTTAGAATAATCACAATCTGTAAAAATGCTTTATCGATAAGACCATAATATTATCCATTATACAATATATATAGACATTTAATGAATCATTTAGTGAATTATTATCCTGAAAACGGTGAAATATAAATAAAACACGCACATGGTTTAAGTGGTGAATAAGGCATATCTCACATAAATAATAGTGTGATGGGAAAAATCTTACAATGATCATATCATTGGAGTTTGGATAAATCATTAAAATAGTTATGTGTAACAAATGTAAATCCAAATAATTAATTTTTTAATAATATATTAAAAAATCATATTTCATTTCACACATATTATTTTCATTACATAACAACGGAAAAATAAATTTAACACAACGAATGGAAATTGAGTTAATATATCCCTTACATTATGATTAAAAGTGTTTAGAAATTGTACCTAATATCCAAGATAAATAAATTAGATACATTAATTACATAATTACTATCCTTTTTTATTTTTCTTATTTATGAAATTTTTATTATGTTCATTTATGGAATTTTTTATGAGTTATAATTTTTTTTTGTTTCAGGGTTATTCATTTTCTTTGGTTTTCATGATCGGTTTACTTTTATACAAGTATGGATGTTCATGTCAAATGGTAATAGTTCTCCAGGATTAAATTTATATGTTATTAATGATGATACATAAATTTAATTGATATTATATATCATTTGGTTTTATTGTATGAGAAGGATTCCTTACATAAAATGTTAAGGAAAATGAGTTGATTTATTTTAGATTTATTTAAAACCATCATGAACTTATATCATTTCAATTAATATAAATATTATATATTGGTTATAGAACATTTATAACTTATAATATATAGAGTAAATTATTATATAATCATAATAATAGTTTTATGACCATTATTATTGTAATGTAAAATTAAAATGAATCGTCAATAATGGTAGTAAATCAACACATCACAAATGATTTTTTAATTTTTAGAATACAATGGCATATGAGAAGGGGTTTGATTATGAATTTTTCATTACCATAATAAAGTTACAATATATATAATATATTGGATTCATCATTCATGTTTTATAGATGGTGAAAGGAGATGATATCAAAATAAAATAAAATAATGAAATTTAAAGAAAATGAAATTGGATTCTACATAATATTTTTTGTGTCCTTGATAACCTCCTTAAAGAACATTAAGATGTTCTTATTCTGAGACCCGAAAGAAAATAATTTTGGAACCAAAATTATAAGATTAATTGGATAGATTAGAAGATATATCCAAGGAATAGAATGTTTTAGAATAAGGGGTGGTGAGGGGTTACATTTATAGTAAAGTAGAGGGGTGTTTTTTATTATTTTATAATTTTTTTATTTTCACTCAAGACTATCAATTATGATTATTTTAGTGAAAAAGTATAATATGTAGTTAATGAAATTTTAATATAATAGTTCTTAAATTATCCATACATCATCCATTACACAAAAATTCATATATTTAACTAATATTATATATTACCATATCTCACTATTCGTTAAATTTTTATCTTTTTTAGAAAAATCAGAAAAAATCAATGTAAATTTTTTTGATGGGTATATTTTAAATATGGAATTTATTTTTTGAAAATAATTTTCTAATTTAGATAAATTTTATTTTTAATATAAAACATCATTAATTCAAAAAATACTATTTTTAAAAATATAAATGATTTTATGACACTTTGAAAAATTAATGATGGTCAAATAAAATTATACTTCATTCAGAAGACAGTAAAATAAAAATTTATAAATCTATTTTTTGAAAATATGTTTTCTTTTAAATCATTATATTAATTATAATATTGTAAATAAATATTTCTGTTTTAAAAAAATACCATCACTTAATTTATCATTTTTAAACATTTATTTATTTATTCCATGATATAAATATATAATATTTTCATTTATATGATACTAAAATTTTATATATACTTTCGTAGGTGAGGTTAGTATTATAATGGTCACATTACTATTCATAATGGTCATATTACTATTTTAATTTTCATTTTATTATTTCAGATTATATAACATTTCGTTTGAGAATGGTGTTGCAAGCAACAGAAGCTATTGAGTAAATTATATTCATATAAGAGTATATATTCCATATATCTTATGGTTTTATTTTCATCCCTACTTTTTAAAATTTACCCTCGAATGTTTTAATGAAAATATCATTATAAATAGATGGGTGGTTTTTCTTCATATCATCCTTAGGTTCCCATGATTCTTTATCTGTTTTATGGTTTATCTAAATAAATGTTACATGTCGAGTCATCCAATTTTCAATAATTTCTATTTTGTGTCGGGAATCTCAATAGTCTCTTAATAGTGAGATAAATCAGTTTCAAGTTCATTTTCTTCATAGGTAGGTACATATTTTTTTATTGAATGTACTTATTTAATAATGATATGTGGAACACATCATGAACATTGGAGGGACATGGCTATATTGGTAATCAGAAAGATACAACCCCATAGATTGTTATAATTTTAAATGGTTTGATGTACATGGGTCTCATTTAACCTTTACTGATAGACCTTATGACACCCTTTTAGGGAGATACTTCTAGGAAGACGTGATCTCCCACATAAAATTCCAAATCCTTTCTCTAGTTGTCATTATAACCCTTTTTCATTTTCTGATTAGCTTTAATATAATTGTTAATATTCATTACGTTTTTAATTATCTCTTTAATAAGTTCTAAGAATATAGGTTTCCTCTCACCAAAAAAATTTAAATTAGTTGGAGTTTGAAATTTCATTCCATATAATTTTTTATATGGTTCCAATTGAACATAATAATTGAATCAATTGTTTTAGGAAAATTATACCAAAAGTAAATAATGATCCTGAATACCATGACTGTCTAGTGGGAATGATCTCAACAAGTATTTTAATGATTTGATAGACTTTTAAAAATTTATATCAGTTTGATGGTGATAATAAATAGTCCAATTAATCATATTATCCAATGCATTCCGAATATTCTTAAATAATTTTTATGTAAAACATGGATATCAATCAGATTCTATTGATAAAGGTTCACTATGAAATATTACAATTTTATTAATATAGTGTTGTTATAGGCACTAAAGAGGTTTATTTTCTCTTATAGAAAGAAAATATGAGATTTTATAAAGCGATAAAAAATTTCCCATATCGTACAATTCATTTTGGGGGTCTTTGGTAATCAAGAGAATAAGTCCATAGTGATACCAACCATAACCAACCTGACCCTAGTATCCCATAGTTGTTAGTTATTTTATTACAATTGAGTTGATAAAAGATATCAAATAAAAAATATCAACCTGTTTTTTAGTCTTGATGAACTAGATATATACATATTTCCTTTTTTACATTGGTTATTAAATATATAACATAAAAGAGGAAAGTATGATACCTCTTTGAAACCTATTTAATGATTTCATCTTAATAACATTGGTAAAAAATAAAATAAAATGGTGATCTCAAATTCAATGTAATGGTAACATGAATCATTAATAAGTAAATAATATTCAATAAGTATATTTAATATGGTGATGTAAATTACTGAAAATCACATCCTATAAATAAATGAGAATATAATTGCATCAATAAATTTTTTCAAAGTGAAATTATAATAAAAATTAATAAATGAATAATAAATTATGGAAATTATAAATTACTAGATGTCATGTATCTAGAACACGAACCAATTTTGTTAAGACCTTTCACATGAAGTTTTAATTCTATAGGTAGAAACCTGTATATTTCTTCGTAGAATCAAATGTAAAGGGTTTATCACTAATTGTTTTATCTCATGAGACATGTTGATGCATCACGGGGGTATATAATTTCGGTCAAAACACATAACTAAATTTTGAATGAATTATCGACGCACATGTTTAATTCATGAAAAATATTCCTTATCAACATATTCTTATTGAGTAGAGGATACAGATTCCTCTAAATTTCACTAATTAAAACAACATTGAAAATAAACATTGTAGGAAGAAAAGTAAAAATAATTAGACTATAATAATTTCTATGAAACAAGAAATATCGATATATAATAATATATTCAATGAATTATGATCATAAATAAAAATGTGCAGTATAAATATAAAAAACACACAAAATATGTGTTGATTAATGCGTGTCACACAGAAATAAAAGTGAGATAATAAAAACCATATAATGATTCTATCATTGAGTGAGGACAAATATTTGAAATAATTTGATGTGATAGATATATATATACACTAAAAAATGTAAAATGTATAAAATAATATGATGTATTTTTACACATATTCTTGGCATAACATAACCATTGAAAATTAACTTTAACCCAATGAATAGAAATAAATTTATGAAACCCCTTACATTATGTCTGAAATCAATTTTCACTTATAAATAATGTAATGGATAATTATATTTGATTAATTATAAAATTAATTAATTACATTTTAAAAATGAATTATATTTATTATAATTTTACAACATTTATGTAAGGATTTCTTGATGAGTTATAATAGGTAATTTTGTTTTTCATGGAGGGGTTGTCTTCTATGGTTTTCAAGATCGATTGGTTTGTATACATGTATTGAAGTTCATTTAATAATGAAATAGTTATATAGAGTTAAAATTATATGTTATTAATGAAATTAAAAATGTTTTAATTATCCGATAATAATTATTTATATGGTATGATAATGAATCTTTAGATAAAATGATAATTAAAATGATTTAAATTATTTTGGATTTTTTATGACCATTATGAACATATACCATTATATTTTATATCATGACACTATATAGGTTCTAGAAACTTTATAATGTATAATATGTAAAATAAAATATTATTTAACCATAATAATGGTTTAATTTTAATCCTTTATTGTGGTAATGGAATATTAAAACATATCATCCACAATTGGGGTAAATTGATAGATCACGAAGGTTGATTCCATTTTTAGAATAAAAGGCAGAGGAGAAGGTGTTTTGTGATGGATATTAATCTAAAATAATAACAAATATGTTATGTATAATATTATTTTTATATAATGAAATATTTTAAAGAGGTGGTAAGGATAGGAAATGAAAATAAAAGAAAATAAAAGAAAAGGAAAGAGTATTTTACCTCTTGTATTGTGTCTCCTTGAGAATCTCCATAAGGCACTTTGGATTTGACTTTTGGTGAGATTAGAAATACCAAGATGAGGGTAATAGGTTTGGGAGATGATTTTTTAATAATATAGGAAATCTACATTTATTATAAGGTGTGAGGATAAGGGGTTTTTTTATAGTAGATGAAAGGTCATTTTTTTTATTATATTGTTCATTTGTTTATTATTGTGGATAAAGAAAATAAATTTATGAGATTATTGTGACCAATTATATTAACTAGTTAATGTGAGTTGGAAATAATGGTGGCTAAATCATTCATACATCATCCGTGACTTAATAATTCACATATTTAGATAATATAAACAATTTCTAGATTTCAGCGCTCATAAAAATTTGACTATTTTAGAAAAATCCAATATTTCAGCCAATCTATTTTTGAGTAGTATATTCCAAAAATGGATTCCATTTTTTGAAAAAATATTTATATATTATAAATATATATTTTAATAAAAATGATCAATATTTTGGAAAACTATCTATTATAAAATTATAACTATATTTGTGACATATAGAAAAAATTAATTAAGGTCCATAAAATTATCTTATAATAATCAGGAAAAAATTATTTCTGAATCTATTTTAGGAAAATAAACTTCATCATAATTTAATATTTTAACTATAATAAACCTAAATTTTATTTAAGAATTTATAGGTGAGGAAATTATTATAATGGTCACATTTCCATTACTAATGATAACATTATTATTCTAAAGGACATGTAAAAATATAATAGTATATCATAGTTCATTTAATAATAGTGTTTCCAGAAACATTAGCTATTGATTAAATTTAATTTATTTAAGAGGATACATAACATAAATCAAGGGGTGATATAATTTGGGTTCATCATTAATGACCAAAGGGTTTGTATTTTAATAATAAAAGAACATAAAGAATGTATATAAGGAAATTATGAAGTGGGTTTTTATGATTTCTTAGACAAGTGTTTCAATATGTTTGATGAAGATTGGAGTGATGATATCCATATATAAGATAGGAGAGATGTGCCCTTGGAATTAAATAAATTATTGAATTAATATAAATAAATTTCCACCTACAAAGTGCTTGAAAATTGATATATTTTGAATTTATAATGAATATAGGATGGATTAATATTATCTAATAAAATTATATTGGTTAAGGTAATGTATCAACCACAATATCAATGTTATAATCCTTTATTACTCTTTATAAAATAATTGGATGTCAATTTATTTACTCTTTAAGCGTCAAGAAAGATACAATAAAATGAATTGTAACACATAAAAATAAAATAGTTGATATTCTCAACCATATCACAATAAAAAGATGTAATATAAAATTATAATAAATTTTAATTCATTTAATAAGTTATTATTTGACATTAGATACCATTAATTTCATTTTTGGGACATTTCAAATAAATTACATGAAAAAAATCACACATTAATTTAATTAAAATATAACATTTTAAACTACCCTAATAAATGATATTTATACAGAAAATTTGTTTAAAATCCTAACTCACCAAAAAAAAATATTAGTTATATTTTTTTTATTTTTTTACATGATGTTTCAATTACTTTCACAAGAACTATGTCAACATTTCAAATAAATATAAGGAAATTATAACATTATTAAAAATTAAAAAATATATAAATAATAATTATTTTATATTTATAATTACCTTTTCTAACAAATAATATATTCTTAATTCTTGTCACAATATATTTTATATATTAAAAGCAAGAAAGATGCATTTTGGAATTTTTCATTTCCATAAAATATTATTAATTACACTATAAGAAAAAAAGGAAAATGTTTCTATATAATAAATTATTTTATAAGGATGGTTGAAATAATATATTACAATAAAACTAATTAAAGTGTTATATATATTTTTAGAGTCTTATCTCATTTTTAACCCTTATTACAAGATTTACCCTTACTGAAAAGAAAAATATTTAACATGGTTACAATTCATCAAGGGAAAAATTATTGATGAACCATTTACCAAAATTTGTAAATTATAATTACAATTTTTTAATATTATTTATCAAATTCAATCACTATAAGTCATAGAGAAAACCTTTAAAATAAAACTGTAAAACACGGTGAAAAACTGGTTTCCAAAACAACATATTTTTATGTACAAAAAACAATTTTATATAAAAATTAAGTATAACTTATGTAAGAATGAATTTACATGGATTATTTTTATCGAATTGTAACTATTTAAATCTTGAAATAAATTCATAAAAATGAGACTTTTATATTCTCAAATGGAAAATATAGTTTTCTATAAAATAAATATTTTTTCATTATTAACTAAAAATTATTTTTTTAAAAAAATTCCGTAAACATCACCATATCATTATTTTAATTTATTTATTTGAACATTGATATACTTTAAAAATAATAAATTAAAGTGGTTGAAATTAATTATATTATTCACCCAAAAAATAAATAGAACAAATTTTTACATATTTTAATGAATAAAATGAATTCCCTAAAAAGTGGATTCTAATTTCACAAGAACTAGTCAATACAATTTTACGAATAAGACCTTTTTATATCTATATTTTTAGTGTGTTTACTCCTATTCATAATCACAAATTCAATGATTAAGTTTTAAATATCATATTTATGTAATAATATTTTTATAGGATAAAATTGTTTTGTTTAAGTTATGTGTTATCTGTTAAGAAAGATATGATGATTATTATCCATTTTTACAATATTTTACGGGGGTTATATTTGGATAGTTCAATTCATGGATCATAAATTGACTTTATTCATTAGAAACCATTTTATCATTATATATTAAGACACAGCCAAGTCTATTCTTCTATGGATCAATATATATAATGAACTATTTGCTTCACGATAATAAATATCAATATTGGTGAATTTACCAATATCATCTTTATATATTAAATAATTTCATTATGTTTCCTTAAAAATATTAAATTAACCCCATTAAATGTAATCTCGATTAACAGTTTTCGAAATTAAGGAAAAATTAAACAAACCACAAATAGTAACTTTTTAAACTAATGAAACTATGTATGTTGGTAATATTCATAAATATAGTATGTTCATTGAATCTCTTTAAAAATAAAGGATAAATAAATTTTACATCCATAGAGATAGTATTCTCAAGGAAATAAACTACATTGATCTAAAAAAATTCACTTAATAAATTTCAGAAATAATTTTGTTCCTATGAGAATCTAAAAAATTTGTGGTAAATGATACGAATGATATTAATGGATTTTAGATTATATCAAGATATCATCAATGAATGTCTTCATAAAAATATCAAGATAATTATTGAATGAAAAATTCATCATTTATGTACAAATATATGGTTTATTAGTCAGTTCTAAGGGCATTAACATAAACTCATAATGTCCATACTATATATGAAATTCTGTATTTAGTATGTAATCCTAAGTCAATAATAATTTATCATAACATGATTGTTGATCAATGTTTAAAAAATAATTATATAAATAAAAGTGATAAAATTAGACATAATTCCCTTGAAACGGACACTTATTATATAGAGTTTTGTAATTTAACTTCTAATAAATGATGCATAACTGCATAGACTCAACATTAATTTTCAAAAATAGGATACGGTCACCTGAAGGTAATACACTAGGATGTATAAATACCTTATTGAAAAACACTTTTAGATGTTTTAATTAACTCTACCTATTCCCCTGATTCTATTATATATAGATTCTTTGATAATGGTTTTCCATTTATGTAGAGTTTAATATAAAACTCAACTTCATGCTCAGGTGGATGTCTGAATAAGTATTTATGAAATAAATCAATATATAAATATGTAAAAGGAACACCCACTATCCTTATTATGTGTTTCCCATTCAAAGATATTATTTTATCTTCCTCCTCTATATTATTTTAAATAAAGTGAAAAAATTAATGTATATCCATAAATGATTTAGATAATGAGTTTTATCCATTAAAAACAAGGGATTTTATGCCCCCTATTATAAATATGAATGTCTATATCAGAAATAAATTCTTGAATTATACTTTTAAATAGAGACTATACTAAGGATTATGTCAAATCCATTCATATGTATAGCAATAAACTCTATAACTATGGAATATATATCCATTAGAATAAATAATGAATGAGATTTATTTATTAAAGAAAGTTTCGTGTTAGGTTTCTTGATTGAAAACCCTTTACATATAGTGGTAGTGGATGATTTAATGTTCATATAAAACATATAAGATATAAAATAGTTTTTAGATCCATAATGAAATAAATCCTTACCCAACTTTGAGATTCTGATCAAAGTACCTTCTTATTATTGTTTAAAACTGAATCCTTGACTATATTGATCCCATAATCATAGACACTCTCCCTTGCCATTTTTGAAGAAAATTTCATTCACACATGGTTTATTAATTTTAATAGTTCCACATCATTTTATATATCATGAATTAGACCATAATGTCTTCTTTATTCCATTATAATCAAGATACTTATATCCTTTCCTTCTACAAATGAAGAAAAATGACATTCTCGTCATGTAAATTCCTTGATTTATATTCCAAAAACTATTACATGATGGAAATTACTTCCCCCCTTCTTCTATTCTTCCATAGTTCCTTTTAAAAAGAGATCAAATTCTATCTTTTTTCATTAATTCCCTAGTAAGATTAAATATTATGGAAATATTTCCCAATATTAATGGAACTTGATACTATATTATTATCTAATGAAAAAGATTCAAAGAATAATTCCATTCAAAAAATAGGTTTTAGAAAAAAAATAAGTGATTAATATTTCTTCTTGGATTGTTTACATAATCCAAAGAATGAGATGCAACCCAATAATATAATCTTCATATAAATTTTTGTCCTCTCCCTTATTCTATAGATTGAAGAGTTTCCTTTTTTATCCTCTTATTTCTAATGAGGAATGATTTTTTTCAAAGAACAACTCATTAAATTTATTTTATTCGATACTCTCTATTCCATATTCATATTTGGTATTCTAAATCAATGACCACAATTTATTAGCATCTTCTATTAGAGATTAAACTCTCATGATAATTTTATTTATTTCACTACTTCATAAAGTAAGAAATATCATCTTCATGGACTTGATCCATTTCTAAGATACAAAAGGGAGATTATTCCCATATAATGATAGAGGGTTTTATCATATGAATTAGTCCAACATTATTCCATCATATTTGGGATTAGAAAGTTTATCATTATGGGAATGAATATTAGTCATAATCTAAGTAACATGATGAAATATAGTCATAATCTACTTATCACTAACACCATACTCATTTACATAATTGATATGATCATGAGTTAAATACCAATATGGGAATTTTTTTGTCGATGTGGTTTATTTAATTATGATATTATTCATTTATAAATAATGTAACATAATAGAGAAGCTTATAAATTTTTTATTATTTAAAAATAAAATAAGATTAATATATATTTATAATATTATAGATGTGTTTCATGATATTAATTTCTTATCATAATGTTCCCATTATGTTATTATATTTCCTTTTAGATATAGTTCCAAAGGTTTGTAGAATACTCTCTCTAATACAAAATGTGAAACCTCAAATCAAATTAATTGAATCTAGTGGTTAACTTACAACATTTGTACAACATAAAAAACATTTTAACACACATGATCTAATAGTTTGTTAGACCCATGTTTTGTTTTGATTTAATTTATTGTTAATAGATCAATATTTTGGTTATATTGAATAGAGGGAGTATATTTAGAATGATAATAGAACTGCATATTGATGAAACTTGTATGTGATGTTGTCCATCAGATCCAAAAACATCAACATTATGATTTTCCTAACCATAATATTCAAAAAATAAGACTCACATTCCTTAAGTAATTCCATCATATTGAGATGAAGTTTACTGGATGAAAATTCTCATTGGACTCACATTACAGTTGTATTGAAGTTTTTATCGTAATAAGGATAAGATTTACATTCACCATGGATTTGATATAAATATGATGATACTTATCTATTTTTGATTTATAAAAAATCATATATATGTTTTAAAATAGTTGATGTCAACCTGATTAGAGAATGTGGGATTAGTGATAACGGAAATTTTATTGGGGGACAATATTATTTAAGTGGTTGAAAAGAAATATTTTGATAGAATTTAAAGAAGTTACAATACTCTCATTTTTAAGTTAGATGATGAAAAAGTTAATCATCAACATATTAATGGTCCTTAAGTATGTCAAACATAATAGAATAGTTTTACAAAATAAAAATGTTGTTGATGTTTTCTAGTCCTAGATCATCAGATTTGAATTTTTTGAAGGATGAGAAGGCCAATCGAAATAAAAGAAATCGAAGGATAAATATTTCATTCAAACCCAAATCCAAAATATTAATATATGAATAGAATTAATTTGATGTGTTTCATAATTAGAAAACCATTATAATGAAATTGTTGAATGTTCATCGGTAATTTATTCAAAAAAAGAAAGAAGTTTCTAATGTCAAAGAAGCTTATATCGATCCATCAGATTCAGTATACCATCATAATCATTTGGGGAAAAATTGATTTCATCTAGTGATTTTGGGGCTAATGATAAGGAAAATAAGTTAATGTTATGAGATCCCTTTAAAATGAAAAATTATAGGCAAAGAAGAAATTATGTCAACCACTTCACAACAATATAAATTGTATATTCCTTTTTAATAAGTAACATTGGTTTCCATATCAAGTGGGTGAAGTGAAAATAAATTCTCTAATAATTTATATGGTTCAAGAGCAGATGAATGTTTTTAATGTAACAATTTAGTTAAGATACATTGGACAGGTATTTACAATGACTGTCATAATGAAACACAAATTGATCATTTAGACACATGATGTCACTACTAATAGTCATCATATTTTTATCATCAGTATAAATAGGATCATTGTTATGAGAGAAAAATGAAAAGAATAATTTGTTTAAAATAACCTTTAATGTATTTTGAATGAAAGCATGGAAGGTTGTTTATAGAATTTTTTTATTATTTTATTAGGGTAACCTCATAGATATTTTTCTTCTGGGTTAGTTTATTACCAGAATTTTTGAAGATGATGATGAAGTGCTACCATCATAATGAGAAGAAACTCTCTTCTCATTTTTTTCATTTTATATAGAGAATCGAAATAGTGTGTAATCAGTTATAAATATTTTTAAGGATTATCAATATTATCTATGTGTTCATATGTGTTCATCATAATGAATAAATACGAATTTGGAGATTTTTATTTCAAGCTGATGTTTGATATAGATGATAGAGGATAGATGAAGTTTTAAAAAGATATTATATGTTTTTAGAAGAGTTAAAAAGAATGGAAAATGTCAAAAATGCATATTCAAATATTGTAAAATAGTGAATTGAGGAAATTTTATTGAGAATGATTCATTTTTATATTCCCACCCAAAATAGTTTCGGTCACGAAAAAAAAATTACTCTTTAAATTTAAACTAGCACAATTACTATTCAAGAAAGAATAAGAGAGAAGGTAGAGCACTAAATAATTCACGAGAGAATAAGTTTTTGGAATGAGTTTTGTAAGAATGTTTAATGAACTTGAGAAGAAGAATAAAGGAAATATTATATTTAGATGATTGACATATCGAGCATGATATTTGTATTATAAAAAATATATTGATATTTTTGGACTGAGGAAGAAGAAGTTCAAAGTTGTTTTAGTGGTATAGAAAAGAAATATTTTTTTATTGATAACATTATATATGAGTATCAGACTGGTAAATTGAACTTATTATTATTATAAATTCCATGATGTTCCTTCCATATACTGAGTAGAAAAGCAAATAATATTTTTTCAAGAGAATATTTGTGAATGTTTATTAAGTAGCAGAGTAACATGTTTTTTTATAAAAATTGTATTAATTCATTTATTCAATAAATATGACATGCACTATTAGATAGTTTACATAATTCTACAAGAGTGTAAGGGAATAAATTACTCATTTTATTCCACAAAAAAGGATTGTTTTCATGTGTATTGTGTGGTATTGATCCATTTACAAACCATGACAAGGATGTATCTTCTCTCTTTGAGTAGTAAACCTTGTAAATTCTTATGTTCCAATGGATTTTTGTTTTATTTTTCATCATCCAAAAATGAAATATTTATTTGTAGAAGAATATTGCTTCATAACAAATGAATATAAAAGAAATATATACCACTAATAAACCCACCCACCCCTCAAGGATACATGGATACTCAATGGGCACTTCTATGTTATATAGGAGTGAAGTTTCCCATAATATAGTCATTATTGATGTTTTGAAAATGATGTTGTGATGGATAACTTTAGTTTTTTGAATATTAATGGTATTTAAATTCTAAATAATAGGAATTATCATATATGGAATGGGATAATAAATATATATCATATTTATATTGGGTATTTTTTTTCAAAATTAGCAACCAATGGTTTCCCTCCTTAAATTTAGTATTCACATGTCGAAAATGACGATAAGGGAAAACTCTAGAATGAGGGAAGAGATAAGAGTACATTAGTTTCATCAGTTTCTGAATGTGCATTTTTGAGAGAAAAAGGATTATCTACTGCAAATGGTATTTGGGATAAGATTATTAACATTTATTAAATAAATACAAAAGCGAAAAATGAGAATTTACTTATCTAGATATTGAAGAATAATGATCTAATGATGGATGTGTATGAATCCATTTCAGAATTATTTACTAGTGTGAATAAAATTTTAACACAATCAACA
This sequence comes from Viscum album, assembly GCA_963277665.1. Lineage (NCBI taxonomy): Eukaryota > Viridiplantae > Streptophyta > Magnoliopsida > Santalales > Viscaceae > Viscum > Viscum album. The sequence continues at coordinate 398,002,371 of OY728166.1, forward strand.
ATTTTGGTTAAATGATAAATTATTCTACTACTGTTGAAAAGATCTTGATAATTCCTCAAGAAAATATTGATGGAATAGTTTCTTCATTCGAAGATAGGGATCCTAGTACATTTTCATTGGATTATTTGTATAGTACTCCATCACATATGATATGATATGAAAAAAATTAATTAAGGGAATAAAAGATAACAGAAAAATTTATATCAAATACACAATGAAATCTATCGTTATAAAGGAACATGAGGAAGATTATGATGCTAACTCTGATTTTGAAAATGACGTACTTAAAAATTTTAATGAAATTTTATCCTTTTTTTCAAAAAATGATAAAATGGGTACGTATAGGTATAAACATAACTTATCATAAATATTTTTTTTTGGATCAATTGATCACTTTATTGTCAGTTTTCCTCAAAGATGTGATGAAAAAGATATTTATGTAGATGAAATATATGAGGATGAATGATGTCCAAGACAATATTGAAAAAATAATGATAAGGAAATAAACTATGCCATGTGGAAGGATCATATGGTTTCCAGATACAAAAATAGAATATTTTTGTCTAATGATGATGATAGTGAAGAGTTTACAAATGGTGCTAAATAGAACCAATTGATTACCATAGTTAATGAGGAAAGATTCAATAGCATTGAATTTATTTGTTCTAAAGATGAATAATGTGAAGCTAAATGAAAAGAATCTATTAGTATTCTTGTAGGGGATAATCCCATTTCTGTATTTAGTAATGAAAAACTCTAAAACATCAATTAGAAGGAAAAATAAGAAATTCAATTATAATTTTATCTACAATAAGAATTGAGATATTTTCTATAATATAAAGGAAATCCCGATAAAGAAGGTAGGATATTGAAAATTGAATATTATTTTTAAAAAAAATCAAGAATGATATTTTAATTAAAAAGAAAATGTAATGTACGAAATTTACGACTTGAAGAAGTATATTGATAAATAAAAGAATCAAAATAAATATCGAGACGTAAATTTGATGGAAAAAATAATATTTTTTGGATCCTTTTTAAGAATAAAATTATATAGATTAATAAGGGGTCATAATTTTTGAAAAATCATTCTATGAAGATGGAATACGATCATCTATGGAATTAAATGATAAGGATTCAAAAAGATTTCCTTGAAAGGATGAGACCAAACATTGGAAGGTTATGTATAGGGTAATGAACCAAGAAGTCATGATGTAAAAATTTTCTAAAAATCTTGAATGTAAAAAATCTTTCTATTAATTCTGGTTTGGATAAGGCTAAAATGAAAACTGTGCTAAAAACAAAAAATTAGGTTAATAAATGAATGATTGTTTGTTAAAACGGTTCCGAAAAGAATGATGAAATTATTAGTGAGAAACATGTCAGAAATACTGGGCAGTATGAAAATTATAGGTGAAGGTATTTTTTTTATTGGTACTTCTGGCATTGTGGTGGATTTAGACACATGTATTTTATCTATTAATTCAACCAAAAAATTACTACAATTACATGATTCATATAAGGAAAATATTAAGGGTGAGTAAATCTACTCAAAGGAAGGATCCTATAAATAATGTTCATATGAATTATGAAAATAATAATTTGAACATTAAGAGAGTAAAATCTATTGTTTCATTCATGATTTATTTATAAGTGATTTGAACAAAACATGTAAAAATGTCATAGAAGTCAGAATAATCCATTAAATCAACTGACTAGATGGAGAAGGAATATTTTTCTAAAAATGATGAAAATTTCGATAAATATATCAACAGATTTTGATTTTAATAATTAAAAAATATAAAAAATATTTTGGAAATATGGGCATGTTACAAAAAGTTATTTAACTATCTTTCTATCCCATGAAGAAGACACGAAGAAGAAGATAAAAAATAATTAAAAAAAATAAGTAAATAATGTTTTAGACTACTCAATATCCTTGTTATAAGACCCTACATATAAAAATAACGTCGTTGAAAAACTTGATAAGGTTGAACAAAAAAATGTTAGCACATCCAGTGCAAAATGAAAAAAATAGAAGAAAAAGTTTATATTGATACTAGATAGTCAGTCTAATTATTGCTTCTAAGGAAAAATATGGTTTGTACTTATTACCATAAAAAATTATATTTTTGATAACCTGTATTTAATTGAAGGAGTGATATAAGAAACTTATAGTCCAGGAGGATCTTCTTAATCTTTCAAATGAAAGTAATGATGTTATGAAAAATACATGTTTTTGAAAAGTTGTGTTTTTATACACCTGAACTTTTTGTTATGTTTGTTGATATTGGTACATGTAAGTTTTAAATTAACCAAATTATATAAAGGATTTCCCCAATCATAATAATGATTAAAGATACATGAAGAGGTATTATATGAATGTTTTGAAATAGAGAACATTGAAAACCTTGATTATTCACCCATGTTTTCTACATGATGTTCTCCCTTAAAGATATAGAGATGAATTGTTAAAAGATATTTGTTAAGAAAATAATGTGATACTTATGTTCTCATGAAAAATATATTGATGTTTTTGAGATGAAAACATTCATTCCTTGTAAATTAGGTCATTTAACAAAAAGTGGTAAACTTTTCTTGATGGCCCCTTTGAAATTGATTGTCCATAATGGGAGAGATAAGGAAAAGGGAGAAAGTTAAGAAATAGGGGGATCAAGAAAAGAATTAAGGGGAAGAAAATTAAATTATCAATGTAGTGTTGTTTTGATGTTATTGAAGTGGGTTTTGACAATAAATACAAATGGGTTGATTTTTAGTTCTATGTTGTGTTTTGTTTGTATTCTTTGTCAATAGATCAATATATTCATCATTTTGAATACAGAGTGTTTTTTGAGAAATTAAATGGAAATAGGAATTATAGAATGTTTTTTGTGTTGATATTAATCATATCTAGAACCCTTGACAAGACTATTGGACTATTAATTATATTCATAAAAACATACGCACATTACTTATGGAATTACATTAGATCGAGAAGGAATTTAATCAAATAAAAGGCTTATCGGACTAACCTTGGGACTGAAATGATGTTCTGTTCATAATAAGGATACGAATCAAATTCATCATAGATATGATATAAATCTGATGATAATTTTTTTTATTATAAATCTTATGTATGTTTTAAAACATTTGATATATGATTCGTGATGGAAAGTGGGAGTAAATATCATGAAAGTAATATTCAATCCTACGGTATTCAGTTAGATGAAAATAATGATGGTTATAAAAGAAGTGTAAGTTACAATAATCTCCTCAGTAAGCCATATGACGATAAATTTAATATTCAACTTAATAATAGTCATGAAGATTCATGCTTACAAGAAAAATGTGGTGGAATAGGTATGTTTTTTTTATTGTTTTTGGTCTCATATCATTATATTCAAATTTTTTTGATGACTTATAGTGTTAATCAAAATATAATAACTCAAATGTTCTATTTTTCAATTGTACCAAATTGATGAAAATTTAAATCATTAGAGAATGAAGTTCAAAATTTTTATAATCAAAAAAGAGAACGAATTTAGGTTCTTAAAGCGCATTGGTACCATATTCAAAATAAAATAAGATGTTTAAGTTGAAACTGATGATACACATCCATAAGATTTATTATACCATCATAATCATTAGTGGTAGAATATTTTTTCTAAGGAGATTTTGGGACTGAAGATAAATAAAATTTGTTGATGTTGTTTGACCTGATTCAAAAAGATAAAATGGAGACCGATCAACATGGATGCCAAACATTTCTCATCAAAATAAATTTTTGGTTATTTTTCCAGGTAGATTTTTTCCTCAACATCTGGATATAGTGAAAAGAAATTATCTAATTTTTTCCGATGGTACACGAGAAAGAATAATTTTTTTATTCTAAAAATTGAGTTAGGAACCATCTAACTAGGGTTGAAAATGTTTGTCTTAATTAAGTAGATACCAATATTTTAGACATAGGACGACACTAATAAAAGTCATTTAATGTTTAACATCATTAAAGACTTGATCATTTGTCTAAGAAAATAATAAAAGATTATTATTTTCTAAATAACTTTGATATAATCATCGTGGGTAACATGAAAGGATGTTTACAGAATATGTGAATGTGTTGTTAATAGAAAATATCGGTTTAAATGTTTCAGTGGATTTTTTTTTAAAAGAAGTTTTGAAGATGGTTATGATGTTATAACATCAAAATAAGAAGATAATCTCTTCTAATTTTTATTCATTTTTTATAGAGAAAAAAATGATGTTTTTTTATTTTTGATTTCATTGTAAGAGGGTAAAGAAAATTGGAGTGATCATATATCTTCATCGTTATGAAGAAAACAGAATAAAGAAGATGTTTATATATAGTGGTATATAAAACCATAATAATGATTTTATTGAAGAACATATGCCTCTATAGTAATGGGAATATAAAAATGGACAATCAAAATTAGACTAAAACTTTTTTAAGATGTAAAAGGTGAGATGAAATTGTTAGAAGATTGGAGATGGTTTGGGAAGAGTTTAGAAGCATTGAGAAAGTATTAAATGCATCCCAAATTTGTGGAAAATTGAAATTTGAGGTAATATTTTCCAAAATGAAACATTTTTAAAATCCTTCCCAAACCATTTTTGGTCACCTTTAAAAACAAATCATACATATTACTTTTTAATGGACTAATGTACTATTCATTGGTGAATAAGAGAGAAGGTGGATCAGTAAATAATTCAATTGGGAAGAAGATTATGGAATTTTTTTTCGTGAATAATTTTACCAAAAATAAGATGAAAAAGAAGATGTAGTAGTTGTTGTAGTAGATAAATATAATATCTAGAAGATTCTCATATCCGGATGGATAATCATATTGGGAAAATAATGTTGAGATTTATAGACTAAGGAATAAGTTGTTTAGATTTGTTATAATGTTATAATGAAAATGAAATATTTCTATATTGAGAATATCTGACTTGGGAATCATACTGGGAAATCATTCTATGTATCATTTTGAAGTCCCAAAATTTCCTTCCTACGGTAGGGTGAGAAATCGAATAAATGTTTATAAAGAAAATATTGTAATTTTTGATCATGAATACTAGTAAAATGTTTGTTAAACAAATTTTACTACATTATCTAGGGTAGAAAGTGCACATGTACTATTGGATTTTTTACATAATGATACACATGTGTATGAACATATCTTTCTCATTGTATTCTTCAAAAATGTTTTTTTTTGTAGTGGATTGTGTGGTATTGGAAAACATCCAAACATTACCAAGGAAGTAGCTAGACGTTTTGAGTAGTAAACCTTGAAAATTCATCTGTTTATGTGGAAGTATGTTGGATGTCTCTTCAGCAGAGAATGAAATCATTAAGAGGAGGTAAAGGTAGTTTAAAAATTAAGGAATCTTAAAAGAAATAGATATAACTAGTTCCCCACCTCCCCCTATCAATGATTCATGGATCATGAATATTCACTTTCATGGTTTAGTAGAATTAGTTGTCTAGATACATATATTTTTCTAACATTATAATAGCAAAAAACAGATATAAATTAAAATTACAATTAGATCCTTATTATTTGACCTATTATATCTTGAAAATCATTCAATATATTACTTCACAGTGTCATGGTGAAAGATAAATGTAGTAAACTATGAGCTATGAAGATTAATAAGTTAAATAATTCAATGGAGCCTATTTTAGAATAAAAAAAGTAAATAATATAGAAGAGAAAACCAATAATCATATAATACTTAATACTAAAATCATAAAATTATAACATATTCATGGATTACATAACAATATAACAAATCACATAGATAAAACAAACATGTTTCTTATTTATAGATCGCATAAGGTTGAACATCAGAATAATTTTATCAAAGCCTAATATCTAGAAATAATACATAAATATGTATGGTATACACCAAAAACCCAAATATGCTGGTCTTATGAGTCCTACCTATGCATTGAGTGGCTATAACGGGCCTTGAAAATAACATTCTATATCCAATGAATTCAATATCTAAAAGAAATTAATAATCATATAATACATAATCCTCTTAAACATTTGAATTGAAAATATATGTTATCAAATTTTATTATTTTCATCATTTAAAAATCAAAACATGATCATAATGTAACCTGAGAATAAGATGGATAATATAATTATATTTCAAACCCAGATAACTATAACAATATATAAATGATGTTTACATATATTAAAAAGATATAAAATAAAAATCATACATTTAATTGAAAAAAAATATCAATATATCTTGTGACAATTTATGTAAAAAAATTTAATGTAGTGAAACAAATATTTAGTTACAAAATAACCATCAAAAATATAACTTAAACATTAAATCAAGGAAAAATTTTAATAATGGGAAAAGAATATTTTAATTTAATATTTAATACAAATATCCACTTTATAAATTTAAAAAAAATTATAAATAACATTTTCAGAAAAAAACATATTAAATTTTACTTTTTGATCCATTGAAAATAATTTAATTTATGGATTAAATAGACTATAAATTATTATTAGATCATAAAGAATATTATTATTTTAAAACATTTATGAACACAGAAAATGAAAAGAAATATCATCGACCACAGAGGAAATAATGTCAACCTTTATTAAAAAATATAAATAATTTAGACTACCAAAGATAGGAAAAGTATAAATAATAACTTGTAATCCCCATAAATAACCCAAGTAAAATAGACGTGTATTAGTAAAGAAGTAGAATATAATTTCCCTTTGGAATTTTTAGACAAAAACATCATAATTAAATATTCTATTTTATGTTAATCAAGAACCTCAGACCATCTATTAGTTTAAAATGATCTAAAATATATTAAAATAATTTTTTTTATTATAAAACTTGTCGTTTCAAAATCGGATCAAGGGCACTGAGATTGGGGGTGAATCAAAGGTTCGTTTTAAAATTTTTAATGATGTTCCTTTGTATCTTTAGAAAACATTCTTATCCTCTTAATCTTGATTAAGTGACAATCCACTCAAATTAAACTCCTCAAACTCATCTTTCATGTGATAAAATATATATAGAATGAAAAAATGAAATTTTCATGGTTTAGTACAAAAACCGTTTCCTTTCCATGTTGGATAGTCCAACCATAAAGGATTCTTTAACTATGTTTTTTTTAGAATAAAAAAGTATATGAAAAGAATCTACAATACTTGTAGAAACATTCCTGCTATAGTTGGTTATACCCCCAACTATCCTTTACACTATCTAGGTTTCTATAACTACTTGTACACCCTAGAAGAAACAGTCAATGATTTTCCACATTTGGTAATTATCCACAGTTAGAAGATTAAATTTACTTCTATTTTCAGATCCACTTGAGAAATTATTCGCTTACTCAACAAGTATGTTAGATCCAACATTACCTATCTATGATCTTCAAGAACTTAAAAAATATTCTAGTGATCTATTTTAGTCTAAAAATATTATCCAGAAACACTATATATAAACATACTCAAAATACCATAATCTAATCTACCATAGTATGACAATCTTTATATTATAGTCCATGTCCAACTGTTCTCATTCTGATTATCCTTCTTCACATCCTACTTCAATTGATTAGAAACTCAATTAGTAGCTCACAATTCGTTCATCAAATATAATTCATTCCAATGAACCTTTCTCTAATGGATGTTTCTCTGATGGGATCACATTGATGGACTTGTTCAATTGAAATTTGATCAGTTGGAACTTTCTCTAATTGAAGGTCATCTATTTTATCATGCTTGGATGATTGTATTGAACATAACTATGATGATATTATTCCACATTCACCTAAATAATAAATTATGATTGCTAACTCAAATACATATTTCACATATTTTAGAAATCTAGCACATATGAATAGTTCGGGTTGGTGAAGTAAAAATATACCGAGCAATACATTTATAGGAACCAAAAAATGGAAGTGTGTGGAATGTAATTTCAATTATAACTCAATAAAATTAAAAAATTACATATTTATTTTTCATTTATTTATTTATATTTTACTTCTTCAACATTTCGTAATCATTCAGGTAACCCGTGATATTTTTTAGAACCTTCTCAAAACATCACACTACATTAATTTTATAAAATAAATATATTCAAACTGATTATTTAGTGTGATTATTCATTATGATGAAAACAAAATCAAAATTGAACATGAACCATTATGATGATTTCCTATACACAATGAATGTATTCTCATACAAATTATCAATATCAACTGAAAAAATCTTGTTAAAAATTGATATCATTATGAAAAATCATTGAATATTATTTTTATAAACATAGTTTAGTTTCCAATGATTCATAACTCCATCGAAATTCTCTGAAAACATCTTATAACTCCCTTGACAATATATTTTCAACATTTAAATTTGTATTCATCTTCCATGAAACAATAATCTCTCATCTGATATAGTTAAGTGTATGATGAATTTATCAATATCATAATGCATTGGATGGATCTGTTTATGATTCACTCAAATGAACATTTATATTTCTTGTATGACAATTCACCCCCACTTCTTTGAGAAATGAGGAATAATTTTTTTGAACAAATCATTAAAATTTCACAGTTCTTAAACCAAATAAAAATAATAATTCCCGATCAAACTCCATATCCAGTATATAAGGGATATCACCAACAAAAAAATTAATCAGTGTTAGAATCCCATATGGAGTATTAGTGTCGTTAATAACAATTTTTATTCAGCATAATCATTCTTCTAGCCTTATGATATTACCACACTGCTGATTATTAATCAATGATATTATTCTTTATATTGGTACTATTCCCCACAATAATTACCACCATCCATAATAATTCACATCATATTATCCCATCTTCCATAAATTCTAGTTTCTATCACGAATTCTTTATGACGTTGAGAATTTTTAATATTAGAATAACAATGTCAAATTTACAGTTGGAAGTATCATAACTTCCCATACATTTCATAAACATATTTCCTTCCAATTTGAACCTCAATATTATTTTATGTATCCACATAATTTTTATCAAAAACATTAATCTAAATAATTGTATTCAATTAATTCTTCTGATTGACTAAGTCCAAACTTTTGATTATTATTTTGAGTCTGATATTTATCTTAAATTTTTTGGACATGGATGACAACATCACACACACACACCCTTCACCAATATATATTTCTATTATCATCTCAACATACTAAACATAATAATGTATTACCAAAAAATAAAACCAAAACCCAAATTGGGCCTAACAATCTACCCCTTTTTTGTTTTTTGATAAGATTTACTTATACCTTTTAAAAACCATATCACTTTTTTTCATTTATCACCTTATCTTCCAAAAAATTCTATTTTCTCACACTATATCATATATCACACTGATAAATATTCCCTCACTCATATAGAAAATTAAATTTAGAGTGGCCACCAAAACTATTTCCCCCCTTTATTGAAGAATGGTTTGATTTCAAAAGGTTTTAAATTTTCATCTAAAAATCGTAAAATTCTTTTTCAGTAAAACATATTTGTAAAATGAGTTTCTAAATAAAATCATTTTACTAAATAACTATAATTCAATGTGGTTGATCCTGGAGTAGAAAACATGAGTTTATAATCAAGGATAGGAATTGTTTCCCATTAAAAACAAATTTCATATAATAAATTTTCATTTTTTTCAACATTTTTATTTCCAATGATATATTGAAATAATTTTTTTATGAGATAATCAATAAGCACCATCTCAAAAAACATATCAGAAATGTTTAGTGTATAAAAAAAGTTTTAAAAATGACTCATTATTTTTAACCTCATTAATTTTATTCAAGGGAAGAGTAATTGAATCTCACATTATCTTCTTTATTTCAATACCTCTTATTCCGTACGGGTATTTAAAAATACAAAACTATTTTTTTGAATAAGAATGAACACTGTAGTTTCCCATAAGTAAAATTTAAAATGAGATTCCTCTCTCAGTATTTACGTTTTATTATTCTTTTATTTTTTATTTGATGTATTTTTAACTTATGTTCGTTGATATTAGATTTTATAATTTTTTTCCTTCAATATGTATAGTCTTCTAATAAAGATATATTGTTCCCCATTATTAACCCTTTTTTATATTGATTATATAACAATTCATTCATTCATTTTTCTTGTTCTAATAGGATATTCAAAAAAGTTTTACTATCATTCCCTTCTTGATCACATCTCTTATATCTTTTCGTAATTTTCAATCAAAAGTATATTTAAAACTATTTATATAATTTAATAAAAAAATTTGAAACATTTTTATAACCCTTCTATTTGGATTATTTATGTTCTTATTATTAATTTTAATCCATGTAATTTTTTTCTCACCATAAAAATGAGCACTCTTTTCTTTCACATCTAACATTCTATTCTCAACTATCTAAACAAACTAAAAATTCTTTATTTTTCGAGTTTCTCATTTTGCTTCCATATAATTTTATGGAACATTTGATCTCAATTTCTCATAATATATCCTCTTTATTTCATATCTATTTCATATTAGAGACATATTATAACATAATGAATATTATTTCTATCCGATATATATAGAACACTAATATTAACCTCTAAATCATGATCTTTCAGAATGAGGGTGAATTTAATAAAAAAATAGGTTTCTTAACAAATAGTGGATCACATTTTTCAAGAAGGCAATTTCATGAATAATTCATAAATTTATTGGTGATATATGTTTTCTCATATACTTGACTTTGTAAACCATTATTTTCACATTCTAAAGAATTTTCAACATTAACATCAACTACCTTGGTGATGTTTTCTCTCATATTTCATATATCAGTTTTTTTAATAATATTTGTGTTTTTTTAAAATAACTAATATTCCTTCATAGATATACTATGTTTCAAAACGTCTATCATCTTACCAAAATCATCTATCATCAACTTGTTCTAATAATTTTCCTAAATAAGTGTTGATTATTTCATGTTGAGGTTCTCATTCATAGCTACTATTTCCTCATATATTTTTTGTTTTAATTTACGATAAATAATCATCATATTTTGAGAATTGATAACATGGATATTTTTCATGCATGTCTTAATACGTTCATTATTGTCAAAAGTTATTCTTTCAACCTCTTTCTTTATTTTCATTCTTTATATATAGAGTTTACTACTCTATTCACATTCTTTTTCAAAAATAATTTTGAGAATAAATTCCATTTTTAATAATTTTTTCATCATCATTATCACCATTTGAAGGTCAAAATCCCTTTATAACATGAGTAATAATGTTGAGTTGAATATTGTATTCGATACATGATTATGAATCATACTGCTTTCTACCTCTTAGATAATTTTTTTATTCTTATGAAAAATAGATTTATAATTATGATTCATTCACTTTTATTTCAAATATTTATTATCATATTCCTCAAAATCATACTTTTCCACAATATTCCTATTATAATTAAATGATGTTTTTCTTTTCCCTTCACAATTCAAAAAATATAGGGTTTTATTTTTCCATCTTTCCTTATTTTATTATTATTATAGAGGGAAATAGTTATATTAAAATATTTATCTTCTTCCTCTTCTTCTAAATCACTTTATTATAATTTAATTTTATTATATTTTTTCCCATTTAATAAATATTTTATGGAAATTTATTGATCACACTTTTCCTTACATTCTATAAACTTTTCTCTTCACATTTCATAAGTAACAAGATTACCATATAGATCATCCAAATATAGAGTTTCATGATCTCTATCATTCAATATAATTTTTTTAGATGTGAATAGTTTATGTTATAGATGTAAAAAGGTATTGATCTCTCATTTTATGTGCACCCCAAAAGGAAGTGGCCAGAAAATAATTTCACATCAATCATAAAAAAATTATAATTTTTGGGATTTCTCATTCATTTAAGAATTTATATAATTTCATCATCAACACATCTTAATACTTATGGGAGCTCCTCAAAATTATAAGAATTTTCTAAAAAAACATATTTATTAAAGTTTAAAATTGTTTTTTTGGTCTAATTTATGAATCTAATTATTATATATGATGTCAACACCTGCATAATTAAAGACATACCATTACTATGTACTCATGTAAAAAATAAATGTATTCTCATACAAATTCTATGTATCAACTAAAAAAATGAGTTAATAAATGATAGAATTCCATCAAGCCATTAAATCTTTTATTTTTCCATAAAAATATTTTTCTTTTTAAAGATTCATAACTAGTTTTAAATTCTCCAACAATAGATTTTATCTCCCGTGATAATACTTCATAAATATTTCACCTTTTATTCTTCTTCCTCGGTCTAATAATCTCGCATATGATATAGTCTAAAGTCTAGTGAATTTTTTGGTATAAGCATGCGTATAATGGATTGGTCTCTGATTCACTCTGATAAATTTTTTCAGTTACAGTTTGATGAATCTCCCTCATTTATCTGAGAAATAATAAATAAATTTGGTTTTGACCATATCATAATCATAATATTGTTCATGAACCAATTGGAAAGCAATTCATCCAAATAAAATTTTCAAATCAATATAAAATGGATATCAACAATATACAATGAATCTCTGTCGAAATCCATTATGATGGATCAGTGTCAGCGGTGACCTCTATTATTTATCACAATAATTCTTCCAGACATCGGATACATTCAAACTTATTATTCTCATAGTGATGACCTTTATCCAATTATACCCCTTGTTCCTCACACCCATGATTAGTATACAAAATAATTCAAATTGTATTATCCTCTCCTTAAAAAAATCAAATATGTATCATGATTTTCTCATCACTTTTAGAATGTTAAATATCATCATCTTATTTTTATATTTACATTGGGATGTGTTTTAATTACCTATATTTTCTAGTGACATACTTCTTCGCAATCTGAACCACATTACAATTTTCATAAGCCTCTAACTTTCTATCAAAAATCACAATTTGGTTAATTTTATTAAATGACTTCTACTAATGGAATGATTCTAATCCTATTATTACAATTTAATTTCCAATAATTATACTGATGGTTCTGGATTTGATTTTCCACTCACATAAACACCCTTATTCATTACATATTTCCATTACCTTCCATACAAACTCAACATATTGACCTATTGACAAAAAATAAAACCAAAACAAAATTTGGGACTAACAGAAACACACCCATATATATAAACAATTTTCTATCTATATTAAATGTTAATATCGACTTTTTAATCTTTTGGATAATAATTTTTGTTAAAATCAATATTTGAGTGTAAACCATTACATTTGAAAAAAATTATTTTTGTTTGATTGTTCTATTCCAAGCACTATGGTCATGATTTTATCAAATATTAAATCATAAACATGATATAATTATAATACTTATAAATATAATATAATTTTATAACCATATATTAATGTTATACATGATAAATTAAATGCATTATTTCATCGTGACCATTGTCTTTGTGTATGCATGAAGGAATTTTTTTAAATGGATGAAAAAGAAAAGAAATTGATAAAGGATATTTCTTATAGTTATAAAAATATTATAAATAAAATATTTATTGATTGAACACCTATTTATTAAAATCCATGTAATGCAGAAATGAAAAAATATTTCCATCGCTCAATATAGTTGGAAGTCAACATGTATGCATGACAAACATTATCATTTTCAACAGATGTAAAGAGCTGAAAAAAATATTATACCCTAAAAAATTACTTTTAATCTTACTATACACACAAATTTTATTGTATCATCATGTTTATTATATTTTTTATGTTGGTGGGAGAATAAATAACATAGAAATAACACTGTTATGCGTTATACCTATTATTTAGACAACCTCAATCGAATTACACCTTATGGATTCAAATTTTGGTATTTAGAGGCGTCTAATACCCCTAGTGTGTTTAAAGGATAGTTGGAGAGCTCCTTAGGTAGGTTATGACCATGATAAGTAGAAAACATATATGGCTAATTTCGAAGAGAATCATCTCTTTTATAAGTGGGGCAAGTGCACCAGTAATAAATTTCCTCGATTTTAAATTAATATAAACGAACAACTTACAAGAAAGTGAATAAAAGTTTATATTTAAAAAATACCGGATTATATTGATTAAAATACACTTATAAAACAAGATTTATAAACATTTTTATTTAATTTTAAAACCATTCACTTTGTTTTAACTGACTTGTAACCTCTTTTAACTATTTATGTGGAGAAAAAAATGTACCATAGTAACATTTCATTATGAACATAAATGTAATTTTAATCTTTAAAAATTTGAACCTCCTGATTAAAAATGAGAAATTTATTTTCTAATATTAAATTTAATAATTTTTTACAAGTGAATTTAAATACAAGTACGTCTATCAAAATAAAAATTTATTTTTATGAAATCATATTTTTAATCATAAAGATGATTTTATACGCAAATATCAAAAAATATTTATTTGCATTGAAATAATTTTATTATGTTCAATAAATATAAAATAATTATATTTTCAAATTCTAGCACCCCAACCCCAGTATCTTGATGTTGGTATCTACATTATTACATTAACATAAGATATAAGGAATCACATCCTAACATGCCAAATATTAGTGTTATCTTAGAAAATTGTTTACATATATGAAATTCACCTAACATATCAATACATAAAATTAAAAATTAATTTTATTCATGATTGATATTATTCCCCTTAGTGTATCCCTATATATCAATTCTTAAATAAGTTTTGCTATCTTGAAAAAAACAAAATTAAGGGAAGAGATTAAATGCTAATTAGTGGGAGCATACAACAAATGATATTAATTAATAAGGAATAATCAATAATCAAATTTAAATAAACTAATAAAGTTCCATTTAATCTATTAGTTGATAATAATATGGATGGAATAAAACCTTATATAATATTTCCATATAAATAATCACTTGATCTTGAATCTTTTCCATGTATATTCTAACTAATGGAATAATCACATGGAATATTAATATCCAAATTCATAATGATGGAATTCATAATGTTAGTCATATAAAAAATACTGTTAAGGCTTCTTCCATGATAGATAATACCATAACGTCTTGTTATTAGACATATAATATTGTCAAGACATGTTCCCATACAACCATATAAATAGGTGAGGCCTCATAAAAAACTATATCAAGTTTTATCATAATACACGTCGATGCATTGAAGTGATATTGTTGGACCCTCATAATAAATAAAATTTTAATTTCATTCCTAAAATTAATGTGGGTGAAGCATAATAAACATAAACATTTTTATTATAAAAATAACAAATGAAATGTCAATACTTTCACAAATAAGTAAATATTACTTGAATCATTCGGAGTAAAATGTAGAAAGATAAAAAACCATATATTGTAAATTAAACTAATTAAAAATCATCCAAATGAAATATAATGTTGATATTAGTACAAAATAACCCTATTGGATGATATGTACCATAAAGTGTTGATGACATTAGTGAATAAAAATATCATAGAAATATATTTGAAAGCATTAGTGAGGAAAATAACATTTCCTTTATAAAATAAACTTAAATGTTCTCAAAATACATTAAAAAACTTCTGGTATAAAATAAACATTATAAATTATGAATTATTCTTTAATAAATTTAGTGTTCATGTCAAATAAGATTTCCATACATGTCAAGTATATTAA
This sequence comes from Viscum album, assembly GCA_963277665.1. Lineage (NCBI taxonomy): Eukaryota > Viridiplantae > Streptophyta > Magnoliopsida > Santalales > Viscaceae > Viscum > Viscum album. The sequence continues at coordinate 398,018,116 of OY728166.1, forward strand.
AACAACATTTCCTTTTAAAATTTTGGTAAAATAAAAGATGGTATTGTTTTGAAAACAACATGTATATTCATTTAAAAAACAATTGTAAAAAGATAAAATTTTAAAAACAAGTCATTATTAAATAATTTGAAAATGTTAAAAACATTTTGGAAAACAGTTTTAAAGACATGGGTTTTGATGAAAAAATATTTCTACGAAATGAATGAAATAGTTTCTCAATAACTGTATATATGAATGAGAATGAATATTATAATATAAATTTAACAATTCCTTCTTTAACTAGAGGAGAATAATGTAAAGTTATTTTAGGATTGAAATATCAAAAATTCCCCCAATGGAGACTTAGACCAAAAAACCCAAATAACAATCCGATTCTGAAACAAAACCTTACAAATTTGGTAAAAATTATTTCATATTCTTCAAGAATGAAATACTTTTAACATAATCACTAACTATTAGTAATATAAATTTATTCATGAAAAAAATGTAAGTGTATAAACTATTGAAAAAAAATTATTGGTGAATATGATAAATATGTCACGAAAGTCAAAGTGATATGAGAAACCCTTACATTGATTATAACTCATCACAACATTGTTTTTACTCACGAATAATAAACATATATAAAATATTTTCTTAATAAATTAAAATTTTCAATTTTATTATTCAATTTATTTTACATATTACCCTGTTATATATTATTACTTAATCAATTAATTTTACGTCATATGTTTCGTGGATATTTGGAAATAGTGTCAAAATTGACATTGGTATGTTGACTATGGTCAATGAGGAAATTAATTAAACATATAAATAATAATAATAATGAAATTATTATCATATTAACACATAAATTAAACTTTTTAAAACATTCTTGAAACATATTTGTTAAAAAATGAACTATATTATAATCATTTAAATAGTATATTGTATGTACGAATGAGTAACATTTACATTTTCCAATGATAATTATAAAAAAAAGATGAGAAATATTTTATCTTACCATATTGATATAAATATAATATATATCATATAATTTCATTAAATGTAATTATGTATATAATCCATGTAATTTGGTGATAGAAATAGAGTCGAATAACTTAATGAAGGTGGTAGTCCACATGTACACGAATGATGTTATCATTTTACAGTGTAAAAATTAAAATAAAATATTACAATTTATGTATTATATATTTTTAATATATATAATAATTTCAGTAATATAAAATATATTAATTAAAATTTTCCATACTCCCTTCCATGTGAATTGTTACAAATATATGAATCACAACCCTTTATGAGGTGGTAGTCTACTATACACACAAGAAACATTAGCATATCCCTATAAGAATGGAAGTTAAAAATGATTTATATGATATAATGACTAAAATAGGTATATATATACGTTATAAATATTATATATATTGTTTATATCCAGCTTAATACCTAACCATGATATCTAGAAAGGGAAAAATGAATTACATTTGATTGTGAGAAAGAAATTTGACGTACACACGAATGATGATTTTGTAACCCATTTGATAGATGTGTATATAGGTGATGGAAATTTCATTAAAATATAAAAATACCATTATATTTGGGATTTTTGGTTTATTATATCATCATTATTTATTATTAATTTATGGGGTTTGAGTAATAAATAAAATAAATATGATCATTAATGAATGTTTTTTCTTCTACGTGTAACATTCTTATGTTTGTACCAATATACCTCCTAGGTTATCCTTATGCCAAAAGTAAGGATTTAGGATGATAGGATATAATATATAAAGTATTGTGGTCTGGTAATATCTGAATAAAAGGGGTTTTGAAGTATGAATAAGAGAGGATAGAGGGTAGCCTTTAAAAAGTGAGGTGAAAGATACAATTTAAATTTTTGTTACAAAAAAGGTGTAACTACTTTTGTAACATAATAAAAGGGTCCCAAATGATTTATTATAGATAATAATACATTATAAGGTCTAAATATTTCAATAAAATAGATTTTATACATGTTTTAAGTTTAGTTTAACTCTTATACTTTTAGATTAATCCCCAGGTAAATCGATTTTTACCCTAATAGTGGTAAATTATAATTACTTTTTCACTATTAGTTATGGTAAAATATAATTTTACCTTATTAGATAAATAAAATTATTATTAAAAATATGAAAAAAAATTTCCAAATTCCATTTACCATAGTTATAGAATAAAAATAAAAAATTTTCTCATATACATGACGAGAAATCCTCTTTACAAGGAGAAAATGGTCAAAAGTTGAAAATGTTTTTATATCAATATTCAACATGACAATGATTCCAAAAGAATTAATTGAATTTATTGATAAATTTAGTTGAACTAATTTTATATTAAAAACAATTCAAAATAAAATTTATCCTTAAAAATAATTAAAATAAAATGATTGTTTTTAATGAAAATATAAAGGTTTTTACTATTCTATAAAAAATATATCTTCTCATAAAAATTCAAGAAAAAAACCCAATGATTATTTTTATATTATAATTTCAAAAAATAGAATTATTTATTCAAATAATTTTCTAGATGTGGTAAAAATTAATTTTAAATTATGTGTGAAAAGAGTGACTGAACCATCATTTAGAATGAATACAATTTTTCAAAAAACGTTTCTTTTTCATTTTAAATTATTCTTATTTTTTAAATATATATATATATATATAACCATAACGTTCATAACTTAGTTTGTTTTACTCAAACATAAAAAACCATTTTCTAGCTTATTATAGTAATCTCTATAATGGTTAAAGTCGTCTCAGGGTTGCTTTTTCGGTAAGCTATCAAAGAGATTAAATTTTTAAAAAGTACATTTCATGATTTTTTAAAGATCATTGTTGTTTGTAACGTAAAATGACAAATATAATTTTATTATTTTATTATTTCAAGGGTTTAAATTCTCTCCACCATAAATAAAATTATTCCTCTAAATTTATACTTGGTCTCAGTTATCAAGGATTTTATATTTGGAAATACCATTATTGAAAATCCATATCGTAAAAATGGTTTATAAATTAATATATTAATAAGACGGAAAGGGAGGTAAAAAAATTCAAATGGAATAACATATAACCAGGGTTATAGGTAGGATAAATTGGTTTCAAGTGAGGAAATCTACATAGAATAAAGGCGTAACTAACTATATCGAGTGATAGTGGTTATTGATCTCAATTAATGTTGATATCATTATATTATTAAAGGGCCTAAAAACAATAAATTTATTATAATTTAAAATACCATCTAATTTATCAGATATTATGGTAATAAGGTAAATTTTTTATTTCAATATTATTTTTAATGTTGAGGAATTATTTTACTATCTATTAATAAAATAAAATATAAATACTTTATATGATTCTATTTCTAAAACAAAATATCATCATTTGATTGTGCTTTGATCGATTTTAAATTTATTAATTACTCCATGAAATGAATATCCATAAATTATTTCATTCCTAAATCACTAAATTTATGTTTTAACAGCTCATAAGACACATAAAAGTGATAATTCATTCTTCCTATTTCAAACATTTTTCCAAAACCAATATGGCTAGAACATGTTATATAATATTTACAAATATCCATTTAGTGAAGTAATACTTAAATATCTGAAACCTAATAACTTTTTTAACTTAAACTACTTCATTAATGGTTAACCATAAGAACCTTCCAAAATATTAAGATCTAATACTTTAGAAATAAGGTCATTAAATTTCCAAATTCAACTTACCATTAATCCCCAAAAAATTATGAAGTAACTCTCAATCATCACATACAAATCTTGTGAATATATTCATCATGTATTCCATTGAAACATACTAATAGACTGAATTACCATAAAAATATTGAAAAATTTATTCTTCCATATTCTTCATGTAAAAAATAAATTCATTGATATATTCTTTATATGTCCCTGAAATATTATAATAAGAATTTTTTTTGGGCAACATGTTTGAAATGAAACACAAAGCGTATAAGGGAATATAAATTTCCAAAACATTAAAAGATATTTAATATTTGAAATAAGTCCAATCTATAATATACCATGATATGTACTCAACATTTATTTTGGCATTCATTACATACAACAATGAAATTATTCAATATCTTGAATTACATGTGAGACCATGTTTTAATGAATAATCATAATATTATTATTTAAAAAGAATAATATATCATAGCTAAAAAATTATTAGTTATTAATAAGATTAAATTATTTATTATAATATGTGTTTGAATTTGTTAGTTTCATATTAATTAGATTTTAATATAAAAATCAACATAATATCATGACAATATTTTTATAAAAAACAATTTTTATGTGCCTAATGGAATTTTATCATAATAAATTATATTAATATCAATTATCCAATGATATTTATAAAATTTATATATTCTGTATTAAATATTATGTTTTCCCATTCATCTAATATATTTTATATTCATAATAAATGAAAAACAATCATATTTTATGCATAAAAATATTTATTTTTCTAATGGTAGTTTTGTCACCTTATAATGGTTCAAATATTTTAAAACAAAATTTTTACCAATTTATAAATTTTATTTTAACCATTAAACATATTTTTTTAAATACTGATACCAATATTATCATAGGGTGATTTTTTTAGAAGTTTCAATTTTTTATGACTGTAGATACATTCTGTATATTAATTGAAAACATTCTTTTCATTTGAATAATATTTAGTGTTTAATTATATTTTAAATTATTTTAAAAGTTGAATTTATTTATTTATAAATAAAATAATCCAATTTAGTTTATTTTTAAAAGATTTTTTTGACTTTAGGTATAAAATCTAAGCAGTATTTTTAATATTTTCAATTTAAAAATCATTTTTCTCAACACGTCTATTGTATTAAATATAAAAAAAATTTATCCACCAATATGAATTGAATTTGTAAAAATGGATTCAATATTTTGAATAATAAAAATTCATAATTTATAATAACATAGAAAACATTTTTTACCAAAATTATTACTGTAATTAGTTAAAATTAATTATAGTGATTATGGTAAAAATGTTCTTTCATTGGGATTAAACATTAAACTTAAGGTGTAAAATGACATATAAAATTATACAAAACCAATTTTATGTACTTATTTTGACGTTATACCTTCTAGGAAAGATATATTAACCTTATTTTAGCCACATAATAACATTAAAACATGGCATCACTCACTATATATCAAAAATACCAAGTGTGTCCTCTCCTCCACCTATAAAATTCCACCCGCTCTCCTCATCTTTTCAGAAATTAAAAACCAATTGGTATAAAATATAACTAAAAAAATAATAACAAAATATTAATAAACTAATCTGGTAATACTTATATTGACTATAAATCCATCGTAGGATGTTTTTAGTGCAAACCCAAGGAAGATACATGAAGAAAACTTAATTTTTCCAATGGGCATCTTTTTTTATATCCTTCCCCACATCATTCCATTATTTTTATAAAATTGTTATATAATAACCTATGTATCATAAATATAATAAGTTTTTTAACAGTAATGTTACTAATTACAACCACACACACATCCATCAAATGGTTTATCATATCATCATTCATGTGTATGGAAAACAACCACCTCAAAAACTAATCTCATTTATGTTTCCATTATAAACATTCAAATATGAGAATAATGATTGATTTATAGTATATATATAATATATATGATATTTATAACATATTAATACCTATATATTAATTATATTATATATATATATAATTACCATTCATTTCGTAGGAGATATGATAACATTGGTCGTGTGTACGACAAACTACCACCCCACGAAGTGATGTGATTCGGCTTTCAAAAACGCTTCACATTGAAGGATATAAAGATAATGTTATTTTTTATATATGATATAAAATTATAAAATTATTATATTAATGTGATATTTATTCTTCAATAATTATATATAAATTTATAATTTCCATTATTTTCATCTCACTAACTTGAATGTGATTTCATTTTTTTCTGTTTGTGTGTGCTAACACCTTTAAGAAGCGATGGGACTCTATTTTCTCAAAACACAAAATGGATTATATATTAGTATAATTAATGATGTAATATGATTATTTTTAATTATAAATATCCTGTAAATGATATAACTATATTATATGCATAAGAACCAAATCATTCATGATGAGGCATGCATGAGAAAACAATGATATTAACACCTGAGAAAATGAAAATAATGAAATATTTTTTAAAAAAGGGTGATAATATATTATTAAAGGGTCATATATAGTATGATAAATATAAAAAAGGTTCTGTTAGAATTTAATTTTATGTTTGAAACAACTACACATTAGTTTAATTCATGTTCAACCAAAAGGAAGCACAAGGTAAGAGATTTCATGTCATTTTAATTTCATCGATGCATATCATAATGTTTTTCACCTAATTTAATTTACATGGTGTATATAGTTCCATTTGACGTTTAATATCATTAATAATTCATTATTCATGATATTGTATTATTCTATTTGTACATCAATCGTGGTATAACATACATTGATATTACATCATTATAGATGAATATTTAGTACATTAAAATAGTACATGCTAGATGACCATAATTTTTTAGTGTCTTTGAAAACATGAAACATAATATTATAACATTGTGAAATAAATTCACATATTCCAAAAAATGTATTCTTATTTAGTAATCATTCATAATAAATTCATTCATAACCTGGGAAATGGAGACATAAGAATGTGTGAGATCAGATGCTCAATAAAGGTAACAAATGGAGATATTTAAGCATTATCATGATAATAAGAGTATAATATTATTATTATAACATTATGATATCATATCCTATATATCAATGATCATTAACAAGAATCATGGAATGAATATTGGTTGGTCATAAGGTATGACTCTTAATGGAATGATGATCATAATCCATGAGGGAATAAAATAATAATAAGACATGGAATTTTGGTAGAAACATAAACAAATAGAATAATTCCATTATAGTCAAGGATTAATAATGAGGCCAGCATAGTGGAATTGGTTCACTCCCAAAAACTTCTTAGTAGAAATAGGTCACTCCCAATACCAAATCAGAAGTCCTGGATCACTCCCAGTACCATCATGGTTTAAAAAGTCCATTAATAAACCAATTTCACTCCTCATTCAATCCATTTCCATGTCATGAAATATAAATTAATAACCAATTATTCATAGGGTGATATAGGTACCACATATCTCATAATGAATTAATACATAATAATTCCACATTATTATAAACTTTCATAACATCATAACCAATGAAATAAAATGGGTATCATAAACATTTCATCATATCATAACGTATGGCAAATATACTTGTTTCAAAATCATTTTCATGAAACATAACATGTGAAAATAAGTGGGTTTCAAAAGCATATAACCCATGGAAGAGAAAAATGATTTAGGGATGTCATACCATCTGAAAATAAACCATTCATAGAAAGAATATGAATGAGACCCATGAATAATATCCCTTGTAAATCCTAAACTATATAAAAATATGTCATATTAGATGAAAAAATGATTTTGAAAGATAACATGGATCATTTTTAAGGAAAATGACCTTTCATTGAAAATTATTTTAATAAAACAAAAAACATTTAAAAAAAAATATTTTATCCCCACATAAAAAAATGTGAAGTAATCTTTCAAAATTAATTAAATCATTTCATGATGAAAATATCCATTTCTCTTTCAAAAGTCTTTTTAAATAGTAAATATTTTGAAATCCATTTTCCTTGAAAATATATTCGAAAATGTGTAATGTACGTTTACAAAATAATTTAAATCCATTTCATTGAATTAAACCATCTAAAATTATAATTTAATTTTTAAATAACATATTTAAATATTTAGCCATTAAATATTATTAAAAATCATTTGCATTTAAAATTATCATTGAAAACTTATAAATTAAGCTTTAAAACATTTAGATAACATTTTAATATAAAGATATATTTCAAAAAATATAATGGAATGTTTGAAAATTATTGAAATAATTTCCTTGAAAACTATTTCGAAGACATATAAATGAATCTTTAAAAATCCATTAAAACAATTGTTAAAAATATAACAGTTTCCGAAATACTTTTCATTGAAAATTATCTTTAAAAACTTATAAGGTAATCTAGAAAACATTTCAAATAATTTGTTTTATAAAGTATATATGAAAATTTATAAAAGAATGTTTTAAATTAATTATGATCTAATTTATTTGAAAATAATAATAAAAAATAATTTGAAAACATTTTTATAAAACAAGGTTTAGGACGAAAAAAAATTTCCATCCAAAGAGAGAAATAAAGTCAGATTTTCTAAAAAATATTTTCTTAAATATATTACTCACCAAAGAGTTGTTAAATGATAAAATTTCATGATTTTATCCTTAATAAATATAGGTGAAGAAAATTCATGAGTGTTCTTGAGATACATATCATTATATTTCATCACAACAAGTATAGTCGTAAACACTCCCATGAAATATTTGGATTGTCGAAATAACTCGTAAAATATTGGTAACATCGAATTATAATACACATGAATGGATAACATAAAATGAAGATACAAATATCATGAAAATAATGGTATTCATGATATAATAGGTCATATGTTAGTATATACACCGTGTAATAGAATATAGGTGCATAAAATAATAGGTATATGAAATAGGGAAAATTGAGACAAAATTACCGTACTGATTTGGTAGCATTTGAACTATAAAACCGATGAAAAGTATATAATAAAATAAATATGTAAATAAACAAAAATATGAATATATTAATCATATGTTACATTCATGGGATTTATGTACACAAAAAAAATATATTAATGGTGAATATGAAATAAGTCTCACATAAATAAAAGTGAGATTTGGACTCCCCTTACTACTTGAGTAACTTTTCAAGGATGATACCCATGATATAATAAAATAAAGAGAATATTTTAATATAATTTAAAAAATAGAATTATTAATATAAAATTTCATAGTGATGTATATACATCCCATAAAATAAATGGGTTGCGAATATGTCATGTATCTCACAAATATAAGAATCTGAGAAGAAATTGCCTTACCTTAAGTCTTGAATTTTTCATCAATAATGTTCAAACCTATTGTGTAATGAAAATATGTTAATTATATGTATACAATAGAATAATATTATTATATATCATACCTTATATGATTTTATTGTTATCTTATTTTCACTTGTTATTATGAAATCATTATTTATATTACCTTTTGGGTAATAACCACTTAGTTTTTTCATATGTGTTTAGACTTGTTAATATTTTTCCTCTTAAATAGATCATTGAGCTTCCATAATGTAATACATGAAATAAATATCATATATAATAATTATATATGTATTTATAATAGTATATAAAATATATAATTAATAAATTAAATACACTATTCTTGAAGACGGTAGCTCATACAAATGCCTTGAATGGTGATTACATTTTCTTATCCTATTAAAATAATGAAAATAAAATGATATATATATATATATATATTCTATTTATATATTAACTATTATGTAATATATACAACATATATTTATTAAACTCATACTTAATACATTCCATGTAAATCATGAGTGAATCACATCGCTTTGAGGAGGCTGTAGTCCACACATTAACAAACGATTTTATCGTATTCCAAAAAAAATGGAAAGAATGAAAGTATGTGTTATATAAAAAATTAAAAAGAATAAATAAATAAATAAATTTACATATATAATATAAAAACATAAATTCATTCATTATTCCCAGCCATTTTAAGTGATAATGGAAGAACGAGTGACATATGTTCACGAGAGAATGTTCGTTGTATACACAAATGATGATTTCATATCAATTTTTATGGTTTTGTGTCTGAATGATGGTCATAAACTTATAAAAACAACATATAATTGAATTTATGATACTAATTTTTTATATAATCCTGATATAAGATGAATTGAAGTTGTGGTGAATGAAATAAAATAAAAGTTATCGTTGAATAAAGTTACCTCTTATTTGGGTAGCTCAATTTTGTTTATATGAAAATCCATACGTGGTTTTATTTAGTAAAAAATTGAGTAATATAGGATTAGAAAATGTTTTTTGGTACATAATTTTACTATTTTCTTATGATCCAAACGGTTTATCATTAGAGATTAAGAGATTGGGTGAGTTACCTTTTATAGTGGAGGAGGTGCACTTTTCTTGTAAGTATAAAACGGTAAACACTATTGAGTGGTATTCATAAAATAATGTGATTCCAAAAATGAACCAAATTATAAAAATGGGTTATATATTTTTAAATATTGACATTAAATTTCATTTTCAAAAGTTTCTATGTCATTTGGATATTTTATATTAATTTATAAAAATTAACTAAACATGTTTTTACCTTAATTATTGAAATTAATTTTAATTACTTTCAAAAATAATTTGTAAAAAAAATAGTTCAAGTTATTTGGTATTATAAATTATAATGATTCCATATATTTAATCCAATATTGCTAAGTAAAATGATAAAAATTTTAGAATTTAATTTAAGGTTATTCCTATTGATTGGACAAAACAACTTGTTTTTAAAGTGAAGATGTTCCAAAGCATACAATGTTTTTATATTCAATTTCAACGTGAAATTGATTCCATTGAAATAAATTAGATTACTATATATATATATAATTTAACAAACAACACTTTAAAATATACTCTATATATAAATCATCTACATAAATAAATTAATTTGAAAAATCAGTTTTCAATTTAAATTTAGTATTTTAAACTATTCATCCAAAAATTAATTATTTTAGAAAAATACCAAAAACTAAAATGTAGATAATTTTGTTTTTTCACTTTCAATAATATATTTTATTTTTTCTTATATAATTTATATTTGTTTCAAAATTTAGATTCAAAATATTTACACTATTAAAAGGTAAAAAAACTATAACTTTGAAAAAGAATATCATTTTATGATTAAAATTTGATCTATTCTTATCTCTTTTCTAAAAAACACAAAATATGGACATTAAATATTTTATTTAATAAATATTTATATATAAATAAAATAATTCATAAATTTGTTTTTATAAATTTATATATGTATTTTTCCTACAAATTTATTCATATATTTTCAAAATGGGTTTCATTTTTATTTATAGTTTATTAGTCCACATATAATTCATCATATATTATAGTGTAAATAATATTTTCATAATTTAATAAATCATATTCATTAAAACCATTTCAATCTCTAGATAAAAACAACAATAAAAATTTAATAGTAATATTTATAGTATATTTTATTTTTTATGGGTCTAGGACATTCATTTAAAAAAATGTATCGATGGAACTCATTATTGTGTAAAACATAATCCATACATAGTGTTTTGTGTACCAAAAATTAATATAATTGTTTCTTGTATTACATGATTAATTGGTGTCTCATATATCATAATACACTATTAGTTCTTTCATGTTACACAATATATATTCACTATTTCATAAAATTAATAATATCATAATGATTAAATTAATTCGAAAATGAAATATTTCAAAGAATCATATGGTTTCTCATTCTACTCCCCTTATAATGATTTTTCCCTAAAGAAATTTCTGGTCCATCAATGGTTTAATACATTAATGTTTTATTCATCTAAAAAGACATCAAATATGACTTCTAAAAATCCAATTAAAATGGGAAGGTTATAACAATAATAGTTACCCAAAGTAACCCATAAATTAGTTTCCACATAAGAGAATAGAGGTGGAAAGATAAATCATTGAAAAGGATGAAAATGATAAGTATACATAGAGAGTGATAAAGATCAGTTTTCATAATAATGAAAGTGGTGTATAGAAGGTTAGTGGCCACAATACTATAAACTAATTAAGAATCGAGAGGTCATTGATTTCATAAAAAATAATTATTTCTTGGAAAAATTTAATTTCATGATTATTCTCTTAGAGTTGATGAATTTTCAAAAGAATATATAATTAATTGATTTAATTTCATTTGTTATGAAAAATATCACCCATTATTTATTCATATAAAAATTCCCACTTTATCTCGCAATACAAAATTGAAGGTAATTTTTTTATGCTTGAAGCTCTAACAGATCATAAGATCCCTAAATGGACTGATATGTATTTCCATCAATCAAAAGGTATCATAAAAATAAAATGGTTTGTACAGGTTATCCAATATGCATATATAATCATATATAAAAACAATACATTAATCTCTATGACCATTTTCAATTTTCATCACAATCCATTTCTTAAATTGTTAACTATATGTCCCCTTTTATTATAATAAAATCCAAAAACATGTGATACAAGGTCACTATATTTTTTGAAGTCATTACGAAAGTAATCCCATATATACTGAAATTTATATATTGGTTTTATCCGACCCAGTATTTGAATACATTACTCATGTAGTTTCTTGAAGCATGGTAATAACATGATTTTCCAATAAAATATATTGAGAACATATGTGATTTGTTGTTCCTTACATAAAACATAGATTATTAGATATCTTCCTTAAATTAAAAAAATTATTTAAACCCAATCATGATAACCTAAAAAATATTTTAAAAAAATCATTTATCAGTTATGAGGTAATAATTGTTATCAAATTTACATTATCCATATCATCATATCTTAATCCATGCTTAACACATGTTTCTCAACATCAAGACTACATTAAGGGTTACCTTCCCTTGATAAAAATATCACCTTTATAGGAAATCCGTTTTCTATTTCATCTTAAATATTAAACTTATCCTTTTAAATACTTAATGAAAAATATTTAGTGAAATTAGTTATATATTTCATTATTCATATAACATAAACATTGAATTCAAAAACAAAATTATTTAATTCATCCCACTTCATCCTCAAAAAATTAATGAAGCTTTATCATCATATTACATAGTACTTATTTCCAGAAAAATGAAATACTAATAAGGTCCTATCATTCATCAAATACAATTTAATCATACTTATAAACAATAATTTTACAACAAATCATTCCTTTCACATGACATTTTTGGTCTCTTCATAATATGCAACTAAACCATTACTCTTACAACCTTTCTAATTTCCTTCAGGATAGTTTCTCCAAAGTCAATGATTTGCATAATTCACATAAATTCCAATCATTAAAAATTATAATGTTTATAATAATAATATTCCCATTTATTTTATTAACTTAAAAAATTATTTTTCATCAGATTATACTTACTATGTGTCCTTCTTCACAACAAATATGACATCTTTTCATTTCTTTGATCCATTTTATTTGAGTGATTATTAAAATATTTATGAAAAATTTGAAAGGTTTTCCTCATTCCTCTATGCTTTCCATCAACAAATATATCATATAACTCTTTCCATATGATATTTGGAGATTCTATAAGTTAGTTATGGAAAACGTTGATAATCATGTTCTATAAAAATGATTAGGAATAATCAAAACATTCTTCAATCTAAAGATCATCCCATTTGATTACTTATTAGAAAATTTAATATCACATTAATCATTAATATAGTTTCTTTTAGTTCTAACAAATGACTAAAACTTCCAAACAAATTGTGAGAAACACTTATCATAGTATAAAATATCATTTTAAAGAAAAAAAACATATTAGATGTCTAAATCAGGGCACGTACATCCTTATTGTATAGAAACATAGGCTTATTCTATTTTATTCATAGTCAACAAAAATTTAATTCCTTCAGGATGGTTTGTAATGAGTTTGAAAATTTCCAAGTAAAATACCTCAATAATTTAAATCCAGGTGTCTAAAATAGCCCATTATAATGCACCTGTTCGCGATTGATTCTAACAAGATATAATGTATTTAAGGTTGTTACCCTTATTTATGTATGTTCCATAGCTAAATCCACATGTAGATTCATGAAATAGTTTTATTTCTAGGTAAAACTTTTTATATTTCCTTTACAAATATTCCAATAAATTTTCATATACTTCAACTTGTCCTATGATATATCCCTAGAGATATCCCATGACATAGAGACATAAATATCCTAAGGTATATCACTAATATTTTTTCATCTTAGCTTCTAAAGATTGACTAGAACATTCCATTGATACAAACTATATAATCCCTAACTTAAAATTCATGTATATTACATCATTATAGATATATATTCATGACATTAAAAAACTACTTACCTAAGGACTATAATAGTGTAGTGATATTGTAAACATGGAAAAAAATATTCAAACTTGGTGGAAGATAATAAATGTTTCCGTCTTGTATCTTCCAATTTATTACACCCACTTATAAACTTCATTAATATCCTTGGGAAAGGATTCATAAGAAAGTTTGATGTCATATACTCAATAAGGGTAAAAAAAACGGTGATATAAAAGCATAATTATTAGTATATGGGTGTGGGAAGGTGATCATATTCTTAGAATCTCATACCCTACTTATCAAAGATCATAATAATAAATAATGAAATAAATAATGATAATTAAAAAGATAAGAATCCTAAGGGAATCATGTTTATAAACCATGAAATCAAAACATAAAAATAACATTTTGTATTTTTTAAGGATGATAAATATTTTAAATGATTTCCATAGCAGTCAAGGAATACTGCCAAAGCCATATTATTATAATGTGTTAACTCTATGAACCATATTTTAGGTCATAGTTAACTCCCAATATCATATTAGTAGTGAAGGTTCACTCCCAATACCATCTTAGTGTATAATTTCCTTTATTGTACCTTGTTTAATCTCTATTTCATCCATTTCAGTCTCAAGAGATATATATTTTTACCCAATTCATTGGAGGATGATATAGCTCTCACCCATCTAATAATTAAATCATCTTTATCCATTCCACAAGATTGTAACAAATCATCTATCACAACTCTTAAAATGATATGGGTTTCATAAACACGTCTTAATATCATAACCACTTGAATATATATAGTTTTTATAATAATTTTATCAAATCATAACCCCTAAAAAGTGATTTTTATTATAAAATAACACCTGGAAGGAAAATATGTGTAATATAAATCTTCAAATAAGGACATAAAACATTTAAAAAATTGAACATAAAAGTACCATTGGATCGTATCCCATTTAAATTATAATTTATACAGAATGATATCATCATATATGGAGAAGGATTTTGAAAGACCACTTAGAGCATTTATTAAAAAATATGATCATTCTTTGAAAATCATTTCCTAAAACAAAAAAACATTTTTGAAATACTTTTATTTGAAAATAATTTCAAAAAATAATATGTAATGATAAAAACAATTTAATTTTTTTTTATTAAAATATCTAATTTTCCTTTAAAAATCCTTTCTAAATCACAAATATTTCTGAAAAACTTTTTCATTGATAATAGAATTGAAAAATATTAATAGATTCAATGAAAACATTGAAATAATTTTTCTTAATAATAACCTATGAATTATGATAAATGAATCTCCAATAATCCTTTAAGTACATTTTTTAAAATAAAACAACATTTTTGAAAAGTATCCTTGAAATATTATAAGAGAAGTATCAATACATTAAAAAAACATTTTTCTTTGAAAATATATTTTTAAAACATATAATAAATGATTTCAAAATAATTGAAAGTATTTTCATTTAAAATAAAATTTTTAAACCTATAATTGGATATTTTAAAATCCCTTTTAACAATTTTTAAAAATAAAACCGTTTTGAAAACCTTCTTAATGAATTATTGAAATAATATATAGGAAGATTGAAAACATTTTGAAATTTTTTTTATTTGAATATATATTTGAAAAAATATAAATTAATATTTTTTTAAGAAAATTATATCCTTTAATTTTTTTAAATTTCATTAAAATTTCCTTTAAAATCAGTTTTTAAGATATTATTATAAAATATCAATTTGAATGAAATCAGATTTCCGATTGAAGGGAGAAATGAAGTCAAACGTTCTTAAAAAAAATTTCATAATTATATTAACTAAAAAAGTGTGGAAAAATAATACCATTATACGAAGGTAATTTAAATTTCAATATTATAATATAATTCGTTATATTTATTAAGAGATGTATCATAATATTTCATTATTAGAATCATAATTGTAAACCATTCCGTGGAATGATGGGGTTATATAAATTACTCGTACCATATTGGTAAATTTGAATCATAATATCCATGAAAAAATAACATCAAATAGATCATAAAACATAATTCTAAGAAGGATACTCATGATAAAATATTTCATTTGGAAGTATATCATCCTTTTAAAACAATATAAGTGCATAAGATAACATGGGTCTCAATGAATAAACATTGAGACAAGATTTTCTTACCGATTTTGTTACTTTTGAATGGTAAAACCCATGAATGAGATATAATACAACGAATTAATAAAAACCCATTAAGTTATGTATAATAATCATTGAATACATTAATGGGTATTATATACACCACATAAAATAAAATATTGATAAATATGGAATAAATATTATAGAAATAAAAGTGTGACTATAAATCCTCTTATTCCCTGAATAACATTTGAATCGTGGTAAAAATGATTGAATATAACAAATTAAAACATTTAATATCATTAAATAAATTTAATATCATATATATCACCTCTATATAAAGAATATACAATTCATTAATGAAATGGGTGGTGAATCTGGAATGTAAGTCATGAATATATAAATGTGAGATGATATTGTCATACCTTAAGTCATGAGTTTTTTTATTACACATTCAAAACTATAATAAAAAAAATAACTTAATTATAAATATACCAAATTACTATATTATTATATATCATACCATATATGATATGATTATGACCTTATATTTCCAATTTATTTACAATTACATGTTAATGTTTTGTTATGGGTAATAATTGCTTATATTCTCAACTGTGTTTTGAATATTAATTCAAGGTACTCTTACATAGATACTTATTTCCATGTATAAATAATTTATAACATGACATAAATATCATATATATTCTATATATATGTATTTATAATAATAAATATAATATTTAAAAATTAAATGAAAATCACCATTTATAAAAATGGTTTTTCTTACTTATACATGAATTTTATATCTATTTTCTTGTATTCTTGAATGAATTAAGAGAAAATGATATATATATATATATTATATGTTAATAGAATTATTATTTCATATATATCATATTTTTTTTAAACCTTCCTTAAAACCTTCATTATAAATCATGGGTGAATCATACTTTTTGAGGAGTTTGTAGTCCACACTCCCACAAAATATGTTATCATATTCCCATAAAATTTAAATCTGGGAGGTATGTATTATATAATAAATTAGTAAGTATAAATACATAATAAATATCAAATATATCATATATAGTAGATAGTTCATCACAATTCCCAGCATTGAATGGTGATAATGGAATATGGAACGACAACGGTTACAGAGCCTCTAGCACATCATACACAAGAAAGATGATTGTGTACCCCATTTGATGGAATTTTGTGTGAGTGTATGTGATAACATTATAAAATATATATATATATATATATATTTAAGATAATATGGTTATTATATAATCATGATATATAAATTAATTTAATGAATGGTTAAATAAAGAAATAAGAAGTCCTCATTGAAGAATACTAGATCTTATTGGGGTAACTGGTTTTGGGTTATACCAAAATCCTTACATTGTTTTATTTAAGAATCATCATGGAATGTAGTATTTGTTCTAGGAGTATAGGAGATTATTTGTTCATTTATTGGCTGAAAAAATGGGGTTAAAGTGTAACACCCCAAACTTCCACGGTACACTTCTCTTTGAATAATACAGTAGCGTGTGTTGTACGCAACTTCGAGTTCTAACACACACCACAACAAATCAAAGTAGCCGTTATGAATATTAATACCTAATTTTTGAAATATTATAAATTTTATCTTACCAAATGTACTTCGTTTTTTGATTCAGAATATCGAAATTATCCTATGTTGAATTTTTGGTATTTTTCTGAGAACTTCCAATTTTCTATGAATAGTGAAAAATACTTAAAAAAATTTTTTGTTCAAAATAATTTATAGTGATAAATTAAACTATTGAGTGGTTTTAAAGTATAATTAGAATATATTTTTAAAATTTTATCCAATGGTGGTCATTAGAATTAATTTCACTTTGAAATTGGACATAAACAATTGTTAATTTTTTGATATATATTGTTTCTTAAAAACACGCTATTTGTTGTGACAACAGAAATTAATTATGAAATTAATTAATGAAAATTATATGTTTGGAATTTTTTAAAATAGACATCATTTTTGAATTCGAAATATCAATTATATCTTAGGGTGAAATTTTGGCATTGTTCTGAAAAACTTCAATTTTTGATGAATAGTGAAACAACTAAGTGGTAGTTAAAAAAATTGATTTGTCATTTAAATGAAATTTTACCACTTTTGTGATTTTATTTTAAAAAATCCAACATACATGGTTGTCATTAGGAAGTAAAATGTGGTTCAATGGGATTAAAATAATTTTTTGGTGACTAGTAACTTTTTAGTTTAATTAATCGCGATTAAAGATAATTAGTGAAATTTAAGGTAAAAATAGAATTATAAAAATATGGAATGACCTTTACACTTGTCCTACCACTATTGGATGTTTCATTTCCGACCAACAAAATCCATGGGTCAACTTGGGGACCCCATGGATCCACATTGGTAGGAAAATGACATAAATAACTCTTTATTTAATGTTAAAATAAAAATGTCACAAACATGAGTCATTTTACTAAAACAATTTTTAAATGGGGTTATACAATTGATATTTTTTACTATTTATATTCATTATAAATATAAAACGGTTTCTTACATAATGATATATTTTTAATAATTTTAAGACATTATATAAATTAAATTATTTATGACACCATGATGATGCAGCGATTACCTCATTAATTATCAATTTCAATAAAATGGATGGATAATGTAAAATATAAGCATTACACATGTCCAAAGCATATTGGATTAGAATATTTCGAACCCTTATCAACTTATCCTAGAATTATATAAGTTTGGGACCTTTAGAATACTAAAATCATTGTATAATAAAGTAACATTTCAATCATTCCAAGAGTGTCCCTTCTCTCCTCTTATAAAAGGCCTCCACCACTACCACCTTACTCACACCTTCAAAGCCTTTTGGCTCGGCCAACATCTGCCAAAATACTCTCCCAACATCTCACTCTTACTCCTAGAAGCCTAACTTTGGGAAGAACGCTTCCCAAGGAAGCCATTGGCTCAAATAAAAAAGAGTTACCCGATTTTAAGGTAATGTCTTCCCTTATGTTATTTTGTTTTATTTTGCTTCTCCAACCCCCTAAACTCTTTTTATTATATTCCTTTGTAACAAAACCAGTATCCTTAATATACTAGGATGTTTTTATAAGAATTATTCGAGCTACACTTAAACACAGCTACATCTAATGGTTAAAGAACATATTGTTTCTGTGGATGGTGAATTTATGTCTCACAAAATGATGATTGTTCAACACACATATAACACCTTCAAAGGTGGCCACTAAGATGTCACTCTATTTATATATGATATATAATATGTTTATGATTTAATAAGTTTCTTTAATTTTCATTTATGCCATACCTTAATTGTTTCCATTATGGGTAAACGCGATATTTTCATTTTAGGGAGTGCGGACTACCGCCCCCTCAAATTGATTTGAATAGTTAATGCCATATGTGGGATGTATAAAGGATGGAGTAAATGGTATTATAAATTACATTATACTGTAATTATAGAATAACTTTATATAATTATTATTTCATTCCATTAAATATGAAATAGAAATGAAAGTAGCATTCATGCGTACGTACGGCTTACCGTCTCCATGAACGGTGCATTTCATTTCTTACCTCTAAATGTTATGTAATATTATAAATACATTTATATAATGGATATATAGGGTATATATGATATCTAAATAATGAATATAATTCTTGAGATAATGGATATTCTACCACATTAACAACTTTTCAATATAAGAATTTTATTGTTGACTCAAGTACCAAAGATCGACAAAACGACTATTATTAACCTAAGTTACTACGTAATTTTCGTAAAATTGTAATAAGTGATATAAAAGGTATAATAAACTTGAAAAAGGTTCTTAAGAAATAATATGTTAACTCTAGTTTATTATTCAGGAGGTTAAAGAGCAGTCGAGTCAATTCGGACACGAGGTAAGGGAACTTCTTAACCCAATTTCCATTCTTTTGGTTAATCTCCTACTTTCAAATTATGTCATGATATTATTATTTCATATCATGTATTTGTACTTTCTTTATGTGTACTTATAGTGAATACACATAATAGACCTATTTTATTTTAAAAATGATCTTTGTATGGACTTCGTCTCAATCTCCTTTCATTGAGGCATATTTTGTTTTATACACATCTTTCTTTTATATGGTGTACAAACCCCTTTGACTTTTATGTTTATTGAAAAGTAATCTTTTTTATATGAAGCATTTTCCTAAACGACAAGAAGGAATTTTTTTCTTTCCGTACGTATGTAGCGACAATGGATTCTCCACCGGCGTGACCATTATTTGAGTTTCGGCTTCCTCTACAAGCCATAACATTTTTTTTAATGAAAAATAAATACAAAGTTTTAATTATAGTTAATTTTGGTATTGAAAATGGTTTTGAATGTGATTTTATTATATTAATGTTTTGTATTGATATCTTGTGACTGATATGTGGACATTGTATGTTTCCTTTATGCATGTTTTATTTGATACGATTATGTTATGGATTATGATATGTTTAAACCTGTTCATATGAGGAATGCATTGGACTTAATAAGTGACGGGTGGATCCCACTATAGCTCCTCGATGCATCGGTAGGTCTCATGAGACAAACTAGTGTCTTGGCATGAGGCCTTGACAAAATCTTATTTGTGGTCTTGGCACGAGGCCTTGGCTACGTGGTTATGATAGTCTGGCATTATTCATTCCATCATTATGAAAGTGGTTATTGATATTGCATGTGAGTATTCGACTAGTAGAATATCCATGTGAGTAAGTAAATGCCATTATTTAATTTATTTTTTCCATATTATGCTGATGTTAACGTTTAAAAAGGTTTTTATTTTAATTATACATTTCCTTAAATGTTAATGTTTATTTACGAAAGATTTCGCAATATTGTTATCCTTACTGAGCATCTGAGCTCACCCCTTTCAATGTTTTAATATTTTCCAGGATGTGAAGAAGTATTTTATGAATGATTTATAGGGATTGTCAGATGAGTATATGATTGTGGTCTATGGAGGCTCTGTTATTGTAGTTTTTCATTTTATGATGTAATGTAACATTTATGATTGTATCTAGTGTTTCTATGGATACTAAACTAACCGGTCCTTCGAGACTTGATCTTTTGTGATGATGCCAATGTTATGAAGTAATGCACCGACTCTAGGAAACTGGAGTTAGGGCTTTACAGTTGGTATCAGAGGTAGTTTAGTACTAACCTTGGAAGCTAGATTAAGATAAACTCTGATTAGTGCACATAGCCCAAAGATAGACTTTGAGGATTAGTATAGAAGAAATTCCTAGAATTTTCTTGTTGTAGAGATTTTGTGAGTTTTCCGAGCAGTAAATCCCTGTCTGGATACGATTAGGTAGAGGCGGCTCTGGAACAGATGTACCTAGGGGTAAAACCCGAAAACACCGCTTTGAGATAGACTCAAACGGGAACTGGTGCACGACAACGGGCCTTGCTGCACTCTTGGTTACAACACTCCCAGGAGATATGCTTAGGATAATTCTCATTTTCTTTACAAACCACTATGAAGGGTTATGAGTATATACTTCCTCAATGAAATAATTTTTATGGATTATATACATAAATAGTTCAATTTTTGTTAAGTATTTTACAAGAATGGAATTATGTATTTTGATTCATAAACTAATCTAGTTTATGCCATTTTTTAGAAATGGCGCCTAGTGGAAGGAATGGAAACTGTATCGATGCACGCACTCCATGTAGGGATTGAACTCCTGCTCAAGATAATTATTGTGGATCTGGAGATACAACTGGTGCTGATCAACTTATTACCATACTGGGAAAACTAACTCAGGTTATGAATAATAACATTACTCGTATGGAGCACCCTGATCCGCAACGTGGAGGATCAATGTTAGACCGCTTCATGAGGCAACAACCACCAACATTTAATGGGGGTACAAATCCATTAGTAGTTGAGAAATGGATAAACTCCTTAGAAAAAATATTCCATGCCTTGGGGATTAGTGAATGTGAGAAGGTTGTCCTGGCAGTCTACCGCCTCACTGGAGATGTTGATAAATGGTGGTCATTGATTCAAAATACAATGGATGATGATGAAGTATCGAATATGGAATGGAGGGAGTTCAAAGATCTTTTCTTAGAAAAGTACATTCCCTGTGACCATAGAGAAGATATGGAAAGACAATTTCTGAGTCTGAGGCAGAAGGAGGATGAGAATGTCGCATAGTATGAGTCTAACTTTACACGGTTAGCGAGGCATGCATCAGATTATATACGTAACCCAAGAAGTAAGATTGATCGTTTCTTTGATGGGTTAAAACTGTTTCTCCGTCGAGCCTTAGTCTCACAATCTTTCTCCTCATACGACGATATTGTCTCATATGCTATCAAGACAGAAAAAGAATTCTCTAAATCTTATGACAATAATGTAAATCCAGAGAAGAAGAGAACGGTGGAACAAGAGATAGATAATGGGAAAAAGGGTAAGAAGGATTTTCCGTTATGCGATTATTGTGGGAAGAATCACCCTAGTACATGCCTAAAAGGAATGGGAGTTTGTTATAAATGTGGGGAAAAAGGTCACCAGTCACATGATTGCAAGAGAATGAAAAAGGCTATCAATGTTGAATGCTACAATTGTTGGGAAATGGGGCATTATGTAAATGATTTCCCTAAGTGTCAGGGAAACTGAACTCAGAAAAGGCCAAGGGATCAAGGACAATCTTATGCTGTTACTACAGTTGAGGTTGAATAATTAATGTATTAGTTCTTTTGGACTCAAGGATTATATTCTGGTTATAATAATAATGTGATATATATAAGGATTGTACTAAAGTACTTGTTTTTTTTCATTATGTTTTTAATATGATGAAGGTAATCATATTTTTAGTATGTGACAATAATATAATCTTTAGATTGTTTGGGGAATCTGATGTTACAATTGATTTTGGAATTTAGAGACCTTTTAGAGAAAGTCTGTATAGAGGGATTTTGGATAACTATAAAGGTTGGAATGAATTAAGTTGAACGTTGGATAGTATTGTTTAAGGTTAAAACATTTCTGAAGATTATTTTTGGAATATTATAATACTATAGTTTTAGGAAAAGGACAACCTGCAGGGTGGGGCATAAACCATCGTGTCGGACAAAGCTGCAGGAATCGAACCCACAACCATAGTGAGATAGGCCTTTATTACCTACCACTAGCCTACATGAAGTCCCTAGTTACTACAAAATAGTTTTCATAATTTAAATGGTCTGTGTTAATATTTTGAACTTTGTACGATTAGGATAAATATAATATTTTTGAAATCTATTACCTTTTGAAGTGAAAGACGGGTTCGTGGTAAAAATTTATTAAAGAATGAAATCCTACATGACAAGTTAGTATATTTTCTTACATTCTTAGTAAATCTATTAAATAAATTCCTCAAATTTATGAATGGTTACTTAAAACAAAAATGTTGTTGGTTAACTTTTCCAACTGGGGATTCAATGACCGTTTAACCAATCACATGTTTTTGGTTTTATTATGGTTAACTTTCTCCTAATCCTATTTTCTACAACTCTCCATCAGACCATGATGGTTTGTTTCTTCTCCATATACATATTTTCATCGATTCCTAGTATGGGATATCTCGGGTGGCCTTTGTACTTATCTTTTTTTTAATGTTATATTCTTATTAACCCTATTTTCGATGTGGGCTTTCCACAAAGGTATTTTCTATTTTCAAACTTTTTTTTCGAAGAACATTTTCAAATTGCGAGGACACAATTTATTGAAGGAGGGGAGAATGTAACACCCCAAGCTTCCACGGTACACTTCTCTTTGAATAATACAGTAGCGTGTGTTGTACGCAACTTCGAGTTCTAACACACATCACAACCTATCAAAGTAGCCGTAATGAATAGTAATACCTAATTTTTGAAATATTATAAATTTTATCTTTTCAAATGGACTTTGTTTTTGGATTCGGAATATCAAAATTATCCTATGTTGAATTTTTTGTATTTTTTTGAGAACTTCCAATTTTCTATGAATAGTGAAAAATACATAAAACAACTTTTTTGATCAAAATAATTTATAGTGATAAATTATACTATTGAGTGGTTTTAAATTATAATTTGAATTTATTTTTACCATTTTATCCAATAGCGGTCATTAAAATTAATTTCATTTTGAAATTGGACATAAAAAATTGTCAATCTTTTGATATATATTGTCTCTTAAAAGCACCATATTTGTTGTGATAGCAAGAATTAATTATGAAATTAATTAATGAAACTTATATGTTTGGAATTTTGTAAAATTGACATCATTGTTGAATTCGGAATGTCAATTATAGATTAGGGTGAAATTTTGGAATTGTTCTGAAAAACTTCAATTTTTGATGAATAGTGAAACCACTAAGTGGTAGTTAAAAAAACTGATTTTTCGTTTAAATGAAATTTTACCACTTCTGTGATTTGATTTTAAAAAATCCGACATACATGGTTGTAATTAGGAAGTAAAATGTGGTTCAATGGGATTAAAATAATTTTTTGGTGAATAGTAACTTTTAAGTTTAATTAATCGCGACTAAAGGTAATCAGTGAAATTTAAGGTAAAAATAGTATCATAAAAATATGGATGACCATTACACTGGTCCTACCACTATTGGATGTGTCATTTCCGACCAAGAAAATCCATGGGTCAACTTGGGTACCCCATGGAGCCACTTTGGTAGGAAAATGGCATAAATAACTCTTTATTTAATGTTAAAATAAAAATGTCACAAACATGAGTTGTTTTACTAAAACAATTTTTTTATGGGGTTATACAAGTCATATTTATGACTATAAATATTCATTAGAAAGCTAAAACGATTTCCAATATAAATATAGTTTTTCATAATTTTTAGAAATTAAATAAATTAAATTATTTATGACACCATGATGATGCAACGATTACCTCATTAATTAACAATTTTAATAAAATGGAAGGATAATGTAAAATCTAAGCATTAAACTTGTCCAAAGCCTATTGTATGAGAATATTTAGAACCCTTATCGCCTTATCCTAGAATTATATACGTGAGTGACCTTTACAATCCGAATAGAATTGTATAATAAATTAACATTTCAATCTTTCCAAGAGTGCCAATTCTCTCCTCTTATAAAAGGCCCCCACCACTACCACCTTACTCACACCTTCAAGGACTTTTGGATCGGCCAACCCCTTCCCAAATACTCTCCCTAAATCCCTCTCTTACTCCTAAAAGCCTCACTTTGGGAAGAACTCTTCCCAAGGAAGCCTTTGGCTCAAATCAAAAAGAGTTACCTGATTTTAAGGTAATGTCTTCCCTTATGTTATTTTGTTTTATTTTGCATCTCCAACCCCCTAAAATCTTTTTATTATATTCCTTTGTAACAACACCAGTATACTTAATATACTAGGATGTTGTTATAAGAATTATTCGAGATACACGTACACACACCTACATCTAATGGTTAAAGAATATACTATTTCTGTGGATGGTGAATTTCTGCCTCACGAAACGATGATTGTTCAACACTCATATATCACCTTAAAAGGTGGCCATTAATATGTAAATCTATTTATATATGATATATAATTTGTTAATTATTTACTTAAGGTTCTGTATTTTTCATTTATGGCATACCTTTATTGTTTACATTATGGGTAAAAGCGATATTTTCATTTTAGGAAGTGTGGACTACCGCCCCCTCAAAGTGATTTGAATCGATAATGCCATATGTGGGATGTATAAAGGATGGAGTAAATTGTATTATACAGTATATTATACTGGAATTATATTATAACTTTATATAATTATAATTTCATTTCATTAAATATGAAATAGAAATGAAAGTAGCGTTCATGCGTACGTATGGCTTACCGTCTCCATGAACAGTGCATTTCATTTCTTAACTCTAAATGTTATGTAATATTATAAATACATGTATATAATGGATATAATGGATATATTTGATATCTACATCATGAATATAATTATTGAGATAATCGATATTCTACCACATAAACAACTTGTAATTATAAGAAGTATATTGTTGACTCAAGTAACAATGATCGACAAAACGACCGTTATTAACCTAAGTGACTACATAATTTTCCTAAAATTGTAATAAGTGATATAAAAAGGATAATGAACGTGAAAAATATTATTATTTAAGTATATATTAACTCTAATTTATTATTTAGGAAGTTAAAGAGCGGTCGAGTCAATTCAGAGACGAGGTAAGGGAACTTCTTAACCCAATTTCCATTCATTGGGTTAATCTCCTACTTTCAAATTATGTCATGATATTATTATGTCATATATTACATTTGTTCTTTATTTATGTGTACTTATAGTGAATACACATAATAGACCTATTTTATTTTAAAAATGATCTTTGTATGGACTTCTTCTCAATCTCCTTTCATTGAGGCACATTTGGTTTTATACACAACTTTCTTTTATACGGTGTGTAAACCCCTTTGACTATTACGTTTATTAAAAAGGAATATTTTTTATACGAAGCGTTTTACTAAATGAAAAAAAGGAATGTTTTTCTTTCCATACGTATGCGGTGAAAATGGATTCTCCGCTGCCGTGACCATTATTTGAGTTTCAGCTTCCTCTACAAGCCATAACATTTTTTTAATGAAAAATAAATACAATGTTTTAATTTTCGTTAATTTTGGTATTGAAAATGGTTTTGAAAGTGATTTTATTATATCAATGTGTTGTATTGATATCTTGTGATTGAAATATGGACATTTTATGTTTCCTTTATGCATGTTTTCTTTGATACGATTATGTTATGGTTTATGATATGTTTAAACCTGTTCATATTAGGAATGAATTGGACTTAATAAGTGACGGGCGGAGCCCGTTATAGCTCCTCGATGCATCGGTAGGTCTCATGAGACAACCTAGTGTCTTGGCATGAGTCCTTAACAAAATCTTATTTGTGGTCTTCGCACGAGGCCTTGGCTAAGTGGTTATGATAGTCCGGAATTATGCATTCCATCAATATTAAAGTGGTTATTGATATTTCATGTGAGTGTTCTACTAGTAGAATATCCATGTGAGTAAGTAAATGGCATTATTTAATTTATTTTTTCCATATTATGCTAAAGTTAAAGTTTAAAAAGTTTTTTGTTTTATTTATACATTTCCTTAAATGTTAATGTTTATTTACGAAAGCTTCCGCAATATTGTTATCCTTATAAAGAATCTGAGCTCACCCCTTTCAATGTTTTAATATTTTCCAGGATGTGAAGAAGTATTTTTTGAATGACCTGCAGGGATTGTCAGATGAGGATATGAGTGTGGTATATGGAGACTTTTTTATTGTAGTTATTTAATTTATGATGTAATGTAACATTTATGAATGTATCTAGTGTTTCGAAGGCTACTAAACTAACCGGTCTTTCAAGACTTGATCTTTTGTGATCATGCCAATGTTTCGAAGTAATGCACCAACTCTGGGAAACTGGGTTCGGGGCATTATAGTTGGTATCAGAGGTAGTTTAGTACTAACCTTGGAAGCTAGATTTAGATAAACTCTGATTAGAGAAAATAGCCCAAAGATAGACTTTGAGGATTAGTATAGAAGAACCTCCTAGAATTTTGTTGTTGTAGAGATTTTGTGAGTTTTCCGAGCAATACATCCCTGTCTGGATACGAGCAGGTAGAGGCGGCTCTGACACAGATGTGCCTAGGGGTAATACCCGAAAACACCGCTTTGAGCTAGACTCGAACGGGAACTAGTGCACGACAACGGGCCTTGCTGCACTCTTGGTTACGACACTCCAGAGGGATATGCTTAAGATAATTATAATTTTTTTACAAACCACTATGAAGGGTTATGAGTATATAATTCCTCAAAGAAAACATTTTTATGGATTATATACATAAATAGTTCAATTAATGTTAATTATTTTACAAGTATGGAATTATGTATTTTGATTCATAAACTAATCTAGTTTATGCCATTGTTTAGAAATGGCGCCTAGTGGAAGGAATGGAAACCGTATCAATGCACGCACTCCGTGTAGGGATTTCCCTCCTGCTCAAGATAATTATTGTGGATCTGGAGATACAAATGGTGCTGATCAACTTATTACCATACTGGGACAACTAACTCAGGTTATGAATAGTAACCTTACTCGTATGGAGCACCCTGATCCGCAACGTGGAGGATCAATGTTAGACCACTTAATGAGGCAACAACCACCGACATTTAATTGGTGTAAAGATCCATTAATAGCAGAGCAATGGATAAACTCCTTAGAAAAAATATTCCATACCTTAGGGAGTAGAGAAAGGGAGACGGTTGACATGGCAGTCTATCGCCTCACTGGAGATGCTGATCAATAGTGGTCATTGATTCAAAATACCAAGGAATATGATGAAGTATCGAATATGGAATGGAGGGAGTTCAAAGATCTTTTCTTAGAAAAGTACTTTCCCCATGACCATAGAGCAGATATGGAAAGGCAATTTCTGAGTCTGAGGCAGAAGGAGGATGAGAATGTCGCAATGTATGAGTCTAACTTTACACGGTTAGCGAGGCATGCATCAAATTATATACGTAACCCAAGAAGTAATAATGATCGTTTCTTTGATGGGTTAAAACCATTTCTCCGTCGATCCTTAGTCTCACAATCCTTCTACTCATACGACGATATTGTCTCATGTGCTATCAAGAGAGAAAAGGAAATATCTAAATCTTATGACAATAAAGTAAAGCAAGAGAAGAAGAGAACGGTGGAACAAGAGACAGATAAAGGGAAAAAGGGAAAGAAGGATTTTCCATTATGTGATAATTGTGGGCAGAATCACCCTGGTACTTGCCTAAAAGGAATGGGAGTTTGTTATAAATGTGGGGAAAAAGGTCACCAGGTGCGTGATTGCAAGTGAATGAAAGAGGCTATCAATGATGAATTCTACAATTGTATAGAAATGGGGAATTATGGAAATGAATGTCCTAAGCGTCAGGGAAACTTACCTCAGAAAAGGCCAAGGGATCTAGGACAATCGGATGCTGTTATTATAGTTGAAGTGGAATAATTAATGTATTGGTGCTTTTGGACTCAAGGATTATATTCTAGTTATAATAATAATGTGATATATATAAGGATTGTACTGAAGTACTTGTTTTTTTTTCATTAAGGTTTTAATATGATGAAGGTAATCATATTTTTAGTATGTGACAACAAGAGAAACTTTACATTGTTTGGGGAATCTGACGTTACAATTGATTTTGGAATTTAGAGACCTTTTAGCGAATGTCTGTATAGAGGTATTTTGGATAACTATAAAGGTTGGAATGAATTAAGTTGAACTTTGGATAGTATTATTTAAGGTTAAAACATTTCTAAAGATTATTTTCGGAATATTATAATACTATAGTTTTAGGAAAAGGACAACCTGCAGGGTGGGGCATAACCCGTCGCGTCGGACAAAGCTGCAGGAATCAAACCCACAACCATAGTGCGACAGGCCTTTATTACCTACCAATAGCCTACAGGAATTCCCTGGTTACTAAAAAATAGTTTTCATAATTTAAATTCTCTATGTTAATATTTTGAACTTTGTACGATTAGAATAAATATAATATTTTTGAAATCTATTACCTTTTGGAGTGAAAGATGGGTTCGTGGTAAAAATTTATTAAAGAATGAAAGCCTACATGATAAGTAAGTATATTTCCTTACATTCTTAGTAAATCACATAAATAAATTCCTCACCTTTATGAAATGTTACTTAAAACAAAAACGTTGTTGGTTAAATTTTCCAACTGGGGATTCAAGGACTGTTTAACCAATCAAATGTTTGTGATTTTCTTATGGTTATCTTTCTCCTAATCCTGTTTTCAAAAACTCTCCACCGGACCGTGATGGTTTGTTTCTCCTCCATATCCATATTTTCATTGAATCCTAGTATGGGCTATCTCGGGTGACCTTTGTACTTCTCTTTCTTTCTTTTAATGTTATATTCTTATTAACCCTATTTCCGATGTGGGTTTTCTACAAAGGTATTTTCTATTTTCAGCCTTTTATTTTCGAAAAACATTTTCAAATTTCGATGACACAATTTATTGAAAGAGGGGTGAATGTAACACCCCAAACTTCCACGGTACACTTCTCTTTGAATAATACAGTAGAATGTGTTGTACGCAACTTCGAGTTCTAACACACACCACAACCAATCAAAGTAGCCGTTATGAATAGTAATACCAAATTTTTGAAATATTATAAATTTTATCTTTCCAAATGGACTTAGTTTTTGGATTCGGAATATCGAGATTAGCCTATGTTGAATTTTTGGTATTTTTCTGAGAACTTCCAATTTTTCTATGAATAGTGAAAAATACTTAAAACAATTTTTTTGATCAAAATAATTTATAGTGATAAATTATACTACTGAGTGGGTTTAAAGTATAATTAGAATATATTTTTACCATTTTATCCAATGGTGTCCATTATAATTAATTTCACTTTGAAATTGGACATAAACAATTGTCAATCTTTTGATATATATTGTCTCTTAAAAACATGCAATTTGTTATGACAGCGGGAAATAATTATGAAATAAATTAATGCAACATATATGTTTTGAATTTTTTAAAATATAAATCATTTTTGAATTCAGAATATCAATTATATCTTCGGGTGAAATTTTCGCATTGTTCTGAAAAACTTCCATTTTTGATGAATAGTGAAACCACTAAGTGGTAGTTAAAAAAACAGATTTTTCGTTTAAATGAAATTTTACCACTTATGTGATTTGATTTTCAAAAATCTGACATAAATGGTTGTCATTAGGAAGTAAAATGTGGTTCAATGGGAATAAAATAATTTTTTGGTGAATAGTATCTTTTAAGATTAATTAATCGCGATTAAAGGTAATTAGTGAAATTTACGGTAAAAATAGTATTATAAAAATATGGAATGACCTTTACATTTGTCCTACCACTATTTGATGTGTCATGGACGACCAATACAATCCATGGGTCATCTTGGGGACCCCATGGAACCACTTTGGTAGGAAAATGACATAAATAACTCTTTATTTAATGTTAAAATAAAAATGTCACAAACATGAGTCGTTTTACTAAAACAATTTTTAAATGGGGTTATACAAGTCATATTTTTTACTATAAATATTCATTATAAAGCTAAAGAAATTTCCTACATAATTATATATCTTTATAATTTTTAGACATTTAATAAATTAAATTATTTATGACACCATGATGATGCACCGATTACCTCATTAATTAACAATTTTAATAAAATGGAAGGATAATGTAAAATCTAAGCATTACACTTTCCCAAAGCCTATTGGATGAGAATATTTCGAACCCTTATCACCTTATCCTCGAATTATATAAGTGTGGTACCTTTAGAATCTGAGAATCATTGTATAATAAAGTAACATTTCAATCTTTCCAAGAGTGACCCTTCTCTCCTCTTATAAAAGGCCCCCACCACGACCACCTTACTCACACCATAAAAGCCTTTTGGCTAGGCCAAACTCTGCCCAAATACTCTCCCAACATCCCTATAATACTCCTAGAAGCCTCACTTTGGGAAGAACTCTTCCCAAGGAAGCCTTTGGCTCAAATCACAAAGAGTTACCCGATTTTAAGGTAATGTCTTCCCTTATGTTATTTTGTTTTATTTTGCTTCTCCAAACCCCTAAAATCTTTTTATTATATTCCTTTGTAACAATACCAGTCTCCTCAATATACTAGGATGTTGTTATAAGAAGTAGTCGAGCTACATTTGCACACACCTACATCCTATGGTTAAAGAACATACTGTTTCTGTGGATGGTGAATTTCTGCCTCACGAAACGATGATTGTTCAACACTCATATAACACCTTCAAAGGTGGCCATTAAGATGTCACTCTATTTATATATGATATATAATATCTTTATGATTTACATAAGGTTCTGTATTTTTCATTTATGGCATATCTTTATTGTTTCCATTATGGGTAAACGCGATATTTTCATTTTAGGAAGTGCGGACTACCGCCCCCTCAAAGTGATTTGAATCATTAATGCCATATGTGGGATGTATAAATGATGGAGTAAATGGTATTATAAATTATATTATACTGTAATTATAGTATAACTTTATATAATTATAATTTAATTCCATTAAATATGAAATAGATATCAATGTAGCGTTCATGCGTACGTACGACTTACCGTCTCCATGAACGGTGCATTTCATTTCTTACCTCTAAATGTTATGTAATATTATAAATACATGTATATAATGGATATATATGATATATATGATATCTACATCATGAATATTATTCGTGAGATAATGGATATTCTACCACATAAACAGCTTGTAATTATAAGAAGTTTATTGTTGACTCAAGTATCAATGATCGACAAAACGACCATTATTAACCTAAGTGACTACATAATTTTTGTAAAAATGTAATAAGTGATATAAAAGGGATAATGAACTTGAAAAAGGTTCTTAAGCAAGTATATATTTACTCTAGTTTATTATTCTATAGGTTAAAGAGTAGTCGAGTCAATTCGGACATGAGGTAAGGGAACTTCTTAACCCAATTTCAATTCTTTGTGAGGACTTCCTCATAATCTCCTTTCATTGAGGCATATTTGGTTTTATACACAACATTCTTTATACGATGTATAAACCCCTTTGACTTTTACGTTTATTCAAAAGGAACCTTTTTTATATAAAGCGTTTTACTAAACGAAAAAAAGGAATGTTTTTCTTTCCGTATGTATGTCGCGAAAATGGCTTCTCCGCCACCGTGACCATTATTTGAGTTTCGGCTTCCTCTATAAGCCATAACATATTTTTAATGAAAAATAAATTAAAATTTTAATTTTCCTTAATTTTGGTATTGAAAATGGTTTTGAAAGCGATTTTATTATATCAATGTGTTGTATTGATATATTGTGATTGAAATGTGGACATTTTATGTTTCCTTTATGCATGTTTTATTTGATTCTATTATGTTATAGTTTATGATATGTTTAAACCTGTTTATATAAGGAATGAAGTGGACATAATAAGTGACTGGTGGAGCCCGCTATAGCTCCTCGATGCATCAGTAGGTCTCATGAGACAAACTAGTGTCTTGGCGCGAGGCCTTGACAACATCTTATTTTTGGTCTTAGCACGAGGCCTTGGCTACGTGGTTATGATAGTCTGGCATTATGCATTCCATCGTTATAAAAGTGGTTATTGATATTTCATGTGAGTATTCGACTAGTATAATATCCATGTGAGTAAGTAAATGGCATTATTGAATTTATTTTTTCTATATTATGCTGATGTTAATGTTTAAAAATATTTTTGTTTTTGTTATTCATTGCCTTAAATATTAATGTTTATTTACGAAAGCTTCCGCAATATTTTTATCCTTATTGAGCATCTGAGCTCACCCCTTTAAGTGTTTTAATATTTTCCAGGATGTGAAGAAGTATTTTATGAATGACTTGCAGGGATTGTCAGATGAGGATATGAGTGTGGTCTATGGATACTTTGTTATTGTAGTTTTTCGCTTTATGATGTAATGTAACATTTATGAATGTATCTAGTGTTTCCAAGGCTACTAAACTAACCGGTGTTTCGAGAATTGATCTTTTGTGATCATGCCAATGTTACGAAGTAATGCACCGACTCTGGGCAACTAGGGTCGGGGCATTACATAAAGGATTCTATATGTGATGAGGAGACTACCCTTTTGCAATGGAGGAGTGGCATTCTTGTAAATATAAAAATATAATCATTATTGGGAGGCCTTTCTAACATCATGTTCCTAAAATAATTAAAGAAATTATATAAAAGGTTATATATGGTCTAATTATTTCTATAAAATTTATTTTGGAAATGTTTTTATGATATTTGGCCCTTACGATTAAATATTTACCATTAATTAGGATCATTTTACACCATAATCATTGTAATAAGTTTTGAGTACATTGACTAAAATTATTAGTAGAAAAAAATTATTATCATAATATAAGTTATAAATTATGATGATTTAAAATAATGAATACATTTTTTAAAAATCTAATCATAAATTTGCTATAATTTAATTTAATTTTAATCCTACAGACATGATAAAACAGCGAGTTTTTAAAATAAAAATTTCCCAATGTTCAGAATGTTTTTTATGAAATTTAAATGTAAAACATATTAAAATTTCGTAAATTAGATATATATATATATATATAATTTTACTATATATAATTTTAAAAAAATTCAATATATAATGTATTTTATATAATTAAATTAAATGATAAAATAAAGTTTACAGTTATACTTTGGTATTTTTTTTATTCATCAAAAATAAAATATATCATTAAAATACCAAAAAATGACAATAAGATAATTTTCAAATTCCTATTTAAAAAATAAATTTATTTTTTTCATTTATAATTTATTAAATTTTCAAAATTTAGTTTTAAAATAGGTTCTCCCTTAATATGAGGTAAAAACTCTTTTTAGAAAAATATAGTTGTTTTTAGTCCTACAATTGGATTTATTTTTATCTATAGTCTAAACAAATAGTCTGAATGTTAAATTATTGAATGAATAATATATATATATATATATATATTAGTTTATATATATAAAAATTCATCAAAATTAGTTTAATGAATATATTAAAATATATTTAAATAAAATGATTTCCAGTATTTCAAAAAGTGTCTTACATTCATTTCTAATTTATTGGTCACCATATAATTCATCTTATATCCATGTGTAATGCATATTTTCATAATTTAATTTATTCTTATATATAACTATAATTCCAAATACTTGGTGAAAACTATAATAATTATTTAACAATTATATCAACATTATATTTTTTTGAAAAAAAAATTAGTTCTTGCGTGTAATGAATTCTATAAAAGGTACTCGGCATTGTGTGAAACAAAATCCATACACAATGTTGCATGAAAAAAATATAATATAAGTGTTACTTTTTGGTAATTCTTATCTTTGTGCTGCATGTATAGAAAATCAAATATAGATCTTCCATGTAACACAATATATATTTAGTGTTTGCATGAAGTAAAAAATATCAAAAACATTATGATAATTAAAAATTATATATTTCCTCCGATCTCAGGGAATTGAAATTGTAATTATTTAATCAAATGGAATTTTAATTTAAAGGTACCAATTGTAAAATAACTTCATAATTCAATTTCATTTATTTGGGTTATATTACTCCACAGTTATCTTGGATATTCTATTATTATGTCTGTAGTGAATTTTGACCCACTTTTGTTGTAATTCCACTTATTTTTATGGATTTATAGTGTATACAAATTATCAATTCGTTATTTAATTCTCACATTATTTTTACTATCCATCCAAGGGTTTCTTCCACAATATCATTATAATATAGATTGAGTATTCTTCAATTTCTATTAAAGGGAATTATTTGATCACTGCTCAATAAAACATTTCATTTTACTCTCATATAGTTATTCATGGTATTTTTTTGAATTGATAGTGGAATTTTCCATTATTCGGCAATAAAAATGTTTTAAAAATTTTCTCATGAGAACTCGACTTCATTTATCATTTTAGTCATAAATACATTTTACTCAAAAACTGTGTTTCACAAAAATGATTTTAAATATGGTTTTATCCTTTTAAATAATATTTATTCGATAATAATTTATGATTTTTTTAAAAAAAATTCCAACAGATCATTTTAAATTTTCAAAAAAATTACAATTTAGATTTTACTAAAAAATGTGAAAGGAAACATTACAATAATATGTACAGAATGAAAAAAACTTCCTCAAAACATGAAAATTAAAATGTTTTCATGATTCTGTTAAATGATTCAATGATTATTATAAAATTAAATATTTTCAAAATATTTTTTTGATTTTTAATTTTTTAAAGTATTTTCCATTGAATGTTATTCTCATATGTTTTTCAAAATGAAAATGAATTTTTCCACAAAAACATTTAAAGATATTATAAGGTTATTTATATTCATCAATGAAAAAACCCTTTCCTATTCCTATACTGAATATTTTTTATAATTACACCATCTTTATTCATTATATAGATGGTTTATGATCATTTTGATTAAGGAATGTCTTGACATTAAATTCCATGATCCATTTTGTAGTCAATAAATTTCCCTTTAAAAATTCATTTCATATGATCATTGAACATTAAATTTTCCATAAATATAAATAATAGTTATCCTAGATATGTTTATTTCTTAAACCTTATATAATTTAAAAATATGTAAAACAACATTAAATGCAATTTTATATATATGAAAATATTGTTAAATTTGTATTCTTTCCTAAATATGGATACATGACGATAAATAACAATATTCACAAATAAAATTGATTATTATATATGTGAGGAATTTTTTGGAAAATAAGACATTGGTATTCACACTATATATATCCCCTCAATGAATTAGTAGTATCATGGGAAAAAGTAATTTTCTAGTCTTAGTGGATGTGTTTCTTGAAAAGATATACATAGAGGTAATAACACCAAAAATAAACATCGATCTTGACTCAATCATTACATAGTACATGAAAATAGGCCTTATTATACACTTGGTTTGAAAATATCATGGGATATTCTTAGGATAATTATTATTTTTTATACATATTATTATTAATTATTTTAATAGATGATGATAATTAATGTCCTTGGATAAACTGTAGACCAATGATGGTCCACTGATTAAACAAAATAGGTGACTTATTTATTTATTGGGATTCAAAAATTATATTTTGGAATTTTTTTTCCAATTTAATTTTAGTGATATGAATTATGAATCAATAAAGTATTATGTTATATGATATATTAGTATATGTATTCAATATCATAAGAGTAATGAATATTGTCATGATTTTTTATATAAAATATGATCATAATTTTCATGTATTAAACCCATATTATTTTGTTTAACATGGTTGGATTATACAAAGATTAAATATATTTTCAGGAAAATTTATTACAATATAATCCATTTGTTTATTATATGATTTATTGGACAATTTATTAGAATAAAAATTCCATTATATTTTATAGAAAAAAATTCAATGGAATTGATCACCTATAAGGTTAAAACAATAATTAATTACATTCTAATAATAGTCAAATAATATTATTAAGCTTCTCGAAAAAAATATAATTTGTATTGAAATCCATAAAAAAGGATGTCTAATTATTAAATTTCATGGATGTACATCCTATTTATTTTTGTAATTATATTAATATAGATTTATAAAAAAACCTATATGTTAGGTGAAAAGCCATCATGTCCAGCAAGTAATCAGGGGTAAAACCCATGACCAATTTATTATAAGGACTTAGAGCCTACTAATGGCCTTTGTTAATTCCTAGTTAATATGTCAATATTTTTAGGTAAACTATTTGAAAATAGATATTAACAAACCTATGGGTGTTAATTTTGAGGTTTAGAGAATAAATTATTATATTGGATAACACATTCTAACCATATTGGTTTTGGGAAATATCATTATATAAACAAAATGATTTTTCACTCTTTTGTGTAACATATTATCTGTTAAAAGTGAATTTTAGTGCTTTGTGAATATGAAATTAAATTTTGGATATTCATTACCTAGAGTGAAGGGATAAAATTGGATGTTTATCGAAGGTTAAACAAATGATGAAATATTTCTTATAAAATATAAGTGCATCATGTATATTTTATTATATTCTTAGACAATAAAATAATTCATCATCATTCGGAAATGTATCACGAAACAAAATAATGTTATCCTATAAATTAATATCAGATGAATCCAATGGTATATTAATTCATCAATGATTTATGTTTTTTTAGGCCTTAGACATTCTATTTTCACTCAGTTTATTCTCATTAATTATCTCAATCACTCTATATTATTATTTACACTTGGCCATTAATTATATACCTTTACCTGGAACATTTCTTATTTTATGTAGAAATATAGTTATATGTTATTCCATATGACCATTATACCTCCTTTTTCTCATATTAAGAGGATATATTGTGAAAAAATTTGTAATGTTAGTCTTTCAAAAAAATAAGTTTCAAATAATAGACCATATATAACCAATATCATGTATAAATTTTAGGATTAAAATTATTTTAAGTGGGTATAATATCACACCCAGAAATATTAATGAAAGAACATTATATTTGATATTCTATACGACATATAACACTAAGAATATAAGGTAATATAATAAATAAAACATTATTATATATTTACTCTCTAAAATAAATTCAATCAATGATATAGCTTGAAATTTATGATACATAGATTTTATCATTCATTACACACAACATTGACTTTGTTTGATTACTTTCATTACACATGAAAATGAGTTTTATAAATATATATTAATATGATTATTTAATAGGAAAATTATATCCTAGCCATTAAATTATAGTTTATTAATAATATGAAATCTATTTTGAAAATAAATGGTTCTGTTCATTTCTTAATTATATATTATTGATTATTAAACCCAATATAATATAGTAGAATTTGTTTTATAAAAGACTATTTTTATACACATGAAGTCATTTTTTCATAATAAATTATATTAATTGATATTATTTATTTTTATTAATGGTATTTATATATTATATAGTTTATATTTTGTTTTTAAATTCATCCAAAATATTTTATATGAATGTGAAAAGAACACATGAAATTTATACATAAAAATATGTGTTTTTATAGGTAGTTCCCCCCCCCTTTTATTTGGGCACCTATTGTAATACTATTTATTTATGCATTAATCAATTTTATATGATAAATAAAAATTCATTTTTAAAAATAGGAATACCATTATTATCTAGGATTGAGTTTCTGTTATTTTTCTTGTGAAGTATAATTTTTTTATAAATATTGAAAAATAGTGGATTTTAAATGAAAACTACCTTTTCATTTAAATTATTTATTTTCATATGATATATTTTTGATATGTTTTATAGTCTGAGTAGTAAAATTATACATCTACTAATCCAATTTAGGTAATTTTAGTCATTTTTATAATGAATTTAAATATAAAAACATATTAAACCGTTGAAAATTTTAACTTTAAAAACATGCATTCTCATTAAGTATGTCAGATTAATTTGAAATTAATTTTAGCCAATTATATGAATTGAATTTTTAAAAAATTTATTAAATTTTTAGAATCAAAATTAATCAAAATTTATAAAAATCTCATCTTATTTTTTTATATAAATTATTAGTGAAAACATTTAATGTTAATCACATCAATCAAGATAAAAACAATCTTTTCAAGTGATTAAACGATAAAATTAAGGGCATAAATGAACACAAAACTTGAACAAAACCAATTATATGGATGTATATTGACATTATTAGTTTCTTTCTATATCAGTACAATAATTTATATACACTACATGACAAAAGTCTGAACCACTCAATAATATTTTATAATATGTAGTGTTTCCTCTCCCCCACTTATAAAAGGTCGCCCCCTATTCTCTTCTCCTCTCACCATAAAAACCATTTGGGTCATCCAATAAATTCTCCAATAACTCCAAAAAGTCCCTATAATCACTCTATAGTCCTTCTATTTTTCATAAATTCATCCTATGGAGGTTTTAGTGTAAACCAACGGAATATCTCTAAAGAATAGGTATTATTCTCCAATGAGAATCTTTTTTTCCTTCTCCACATGATTCAATTATTTTTATAAGATGGTTATACAATAACCACAGTATAATCCATATACTGTGATATTTTTATATTAATGGTAAAACATAAAACTTTAAACACTTTCATTAAATGGTATATGAAAAAATATTTTCTGTGTACAATGAACTACCATCTCATAAAAATGTCATTCAATTGTCTATTACCAATATTCATGGTTTGTAATAATGATGAATAAATAGTTTATATATTATATATAGTATATTTAAGACATATTAATACCAGTGGAGTCATTAAATCAGATATATATTGTTACCTTCCCTTTTATTGGAGATTCTATGACATCGTGCATGTGTAAGGTAGACTACTACCATGAAAAACGATGTGATTCATCTTTTTCCAACGCTAGACATGGAAGGTGATAAATATTAACTTAAGTTTTTTATGTGATATAAATTATTAAATTTTGGTATTAATGACATGTTTATCATTTTAAAATAATATATATATATATATATATATATCATTTTCATTCATTCCTTTTCACACAAGTAAAAGTGGAAAATTCATTCATGTACATGTGGACTGCCACCAACATGATGCGATGCAACACCCTTTACATAACCAAAAAACAGTTTGAAATATAATTATAATTATAGAAATCATAATATTATTATTTATTGATTATTTTTCTTGGGATGACTGAACTATATAATTAGTGCAAGAACGAGATCATTCGGGATGAGACACGCATGAGAAAACAAGGAAATTAACACTAGAAGTAATCGAAATAAGGAAAGATTATTAACAAACGGGTGATAATATATTAGTAATAAATAATATATGAAATTATAAATGTTAATAACATTTTTTATAAGTAAATTACATGCATAAAAATACTATATAGGAAGTTAAATTATTATCAACCAAAAGGAATCATATGGTAAGGTATTTCATCTAAATTTTTACTTCATTGAGACATATTGTAATGTTATAAACCTAAGTTACAAATCATGACCTATATACATACCTTTGACATGTACTAAAATGAATAATTCATTATTAATGAAATTTTAATATTTAATTGGAATTATTTCATCTAAGGGTGTTTGAATTTAATGTTACCAAGTGGTAAGAAATTTCGAAACTCAATATAATTTCATTGGGTTATATTACTCCTTCATTATCTGTGATATTCTATGATTATTTGTATATTTAATTTTTTCTATCTATTGATGTTATTAAAATTATGTGGATTTACATTTTATTCAAATAAATTATTCATTTGATAATTCTCACATTATCTTTATGATTTTTTATGTATTTATTACACAATTTCAGTCTAATCGAGATTGTGTATGAATGAATTTTCATTAAATGAAATTATTAAATATTTAATTAATAACTAATTTAATTTATTTATATTATGTTTATTTATTCTAGTTTTTAATTTATTGTACCATTTTTACACTAATTTGTACATAAACATTTTTTAATTTAATTTCTTATAAAATTTGTTCTTGAAAACTGGAGTTCATTTCTCTCTTTCATCAGAAAAATTTTTAATTCTAAAATCTTGTTTTATAAAAATGATTTAAATTTTTTTAAATTAAAAAATTATTTATTAAACATATTTTTACCCACTATACATTTTTTGAAAAAAAATTCAAAGATATATTATTTCATTTTCAATACAATTCCCAATTTGATAATACATTAAATGTAAAAGGAATTGTTTTTTATCATATATGGCATGAAAAATTTTGAATCCATCATGGACACTAAAATATTTTTAATAGTCTTTTATAATATATAAAATTTATTGTAAAAAATAATTGTATTCTAAATTTTTTCATAAATTATATGTTGTAAATTTTATTATCAAAGAAAAGTATTTTCAAATTGTATTTGAAAATGAAAAGGATATTTTCTTCATGAATGTTTTAAATGATATATTTTTTTTATTTCTATTTATAAATGACTACATAAATGTATTATTACTTCAATGATTATATGTTATATTTATACTGTCCATATTCATCCTTCACATGGTTTATGATAATTTTGACTAAGGAATATTTTTTCATTCAATTCCTTGTTCCATTTTTTTAGTAAATATATTTCACATGAAAAGTTAACATTCGTAAAACTATTGGAGATTAAATACACTCAAAATATCAATATTAAATATCATGCATATTTTTATTTAATAAATTATATATCATTTCTATATATGGTTTAATATATTGATTTTAATTTTATATTTTTAGAAATATGGATAAATCTGTATTCTTTATTCAATATGAATACTTAATGATAGGGCACATTGGTAACAAATTAAGTTGATTATTCAATATATATGTAATACTTTGGATAGTTACAACAGTGGTGGGTCCTAGATATATATATCCCCTCAATGTATCAATTTAATTATGGGACGAACTATTTGTCTATCCTTAGTTAGGTATGTTTTACCCAATATATTTTAATAATAATGTGAAAGGTCTTGATGGTAAATGTATAAAGAACATAGAAAATATGATGTCCAATTATAAATATTTTCAATCATTCAGATTTTATTTTTTGTTATCCACGATATATTCACTAAGAAAATATATTTGGATTCATTTTAAATTCATTTTATTTGTTAAATAGATTGAGTTTGAATTATTTACTTGTCTATATTTATTATTCCTTATCTCATCATGTAATTAATGTTTATTAAATGGAATGTGTGTTCATTTATTTAGTTTTATATATTGATTATTCTATATCCAGTTATTTAAATAGAAGATCATCATGTAATTAACGTTAATTAAATCGAATGTTTATTCAATTATTTA
The DNA here is from genome assembly GCA_963277665.1 of Viscum album. Taxonomy (NCBI): domain Eukaryota; kingdom Viridiplantae; phylum Streptophyta; class Magnoliopsida; order Santalales; family Viscaceae; genus Viscum; species Viscum album. The sequence continues at coordinate 398,061,112 of OY728166.1, forward strand.
ATTGTCTATATAGATTTTTCTTTATCCTATTATTTAAATGGAACATTTGTCTATTTATTTAGCTTTTAATTACTTATTCATTTATTTAAATGATAGGTGTGCTCATTTATTTACCTATTACATGTGGATTATTCTTATTTATTTGTGAAATCTTATGTGGTACTTAACCCATAATAATAATTTAATATCAACCTTATTTTGTTTCAATTACCTAGGATCTAATGATGTTTTGGATGACTAATATGCAAGTATATTCATTATGTAATAAATTTATAATTTCAAAAAAAAATATTTTAATTTCTGTATTGAAATGTAATGAATAACTCATATATGTATTTGAATTACCAAGACTACAACATTCATTGGTCCTTTGGGATGTGAATCATTACATCCTATCAATTTTCATAGTAGTAGGAACTTGTTCTAGGATGTAGAGATCAGGGATTCTAGATTCCTTAAATACAAATATTTTATATATACATCAATTATGGCATAAACCAACATTTAAAAAATCATCAATCAGTCCTAAGGTAGTTAATACTATCAAATTTTTTTATCCATATCAATTATCTCTTTATAAAAAACTATTATCTTAACATGAACAACATATTAAGGGATATATTTTCCCTAAATTTCCTTTTTTAAAAGATGTTTAACTTTCACCTAAATAAATTTTCTTGGTCATTGATATCATTCCAATTAAGCTCCCAAATCCCTTTATAAATTGTAAAGTATTTAAATCCTTAACCATTTATTAATTTTTATAAGCATATTATCATTGATAACATAATTTTACAACATATTTGAATGATCTCAATACACAATCACATTAATCATTCCACTTCATCAATATCAACATCATAAGATGGACATTGATCCCATATATTCTGCTAAAGCATAATCCCTTATTCCTTATGGTATTCATTTTAATAATGCCTAATCTCCATCTAGTGGGAGAATTTCACATCAGAAGATTCATTATTTCCCTTTCAATCACGAGAATAGTTCCCTTTATCTCTACACATAGAGAAAACTCATTTTACGTTTAAGCACATTCTAAGGTGTTTCCTCCCAATAGTATCTCATGTTAGAAAATCCTTAATTACCTTTTCCCCTTTATACCACTTTTCTCTTCCATCCTCTTATTATATTGTTTAACTATAAATCCATTCGACATTGAGAATTATTTATCATTCTTGATAGCATATGGTATTATATCCTACTGTAATTAGAATTATTAGGAAACTATTTACCTACAATGTATTATCTTAATCCCATCAAAGAAATAGTTAATCATTTTTTTGGAATATGTGCGTAGTTTTCAACATGCCTTCTTAGAATTATCATGTTGGCTTCATGTATGTAAAAATTTTCTGTTACATTATGTCATATAATCAAGAACTATCATTATAGGTCAAAATTATTATCTTCATGAAAATATTTTTCCACGAACAATAAATCAAAATCCTTATACATATGAATTTTTGTGTTCTTTTTCATGCATTGTCTACTGATTCAATGGACACCATTGATCTATATGTACCTATAAAAGAGAAACATCCACTAAAACATTCTCCTTTTCAAGACATCATAGGGTGTGAAATATCTTCTCTAATGAACACGTAATCTTCTCACCTAATGACAATGTTTTATTTCCATTGAATTATAATTGTTATTGATGCTTGAATAAGTCAAAAATTGGTACTCTGTGTTATGGATCATTATTATTCTCTATATAGGAAATTTTATTACTCATAATGTCATGACCGACCTTCACCAAGATGAGGGAAGGGATAGCAGATTTCTAGACCCTTCCTTCTTCATCTTGAAGGAGACATAATGACCCCCGAGACTCGCATCCAATAGGCCCCGATTTGGCGACTAGCACCAAGGGTATAGAATCACACACAAGATAGAAGGCATTACCTTTTTTCTTTATTTGGAATGGGAGATAAGATAGTAAATCCCAACAACTCTAAAACTATTGGGGTAAGAGTGAGGCCAAAAGAAAACCATTCCTATATGCATGTTAAAAAAGTAAATACCACAAGGTACAAGAAGACTACAAAGGTAATGTACCAACGAAAAGATAAACAAAAACTTCAATTTTCCCAATGTTCGTGCTAGTATGACCCTGCACGATCCTTAAAGTCCTCCTGAAAACCTGAAGGAATTTTTATATACGTAGGGTAAGCATACATGTATACTCAGTAGGGAAACCCAAAGACACTCATGCATAAGTGGGGAGGCATTCTAATGCCCTGTGAGAAAAGAGATAACTAAAGAAGCTAGCATGGAAAACTGTCCACCCAGGACTCACCAAGGCTCACTCCCCAAATAATGAAAGTCAATTAATGTATTGTAATAGCACATCAACATTTGGGTACCCCACACCACATTCCCACTAGTTATTGAAGACCTTATAAGCATCGAACCAATATCCCCATTCTCACCATAGTCCGAGAACCACACCTCACCCACACACACCTGGGCCACAACCACGCATCACACCCACAAACACCTGGGCCAAAACCATTATACGTAACCACGCTTGCATAAACCTCATCCAAAATAACTACTGTCATGCCCGAAGACACCTAGGCCTCATTTCGAAGATTCTTGGGAAACGACCTGCCCACACACACCTGGGCCAACCACCACAACAACCATGCCCAATGAACCTTGAGCTATAATGGATCTCAGGCCATCACAGCCTTCCCTAAGAGTCTTTCCCTATATAGTAAAGGGAGCATAAAAAGAGATAATAACCAGCCACTAATAAAAGTATTGGAAAAAACACCCTCCCCTATGAAATGGGGGTGTTCGGCACAAAGTGATCAACGTGGGTGGGGCGCGAAGAAGTAACATAAAAACTACAGATATATGTATAGGTAACAAGCACTCATCCCAAACTATGGGTTCCAAAACATATGAACAAACACCCTCTTTACTATTCATTCATAAAAGAAAGGCACAATACTCCCTACAAGTCACAACTCATCCCCAAAACCAAATCCCCATTTTACCGATTCTTAGTTTCACGTTCAAGCGATCCCATTTAAGTAAATTATGCACTACTGGGCAACTAACATGCATAAAAAATGCTAGAGAAAGAGAAACAACCAAACTAAATTCAAACATTCACACCCATTTCTCTTGTATAGTCACAACAACAAAGGGATTAGTGACATGCCTCAAAGTATTGGAACCATACCAAGCCTCGAGATACATCCCCACGCAGCTTCAGATTCAAAACCAACAAAATGTTCCACAACAGAGGATCCCATCCTCACCCACGTGACCCCATAAGAATTGAACAGAACGAATATACATGCCAACAAGATAGAACAAGGATGTTCCCAGAGTCATGTACATCATTCACTATGTTTTCTTCTTTCTGTTTGGTTAACTAGTGTGATCACACATGGTTTTTTGTTCACTGGACATTCATTTAATCTTCTGAGTTTATGTAATTAAACAAATTCCCATGTTGGAGCCATTCAATTACCACAGATGACAAGGGTTCATTAGTGTCTATGTAAAGAGCACCAACTTCCATGATTTTTAGTGAGCATAGCCCATACAGTTCACAACATATAGAAATTTTAAAAGAGTACAACAGAATTGTCAAACACACCCCGTCATTATTTAACCGCCTGTTTATTATCTTTGTTATGGTTTGGATTCATCCATTCCCACAGAAACTATAGTGTACCCACCCCGCATGTTACACAGTAAAGAGAGATGAAGGAAAACCCTACCAGTTTGATCAGGGATCGAAGTTCTTCTCCATGCACCATGAACTGGGGATGCACGAATTATAGGGGACGAACTCTAAGGACTCCTAGGATGAGAAAAAAATTACAGCACATGCGCACCACAATCCTAGGGAACGAGGGACTCCAAGATAACTAGGGAGAAGAATGAAATCCAGCCAATAAGGGGAAGGAAGAAACTCTAGCATGATACAAAACAGAGATTCCATTATTACGGGATAAGGAAATTTGATCCTCTTTAAATTCAGATTGTGGTTTCCTTTGCAATTGGGAGGTTACACATTATGGGATTAATTGTTATTTAATTATTCACATCAGAGGGGTGGCCATAACAGCTATGCGGTAAACAGTTTCTTTTAAATGGAGGAAAAATGCACAACAGAAGTGGAACATGAAGTTACGGGGAATGGGTGTGACACCGAGGAAAACCACACGTTTTGCTAAGTTTAAGGTTTTCCCGACTCTTAGTGATTTTAGATATTATTTATGGGCTTTAAATGTCTTTGAAATGGGTATTAAATCATCTTTACGTTAAAAGTCACTTTGTGGGAGCGGAAAAAAGTCGGAAACTGGAGAAAGGGACGAAGACCTTTGCGGGTACATGGTTCCACTGTCACGTGCCACCCTCACGGTGCCACCATCATGGTGACACCCTCACGGTTTGACCCTCATGGTGAATCCCTCATGATGCCGACATCATGGTGCCACCCTCATCGTGCCACCCTCACGGTGGCACCCTCACGATTCCACCCTCATGGTGCCACCGTCACGGTGCCTCCTTGACTGGTTTGCAGTCATCACGGTGCCACCGTATCTGGTGACCCCGTGACCGGTGCCACCGTTTTGGTGGAGCTATGTTTTGGAAAAGTAATGGACCAGAAGGGTCCATGCCATTATATTAGATACCTCCCAAACTATTCTCATCCTTGAGAATCAAAACTAGACCAGAAGAAAAGAGGGGTTTCAGAAAACCACCTCAAAAGATACCTCTCAACAGTGAACATCAACAACATTTAAGAACACCTCTCCCTCAAGTAACCAAGAAACATTCGAAGGTCAAACTGTCCAGTCATAGGGGTTAGGGAGTCTCTTCCTCCATGTCAAGATACTATCTGCTTTGGGTGGCACTGAATTTCCCACAGTTGTTTGATCTCCTCAACCTAAATGCATCTTCATTAGGGATCTGGTCCCCCCCTCCACATAGTCAGGACTAATCACACACATCCACAGAATAAGGAAAACCACACATTCCATATTTAACAAAGTGAAGAATTCCATCACAACAAGTATAATCAAAACAGAACAAAACTCAACACTGCTCTGGGTACAGGGCGTGCATTTGTGTCTCCCATTCCCAGGTACTTTCCTCAAGTCCTCCATGCCTCCACAATACACGAACCAAAGGAATGGTCCATCCACGGATCACCTCACAATCCTTGACCCTCACTAGTCTCCCCACAAATGTCACATCGACCTTGATATCCATCTTTCCCCCAATTGAGGATGTGTGAAACATTGTGTAGATACTGTTGGAGTTGTGACACGTGGAATACATCATGTATTAATAGTAGCAGTGGTGGTAGCGCTAGATGATAAGCCACTTCTCTGACCCACTGCAGCACTTCAAAGGGTCCGATGAACCTTGTAGAAAGCTTACTCCCCCTGTCGAACCTCTGTTGTCCACACCGAGGGGAGACCTTAAAGAATATGTGGTCCCCGACATCAAACTCCAAGGTTCTCCTCCTATTTTCGGCATATGACTTCTACCGGTACTGAGCTGCATTCATCCTCTCCCATATAAGATGAACCTTCTCTGTCATGATATGCACAACTTCCGGGCCAAGAACACCTATTTCCCGAACCACGGTACAACACACGGGTGAGCGACATGGCCTTCTGTACAAGGCTTCGAACGGAGCCAAGCCAATGGTAGAGTGATAGCTATTATTGTAGTCAAACTGTACCAGAGGAAAGTGTCTCACCCATGATCCCCCAAAATCTAGAATAAATTCTTGTAGCATATCCTCCAACATATAGACGGTGTGCTCTGTCTATCAATATTTCTGGGGATAGAAAGTAGTGATAAGATATAGTTGGGTTCCAGAAGCATGCTGTAATCCCATACAAACTCGTGAGGTAATCTATGAATCCCTATCTGAGACTATGGACCTTGGAACTCCATGAAACCACACTTCCTCATCCACATATCTCCATGCTAAGACATCCATCGCACCTGACTGCTTGATCGCAAGAAAGTGAGCCTATTTCGTCAACCAGTCCACCACTACCTAGATTTCATAACAACATCCCTAAACCATGGGTATCCCTGTAACAAAATCCATCGAAATTTCATCCAACTTCCACTCAGGGACATCTAATGGTTGTAAAAGACCTCCTAGAACACTGTGTTCAGACTTTACCTGCTGACACCCTAGGCACCTGGCCACGAACTCTGCCACCGCCCACTTTACCCCGAACCACCAAAAATGACTCCTCATACCCTGGTAAATCATGGAAACACCTTGGTGAACTTCTAGGGGTGAGTTGTGGAACTCACCAAGAAACCTATCACACATCGTCTCTAGAACAAACAACTTCCCTTGGAAAAGAATCTAATTCTAACCATCCTCTGTCCACCCTTCCATAGCATCACCTTGGTTAACCCTGTCAAGCATCACTTCACTCTCTATGTCTCCCCACTATGACTCATCCACCTGCCATAGTAGAGAGGACTGCACTATCATCTAATAAATCCAACCTCTACCAACATCCATCCTTGCATCCAAGTGCAGGGGGGCCAACTCCTCTATCGCCTTCCAAGAATCTGCCAACTCTCGAACCGCGTCCTTCTGTGACTTCCTGCTTAGGGAATCGGCCACCAAATTCCCTTTTCCCAAGGTGTAGGAAATCACGATGTCGTATTATTAAGGAAAAACATCCACGTTCACTTTTGTGAGTTCAATTCCTACTGGGAGAAGATATACATCAAGATTATGTGATCCATGAAGACCATGATGCGTTCTCTGTTGAGTTAATTCCACCACAACTTTACTGAAAAGATGACCATCGCAAGCTCTAGATCATGGGTGGAATAATTTCGCTTAGGGGGGTGTAACTATCTACACCCATAAGAGATCACCCCTTGACGTTGCATAATCACACACCCGAGGCCTTGTCCTGAAGCATCACAAAACACCTAATATGCCGCCCATTCTTCTTGAAATCTCAACACTGGGGCACTAACCAACTTCTCCTTCAGATATCTGAAGGCTGCTTCACACTGCCTATTCCACACGAAGGACTGGTCCTTCTTGGTCAAAGCCATCAAAGGTTTCACAACTCGGTAGAAGTTGGGCACAGACCTCCGATAGTAGCCTGCTAGTCCAAGGAAATTACGATCTTCTAACATGTTCTTGGGTGTTTCCCAAGAAACAACTACCTCTAACATTGATGGGTCCACCGCTATTTCCTGCTCGGACACCACATGCCCAAGGAATTTCAATTATCGCTTTCCTAACTTTCACTTGGACAACTTCTCATAGAGTTGGTGCTAGAAGAGGACCTCTAAAACCATTCTCAGGTTCTCATCATGTTCCTCCCTTGATCTTGATTAGATCGTGATTCCTTCAATAAACACAACTATGAACCAATATAGGTATTACCAGAAGATGGAGTTCACAATCCCCATGAACAGAGCTGGAGCATTCATAACTCCGAACAGCATGACAACAAACTCAAATAGCCTATATCTGCATCTAAAGGGAGTCTTCGAGATGTCTCCCTCATTTACCCTTAACTAGTGATATCCCAACCACAGGTCAATCTTGGAGAACCAACCTGCCCCTTTTAACTTATTGAAAAGGTCATATATCCTTAAGAGAGGGTGATGGTTCTTGACCTTACCTGATTCAGTCTCCAGTAGTCTATGCACAGCCTGAGCCCACCATCTTCCTTCTTTGAGAATAAGACTAGATCACCCCATGGTGACACACTTGGTCAAACAAAACCCTTCTTCATCAGATCATCAATCTGAATCTGCAACTCCTGTAACTCCAAAGGTGTCATCTGGTATGGAGCCATTGAAATCGGACAGGCACCAGGTTGAAAGTCTATCCCTAACTCAACATCATGTTGAGGGGGTATAGTCGCCACCTCCTTAGGGAAGTCGTCTATAAACTCACTAATGATCCATGGAACTTCCACAATCTATTCATCTACTGACTCCACTGATAGTTCAGATAAAAAGGAAAAAAGGGGCTCCTCTTGCCTGCTGAATTTTTGGTAACCCCACTCGCCGATGAATGTTACACATCATATGCCCAAATCTAAAAACACAACCCTTCCTCAAAAGCTGTCAATGTTGGAAAATTAAGATAACTAATATTCAATGCCTAGGATGACATCATATGGATATATCTACAACCGTAGAAGATCCCTGATAGATCGATGTGGCCCTATCATCAGTCTACACCCTCGGAAAACATAAAACAAGTCGGTCTGACATCTGACTGGTGAGCTCAGCACCAGGGGAACTAGATGTCTCTCAACATCTAAACCCAGGGCATGGGCCAGACTAGGTGCAATAAAGGAGGGAGAAGATCCTGTATCAATGAAGTCATATGCAAGAGTACTAATTAAGCTGATCGTACCTCATACGACTTTTGGCCCAGCTGTATCTATTGCCTCTACAGCATGTAACTGTCCACGCCCAGGTCCCCTTCTCCTTGACTGTCGGCCGCCTCCCTAACCGCACCCTAGTCTAGGTCCCTAAGGAGCACCCTGAGGTCGGCCTCCTCCTGCAAAAACTGCCCTGGGAGGAGTGAGAGCTTGCTACCCCCACTGCTGCTCCTCAAAGGGCCTAGCTGGATACTATTGCTGCTGAGGTGGGCGATGAACCTACCCACTCTATCTGTACTATACTATGTCCTGCAATTGATTCCGATGGTGCCCATGGCTTCCAAATATGAAGCATCTCAGACTTGGGCGTCAAGAGAAGGGGCGAGGGCCGGTAGATCGGAACCGGAACTGCTGAGGCCTGCTTCCTGCTAGTCGAAACCTGGATGGCCCTGACGCCGGAGGCCTGCTGCTGATGACTTTCCTCTTCGAAAAGCCCAACTGAATTCCCTCTCACGATACACCGCCCAATGTGTGTGTCCTTTCCACCACTTTATCCTTCTTCTAGACCTCCAATTATGTCGGTACAGTGAAGGGAGTAACATTATACTAGAGAGAAGGTCGATGTGCCTCCTCCAAACATCTCTCCAGAGACTCCTCAACTGGAAAGAGGTCTGGATAATAGCGAAGGAGATCCTTGAACTTGATCAACAACTCTCTCACTGAAAAACTCCCCTGATGGAGGGAGAGTTGTTCCTGCCTCTTCTCAACCTTCATCATGGAAGAGAGGAATTCCGCCTGGATCTCCTTCTCAAAGTCAGCCCACGTAACCTCAACCTCCCTCTTCTCCCCAAGATAAAGCATCCAACACCGACATGCTACTCCACAAATATGGCACACAGATAGAGGAACCCAATAATCCATCAGATCCCCAATCAAGTTGAAAGCTATCAACAGCTCCTATGGCCTTCTCTCTGTCTCCATGACTGAGATGTTACACTCGTACTTCCCGGGGGTCTGCTGCTGAAAGACACAAAGCATCCTATGCCACTGATTGTCCTCCTCCTATCGGTCATCCATCTTCCGATCAGCCAATTCAACCTCCTAGGCCTCGATTTCCCGCACTTATCATGGTCATCTCTTAGGTTCCATAGCTTCATGGTAAACAATGAATTCCTATGCCCGAGTAGTGTAGAATATTTTTTCCTAAATTTCCTTTGACTGTTTCTATATTTTAAATCCCAAAAATACCCATAAACATAAGAACAGAAGTCATTATAATGCATGTACCTTCTCTAGGGTCACTACCCTGCAATCAGTAAAGCCTTAAATGGTTATTTGGTAGGCCCAGGGTCCTGGAATCAGATCACAGGGGTCCCTAAAATCCCATGTCCTAGCCAGTCTTCCCTGGCCTATTTCACACACCAAGAACACCCAACACTGTATCCCTATAATCCCATGCAATCCTCACTGTGCCTAACTCCAGCCTCCATCATATCTCTCAACCATTCCTTTGATACCATTCTGTCATGACCCGCCTTCACCAAGATGAGGGAAGGGATAACAGATTTCCAGACCCTTCCTTCTTCTTATTTAAGGAGAGAAAATGACCCACGAGACCTGCCTTCAATAGGCCCTAGAGTGGTGACTAGCACCAAGGGTATTGAATCACATGAAAGATGGAAGGCATTACCGTTTCTCATTATTAGGTCCGACAGATAAGGTAGTAAATCCTAGAAACACCAAAACTAGGGGGTAAGAGTAAAGCCAAAAGAAAACCATTCCCATATGCATGTTACAAAATTAAATACCAAAAGGTAAAACAAAACTACAAAGGTAATGTACCAAATAGAAAAACACAAACTGCAACTATCCCAACGTCTGAGCTAGTATGGCCCCGCATGATCTCTAAAGTCCTCCTGGAATCCTAAAATCATTTATATATATATAGGGTGAGAATACAAGTATACTCATTAGAGAAAACCAAAGACCCTTGTGCACAAGTGGGAAGACATTCTAATGCCCTGTGAGAAAAGAGATAACCAAACTACCTAGAAAGGAGAACTGTCCACCCAAGCCTCACCAAAGCATGATCCCCAAATAACTCAAGTAAAGTAATGTATAGTAATAGCACATTGACATTTGGGTACCCTGCGGCACTTTCCCACTGGTTATTGAAGAAATCCTATGCATCGAACCAAACCCGCCATTCTCACTGCAGTCCCACCACCACACCCCGTCCACACAAACTTGGGCCACAACCATGCATTCCTACTGAAAACACATAGACCAAAACCACTATATGTAACCATTCCTGCATAAACCTAGGCCCGAATAACTACTTCCATGCCCGAAGACACATGTGCCTCATCCCGATGATTTTTGGGAAACAACCTGCCCGCACACACTTGGGCCAACCATCACACCTACCCTGCCCAATGAATATTAGGCTATAATGGTCCTCAAGGCATCAAATCATTACCGAAGAGTCTTGGGATATTCGGGAAAGGGAGAAGAAAAGGTCCTAATAACCAGCCTCTCATAAGAGTGTTGGGAAAAACAACCTCCCCCGTGAAAAGGGGGTGTTCGGCAGTAAGTTCTCAACTTGGATGGGGCGTAAATAAAAAACATAAAAACTACAGATATATTTATAGGTAAAAATCACTCATCCCAACATAGGGTGTCCAAAACCTATTCCCAAACACACTAATTACTATTCAATCATAAAAGAAAGGCACATCACTCACGACCAAGTCACAACTCATTCCAAAATATAATTCCATATTTAACCAATTCTTGGATTCATGTCCAAGCGATCCCATTTACGTAAATTCTGCACTACTGGGCAACTAACAGGCATAACCACAAGATAGAGAAAGAGAAACATCCAAACATGAATTTAAACATTCACACCTAGTTCTCTTGTAAAGTCACAACAACAAAGGGATCAGTGAGATCCCTTAAAGTACTAGAACCAAACCAAGCCTTGATATACAACCCCTCACAGCTTCAGATTCACAACCAACAAACGTGCCACAACAGAGGATCCCATCCTCACCCACGTCACCCCATAAGCATCAAGCATAACAAAAAGACATGCCACCAAGATAGAACAACGAAGTTCCCAGAAACAAGTACATCATTCACTATGTTTTCCTCGTTCTGTTTGGTTAACCGGGGTGATCAAACAAGGATTATTGTTCATGGGACATTCATTTAATCTGCTTACTTTATGTAATTAACCTAATTCCCATGATGGAGCCATTCAATTACAACTGAATACAAGGGATCATTAGTGTGCAAGGAAAGATGACCAACAACCATGATTTTTAGTGATCATAGCCCATACAGTTTACAACATACTGAAATTGTAAAATAGTACATCAGATTTGTCAAATGTTCCCCGTAATTATCTAATTGTCTATATATTATCTTTGTTAAGGTTTGATTTCATCCATTACCATAGAAATAGAAGCGTACACACCCTGCATGTTACACTGTAAAAAGAGATAAAGGAAAACCCTAACTGGTTGATCAAGGATCGAAGTTCATCTCCACGCGCCAAGAACTGGGGATGTGGGACTTGCAGGGGAGGAACTTTGGGGACTCCTAGGACGAGTAGAAAATAACTCCAGCACAGGCGCACCACAATCCTTGGAATGGATGAACTCCATGAACACCATGGAGAAGAATGAAATCCAGCCAAGAAGGGGAAGGAAGAAACTCTTGCGTGATATAAAGACGAGATTCTATTGTGACGGGATATGGAATTTTGAACCGCTTTAAAGTTAGATCGTGGTTTCCTTTGCGGTTGGGAGGTTACACATGATGGGATTAATTCATATATAATTATTCCAATCAGAGGGGAGTTCATAACAGCTATGAATTAACCAATTTTTTTCAAACTGAGTAAAAATGCACATCACAAGTGGAATGGAAGTTACAGGGAAAGGGTGTGACATCAATCAAAACCACACGTTTTGGTATGTTTATGGCTTTCCGGACACTTGGGGGTTTTTGATATTATTTATGGGATTTAAATGGATTTTAAACGGGCATTAAAGAATTTTTAATTTAAACAAAACGTTACGGGAGTGGACAAAAGTATGAAACTAGAAAAAAGAGACAAAGACCATTGAGAGGACACGGTGCCACCGTCACATTGCCACCCTCATAGTGCCATAGTAATGGTAGCACCCTCACGGTGGAACCGTCACGGTGCCACCGTGACCGGTGTGCGGCTGTCACGGTGCCACCATAATTGGTGACCCCGTGACTGGTGCCACCGTTTTGGTGGTGCCGTGTTTGGGCAATGTAATGGACCAGAAGGGTCCAGGCTGTTATACATAACCTGAGTCAGCTTCCCCAAAATGGTTATAACATATTTAGTTCTCCCTGAATCACATGGACTATATTTATTATCATACCTAAGAGGAAAATCCCTACATGGGGTAAATGTATTGATAGTTTTTTCATTCCTTTTTTATGGCATCAATTATACACAATAAAATACACTAGATTAGATAATAACATTATAAAACATAATTTAAAATCCTAATACTAGTGATACACATAACATAGATAATCTTATAATCATATGAATGGTTTCATTGAGAATGGATTTATCTTCAACTATTTCATAATGGGTTATAAAAAATGTTGTTTATCCTATGAATATCCCCTAGTTGTTTCAAACAAAGTGAAAAATAATGCCCATTCCCTTGGACTAGGTAATGTTATGGTCCAAACCAATGGACCCTTTTCAGTGTTATTATCCCTAATTACACATGTTCCTAAACCACTTCTACATCCATTTTCCAAAAGAGGATTAATTTTCAACAAAAACCCATATAATCTATTCCATTACAAAACATTAGGATGTTCTTTAATATATTTCCTCAAATTCAATTAATATTTTCTATGACGTAATTATTTTTCTAGATATAGTTCCCAAGGTGTATACTAAACATCCTATATTACTATATATAGTCCCCTTACCCTTTTAGATCGAAGCCAGTGTCAACTTTATTACATTGTAAATAGATACAACGAATTGAATCTAAATGGATAAAATAGGTTTGTAGTCATGATAAACTATATAAATACATGAAATTCACAATAAATTTTTATACATAAAATTAAAAAATAATTTTATTTTAGAATGATATTTTTTACATTATAATATCCATTCATATCAATAAACAAATTCCCTCGTATCATGGAGAAAATAGTATATAATAATGGGGTTAGAAGATACGCTTAATAATGGTACACGTATGAAGAAATATATGAGAAAATAAGAAAGATCCATTATAGAATGGTAAATAATAAGAAAACATTCCATGTAAACAATAATTATATCATAATATGATAGAAATTAATGATATTATAATAATTCCATATATATAATAAATTGATCCCAAAACATGACTTCATGTATTAAAACTAATCTAATAATCTCATGGAATATAAACAAATGAATTCATAATTATGGAATTCATTATGCTAAATATTCAAAACATACAATAAAGGCTCATTATAATACATATAATATCATTGAGATGGTTGGGGCTTATGACAGTACATATATATAAATAGTTAAGACCTCTTCCAAAACTATAAAAGTTTTCCCCAGGATACCTATCGATGCATCGAGGTCTATATTTGGCCCCACCCATCCATTTCAATGTATAATTCATTAAATATATGATATGTGTAAATGATAATAAATTTAAACATCATCATAAAAAAACTAACATATGAATTGTTAATACATACCGTAATCAATAAACATAATCCTAGATAATTTGAAGTAAAATTGGTGAATGCTATTAAAATTATACATCCTATATTAAACTGATTAGAAATCATCAACAAAAAAATATAATTATGGACCTAAAACAATATATCTACATTGGAATATAAGTACATTATTGGTTTTATGTCATCGAAGAATATAAATACCATAAAAATCATTTAAAACACAATTGGTGAATAGAAAATTTTCATTTTGAAAAGAACCTTTTGAAAATAATATTTCCATGAAAATTGAAAAAAAATATTCTTTTAAAATAACCATTTATGATTATAAACGATTAATTAAAAAAATAATTATTTATGATGTAATGGAGTTCAAAACACAACTATTTTATTAAAAAAAGATTAATTTCAATTTTTTAAAATAATAAAATGGGTTGTTTTTCAAAATTAGAGGATGATTCCATTAAAAATTATTTATAGAGTAAAAATGGGTAAAAAGTTCTCAAAAAATAATTTTTAAAGAGTTAAAGACCTTATGGAAATATTTTTTTTCAATACATGGGTTTTGATTAAAACTATTTTCCTACCAAAGAGAGAATCAGTATCTCAATTATTTAAATTATCATATAATTGGAAAATCAAGCTATTACATGAAAACATTTTTTCATAAACATAGGACCTGAAAATAGAGTCACTATATTTACAAAATATCAAATAATTCCCCCATGTTTGAGTTAAATAAAAAATGTTCATAATTATTTGATTTTGAAATAAACCCTTACCCACATGATAACTTTTGTGTCATATGGAAAAAGAAACAAATAATAGTCAGTGAATCATAAAATACCCAATGTAAATTTTATTTCTGATATTACATAAAAAAGCACAACATATGCACCAAAAAATCAAAATAAGTGGTGAATATGGTGTACGTCTCACAAAAGTAAATATGAGATGGGAAACCCTTACCTTTAGTCTGAATCATCAAATATATTCTTTATCTTCAGGAATAATAAACATATGTTAATTATTTACTTGATTAAAAAATATTTCAGGTCTATTATTCCATTTATTTTTATTTTTTACTTTTTATATATGATTACGTAATCAATTATTTTTAAGTTGGATTTTTCAATGATATTTGTCTTATGTGTCAATAATGACTTTAATAGGTAGACTATGGTTAAATAGATCAATATATAATGATATAATGAATAATAATAATGAAAAAATCATGATTTTTATATATTAATTATACATTTAAAAACAATGATGAATTATGATTATGAAAAATGAAATATATTACAATCATAGAGAAGGAAAGTGATACGTATACATGAGTAATGTTTCCAAAATCCAATGACCATTATGGTAATTAGTTCTTTAATTTGATATACATAAGTAATTATCATGATTTTATATATACCTTATTATTTCATTAAATATACATATATAGATCATCTATTCCGCATGGTTATGAAAAAATATTCACATCGCTTTAGGAAGGTTTGTGTCCATATATAGAAAAACAATGATATGAATTGTCAGTGTAAAAAATATAATATATATTAAATTTTATGAATGATATATATATAAATAATATCATAATGTATTCAGTTAATCACATATATTCAATACCATTATCTTTATTATCATCCATTTATTGTGTTTGTGAATGATGAATCACGTCGATTCGCAAAGAGATAGTCCTTTGGAAAGACAAGTGACGTTCATGTATCCCATATGGAATGGGATGTAAAATGGTTAAATATCAGATAATGAATCCATAGGTATAATTTTGTTATATATATATATATATTTTATATTCATCATCATAGAAAACAATGAGATATGGTAATGTAAAATTGAATGATAACGGTTTACAAGGCGATAACCCTCCGTGCAATCAAATGATGAATTCTTAACACATTTGATGGAAGTAGTGATGGATGTCGGTTATTACCTTTACATAATGAAATATACATATATCAATGATACTGAGGGTATTATATCAAGAAAATTTAAAAAATTTAATTATGAGGAGGATGAAATAAATAGAACACACTCATTGAAGAACATTACCTCTATTTCAGGTAAACTCCAAAGGATACTAGCAAAAGTCTTCTATGTTTTCCTGAGGAATTACCTCCAATTCCATTCATTTATCAAACCCTCGTAAAGACAATATCATATCAAAATACAAGAAACGTGGAAACACCTCTCATTTTTTTCATTTAAATAATTCCATATATAAATAGAGGAGGCATAATCATTCATAATAATATACAGAAGGAACAACCTCCTATGCATTTCATTATCCTTGTTCAGTTATAATTATGTAATTATCATCATGAATGATCATTCAAATAAACATAATGATATTGTGTGATCTCAACATCCATTACAAGTCATTATAAATGATAAATTTATTCCAATAAAGAAAATAAACCCACATGTATAAGACATCCCATATTAGTCATTTAATAATTTATAATCCATGGAATGGTCTTACCACCCCTGTAATACATTCAACTAGTTTGAACCAATTCATCTAATTTACATACATAGGAAAAATTAATTTATATACCTCAAAGGGTCATTAAAAATGCATCAAGGCCATTAAGGGAATTTCCAACATGGGAAATTCTATGCAATAGTTGGCGAAAAACTAGAGAGTCACCCTTGGATCAATCAAGCATTTATATTAAAAGGTAAATTCAAATTAAAATATAATTCAAATTCATAGTATAATAATTATTCATATTCAGAGTTAAAAAATGGGCCTTTAATATAACATGTAGTAACAATTTCAATCTTATTTAAGGAAAAAACAACGTGCTTAGAAAAATTTATCTTAATCATTTAATTCATTTAACGGTATTCCATCATGAACTATCCTTAAAACTTATCACATTCCATTTAATTTCCATTGAAAACATTAATCCAAGGAAATTCAATTCATAAGCCCCTTTGGGAAATTCAAGATTCCATAGTCAGACATGTAAATTTCCTAAATGTGAAAATTCAAAAATAAGTGGAAAAACACCAAATAGGTTATTTGGTATCAATTGAATTAGCATGTTACAAGGTAAATTACATTTAGAATAATAATAATCATGAAGGAATAAATAATTTTTTGGTACTTTGAGTCAATGGACCAAAAATGGCCAATTTCACTTGACACTCCCATGGGGTGACCGTATATGGTGCATACCACCCATATAATTCTATAAAAGTATTTAAAGATTCATAATAAGACTCAATGTTCATTTTGATAAGATTAATACCATTAATATGTGATTCTAAGATAAATATTCTGTTTAGGAAAATGGAATTCCAATGAGACAATAAAACTCAAAGGGAAATCTATATAATCTCATATATAAAGGTTTTATATTATTCCTCTCTCAATGTCAACCTTAGATTTAGAGTAGGATGTTATTGATTTGAGAAATATCCCATCTAACAAAAAATATGGAAAATAACCATGAACACAAATATTTTGATGGATGAAAATATAAACATAGATAAGAG
The DNA here is from genome assembly GCA_963277665.1 of Viscum album. NCBI lineage: Eukaryota > Viridiplantae > Streptophyta > Magnoliopsida > Santalales > Viscaceae > Viscum > Viscum album. The sequence continues at coordinate 398,078,796 of OY728166.1, forward strand.
TTTTGAGACTTTGGGAGCTTACTGAGATGGGTCCGTTACTTATAATAGATAGAGTAACAGACACTAGAATAAGAACTTATTTAAATGCCAATATTGATGGATCTGGGATCTCAATGGTCGAGGAGGATGGATTTTATCAACTATAGTAAGAAGAATAATGTGATAATATTCAGAAAAACATATATGAGGGAAATATATATTTTTTATCCAAAAAATATGCACAAGTTTTCTGCAGAACATGTGAAAACTGTGAAACAACATCTTTTTAAGAATTCCAGCTCATATGGTTAAGTTTTACGGTATTTCTAATAGTGAACCAACTGTGTTGTGAATACTGTTCGGGTACTTTCAAAATAGCACTACTCATGTGGGACAAGTTCACGGTTTGGGAAGACCGTGGACAACCTCTATGTAACTCATTTTCACCCCCTCTATAGCCATTCCATTTTCTACTAGGGGCCATTCTGATTTAGATGAACTGTGCACCATATTCAGAAATTTTAAAGTCATTATTTTCATACCTAGCACACCTAAATCACTGAAAATCACATGATGGGACCTTATAACATTCATCCAAGTATAATAACAACACTTTGATGTGTTCCAACTCTTTGATTTGTTTTTCTAGTTCTCATTTCAATGATAATCCCATCTAGTAAATGGTATGTTTCAAATTCCATTTGAATTCTACCTTCGCTTAAAACCCTGGACATTTCATACTCCAAACCATATTACCTATTGTCCCTGAGAACCCTTCAACAAAAAAAAAATATCAACCAAGCTACGAGGGCTATGATGTCTCGTTAAAACGATCGCTTTGTGTTTCAAAACACCCAAAACTCCTTCGGGTATAACTTTAGTATAAAAAACATAATCTTTCGAAACCGAATCCAATTCTCATTCAATAACTAATATACCAAAATAGATCATAACTGATTTCATTAAACAAGGTACAATATCACATCGTCATATCATTAAATATATTAGTGATGTTTCTCCCCAAAAATGGTCTTTAACTACATGAAGGGGCCAATTATGAACAACAGTACCACCACAATAGGAATTTACTACAAAAAAACATCCACCAGTATTCTAACAATGATCCTTACATGTCTTATCTTAATAAGGAGAACCCAATTTCTTCTGAGGCTATAATAGGAACCTCACTAATATAACATGGTTGAATTTTGATTGACCAAACCAAAACTGATCGTGCGTTCATTCCATGGGAGTAAAATTTTGAGACATTTTGTTACATTTAAGACATTGAAATATTTCTAGATATATTTTAAAATTTAGGTGTTGAAATAATCTGTGTAATTATCCGACCCAAGTTACACAGAGTTGGTTCATTATTATGTAACATTGGCATGATCATAAAAGATCATGTCTCGAATAACAGATTAGTTTAGTAACCTTGAAAACTCTAGATACATTCATAGGTCTTAAATTACATGATAAAGTGGAAAACTAAAACAACATACTCTCTATAGTCCACACTCATATCCTCTCATTCTATCCCTGCAAGTCAGTAAGAAAATACTTCTTCACATCTTTGGAAAAATAAAACATAAAAATGGGTGAGATTAGATGCTCCGTAAGGATAAAAATATAGTCAAAACATTCATCAATAATCATAAACATTTAAGGAAATGAATAACTAAAACAAAATCCTTTTAAACATGAACTTTAGAGAAATATGGAAAAAATAAATTGAAATAATTCCATTTACTTATTCACATGGATATTCTACTAGTCGAATAATCACATTCAATATAAATAACCACTTTTATAATGATGGAATGCATAATGACAGACTATCATAACCACATAGTCAAGGCCTTGCACCAAGACTACAAATAAGATTTTGTCAAGGCCTTGTGCCAAGACACTATTTTGTCTCATTATACCTTCTGATTCATCGAGGAGCTATAGCGGGATCCACTCATCACTTACTAAGCACAATGCAATGTTTATATGAATAGGTTTAAACATAACATAAACATTCGTATTAAAATTATCATACAAAACGTCAATAATTTATCCATAAACCATGAATCGTATAAAAATAACACATCCATAGTCAAACATATCACAAAACCTTAATTACAATATGGATGTTTGGTATCATAATAAATCAACTTCAAATAAGCTTAAAATCCATCACTGGATGTTGACATAGATGAAATCAAAACTATTTTAGAGAAATATTTCTTTCTTGGAATCATTTAAATGTCACATAATTGTAAAAAAAACATTTAATTGTAAAATATTTTTATAATCGTTTAAGGGAAGCTTCGAATATTTTATAATGGAGGAAAATATTTTCACTTGCCTTATATGTTAAAAAAGTCATTCTTAACTTAGTTTTGTCAAAATGGTCAAAAAGGACCTTGTTGGGAAATAGACAGAAAGATTCCTTTATATACAACTTTTAAAATGTCAAAAAATGATATAAATTAATTTAACCCATAGTATATAAAATAATAATAATGTTTTGAAATACATTTTTAAGAAACATGGATGTGGATGATAAAATGGTCCTAGTAGATAATTACATATAAACAACCTCAAATAATGTAGGGATTGTGAAAAAAACCCTTACCATGTACTTTTCCTTCATTGTGGGTAGGTTAACCTCTTGTATAATGGTAAAATAATTGTTATTGAATTATACAATAATAATATACAATAATAAAAAATCATATATTATCTTTCAACATTTCTTTTATAATAACATCTTAGTATTATCATCATTTTGGGTGTTGTCAGATCCATTTTTATTTTATATTATTTGTTATGCGAGACATTTTTTTTGTATGGGATGTATACTAATCATATATATAATTATATGAAGTCTTTAAACATTATTTTTAATCATCTAATGAAAATTATTCTTGAATGGATACGATGGGGAATGAATCTAATCACGTTCGTGGAGACGATAATCCGTTTGTACGCACGAGTGACAATATCATTATTTTCAAATTAAAATAATATATAATTGGATGGTATATAATATATATATAATAATTATCATGATATATTTACTATTTACATCAATTAGACATTATTATTATACCCATCCAAATAATAATGTATTTAATAACAATTACACCACGACATGGAGACGGTAGGCCGTACATATGCACGTATGGTCACATGTCATTAAAAGGATGGATAGAATAATTAATTTGGATGTAGAATATTTATAATAAAAATATAGAATATAGAAGATAGTGGAGTTATTGTTTTAGAATGGAAACAACCAAGACAAAGGAAGTGGAAGAAGAAAAGAATTGAAAGAGGTGTTGAGATATTTACATCTTCTTCGGGTTCTTCCTTTTGATTTGATCAAAAAGAATCAATATGATGCCTTTATGACTAAATAAAGGACTCTAATACTAAGGGATGACCGTTTTAAGGGTATTTGGGCTAAGTTTGGCCGAGAAAAATGGCTTTGAAGGTGTGAATTAGAGAGAAGGGGAAGTTCCCTTTTATAAGAGGGGTGAGGGGAATCTTAGGAAAAGCTAGAAATATTATTGTATAATAAAATAATTTTCGGTTCTAATGCCTCAAAAAGGGATTATTTATAGGATAAGGTGATGATGGGACACAATCCACTCAACCAATAGGTTTTAGACAGGTTTGGGTCCCTATATTAACTTTATCTTTCAGATTTAACTCTTAGTTAAATAGTTTGACATTTACCATGTCTCTTTGTATTTATATATTATATGGTTAATAAACTTACTATATACTTCCAAGAAAACAAAAAATGGTTCATTAATGATACATCTATCATTATATTTGTTTTTCGGCCGAACCATATATGTTTAGGAATATAATATCAATTAATAATAAAATTATTGTTTTAAAAACTCTTCTATGTCTATTTAGACACTATTTGGTATTTTTTTTCTAAATTCATAACACCATTATTACTTCGAACAAAATTCATCTAAGAAACCATAATATGTCATATTAACCTATAATATTAGTTTAATTCATAAAATGTCTCATATTATATTTATTTGAATATTTATAATATAAATTATTGTAATATTTCAATAATTAGGTAATTACTACATCATCATTGTGACGAAATAAATTAAGTTTTTTAATTTATAAAAATACTAAATAAAATTCCATTATCTACAAAATATTTTTATCTTTCTATTGGATATTTATAATATAATTTATATTATGTGTAACCATATATTAAAAATGATTTATTTATTAAACATTGATTTTAACTCGTTTAGGTCTACTTTAAATAAAATAATAATGAGTGTCCTAATCTAATCCTAGTTGACAAAATAGGTTCATATTTTATTCCCAAGGTTGTTTTTGGTCGATTTATACTTATCCAATAGAAGTAGTAGAAGTATAAGGGTAATAATAATATCATTTCTACCCTTAATTACCCTATGTACTTTTAACCGTGGTAAATAAAAGTAAAATGTTACTAGTCACAAAAAAATATTTTATTCTTATTAAACCACATTTGAATACTTGATATTAACTGTGTCTCTTGGATCTTCGAAATTCAAGTCACAAAAGTGGTAAAATGATGTCTTTTGTGAATTTGTAAATTCAACTGGGAGGTGGGTAAAAGACGGTGAAAAGTTCAAAAAAAAATTATATAACTAAAATTATTATAAAAAAACTCCAATTAATTTAATTGAACATATATATGTATTATGTATCTATTTTGACCTAAATAATTTTAATTAAAATAAATAATTATTAAAATAAAAAATTGGTTTAAACTATAACTCTGTGTTTTTCACTATTCATCAAAAATTGAATGTTTTCCGAAAAATACCAAAAATTCACCCTTGCCTAATTTTATTATTTCGAATCCAAAAATGAAGTCCATTTTAAATGATAAAATTTATAAAATTTCAAAATGTGGGAATTACTATTTATAATGGCTAGTTTGATTGGTTGTGGTGTGTTAGAACATGAAGTTGCGTACAACACACATTATTATATTATTCAAAGAGAAGCGTATAGTGGAAACTTGGGGTGTTACATTCTCCCCTCCTTAAAAAAATTTCTTCATTTAAATTTATAGAATACTACCGCATGAAAAGACATGGGTGGTTCTTCATCATAAGTTCCTCGTGTTCCAACCTTTTCTCTCCCAGATTATCGTTTCTCCATAGAACTTTAACTGGACGAGTCTTCTGGTTTCCCAACAGTTGTTCTCTGGTATACAGAATCCCGACTAGAACTTCCCAAAAAGACAGATCAGGTTCCATTTCTACTTCCACATAGGTGAGTATATGATTTGGGTCAGGCATGTATTTTATCAACATTGATATGTTCGACACATCGTTGACTTTGGAGAGACTTGGCGGTATTCCCAAACAGTGAGATACAACACCAATTTGTTCTAAAATTTCAAATGGTCTGATGTACCTGGGACTCAATTTACCCTTCTTACCGAAACGTATAACACCCTTCCATGGAGATACTTTCAAGAAAACATGATCTCCTACATGAAATTACAAATCCTTCCTTCTATTATTGGTATATCTCTTCTTCCTACTTTTAGATTCTTTGATGTGGTTTTGGATTACCTTCACCTCTTCAATTGTTTCCTCCACCAGTTCTGGGCTATGAGTTTTCTTTCACCAACATCATCACAACAGGTAGGTGTGCGACATCTCTTTCTATATAACTCTTCATATGGTGCCATTGGAATACTTGAATGGAAGCTATTGTTATATAAAAATTCCACCGGAGGTAAATATTGATCCCACATACCCTGAAAGTCATGTGAGAAAGATCTCAACATTTCTTCTAAGGTTTGAATAGTCCGTTCTGATTGTCCATCAGTTTGGGGGTGGTAGGTAGTGCTCAAATGAAGTTTAGTATCTAGGTCATTCTAAAGAATTTTCTAGATTGATGATATAAACATGGATCACGATCAGAAACAATCTATATGGGTACTCTATAAAGTCTTACAAATTAATTAATATATTTTCGTACGAGATTTTCATGTGGTAAATCTTCTCTTATAGAAAAAAATGTGATGACTTGGTAAGACGATCAACAATGACCCATATTCCATCGTTCTTTCTTGAATTCCTTGGTAGTCCAATGACAATGTCCATCGTAATATTATCCCATTTCCACTCTGGTTTGGGAAGAGGCTGAATTACTCCTCCAAGCTGTTGCCTTCCAGCATTCACTTGTTGACAAACCACACATCTTGACACAAAATCAGAAATCTCCCTATTCATGTTGTCCCACCAAGATTTTTCAATCAAATCCATATACATTTTGGTGCTCCTAGGGTGTATAAAGAAATTGGAACTAAGGGCATCATCCAACAATTCTCTTTTTAGATTAGGTATATTGGGAACACAATGTATCTTCCCAAATTTCAAAATTCCATCTTCATACACAAATTCACTCAATATCCAATCATTCATAGCTTTAATATTCTTTTGAAACTCTTTATCATTGGCCTGAGACCTCTTTATCCATTCTTGTAAATATGGATTGGAAACCATTTGAAAAAGTATTGATGTTTCACCATACATGGTGATCCCCATATCCATATTTACTAGATCCATGAAAATAAGATCACATTCAACTCTCATCTTGTTCAAAACTCCAGGATCTTTTCTACACAATGCATCTTCCACCATATTTTCCTTCCCCGGGTGGTATTGTATCATGTAATCATAATCCTTGATTAGTTCAAGCCATCTTCTTTGACTCATGTTGAGTTCTTTCTGTGACAAAATATACTTCAAACACTTGTGATCAGTATAAATACAGCATTTTTCACCATATAGATTGTGTTTCCAAATCATCAAAGAAAATTTTACAACTTCTAAAAAAAGACCATGAGTAAAATAGTTTTTCTCATGAATATTCAGCTTTGGTGATGCATAGGCAATAACCCTATCATTCTGCATAAGATACAACCAAGTCCATTCAATAAAGTGTCACTATAAATAACAAACCCATCATTCCACGATGGTAGAGTCAATATAGAAGCATTGGCTTATCTTTTCTTCAGTTCTTCAAAACATTATTCACACTCTTTTGTAAAACCAAATTTAACCCCTTTATGTCTGAGCTTTGTTAATGGGTTAGCCAACCGAGCACAATTCTGGACAAAATGTCAATAATATCCCGCTAAACCAATAAAAATGTGTACCTCAGTTATACATGATGGTGCTGGCCATTCTTGTATTTCTATTGTAATAAAAGGATCAATGGACATTCCATCCTTTGAGACAATTTGGCCAAGGAAAGAAATATCTTGAATCCATAATTCACACTTGCTAAAATTCCTATATAATTCAGGTCTTCTAAATGTCTTTAGGATAATGAACACGTTATTTTCATGATCTTCATAGATTTTGGAGTATACCATGATATAATCAATAAATACAACTACAAAGTCATCAATATATTTCTTGAAAAAACTATTCATTAGATCCATGAAGACAGAGGGTGCATTTGTCAATCCGAAAGGCATTACTGTAAACTCGTAATGCCCGTACCTAGTTCAAAAAGTTGTCTTCGGAGTGACTTCCTTCCTCAAACACAACTGATGGTATCCAGATTGAAGTTCAATCTTTGAAAAGTATTGAGCTCCATGTAGTTTTTCCAGTAAATCATCAATGTGAGGTATGAGATACTTTTTCTTATTTGTTATAGCATTGATCTTCATGTAGTCGATACATAACCTCAATGATCCATATTTCTTATTAACAAAAAGCACAGGGGCTCCCCGTGGAGAAAAACTAGGGAGAATAAATCCCTTATTACTCAATTCCTATAGTTATTTCTTTAGTTCCACTAATTCCACAGTGGCCATTCTATAATGGGTCTTCGATATGGGACTTGATCTAGGAATTAAGTCAATGGAAAACAAAATTTATCATTTTGGAGGATGTCTAGGTAAATCTTATGGAAACATATCAACATATTCATTAACAATAGGTATATCATACATTTGAAAATTCTTTTCCTCACCCACAGTTATTTCATTCTCTTACTCCCCAATAATATAATTTAGTTGAGATAATGTGGGGGATCTAAATAAGAATTAGGTGGTGACGATTTTTCTCTAAATATGAGGTGTTATTTATCATCAAAAATCATATCCTCCTTCTTCTAACAATAAATATTTGCATCATGGTCCAAAAGCCAATATATTCTGAGGATTATGTCAAATTCAATCATGGTTATTATGATGAGATTTGCAGATAAAGAACATTTATATGCTCTAATGGGAATAGATTTACAAAACTTTTTTGCAATGATACTTCCCTTGGGTGTTTTGACTGAAAACACCCTTGTTAAATCAAATTCAAAATATCTAATTATCATAGCAATTTGGGTAGATATGAAATAGTGAGATGATCCAGAATCAAATAAAGCATTTTCTAAACATGAGTAAACCATTAAATTACCTACCACCATGTCTTTTGGGGCTTCAACCTCAGCAGTTGTGGTAACATAAGAATGACCTTGATTCCTTGGAATTATCTGAGTTATGTTCCCCTGACACTTAGGACATTCATTGGATTAATGTCCCATCTCCCTACCATTGTATCATTGAACATCAGTTGCTTATTTCTTCCCCTTGCGATCACGAGCTTAGTGGCCTTTTTCACCACACTTTTAATATACTCCCATTCCTTTCAAGAAAGTTCCAAGGTGTTTCATACCACATTTACTATAGGATGCATATTCCAAATTTCCCTTCGTCCCCTTATATCCATTTCCAGAGGGATCAGCAGATCCCTTATTCTCTTACACTACTTTAATGTCGTAAGACTTAGAGAAATCTTTTTCTATATTGATAGCACATGATAAAATATCTTCGTACAACGAGAAGGATTTTGAGACTAATTTTCTACAGATAAACTGTTTTAACCCATCTAGTAAATGATCAATCTTACTTCTTAGTTTACGTATATAATATGCAACATGCCTCTGTAACTTTCTAATGTTTGCCTCAAACTTTGGGACATTATCATCCTCCTTTTGCCTCAAACTCAGAAATTGCCTTTCAATATCTGTTCGATGGTCATGAGGAATGTATTTTTCTATGAAAATATCATTAAACTCCCTCCATTCCATATTTTATACTTCATCATCATCCTTTGTGTTTTGAATCAATGACCACCAATGATCAGCATTACGGTGAAGCAGTAAACTTCCATGATAACTTTTTCCCTTTCACTTCTCCGTAAGGCATTGAATATTCTCTCTAAGGAATTTATCCATTTCTCAGTGACTAATATATTTTTACTCCAATTGAATGTTGGTGGTTGTTTCCTCATTAAGTGATCAAACATTGATCCTATAATATTGTGGATCAGGGTGCTCCATAAGGGAAAGGTTATTATTCATAACCTGAGTGGGTTGTCCTAATATGGTGATAAGGTAATCAGCACCAGTTGTATCACTAGATCCACTATTATTATTTTTGAGCTGGAGGGAAATTCCTACATGGAGTGCGTGCATTGATACTATTTCTATTCCTTCCTCAAGGCACCATTTCTAAACAATGGCATAATCTAGATTAGTTTATGAATTGAAATACATAATTCGAAACTTGTAAAACACTTAACATAAATTGAATAGTTTAGGGATATAATACATAATCATAAAAAAATGTTTTCCTTGAGGATGTATATACTCATAAATCCTTCATTATGGGTTGTAATTAAAATAAGAATTATCCTGAGCATATCCCCTGGGAGTGTTGTAACCAATAGTGCAGAAAGGCCCATTGTCGTGCATCAGTTCCCGTTCGAGCCTAGCTCAAAGCAGTGTTTTTGGGTTTTACCCCTAGTTACATCTATGCTAGAGCTGTCTCTACCTGCTCTTATCCAGACAGGGATGTATTGATTTTAAAACTCAAATAATCTTTACAGTACCAAAATTCTACGAAGTACTTCTATACTAATTCTCATAATAAATATTAGGGATATGAGCTCTAATTAGAGTTTATCTAAATATTGTTTCCAAGGTTTGTACAAAACATTATAGGATACCAACTATAATTCCCCAACCTCAGTTAGCTAGAGTCTGTGAATTATTACATAACATTGGCATGATTACAAAAGATCAAGTCTTGAAAGATCGATTAGTTTAGTAGACATGGAAACAGTAGATACATTCATAATTCTTACGTTACATGATAAAGTGAAAACTACAAAATAGTCTCCATATTCCACACTCATATCCCCTCAGACTATCCTTATAGGTCAGTCATAAAATACTTGTCCACATCCTAGAAATAAACATACAAAGGGGTGAGCTCAGATGCTCAGTATGGATAACAATATAGCAGAAACATTCATAAATAAGCATAAACATTTAAGGAAATGTATAACTAAAACAAAAGCGTTTTAAACTTGAACATCAGCATAATATGGAAAAAATAAAATGAAATAATTCGATTTAATTATTTACATGGAAATTATACTATTAGAATAATCACTTGAAATAACAATAACCTCTTTCATAATGATGGAATGCATAATGCCAGCATATCATAACCACATAGTCAATGTCTTATACCCAGAATACAAATAAGATTTTGTCAAGGCCTTGTGCCCAGACACTATTTTGTCTCATGAGACCTACCGATTAATCTAGGAGATATAGCGTGATCCACCCGTCACTTACTAAGTCCAATGCATTCCTCATATGAATAGGTTTAAACATAACATAAACATTCATATTAAAACTAGCATACGAAATTTAAATACTTCATCCATAAACCGTGAATGGTATAAAAATAACACATCCACAGTCAAACATATCACAAATTCTTCAATACAATATGTATGTTTTGAATCATAATAAATAAACATCATATAAGCTTAAAATCCATCAAAAGATGTTGACATAGATGAAATCAAAACTATTTGAGAGAAATATATATTTTTTTAAATCATTTAAAAGTCACATATTATAAAATAAAACATTTAATTTGAAAATGTTTTTATATAATTTTAAGGCAAGATTCGATGATTTTATAATGGCGGAAAATAGTCGCACCCACCGTATAAGTTAAAAAAGGCATTCTTACCTTAATTTTGTCGAAAATGATAAAAATGACCTTGTTTGGAAAACGACGGAAGGATTCTATCATAAAAATCTTATAAAAATTAAAACAAGTGTATAAATTAATTTAACCCATATTCTATAATATATTAATAATGTTTTGAACTACATTTTTATGAAACATGGATGTGGATGATAAAGAGGTCCTAGTAGATAATTACATATAAACAACCTTGGATAATATTGAGATTGTGAAATAAAACCTTACCTTATACTTTTCCCTGGTAGAGGGTAGGTTAAAAACTCTATAATGGTGAAATAATTGTTATCAAATTATACAAGAATCATATACATTAATATGATATCATATATGATCTTTTAACATTTCTTCGTTAATAATATCTTAGTATCATCGTCGTTTCAAGTGTTAACAGATTCATTTTCATTTATATTATTTATTATGTGAGTAATATTTGATATGAATGGGATGTATTTTATTCCTATATAGAATTATATAAAGTCTTTAAACATTATTTTTAGTCATCAAATGAATATTAGTCCTGAATGTATACTATAGGGAATGAATCTCATTGCGTTCGTGGAGATGGTAATCCGTACGTACGCACTGGGCAACAATATCATTCTTTTGATATTAAAGTAATATAAAATTGGATGGAATATCATATATACGGAATCATTATCATGTTATATTTATTATTTACAACAATTATACATCATTATTATACCCATCCAAATAATTATGCATTGAATAACAATTACACCACGACGTGGAGACGGTAAGCCGTACGCACACACGTATGGTGACATGTCATTCAAAGGATGGATATAATAATGAATTTGGTTGTAACATAGAAATAATATTATCATAGTATATATAATATACTGTATTTGTTATATTATAATAGAAATAACAATGAGTAAGGAAGTGGAAGAATAAATGAACATGAAAGAGGTGGTGAGATATTCACCTCTTCTTCGGATTCTTCCTTTTTATTGGATCAAAAGGGCTCTGTAGGATGGCTATCTGACTAAAGGAAGACCTCTAAGATGAAGGGAGGATAGTTGAGAGGGTATTTGGGTAAAGTATGGCCGATCCAAATGACTTTTAAGGTGTGAATTAGAGAGAAGTTGGAGTGCCATTTTTTAAGAGGGGTGAGGGGCACCTTAGGAAATGCTTGAAATATTATTTTATAATAAAATAATTTTCGGTTTCTAATGGCTCCAAAAGATATTATTTATAGAATAAGGTGGGGATGGGTTGAAAACCACTCAAACAATAGGTTTTAGACAAGTTTGGGTTACAATATTAACCTAATATTTTAGATTTAACTCTTAGTTAAATTGTTTGACATTTACCATGTGTCTTTGTATTTTTATATTATATGGTTAATAAACATACTATATAACTTCAAGAGAAACATAAATGGTTCATTAATGATAATCCTATCAAGTATATTGGATGAACCATATATTTTTAGTAATAGAATATCAATTAATAATATAATAATTGTTTTAAAAACTCTTTTATGTCAATTTTGACACTATTTGGTATTCTGTTTTTTCTAAATTCATAACACCATTATTACTTAAAAAACTTTATCTAACCAACACTAATATTTTATATTAACCTATAAAATCAGTTTAATTAATAAAAAGCCTCAAATTACATTTATTTGGATATTTATAATATATATTATTTTAATATTTCAGTAATTTGGTAATTACTGCATCATCATTGTGTCATAAATAAATTAAATTATTTAATGTTTAAAAAATATAAATAAAATACCATTATGTAAAAAAAACGTTTTATCTTTATAATTAATACTTATAGACGAATTTATCAAATTTTTAGCACTATATTAAAAATTATTTAGTTATTAAACTTTGATTTTAACTCTTTTAACTATTCTTTAAATAAAATAATAATAAATGTCCTAATCTAATCCATGTTGAACAAATAGGTTCATATTTTATTCATATGGTTGATTTTAGTTGAATTATACTTATCCAATAGAATTACGACATGTGTTAGGGTAATAATGATATCATTTTTACTCATAATTACCCTATTTACTTTAAACCGTGATAAGTAAAACTAAAACTTTACTATTCACCGATTTTTTTTATCTTATTGAAACACATTATACTCCTTGATATTAACCATTTCTCTCAAATTTTCGAAATTTAACTCACAGAAGTGGTAAAATTATGTTTTTTTAAAACTGCATATTTTCCTAGGAGGTGGGTAAAAGAAGGTGAAATGTTTAATAAAATTTTTATATATCTAAAATTATTATAAAATGACTCCAAGGAATTACATTGAACTTAAATAGGTATTATGTATCTATTTTGACCTAAAATTTTTAAAATAAAATAAATTATTATTTAAATAAAAATTCAGGTTTAAACTATAACTAAGTGTTTTTCACTATTAATCAAAAATTGAATGTTTTCAAAAAAATACCAAAAATTCACCCTATGCTAATTTTAATATTCTGAATCCAAAAATGAAGTCCCTTTTGAATGATAAAATTTATAAAATTTCAAATAGTGGGTATTACTATTCATAACAGCTAGTTTGATTGGTTGTGGAGTGTTATAACTCGATGTTTTGTACATCACAGACTATTGTATTATTCAAAGAAAAGCGAACCGTGGAAGCTTGGGGTTTTACAATGTGTAATTCAGATTCCTAGTGTACCTAAAATTGATTTTATAAAAATATTATATATATTTTATATTGCGTGATTTTGGATAATTAAAAAAATGGGATAAATCTTAAATGGATGATCAGATCAAAAATATGTGATGATAGTTGAGTTTGGAACATGTTGTTTACCATAGGCTCAAATTATAGAGAGTATTAATGGGAAGTTTACAACCCTCACTCAATGGAAGTGAACATAATGGATAATTTAATTTAATTACCTAATTAATTAGTTTATTATATAGGGAAATAGATTTTCCTATAAATATAATTTTTTGGATATTTTTCCAGGGAAGGTCTCATAACCCTATAATCATCAATGTGATCTCTCCTTCCCTTTTGGAGGGTGAATCAAGATGAACAATGTTGAATCTCTAGAAAATTTTGGATCAAGACATGGAGAATGAAATAGATCTTCCTACTTCATGACAGAATGTTTTCTTCCTCATCAACTAATTTGAAATAGAGGTATGACTTGGTAATTTTTTGTTATTTACAATTTTTATTAAATTATTGAGAATCTCGAATGTTTCTCTTTGATCTGCACATTTCTGAATCCATTTCATGTAACCATGTAATGAAATTAATTTTTTATCAATTGTTTTATAACACAAGGATCCATATTCATGCTTTACTGGTCAATAATGCTTGATCATGATCCATACACTATTGTATGTGTGCATTTCTCCCCATTTCTCTTCACTTCCATCACCGGTAGGACCCATGTGGTCATAATTCATCTTTTTATGGTGTTACCATGCCCAGTCGGACCATCAAATTCATGAAGGATCAAAAAAATGAGAACTAGTTAATAAATCTAGCATATATCTTGGAATCCTAAGGTGTGGAAAGATTGATTCTTGGTAGAGTTCATGCATCGATCTGCATGGGGTAGCGTACATGGCCTGAAAGTGATAGTGGAATGTTAATAGTTATTATTATAATTATTATTATTGGTCTAATAAAACTCTTGGTTAATTAAATTAAATGGTTTAAATTTAATAAAGGGAAAACAATTCTAATTAAATGGTCTTCATTTTACAAAGGAAAAAAATTAAATTAATTGGTTTTAATATTATATGGTAGGGGATATATGATATACAATTTGAGATTTGAGATATAGGATATAAGATATAAGAAATGAGATATAAGATAAAAGATAAAATATAAGATATTTGAGATTTGAGATATAAGATATAAGTCATGAGATATGAGATATGAGATATAGGATAAAAGATTTTAGATGTCAGATATCAGATATAAATCTTGGATAAATAATCTTATATTGTTTATATCATTTAACTAATGTATCTATTTAGATAATTTCTTTAAAAAATGTGAACCAATAATTAACAAGAACATTTTAAAACTGATGTAGAATTCCATTTTTAGAGTCATCCCTCGGGTCAATGAAACACGCAATAAAAATAAAATTAATAGTTTTGTGGAATTTTTTATTTTAAATATATCCCTCATATGATGATAGATTTATGAACTATATGAGATGATTTAACATTGAAATTTAGGCATACTTTTAAAGACCAATATCATGTATTAAATTCAAATTTTTGGATTGGACCCATGAGATTTCATTCAAGTATGATGTTATCAAATGCACCCTTTTTATTGGGTGTTTGATTAAGGAATATGAATAGTATTTCATGAGAATTTGTCCATTAAGATCACAATGGTGTGATCTGTTTGGATATTTGAGGCCATTTGATTAGGAATATTTTTGAAATTTCATTTCCCCCTTTAGATCGATGAGAAACCTTGTGATTTCTTTAAGATTTTGTTCGAGACGTCACAAGAAGTTCCCTTACACACCATGTACTACTACATGGTCAGAAAAATATGTTCTAGAAAGGACGTGTCCTGACAAAAGAGTGAGACCTTATGTTGTGTATTCCCCCAACATGTCATGCACTCCTTTATGAATCTTCACAATTTCATATCTCTTCCATTTGGAATCATACATGGTCATACGATTCTACATTACAGAGTATTTTTTTTGTAAAAAAAACAATGGTTCCCTACATTGTGGATTTTGAGATATGATGTGAGACATTATAATAATAAAGATTCATGAGGATATATATGATGAAAAAAGTGATTGTGAATGATCGCCAGCGCATTCCAGGTGTTACCAACCAACATCGTTAGGATCTGGATATTCATGGTGATCATTATATGTTACCCACTACTACGTATAGGAAATGGAGTTCCTCAGCCTTTTGGAATTTCCCTCTAGCAGGGGTGGGCAATGGTGTTGCAAGATAATATTTCAAAGTTACCCTTTCGTAGGGTTGGGTAGTTGAGATACCCAATGTTTAAATATTACCATCCAGTAATTCCAGGAAGTGAAGTTCCCTGATGAAATTACTGAGATTTCCCTTCTGTTGGACAAAGTAGTGGAGTTCTATGATGATCATCCTTAGTGGAACCCTCCTATAGGACATGGAAGTGGAGTTCCACAGTCACAATTAGAGTAGGACCCTCCTGTTGTCCCATGGAATGAAATACTTACCTATAATTCAAATTCCCTCTACTATGTGGAATACTGATGAGATTTGGGTAAACATAGATTTGGACTCCCAATGAAGAGGGTCTATTTCACCACAAAGACATGATCTTGTGACGTATCCTAAAACTAATAAGGAATTTCATTACCAGCCAAATCAGATTCAATCACGGGTTCGTGACTAATTCACTTGGACTTCTATGTTTAGGGTAGATACTTGAGATTATGGGAATCATTGATGGACTGTTATGACTTGTCCATCGGGGCCCGTTCCGTGACTACCCCAATCCCTCCTTCCATAGCCTAGGGATTGAAGACTAGCACCAGAATGGTGTATCCCTAAATGGGAAGGCATTAGATCTAATTATGTACAAACACACATAGTAGAACACAACAAGAAACAACCACCATGTAAACTACTGTAATAAAAATAGTACTGAAAGTAAAGGGGCCAGAATACAATCCAAAATGAAAGTACGAGTAAAAATCAAATGTAAAATCTACTAAAAATTTAAAAAGAAGTTCATGGATCATCCACCACAAATTCTATGGAAAGGGTAGGTAAAAATCGTGATCAATAGTCCCTTCATCACAACATGCCAAATGGTCCACCTCTGAGCTCCATCCAGTCTTAGCTCCCTCAGCCTTGATCAGTGTTGCCTGTCGTCTGCACAAGACACAACATGGTGCGTTCATAGCACATGTAGGTATAGGTATAATGATACTCAGTAGGGACCCCAATACCCCCATAGGTCTCTTAGAGTTCCACGAAGGAAAAATCACAGATGAAGACTTAAACTCTACATAGGTATATTCCACACATATACCTATGTTATGATGATATACTCATCTCATGATTGAAGGAAAAATACCCTAAAGTTAACACCACTAAGGTAGAAATACCACACAGGTAACACCATTGAGATAGAAGTACCACACATGTAACAGAACAAAGACAACACCACAAAGGTAGAAGTACCACATAGGTAACAACACTAAGTCAACACCATGAAGGTTGAAGTACCATAGAGGTAATTACATGAATATAGAAATACCACACAGGTAACAACACAAGATAGAAATACCACACAAGTAGAGGTACCAAGTGGGTAACACCACTAAGACCACACCACAAAGGAATAATTACCACACAAGTAACACCACAAAGGTAACACTATAAAGGAGAAGTACCACATAGGTAACAACACGAATCATGAAGTACCACACCTGTACCACCACGAAGCTAGAATTATCACAAAGATAACACCACGATGATAGTTGTACCACACATGAAACACCACAAAGATTACACCACGAAGTTATAAGTAACACACTGGTAACACCTTAAAGGTAAAAGACTAAACTAACACCATGTATTAGTGAATTGAATAAGTACATATGATTAGTCATGAAGCTGTATCATTTTATTATGTAGAGAGGCACTATTGTTGACCATACAGATTGTGACCCACACATGATTGATAGGTACTATCCCTCACAATGACCCACATAGGATTTGATCTACCCAGGATCGATAGGTAACTAACCCTTTCTAACCAACACAGGATCTAACCCACATAGGATCTGTTGGTAACTAACCCCCACAATGACCCACGCTGAATCTGAACCTCATAGGATCGGTATGCGCTGACCCACACAGGCTCACAGAGAGCTGACCCACACAGGATCTGACCCACATAGGATCGGTATGCACTGACCCACACAGGATCGTTGAGCACTGACCCACACAAGATCGGTGCTGACCTACACAGGATCGCTCGGTACAAACCTCCTTGTGATCTTTTTCCATCTTCCATCTCACTACCAGCCACTAGATTCCTTGCACCTAGTGTTCTCATGTTCCATAGAATCTTCCCTCAAGATATTGTTCATAAATCGACTACCACTAATCCCCAAAAAGGAGTAACCCAATAGACCTCTAGGTCATATGGTTTCCTATGCGACCAACGATGCGTCAATCAGATGTCGTATCTTGACTTATTTGTGTTTCCGTTTTGAGGGACCAGTTGAATTCAGATTCAATCCAACCCGGTCATACTCCATCATTATCCAAACATCAAGTTGAGTATATCAAAAGAACTATCTCGATCAAAGGATTTGGGTGTCGGAGAGGGTTCGTCAAATGGACCCTCAATTCTCAAAATATTTCCACAAAGGTGTCAATGGGTCTAGAAGGGCCCAGGTCCAGTCCGACCCAGTCGAACCGACCCGACCCGACCTAGTTTGGGTCAACGTAGTTTGGGTCCAGCCTGGCCTGTTAAGGGCATACCCCATCCCAAAGGGCACAACCCACTAGGGTCCAGCCCGCTCGGCTGTGTGGTATGTTGTGACGGGGTCAGCCCAAACCGACACCAGGGAAGGCACCCCCAGTTATCTGAATTGACTGTGGACCTTTTAGTTGGCGTATGGGACCCGCCAGTGTAGTCATGTTTAGCTGACGTGGCACGCCAGAAAGGTCGGCCTTCTTCTAGCGGTGCAGACGCACGCCACTCCTCCCATAGCCGACCTATAGTTCGGCTCCTTGGTGCACCTATGTGGCTGATGGGCCACCGCCATCTCCTATATTGGTGGAGTGGACATGCGCTGCCCTACCTTCACACGGCCGGCCAGTGTGCCGGCCGCCATCCTCCCTCCACTATGACTGATGGGTCATGACCTCTTCTTTTATTGGTGGTGCGGACGCACACCGTCCTGTTTCCATGTGGCCGACAGGGGTGATGACCACCTCCTTCTTCCACCACAGTCAACGGACTGCAGACTCCCTCAAAAGCGTGGTTTTGTTAGTACCGTCATCATATCATGTGAAGAACATGTCAAATAAAGAGGATTGGTGAGGGATCGGGCCATGTTTTTTTGGCCCGCACCCTCCTCCTTAAACTGATAGAATGCGGTTCAAGTGATTTAAATCTATGTAAAAACCATGATGAAATATAAACAAATATTCAACTGGAAGAGATGTCTGATGAAGACGGTCGATGGAACCTACATCACTGTTTTCATCGGTTCGTGACTCGGTGGCACTCATCCCTTCTTACTGGAACCAGTCTCATCTTTTAGGTAGTTGGCATCGCGGTAATTTTCCAGGGATTCGTTGCTAGGTGAATCTGTTCCAACACACCTCCTCGATGTCCATATAAATAAGAGAGAATAAGGAGTGTGCATTTCATGAGGAATTAATTAGGTTAATTTAATTAATTAACCTCCCAAATTTTTAATGGTTCGGTTATTGGAAAAAAACTGTCAATCCATTTATTGTCTTGACACATCACTGGTCCCACAAACTTTGTTCATCCATTAGAGGAGAGAAAGAAAATAAAATAACAAACATGTTGTTTTATTAATTTTTCAATATTCCACAAAAATAACATTTTCAATCGACCTACTATTTTCGAATATAATCCCCCCTTATGTGAATCCTAGAACTATGAGTTTAATGGTGCCCTCAGATTTTTAATTAGAGAATTTTTATAAAAGATATAAAAATAATCACATGCCATTAATAAAAGTACCATAAAAAAAGTTCATAAAATTATTAATAGTCACCCTCAACCCGCATTGGTCGAGGATAGGCTCTACCTAATGAAACACGGCCCAAAGAACCCAACTGTAATCTCGGATTTCCAATCCAAGTTACCGATTAAATGTTTTGAATTTTGCTATAAAATAATTTGTCCCATATTTATTTTATTTACAGAGAAAAACTAACATTCCCTAGTGTCCCACTCCTGCCAATGATACTATTTTCCTAAAGAGATTATACCCTCATGTGTTTAGAGGTGGTCTCATATTCTCAATGTGAGTTATGTTTTTGTGAGATATAAGCATTTGAAAAATAGAATAACTTTAATTTAATTTTATTATTTATTGGTATGCCTTCTTCAGGTTTTATCACCAGAGGCATGAGACAACCAAATATAAGATGCACCTAGGGTAAAAACGCCATCTTGATCGCAACAGCGCCCACAAATTTATGATCCGGGCTGCCATTTAATGTTTATTCCATTTTTTCTGGAAAACTGATTCTGCGTTCTTTTTAAAGATTAACAAAATTTTGAGGGATCATTCTGGTCACTCTGTTCATTTGAATTGAACAACGTCAGATATTCTGTTCTCTAGATAATTCTTTATAATTAAAAAAAATTAAATGGAAATTACGGGACATTACATTCTCCCCACCTTAGGGCTTTACTTCCCCAAAAGCCAAAACAATGGTATGGAATCAAATGGGGGTAATAAGAATTAATCTGAGTCTCCTGCTCTGACGTGCTCTCCTGGAGGTTCCCGTGCTGCCATTGAATGTGCACTAGAGGTATCGACCACCCATGAAGGTCCAGCTCCTATAATCATCAATCTCTTCTAGATCCTCTATAAACGTCTTTCCATCGTCTAAGTACAGGTCTCCCAATTCGATAACATTCCATGGATCATTTAGGAATCTCATGAAAATTGAAACATGAAAAACATTATGCACCTAGTGCATTTGTGAGAGAATATATAGATGGTATGCCACCATGTCTACTCGGATGAGAATCTAGAAGTTCCAATGAACCTTGATGAATGTTTGTAGCCCCAACCAAACCTCTGTAATCCTCATTGGGGTGAGATCCATATGAGGACGTGTTCTCCCTCCTCAAAATCCAATGGACTCTATCCCTTGTCAACATAAGACTTATACGTGATCTTTTTAGCCATCACTTGATGATAAGTGAGGAAAAGTCTTACAAACACTTCCACTACTTCTTCCTTCCCTAGCCAGCAGTACTGATGCTGGAGGTCCTGGTACATCTTTTCTACTCTAAGATGTCCCGTCAAAGGGGATGTTTGGAACTCCCTCAAAACATCCTCCCGAAGAATCAATAGTTCCATGGTGCGTTATTTGAAGTGGATGATGTGCTCCCCATCTTCATAAATTTTTTCAAATGACAAACCTGACGATATTTGATCACATCAAGGATCACCTTCAACATACCAAGCTATGCCTCTCGAATTTTCTAAAGAATTGGGGGAGTGATAGTCATAAACTAATGGTAAAATGATCAATATTTAACCCTGATGGATATCCACAACAAGAATATCTACTATGATTCCTCACTCAACAGCTGAAGACTAGATCTCATGCAGAGTGCATCTGTAACCACGTTCCCCGTTCCATGAGTATAAACTGTCTCAAAGTCATACTCCTAGATGAACTCTAACCATATTTGTTGTATGATGATTAGATCATTCTATGAGAAGATATACATGAGACTCTTGTGATCAGAGTAAATTGTAAATCATTCACCCATCAAGTAGTGCCACCACATCAGTAGCGCAAAGACCACTGCTGCTTACACCAGTTCATGGGTAGTGTAGTTATGTTCATGTTGTCACAACGTTTGTGAGCTATAGGCGATCGCTTCCCACTTTTTCATCAAAAAACAACTTAGTAATCTCTCAGATGCATCGTAGTAGACTGTATACCCAATACCCTGTTCTGGTAGCCTCAAGATGGGGGCACTCATCAGTCTCTGTCTCATCTCCTATTGGGAACTGAAAAAGACAAAACTCTTGCTGTCATGAGGGTATGTCAGGCTAACTCAAGGGTGATCACCTGCACCCTCCTATGCATGAGTTTATCCTATGATTCTTGGGATTCCTTTTTTGTTGACCAAGAAAAAACCCATTCTGACAGTGTAGATAAATGACAACCTTTTTACATAATATAGTCAATTTGAGTATGATCTATTAATGTCTGATCCCTAATCAAACTAATTTCGTAAGGCCTCGACGCTACCACCAAGAGTTTCCAACCAATGCTCTCACATCAAGGTTCATATCACATCATCGGTGTAATTGTGATTATTGAGAATCCTCTCGAGGGTATCTCCCGACATGTGGGTCAAGTAAATGGTTTAACCGAAAACTCTAGGTCATGGACAAGATTCATGGAAAGAAGGAATGATTTGTACCTCTGTCTATTAATAAGATAGCTGGTAGTAGACATAGACCGTACCTTGAATCATTCCTAGAGCCCTTGTGTATCACTCCTTGACTGCATGAAACTACTCCCTTCCCCTGTTCTCCAGCTCCCTGATCCTGGTGGGGATCACATAGGGGGGTGGTTTGTAACATGTTGAAATTTACACCACCTCATGATGCTCTTCTAGATTTTCTTCCATGACTAAATACATACAGATTAATATGTCCCTATAAATTCCTATTCATTAAACATTTTACCCACCCATGTCTCTAAGACTGGTGCTTGTTTCCTTCTTTCCCAATGCTAACATTCACTGGTTGTATCCACTAATACAAAGATAATTTAACCACAATGGTTCTCTATAGCAGCCTAACATATGTAAGAATTAGTAGAGGAATAGTGAAGGCTCAGATGTCCCAAAAAACACCCCGCTCAAAGGTTTGATCCTTGAAGAACAAACCATACTGTATTCATCGTGTACTTAGAATGGTCGGTAGAACTTGATGAATACTCAACTATTGACATGACATCATGCAAAAGATGTAGAAACTCTAGGGAACACTCCGCAACCTCCTCATGTCATTCCTTAGCCATATGTGAGTCGGGCTTGCCTCAGAACCTATGGGGTATCTGATTCAAAAACACGTGTAAGGTACTAATCCTACATGTTTCCTCTACCGGTATCGCAGTTGGTAACTGCTGACCAATGAGGAGTGAAATAGCTGTCACACTTCCTGAGGGTACCATATCGGGAAATAGTCCACATACTGAATCCTTTTCACTATATGGACCATCCTCATGGTCACTTAATGAAAATACCTTCATCTATGATCAGCATTTTCTCTACTAGTGTCCCAACTAGGCGGGAAACTCTAGGCACATCCTCCATCAATTCCTCATCTACCTAGGAATTTGTCTCTCCTTGAATCCATGGAGGCCTCTACCGTTGAAACTCCTATAACGCGCTCAGTTAGTATGCACCGTTCACTAGTGAGGTTGGTGGTAACTTCTGCATACAGGTGGTGGTGCTACTGGTACATGACCCGAAAGTGGCAACATAGTAAGAGGGCCATGCACCAGAGCCGCATCGCTTGGTGGGCCCTCATCTTGTACTCTCTCGAAAATCATGGCTGACTATCTACGTGGAAGTATCCTGATAAGGAACTGGTGCACCATGGTAATTAAGTTATACCTATTGAGTTAACTAAAGAAAATACCAGAATGTATTTTCAAAACACATATAATCAATGTTTTCATGTGCTGATTCAGAAATAAGAACTTAGGGTCCTCGTGTATGGATTCGTTGGCTTCCACACCAACACTGGACTCCCCAAACTGAAACCATACACATAACACTTAACAATATTTCTTCATAAAAAATATCAGGGTCCTAGTTCTTCGATTGAAACGAACTCCTATGATACCACATTGTGATTCCATGCCCCTTGGGGCCCATGCTATGACTACCCCATGTCGACCTTCCATAGGCCAGGGGCTGGCGACCAGCACTGGAAAGGGGTATCCCTAAAACGGGAAGGCATTGATTTTACACCTATACAAACACATATAGTAGAATGAAAAAAGAAACAACCACTATGAAATCAATTGTAGTAAAAAAGTGATGAATGTAATGTGGACAAAATACAAGCCCAACTGAATGTACAAGTACAAATCAAAACTATAAAACAACTCAAAAGGTGAAAAGTAGAATCAGGATCTTCTACCAGAGATCCTACCTAAAGGGTAGGTATTCCTCATGATCAGTAGTCAAACCACCACATAATACCAAATGGTGAACCTCCATGCTCCATCCAATCATGGCTCCCTCATACTTGATCAGTGCTGTCTGTGATCTGAACAAGACAGAACAAGGTGCATATGAAGTCTGAGCATGGGTGAGTATAACGATACTTAGTAGGGACCGCAAGACCCCCGCAGGTCTCTTAGTTTTCCATAGAGAAAAAATCACAAATAAATACTTCAACTCTACATAGGTATATGCCAATACATATACCTAAGTTATCAAGATATACTCATGTAATACATGAGGGGAAAATACCACAATGGTAACACATTGAAGGTATAAATTCCAAAGAGGTAACACCAATGAGATAGAAGTACCGCATAGGTAACACAAAAAAGACAACACCACAATGGTATAAGTACCACATTGGTAACACCACAAACCCAACACCCCAAAGGTTGAATTACTGCACATGTAGCGCCATGAAGATAGAAGTGCAACATAGGTAACACCACGAGATATAAGTACCACACAGGTAGAAGTACCACATTGGTAATTCCACTAAGACAAAACCAAAAAGGTAGAAGTACCACATAGGTAAAACCACGAAGATAACAGCAAGAAGGTTGAAGTACCACACAATTAACACAAAGAAGATAGAAGTACCACAAAAGTATCACCACGAAGCTAGAATTACCACATAGGTAACACCACGAAGCTAGAAGTACCACACATGTAACACCACAGAGATAATACTATGAAGGTAGATGTACCACATAGGTAACACCAAACATGTAAAAGACTCAAATCACACAAGGTATTAGTGAATTAAAGAAGTACAGAGGACTAGTCACGAAGTTAGATCATCTTATTCTGTCTAGAGTCACTGCTGCTGACCATATGAAGTCTGACCCACATAGAATCGAAATGTTCTAACCCCTATAATGACCCACAAGGGATCTGATCTGCCCATTATCGATTGGTAACTCACCCCTTCTAACCCACATGGGATCTTATCCACACAGGATTGATATGTAATTGTCCCCCATAATGACACACATAGGATTCAACCCACAAAGGATCATTATGCACTAACACACACAGGATAGTTGAGTGATGACCAATACAGGATCTGAACCACACATGATAGTTATGTACTGACCCACATAGGATTGCTGAGTGATGATCCACATAGGATCTAACCCACATAGGATCAGTTCTGACCCTCACAAGGTCGCTCAGTACTATCCTATGTATGATCTATCTCCAACCTTTGCCTCACTACCATCCACTAGTTTCCTCACACCTAATGCACTCATGTTCCATAGAATTTCCCTCAAGATATTTATCATATATAGAACACCACTATGCTCAACAAAGGAGTAAACCAAATTACCACAATTTCTTAAGGGTTCCTATATGATTGATGGTGCGTCAATCGAATGCCCGACTTCTGAGTTATTATAATTTTCATTCTGAGGGCCTAGTTGAATTCGGGTTTGATCCAAGTCGGCCGTACTACAACATTATCCAAAACTCAAATGGAGTTTACCAAAGTGACTCTATAGATCCATGTATTCTGGTGCCATATATGGCTCATCAAATAGACTCCTGAGTGGTTTTTCGTGGCGTGGTCTACCCTAAATGACATCCAGGGAGAGGCACCCCTGTTTTTCTAAATGGTATATAGACCATTCGGCTGGCATGCACGACTGGCCGGTGCGATCCTGTTTGGATGACACTACAGGTTGGAAAGGCCAACCCTCCATCCAGTGCCACAGAGGTGCACTGCTTCTCCCATGGTCGGGCGATTGCCAGCCACATGGGTGCACCACCGTGGCTGAAAATCCATAGCCTTATCCTATACTAGTAGTGTGGGCACATACCACCCCTCCTTCAAGCAGCCGGTTAGTGTGGCAGCCACCGTCTTACCACCACCGCGGCTGATGGGCCACAAAGCCGGCTGGGGGGTCTGTCACCGCCTTCATCCACCATGGTCGATGAACCGTGAACTCCATCTGCAGTGCGGTTGTGTCCCCACCGTCATCGTGACCCGCAAAAAATGCGTCATATAAGGAGGATTTCTGATGCATAAGGTAGTGTTTTGTTAGCTTTCACCCTCTGCATTAGACTGATAGAAGGTGGCTCAAGTGATTTAAATTGACATAAAAACCACGAATAAATATAAACAAATCCATACCTTGAAGAGACGTCCACAAGAAATGGTCGATGGAATCTCATTCTTTGTTGCCTTTGGTTCGACACTTAGTGGAGCTCATCATTTCTCACTAGAAATAGTATTTTCCTTTATGTGTTTCACGTCACTATACCTTTCCAAGGCATCGTCGCTTGGTGAAGTCGTGACAACAACCCTCCCCGATTTCTATGTAAATAGGAGTGGAGAAGGAGTGTACATTTTTAGGGAATGAATTATGTTCATTTAATTAATGAACCTCCAAAATGTACAATGGTGCAGTTACAGGAAAAGAATATTCAATCCATTTATTGGCCTGACATGTCGCCTGTCCATCCAACTACATTCATTCATTGGATTAGAGAATGAAAATAAAATAACAATAATTTTATTTTATTAATATTTAAAAAGTCCAAAAAAATATCTTTTTCACCTGACATACTGCGGTCAATGTTAAGATTCCCTTAAGTTAATCTTGGTGTTGCGAGTTCAATGGTGCCCTCAGATATTTATTCTGATCACCTGTTCAAATGTTAGAAAACACAGCTCATGCATTTACTAAACATACCTTAAAAAAGATCATATTATTATTAACATTCACCCTTGACCTATGCTGATCGAGGATATGCTCTGCCTAAGTGAAAAATTCTCCAAAAAACCCAACATTACTCTCAGATTTCTATTCCATGTAACCATTTAAATGTTATGGATTTTACAATAATATATTTTTCATTTAATTATTTTATTTATGGCCAAAAACATTCACTGATGGACCGTTCCTGCCAATGATAGTATTTTATTATAGGGAGCATACCCACACATGTTCTGCGGTTGTCTCAGATTTTTAATTTTAGTTACCTTTTTTGAGTTATAATCATTTCAAAAATAAAATAACTTTATTTAATTATTTTATTTATTGTTATGCCATTTTTAGGTTTTCCCACCAGAGGCCTGCACTGACCAAACTTAATAAACATCTTGGGAAAACCTGTCATCCCGATCACAACATTTCCATCATATTTCTAATCTGGGAAACCATTTAATAGTTATTCTACATTTTCCGGAAACCTTCTTAAATGTGCTAATTAATGATTTAAAAAACATTGATGGATCATTCTGGGAACTCCGGGCCTCGAAATCACGCACCGTTAGATTTCATGGTTTCGAAATAATTCCATGTAATTAGAAAAAATTATAGGGAAATTCTAAGACATTACATGAAATATTCTTGTAACTTTTGGTGACTCTTCTTCTTGGGATGATCTATAAGATAAATATTCCCTTACACTCTCATTTGGGCATATTTGACTAATAATATCTACCTTTTTATTTTGAATTAACTATTAAGATATGGATACTCTCCTTCTATAAGTGGTGAAGATGTGCAGGGTATGACCCGTTCATTCTATGTTTAAATTCTCTTAGTTAGATAATTCCACTCTCCTACTTCATATAGAGAATACTGGATGATAATTTCATCTCCTCGCCATGTGGATCTCCTTCTGTTTAGATGAGTTGACTTTGAATCTCATTTTAGGTTGAGTGGTAGTCTTTCATTTTACCTTACACATATACTATCTTCCCCTTCTATTAAATATTTTACTACTCCCCCTTCATCTTTTGGGTAATTCTATTAGGTATCGTTATACTCACCCCTATACGAGATTTTCTCTTATGTCTCATATTTCATTCCGATGATGAAAATGTTGATCATGAAATCAGATAACATTAGGTATACAATGTTCTTAGGCAACATATGGTGGTTATAGAATGGGAGTTAATAGATAGAATCTATTTTATCTTTTTAGTTTCAAAATTTCTATTATGTTGGGAAACATATTTGGTTGGGAGTTTATTTTACTGTTCACTTTTTAGTTTATATTGATGTACTCTTAATGTTTTTAAAGGTCTATGAATATTCGGTTTACTTTATAGTAGGGTTGCTTCTTTTTTTCATTCCCAATATAATTTTTCATTTAGATGGTTCTGTCTGTGTCTGTGTGTAGAGGATATTAGGAAAAGGCACCCCCCGGGTTATCTATGAATTTGGTTCTTATCGACACCCCCTAACCTTTGATGCTGGGCTTGGGGAGGTTCGGGCTCAAGCCCTAGCTTGTTATGGGTCATGACAGATTGGTATCAGAGAATGTTTGTCTTATAGGGTTCTATTTCAATGTATCCCCTTAACAATAATGGTTGGGTTTTGAGAAATATGGTAAAAGTGCCTTTACTATGGATCTCAGGACAAGGAGTCTAGGTATGGTATGGATGGAAACATATCTATTCAATTGGACCTTGAGTACCTTCTGGTTGACTTGATATACCAAAGCATTTGTTATGGGGATACAAGGTTCATTTATCATATTGTATTGATTCATTTCCAATCTTTATTGAGTTAGCTTCCAATTTTTTTTGATGAATTTATATTCTCAACTGACATTTTTACTCCATGATAACTTTCATGATGCCTCTATGAAATCATCCTACCAATATACTATCTCTGGTTCATAACGATGATCCTATGAGTAATGAGGCCTTAGTTTCAGGTTCATCATGTGATCCCCTTCCTCCACATGGTCAGGTAGATTAACCTCCACCTATCTTCAAAGAGATCACCCTAGTGGAGTATTCTAAGGTTGTGTTCTATCTTAGTTCACTCCATGAGTTTTATCATTAGATATTGTTGATGTTCAACGATGGGCCAGATCCCATGTTAGCAAAGGATTATCTATATTTGGTGGTTTGTATCATTAGGATTGATTAAATCCTGATAGATTTGGTGGGATATTTTCCATCAATCCTTTTCCATGCAGTAGTAGGGAATTGGTGGACACTCATTACATATATTAATTATGAGTTAACACTCTCATGGGAAAACTTCTTGCATGTGTTTCATTAGTAGCACTACAACATCATATTATTTATTAAGATCTAGTAGCTTTTGGAATTTCCATAAAATGGAATGATTGTAGAAAATTATACGGTGAGGTTCTTAGACATCACACATTTCTCCCTTTACATGATCTATTATGGCTACTTATTAATATAATACTATGATTTGGGACTCCATCGATAAAATCACCCCAACATTATTTCCTTGTTCATCACCACCTATTTTGAGGTGTTTAAGATGGAAATGGTGATACATATCATTTTACCAGGGGAATTCCATATTGATGGAGAAGGATGTGGGTGTATTTTCTTTAATCTAGATGCAGTAGATATTGGCCACTAGTCGATGGGATAACAGCATAGGAAAACCATTCATGAGTAGGCATAGGTGAATGGTGGAATATTAAATGGGAATCACAGAGCACAAAATAATCATGGGTAGGGTATGTTCTATTATAAAGATAGTTATTGTCATATAGAATGATAGTTCATGACTATACATATAGAATAGCGCATAAAATTTTTTGATGGAACTCCACAACAAGACATCAATGTGATAAGTGATCTCCCTGGAGTGGATATGGTGGTCCCCAGGGTGGTGGATATGGAAGAGGAGTATGAGATGTTATTGGTGGACATTTTAATGATATCCTTCCACCACCACTACTAGGTGGCCCATGAGGGGCTCACAAATCTACCCTCATGGGTAGCTTATAGCTGCATGCTATTGATGTCTATAAAACTACAACACATGAGATGATTTGATGTATGATCTATATGTTTTATACTATTTCCTCAATGTTAGTAGACACATGTTCCAGAAATTATTTATTCTCAATAATCCTTGTGACTGATCCAATGCACCCAGTTAAGGAGCTATCTCAGAAGCTTAGCCTTGAGCTTCCAAAATGGAACACTTCTTTTATATCATTCATTTTTAGAAAGTTCAAGTTATATCTTAGAGGAAAGAGGTTCATATGGGAGCTTTTAGTTGTCAAAATGAAACGTTATGATGTCATCCTAATTATAGATTGGATTTTTGTGGTCTGAGCCCCGATTGATTGTCACCACAAACAATTCAGATGAATATGCATAGATAGGATGAGATTATCCATATTCTGGTCAGAGAGATATCCTGGAAGGGAATGTGAATGCTACATGTCGGATGTTTATTCCTACAACCCATCATTTGGAATGTGTATCCCTTGGAACAGTCATATCTTCACGGTTCTAGGATCCTTCAGTCAAGGAGGATTACATGTATGTCTTCCCCAAAGGCATAATGGGACAACCACAGAGGTAGTAGATTATGTTTTTCGTCAACATTAATTTCAGCACCAATATGATATCTTCAATGGCATATTAGATAGTTCCAACCACACGTCAGAATTTTAGTTTATAGTTGGAGGACCTTCGGTAGAAAGATTTAATTTTTCGCAATATTCACCATGGGTAGTTCTGCTGTCGTTCTAAAAGAATGAAGATCAGATCATATGACATTTTGTGGATTATTCCCACCTAAATTAGGCCACGATATAGAAAAAGTACCACTTTCAAAAGATTGATTGCCTATATAAATAGTTGTGAGGTGTGAGATGGTTCTCATAGATCAATATTAGGTTTGGCTACCACGATTTTTGGGTTCTTTAGGTCGAAATTCCAAAGCTGGAATTCCAATATCACTTTGTACACAATGTGTTTCTAGTGATTCCCATTGGTGTGATGAATTCTATCAATGTTTTAAGGGATTTTATTAACTAGGTCTTCCAACAGCACATAAACCAGTTTTTTGTTGTCCCCATCGATGATAAAATAATTTACTATGCCTAAAGGGGGGATCATGTAGTGAACATGAGTAATGTTATTGATTTGGTTCCATAGAACCAGCTTGAATGAAAATTTTGAATGTTATAGTTCTAGAAACATGAGGATCACTTTATGTGGTATTTAATTTTTGTGCATGGTTATGTGATGGATACATCAATGATATAATAAGTTCTCGACAGGGAACCATAAAATACTTTTTTTGAGGTTCAAATATTTCTTGGATTTTTGGGGTACTACTTGAGATTTGTGGAAGAATTCTCTCGGATTGCAGCCCCGTTGACTACCCAGATGTGGAATGGGAAGTTGTTTTCCAATTATGAGCATTGTTAGAGTGACTTTAGGAGTCCATACTACAAATATGGCCTTTATCACCTCTATAAAATGGCATTAATATTGCTAGACAATCACTCTTAATCGAGACGAAGATAGTGGTCACATTTATCAGTACTCAGAAAAGAACTCATAAATGGGTCCTTTATCAGTGCTTTTTTTAGCACTTTTAAAAAGAAACCTTTTATTAGAACATTTTTTAGTGATGATAAAAGTTAATAAGAATTAAAAAAAATTAAAATGAAAATAAAAAGTACGGGGATCTTTTAACAGCGCTTTCCCCCATTAACTACGCTAGGCGGACCCCCTCTAAGTCACCCTGCACAATGCAAATGTCACACATCCTCCACCGACTTTCCCCATGCGTGCGCCCCTGCTTCCACTCAAACTCGAACCCAAGACCTCCCCCTTGCACGCATGCACCTTTACCACTAGTCAATTTAGTTGTTTTTTCATTTAATGATATGTCTATTTATATAAATATATGTACAAATATATAGTTACATTTATTAATATATTAATATAGATTCATATTAATATAAATATATTTAGTTATATTAAAAATTATATATTTAATCATATATTATTATATATATATTCATAAATTAATATATAGTTATATTAATTTTTCTATATATAGTTATATTTATATATAAATATATAGTTATATTTATTCGTATATTAAAATAGATTTATATTAAAATAAATATATTTAGTTATATTAATACATATACATTTATTCATCTATTAATATATATATTTATTCATATATTAATATATATTTAAATTTATTTTTATATATAAATATATATATTTATATTTATTCGTATATTCATGTAGATTCATATTAATATAAATCTATTTATTTTTATAAATATATATATATATATTTATTTATTCATATATTAGTGTGTGTATATATAAATATTTATTTCTATATTAATATTTTTTATTATTTATTTATTTATATAAATTTTGTTATAATTTTTTACCTGTATATTTATTTTGTATATTAATATATATTTATACGATTAGTTTCAGAATCATTTATAAAATATGTTTTTTATGTCTGTTTATAAATAAATAAATACATGTAAACATACATATATACAACACACACCCTCACACACACATAGACACACATATATATTTACGAATAAATATATACATAAGTGTATCTAAAAAGCCATTGAATGTTAAAACGACCATAACTTCTATTCATAAACTCCCTTTCAATGCCACAACAAGTCAAATCAATGAAAATGAAACAATCCTTGATATGATATGTGGTAACTCCATAGAAGACATCTAGATCAGAATTTATAGCTATTTGAATGATAAAAAATCAGGGCACCCGACTACAAACTCTATTTTACAGGCCTTACGGGCCTTGAAAATTCTGAAAGAAGGTTCATTTATGTCTTTTTCACATAGATATCATCGAATGCCTCAATTTGATATGTTTTACAGCTCAAACGAACATCCGAATCAAAATTTATGGTAGTTTGAATTTTTAGTTACATTTTCAATTATTTTATATATTTTATTATTTTTTTTGATTTTTTTATCTTCGCATTGTTATTAAAATATTTTTAATCGATGATATTTAGAAAATAATAAATTAATAATATTTTTAAAAATATTTTAAATCCATTTTCACAAAAATTATTAAATATTAAATGTAATAGTCTATTTATACTTATCTAAAACATATTCAAAAATTATATATTATATTTATATCAATATTAATATACATATATAACAATATATTATTTATCAGGATTTTTTTTGAAATATACAATTTATCAGATGAAGTAAAAAATCCATGATAAACCCTCCTATCAGTGCTACTAAAAAAAGTACCGAAAAAGGGGGTCCTTTATCCATGAAAAAAATCACTGATAAAGGGTCAGTTTTAACAATACCTTTTTAGAGCTGTTAAATGTGCCCATTATCAACACTTTTTTTAGCGCTGAAAATGGGTGGAGCTGTAGAAACCCAGTTTTGTCGTAGAGAGTTAGGGAATAGGATTAAGAGTGATCCGTTTTTGAGACTACCAAATTAATCCCTTGAGTTCATAGTATATTGTGATTCCTTGGGAGAAGATTTTTGTTGGGTGTTGATGCATCAACAAAAAATGATATCATATAGTTCAATGTAGTTGAGAACCCATGAGTTGAACTACAAAAATCATGACTTGGAGATGGTTGTGATTGTCTTCATCATGAGGATGTGGAGAGCCTATATTTCTGGAGAGCACTTTATGGTTTTCACTAACCGCCATAATCTCAGGTACGTCTTTATGTGTATAGAACTAAACCTAAGAAAATCAATATGCTTGGAGATCTTGTAGGACAATGACATCAAGATAGTCTATAATCCTGGGATAGAAAACATTTTAGATGAATATCTTAGTATTTTTTACTCGGATTTCATATTGTAGGATGCTTAAGAGAATTCAGCTTTCCTACAACGGGCCCATGTTGAAGAGGAGGGTACAACCATTCATCAATTGATGGTGTGGACACATTTTGTTCCCAATTAAGTGAGATAGTCCTAGCTAAAAGACATTGAATTTGAGGTTTTTTGTGACCAGATAACCAAAGGTGACTCTCTATATTGATATTCTGAAGGAGGGAATCATGAAATCATGCTGGTGGGGTGGAAAGTGGTTACAATCACGGTGAAAGAAGATGTGTTGTGGATGTTCGACACTTATCCCCTAGTTATACATCCCAATGTGGGGAAGATGTAAAGTGACATTCATTGGTAGTATTGATGTTTTGGAACGAGGAAAAGTATAGATGGAAACATCTCTTGGTGCTTCACATATCAGTAGGTGAAGGTTGAAAACTATTTTCTTGAAGGAGTGTGCCCTCTATGGAAAGACCATCACTTTCGTTCTTGTGTTGTGGTAGCATGGGAATTTATAGGATTGTTCCCAGGAGTGGTAGAGGAAAGTGTGTGCGCTGTATCGTGATTTTTTTTACTACTTTGTCAGTCTGATAATGAAAATATTGAAGAATGTAATTATGTATAGATCCATTTCATTATTTTTAACACATTGGAATATTTTAATATATATTTCCAAAGTAAGGCTCGGAAACAACATGCAATTATGAGGCCCAGTATTCCCAAAAATTATTTAATAAAAATATTCATAATATTTAATATTTTGCGTTATTGTTTAAAAAAATAAAATGGGATATCTCTTAATGTTCTGATATAATAAAATATATGAAACCATAGTTGTATCTGAATAATGGTGTTTTTTTAAGGAACAACCTAAAGTGGGTTGGCATTGGATATTCAGACCCTTCTCTCATTTGTAGTGAATTAGATATAAAAATAATTTTAATTATTTTTTTAATTACATTATTTTCTATTGAAATGGAATAAAATATCATTATGGATATATTTTGAGGTTTGGTTAAATATCTATTCAATCAACAAAGAGATATATCCATCCCTTTCCATTGGCAGTTCATGATGAACAACGCCATAAGGTGAGATCAAATTAGATGAAGATGGGGAGAATTCAAATGATCCTATTAATTTATTGGAAAAAGATTTCTTCATCAGTGTCCAATCCAAAACCGACGTAAGACTCATTAATTTAGTTTTTACACCTTCTTAATTAGATGATTTAGAATATCTATTTTTTTTCATTGTTCTGTTCCCTTTTGCAGCCTTTGCATGTGCTGACATATAGAAATTAATTTCTTGTCAATTGTTTCCTAACCCAGTAATCCCCATTCACAATCAACTAGGAAATAACAATATTCCTTGATCTATAAGAATTATGTGTTGTTCATTTTCCCCTTATTTCTTCACTTTCATCACTAGTTGGATCCCAGTGGTCCCGGTTCAACTTTTCTAGGAGGTACTGAGATCAATAGAACCTTCATATTTGAAACAGATCAAAGAAAGGAGGATTGATTGATGTACTGAGCATAGATCTAGGAAGCCATTGGCATTACATGATTTAATTTGAGAGGAGTCCATCTGCAAAGCCACATGGATGAGGATACTCCTCTTAAACATGATGGTGTCCCTGCTCGGATCTTTAATGGGGTGGTCGTATGTGGTCAATGTCATGGTAATTAATAATAATTATTAATAGTAATATTAATGGAGGAATAATTTTTTTGGTTAATTAGATTAAATAGTTTTATCTTAATAATGGAAAATATTTTTAAATTAAATTGGTTTTCTTTAATAAATGAAAAATGATCTTAAATTAATTGGTTTTAATTTTATAATATATGAGATATGATAAAAAAGATAAAAGATATGATATATGATATATAAGATTGATGAAATGAAAAATGTGATATAACATATAAGATAAAAGACATGAGATTTGTGATATATTATATATGGTACGAGCAATGGGATATAAGATCTAGGATACAGGGTATGAGAAATAAGATATGAGATATAAATCATATATTAATAATATTATATCAGGTTTATATTTTAACAATTGAATATGTTTTATGAATTGTCAATGAAAACATGATTCTTAAAAATGAGATGATCTTTTTAATACTGCTATTGAATAACTTATTTAGACATAGGCCCCAGTTAAAAAAACACATAACTATAATAACATTATTATTATTATGATATCCTGTATCCGACATATCTCCCTCATATGGTGTCATAATGATGAAAAATTATTGATGTTGTGACCTTGGAATTTAGACATATATTTAAAGACCACTATCGAGTATTTAATTCATAATTCTGGTTCTGATACACAAGAAAACCATTCGATCATGATACTGTGAAATGAATCCTTTTTACCAAGTGTCTTATTGAGGGATGTGATTAGACTATCTAAAGTGTATTTTCTTCAAGATCGCAATAGTGTGATATTTTTTCCACCTAGGTCCATTTGACGTACCATATTGTTGAAATTACATTTTTTCCATTCAGAACTACATCGAACGTTGAGAATTCATCAAGATTATGGTTGATACATGTCATTTATTAACCATAAACACAATGTAGTACAAAATAGATGTTTGTGTACTTGAATGGATGTGGCCCATTAATAGAGCGGGAACACATACTGTGTGGGTTCCTTACATGTTGTGCACACCATTTTTAATCTTCAAGATTTCATATCACATTTTTGGACATAGATTTTGGACCTTGAGTAGCATATACAATGTTTTTCTTAGTGAATATTATGATTGTTACCTTCATTGTGTATTTTGATATATGATACATGATACTATGATCAAGAATTATCATAAGGTGACACTAGATGATGACAAAAACTTTTCAATATCACCAAATCTTTCAGGTCATTACCCTCTAGCTGTACTAGGAAGTATAGTTCCCCGATTATCTCCATAGTTTCCCTCATGTATGTATGGGGAGTGGAGTTCTGCGACGTCTACAGATTACCCTCCAATAGTACTAGGAGTTCAACTCCTTAGTCATCTTACCATGTTTCCCTCCAAAAGGGCTACCAGTGTAGTTCCTGGACATTCTAGATTTCCCTCCAACATGGATGGTCAGTGTAGTTCCTCAATGACATTACCCGGATTACCCTCCAGTAGGACTTGCTAATGGTGTTCCGCAATGACCTTACCGAATGGTACCCTCCTATAGGATTGGGCAGTGTAGTTCCTCAGGGGCTATCATAGTAAGACCCTCCTATCATACTAGTGGATGAGATCCATACCCATATGTT
Source organism: Viscum album (assembly GCA_963277665.1). Taxonomy (NCBI): domain Eukaryota; kingdom Viridiplantae; phylum Streptophyta; class Magnoliopsida; order Santalales; family Viscaceae; genus Viscum; species Viscum album. The sequence goes on from OY728166.1 coordinate 398,115,780, forward strand.
TTGACCCCTAGAATGTGAGACATAATGACGATATCGGATTTGTAATTTCCTATGACTCACAATGAAGAGGTATGTTTTTTCCACCGAGGTGTGTTTTTTAACACTGTCTAAAATGGTGATGGAAAGTTAGTGTCACCCAAGGAGAATTGTATCAAGGTTTTTCGATTTAGTCGCTTAGAATTATGTGTGTTGAGAAAGTTGTGAGATGCTGGGAATTTTTTATAGAAGTATTTTGGGTGTTTTGATAACTCTTATTCTTGTGTAGAGCTATAAGATTGAGATCCCCTTACTCTATCATTTGGGATACTATGAATGAGCATATATATAGATTCATTATTCTCGATTCACACATTTTATTTGGATACTTTCCTTTCATGGGAGATGAAGATGCACAGGGTATTCCACAAGCTTTAAATGTTAATCATATTATCATTAGATGATTCCACTATCCTACTATAGGTTGTCAAGAATCGAAGATAATTTCATATTCTCACCACATTGAACTCCTTATATTTTGATGATTTTTCGTTCACTCTCTTGTGGGGATGGGTTGTACTCTTTCACTATACCTTGTGAGTGTACTATATCCCTCTTCTATTATATATCTAACTTCTACCCATAATATTTTGGGGTGTCCCACATGGTGTGTCAATAGTCACCACTATATGAGTTTTTGCAGAATGTGTTAATTATTATATAGTCGACTGATAGGTTATTCGTGACTTCAAATGAGTTTAGGGATATGGGGTGTTTGGAATGTGTAAGGTGGGCATAGTGTGGGAATCAGAAGACAGACTAAATTTTTACTGTTTAATTTTCAGTTTTCTATTAGGTTGGGACACATTTCTAGTTGGACATGTATTTTACCCTTCACATTTCATTTTACACTATCATACTCTTGTTCTATTTGGAGGTTCATGAATCCTTGGTTTATTTATTATAGTGTTGCATATATTTCTTTTCACTCTACAAATTTTTATTCAATTTTCTATGTGAGTGTGTGTAGTTTCGTAGGAAAATACCTCTCCATGTCAATTAAGACTTCATAAATTGTCGACACCTCTTAGCCTATGGTGGCTGGCATGAGTAGTTTCAGATCAAGGACCATCTTTAGTTGGGTTGTGATAGTAAATAATAAATTTTAAACCACACTCATCATTACCTAATGGAGTTATTAAAATAGCTTCCCCTCAATTGGATGCATAAAAAGCATAACGAGTCAGGCCACCTCCAACTAACCATCATGAAAATGCTTGAATTTGATAATAGATGTACCACCAAACAATCCAAGATGACGTCTTCCAAGGCATATTATATTTACCTGGGAAATATTCTTGGAATCACTACCCTGAAATCTGAATATGTTCCTTGGAAAACCACCACGTGATTATTAGAATCATCATCCCTTAGTATGAGCATGGGTGAAATTCAGATCTTGCTCACAGGAATCATTACCCTTTGAAAATTTCCTTTGATCCAAACAATAATTTCAGGATTACTACAGTTTCATCAAATTGGAGTCTATGGAACCTACCCAAGGCAGTCCATCCTCCAAAATAATAAATTGTGGTTGGAAAAAATCCATGATGTCCATATAAAGACATTTACATAGCGAATAACGACATCCTTCTGAAACTAAATTCAATGTAAAATGGATGATGCACAATATCCCATCCAATGTGTTCCTGCAAATGAACCCATATTGCAGTTCGAAATAACTATTTTGTCATATAAACCACACATATAGTGTGAAACATTGAGAAAATTACTAGGACAAGACAAACAGGTTTGAATCTTTTATTGTGGTGTATGACTAACAACTTATTAGTACATGAAGGATGATTTCAATATGGGAATCATGATCATCGCTAATTAATAGTACACTAAGAGGATTTTAATAATGATCAGGACACTCCCTCTATATCTGAGTAAAGTACGCAGTAAAATTTTAAACCATCCACCAGAGAGGAATGCAGTTGAACCACCATCGGTTATGTTTTAAGGAGAACCTAGTATTCACCATCTGATGCATCTATATTTACTGATCACCATCCCTTACAACATGAGGTGTCACATGATCACCCAATCTAATCCCCCCCATATTTTTTTCAAGACAAACAGTGTCTCTGAATGTTTTTATACATAACCAGCCACATCTGTATAGCGTTGTTGAGAAAGCACTGATAAAATTCAATAATTTCAATCCTTAAGGGAATTCATGAAAGCCAAACAATTCCCAATTGTCTTATTTGGGTGCATTGCTTCTAACTATAAGGATATTAATTTAGAAGAACTGATGCAGTGCACCGCACATTTGGAGAGTCCTATTAATTTAAAAAAGGTATAGACATGCCACTCATTAGTGAGAACTTCCAAATTCATCTTAATAGAACGTGTCAAACTCCTTCGAGTCACACACACAACACCGAGGAATTTTGTATGAAAAAAAATCTAGCATGACCATTATTTCAAGACACTTGATCCAATTGAAATACCATTTTGAGTAGTGGAATAAATTTGATCCATTAATTCCCTTTTCACTCAACTATAGAGATGACCTAAGAGAGTACTAAATAGAACAAGGCTCAACAAGTTCACAAAAATCAAAAAGATTATTTTCAAAAAATTATCAACATGATGGTTATCATAAATATAAACACACACATCCCTGAGGATTAGAAGAGATGAAATCAAATCATTGATACTACCCATAGGATTGTTATCCCTATGAATTCAATTATCATAAGGATAAGGAAAAAAACTGGATCAATTCGTTTTTTCCCAGGTGACTATAAAACAAATGGATGACCTCACAAGTCCTCCATATAAATAATAATTGGTTCACGAGATGCACAAGGTTGATGAAAATACCTTGGGAATGTATAAACCTTTAGAAGTGAGCACTATTCGATGATCACACTCATAGCATAGGCAAAGGATACCATGTCCATACATATGAACAAGGGTTTCATTGTAAATATAGATTACTAAACTGCACAATGACCCTTGAATGGCACCATATGGATGAAATCTTATTGAATTTATCCAAGAATTCCATCATTAAGGTTACAACCCACATCGGGATATCACCTCCTCAAAGAACAGGAACCGATCCTATCACCATGTCACACCTATTGGAGAGTCAATTAGCTCAAGATCCAAATATTTAAGACACTTATATATATATGAAAAAATCATATATAAAATGCTAAATTTTCATTTCTAGGGAAGCTCGAGGAGAAATTTTAAAAACCCCCTTACACGAGGGATTAAATGAAGGACACCACCAAGGGTTCCATTTTAATATCATTATAGTTACTCAAAATTAGACATTAAGAATTTAAAATCATTACTACTAATAATTAAAAAAATTATAAGGAAAATATTTTTTTAATATTTTGTAAACAAATATCAAAAACACCCATAACAGTTTATTTCATAGGGCACATTCTCCAACTAACCTACTTGTGTCCAGTTCTGCATTTACAAAAATAAGAACAAACCATTATTGAAAAAAACCAATCCATTTTAATTAAAAATTAAATAGATTTTAACTTTAAACAATTTTAAATAAAACATGGTTGTATATATATATATATGTTTAGATCAATGGATTTATCAAATTCTCGAGATACCTTTTCTCACTTGTAGTGCACATACATACATTACAACTTAGAACTAGTTCCCTTTTACATGATACCTATAAATCTGAATAAAATAAAAAATGAAATATTATATCATTACGAGCATATTATCATATTCTGTAAACATAGAAGGAAGGTTAATAAGATCAACTGCATGATACAAAAAAACATGCTAAGTTAACAGGCTTCATATTAACAATCTAATTTCACTTTAGGACTCAGATTCATTTTGAATTTATGAATGATCAATAATTTAAACCAATTACAATGGTTGAATTATTTGGTTTAACCTTTTCTGATCCATAAGTTCCCACACTCCCAATGAACCCAAACATCACATCTTATTGGCTATCATAATAACATATTCCAGCCCATGCGATCGATGGACCAAGGCTCAATGTTTCATAATTGGATATATATGGTGTCTTATTTAACCTAGATAGGAAAATTCATTTAGGTTAAGGTTGGAAATTTTAGTATCAATCATATTTTCCAATCACTTCATGAAGTGTCATCACAAGTCATTTCATATTCAGGAAACTATCATGATGCAATAGGAAAATTCATACTGAAAATAAATGTGTCATGCAATGATACATGATCTATCAATCATATTGTGTCTATGAAGATGCATGTACTGATTCATTTCCATCTTTTCAGTGGGCATTGGTAATGAAATCTCATTCCAATTATTCAAATATAAAAAACAATCATATCACATGTGTGTCTCCAAATTATGATGTCTTTTCAATAATAAATGGCATAATCAATAATAATAATTTCTCATCCCATGTAATTTCATTTTCTCCAAGACAAGTTTTTAGTACGTCCATAAAGAGGGTCAATTTCAAATACCTATAACCCTTTTTCTCTTATATGATACACAAATAGTAAGATAAAGGACAAACAAAGGCTTTAATACCACTTTATACTATCCCCAACAAGAAGAACACTAAGAGATTCTCCGAACCAATGGGTAACGGAAAAGTGTTCTGGTATAAGAAGAACAATAAACAAATGCTAACATAATTAACCAGTGGGGCACCTAGTGAGTTCACCTGCTTCGACCCATGGTTAATAAGAGTGTCTAATAATGACACTATTTTTATAAATAATAAGTAATGATATATATATAGTTAAATTCTATATTTCATACTCCTATATGAATGATGTGCATACAGAAGTCTAAGGGAAACATACATATAATATTAGTGCTGGACGAGATCAAGGTTTAACTCAGACTTCCATAAACTATCAAATGAGCCTCTAATATCATGAAATAGGAAACATTTCCTACATCTTAGTATAATGATATATTTTATATTAAAATACTTGGTATGGAGAGTGTGATTCCATAACAACACCCTAATCATGGAAAGTGGAACCATAGTCCAAAGCCCATACAATATCACCGGTTTCAGACTCCATGAACTGAACACCCAATATATGGAAGTGTTATTTCAATCCCCTTTCAACACCACATATCATTTTTCACAACATGTGAATAAGGCGCACACATATTTATTATTAATGGCCATGATTCAGAACCTATCCTGACTTGAATTTATCAAACCCATTTAAATCCATCATTATATCACAATAGAATCCATTAGGTAACTACTGTTATGTTTTTAATTTAATTAATCCGATATAGAAATATTATAGGAATAATTATTCATTATAAAATCCATAACGCATAACCACTTATTTTTTAATTTTATGAGTTCAATTACAATTATGGAATTTTATTCTAAATGAACATTCATATAAGTGTAATCAAAAGGCGTGATCTCAGAATCATTTAAAAGTAATCAACCATGATAATTTTATTCATTAAACACCATAATGAATAATCCAACCCATATATTACATTTAATAATGAATAATTATTGATGTGGTCCTACACTCTTATATGTAATTCTAATAACATAAACAAATTCGTCCCATTTTCCTACACATTAAAAATTCATTTATAAATTTGAAATGGGATTTAAAAAGGTGTCAAGGACATTAAGGGGATTTCCTAATTTGAAAATCCTAGGCATGGTTTGACAAAAAATAAGAGATTCTCCTTTGGTTCAATCATTCATTAATATCACAAGGGAAATTAAAATTAAAATATAAGATAAATTCTTAGAAGATGAATTAGCCATATACACATTTAACAAAAATGGGAATTCAACAAAACATGTAACACACCTTTAATCACATTTAATTAAAAGCAACCAACTTGAAAGAAACAATTAATCTTAATCAATTATTTCATTTATGTAAGGTTAATACATCATGAACAAACCTTCACACATATCAAAATTTGTTGAATTTCAATTTAACTCCTTAAACCAATGTAGTTCAAGTCATAAGGCTCATTAGAACATTCAAGATGCCATAGTCAAATAATGAAAATTTATTAAATTGGAAATTACAATTATAATAGGACCACACACCTAAGAGGTTACTTTGGTTCCATTAAATTTTCATGTTCTAAATAAAATTACATTTGAACACTAATGTAAAGGGAACAAATGGGTTCTAGGTACTTTGAGGAAATTGACTAAAAATAGAAAATTCACTTGGCACAGCCATGGTGTGACCATTTATTGTGAATAACAACTATGGACATCTAACATAGGTCCATATGTTTCTAATAAGACACAATGGTCAATTGGATACTGTGAATAAAATTAAAAGGAGATCCTTGGACAAATCTGGAATTCGCCATAATCGAATAGCTACACGAAAATGAAACTGAAATAGAAACTATGTGACCACATACCTCATAGATGTAGTTAAACCCTTGATCGATATTTGCCTCAGATTCAGAGTAGGATGCAAGAGATCTGAGAAACTGTCGATTTCCATAAAAATAGATAAAATGATCATTCACATAAATAGATTGAAAGATCCGAAAAAATCGTAGATATGTGTTTAGAGAATATGTGATCTTACTTCGATAGAGAAATACAATTTTATGGACCAAGTAATATACATCAGTTAAAGAAAATATATCAATTCATAGATTGATGGATTTGGGAGATCAAAGGATGAGAAGAATGGGTTTCATCTTCTGGAGGAATAAGAAGAAATAAATAAAATATTTAAAAACATATGTGAGGGAAATTGGAATTTTTACCCCCAAAAAGTTGCATAGTATTTTTCAACGTGGTTTTTCCAAATCATACACAAAATGTGTTAAAACCACTAGATAAGGATTCCAACTCACATTGTTATCCTACAGTGTTTTTCTAACAATGCACTAACTGTGAGGTGGATGGTGTTTAGGTACTAACTATATGAATCTACCCATGAGGGCTTGGATCATGGTTTGGGTAAACCATTCATAACCCATGTGGGTCAAATTTACTCTCCCTATATATATAGTTTTATGTTGGGGGACAAACAATTTCAAGAAAACCGTGATCATTGTTTAGAGCTTCAAAACACTATAGTTTTGACCTCAATGCTCCTAAAACACTTCAAAATACATGGGGTACCTTCCTACTCATAACAATGTCTAAAAACACATTGAACTGTTCGAACACTTTTATTTTCCTTTCAATGATCAGTTCATATAATCAACCAACCATCCATCCAATAAATTCTTGTATTCTTTCTCTCCGAATTCTACCTTGGCTTATAGCACATGACACTACAAATGATACCTCAACTTAATTGATAACCCAATAGTAGTCTATAATAAAAAAATTAAAAAATTATACCCAAATCATGGATTATTATAAATCATGGTATTCAATACTGTGATATTTTCATCTGATTATCAGTAGGAAACATTCAAACATGAGATTAAAGGTAATAACCTACATGTTTATACTCACAGGTGAATTCTTGAGGGTAGTTTGGTCTTAGTGAGTCTCAAACAACAATAATGATTAAACTTATTAGATTTATAGGTGGACCTCATAAATTATGTTACATTTTTTTGTGCGTCTAAACATGAGTGAAAAACAAATAGTACTATTCTTAAATTGTGGTTTTGGTTGTTTTGAAAAAAATTTAAAATAACTATGATCTCTTATTCAACCCCTATAGATCACTCAAACCCTATAACTAGAAAAATCAGTTGTATTAGCGAGATGATTCCTTTTATTTTTGGTTGATTGATGTTGACATTTTGGATTCTCTATCAAAAATAACAAATTTTCACATATTTTTCTTTTCTACTATGGATAATATGAATTCAACGGATAACATAGGGATTCGTAAATTTATTGGGAAAGGTTATCATGCATGGAAGGAAATTGTTATTTCATGACTTATTTATATTATAAATGATGTATTGGATGTTAGACTATATTAATTTAACCTATATTATAAAGGTGCGTTCATAAAAGAGGGAAAAGAATATTAAGAATTATGGGCATGATTGAATTGTTATTTTTTCTTCTCCTTTAAAAAAATAATTCTTGGGTGTCCAAATATTTGAAATAGAAAAAGGTATTTTGGAAAATACGGAAAATATAAATTAAGGAATAACTAATGTGAAGTGGGATAATATTATTAATATCCTCAGATGCACGATGATGATTTTATTAATATCTCTATCTTGAGTGTTCTTAATTTTTTGAGAATGATCATAACCAATAGTGATAATATTTAAAACATTACAATTATAGAGAATATCTATTGTATCTTACATGACTTGTTTTCTGTGAATGTATCTACTTTTGAAGAAATAATCTTAATTATATCCCTTTTTAAAACATACACATTACTCATTTATATTATGGAATGACTAAAGATAATATTTTCTGAAAAAGGGAAATTCTAAATAGTGACTTACTTTAAATACCTAAGAATTATATTATCAATAATCCTTATATATTTTCCCTGGTACCCAGAGAAGAATTATTTTTTGTCTACGTTGATAAACATAATTTATTCCTAAAATACCTTTTGAATAATATTCTGTCACATCATCCACATTTTTTGTCACCTTCTTATGAAAATATATTTACATATTTTCAAATTTTAATTCTAAATAAGAATCTGATCTATATTTTTTGAAAAAAACCCACTTATCATATTCATAAATAATGAAATAACAATTCTTATTAATAATAAAATATCATGATATAAATATAGTTAAAATATAATAAAATTTTTTATATTCATTTTTTAAAATAAATATCTCACTAAATATTTCCATATATCATTAAGAAATAGTTAATTTAATTTATTTCACGTATTTATAAAATAAAATCATGACTCATTATCCTTAATTTATATATTTATCTTGATAAAGATCACCTCACTTGGGATCAACATTTTTGACAATTTCCTATAGAAATTAATTCAATAATATCACAAAAATTATCTCTATATCATAAGACTCTAAGGAATCTTGAACAACTCTCCATCAAAGTCTTATGAAGATAAAAGATTCATTATGATTCTCCAATGGTTTTTGTTGTAAAAACCAAAATTTATATCAATGTATAAAACCTTATAGTAAAAAAATTAATTAATGTCATATGATGTATTTAATATTATATAGTAGTCATAACATGAATTCTATTAATGGCCAACGTAACTTCTTGAATTCAACATGTCTCATCTCTAATCAAAATGACAACCTCCACCATATGTTTGGGATTTTATAGTTTTTCATTTGTAAAAAAACATTCACTAAAAAAATAACTAAATGTTCATTGTGGTGTGGTAATCTCTATTTTAAATTCCAACAACTAAAATATTACATTAATGTATTAAATTAAACACAAAACAGTAAAAATTGATGCACAATAGTATAGTGGTCCCCGTTTTGACTACTGGTACACACACTCATCATATACCCACACATGAACTATTATTAGTGTACTAGGTTTACTTTTTTGATATGATAATTATTCAACAATACATTACTTCTAAAAAACCATTTTGAAATTATATTCAGATTTCAAACACTTTAGATCACCAAACCTTCACCCCAGTGTATAATAAAGCATCATTGTTTTATCCAAGATAAATTCCTTGAATCAAATGTCACGAAAGTGACCCATAAATAATATGATAGTCCTCCAATCACATTAATGTGTGAATATAATATATATGTTACCCTTGCATTCACCCCGATATACCATTATGAGATTCATCCATTATAATTAGGTAGGTCATCAAGGCTTGTTTACCAATATATAGTTAGCATATTCACCTTTACATTACATCCAAAATATACTAAAATAAATTCAATCACTTTACTTCAATTAATAGATTCATACAAGATCTATAAATCAATGAAACCATCAAAATGAATATAAATTCATGTCATTAATGGTATAACAGATAATTTTTAACATGATATATGTGTTGAATACCAATGAAAACACACCAATAATATCCACTCCAAATTCTCTTCATTAATTCTTCAACAATTGCCTAAAAAATCTACCCCTTTGGATTATATTGGAAACCATGTACCATAAATTGTAGTTGAACTTATCAATCATATAAATAAATCAATATGAAATAATTATTGTTATACCTGAAAAATATTACTTTAGGCATCAAGAAAATAAATAAATTATTCACATAGTTCATAAAAAAGTGATTTATATTGATTATTATTTAAAAACATTGTTATTCAATAATAATGATGATATGATGCCAATTTAACGTTTAATAATGAATGAATTTAAATGATACTCAATACTTAATCATAACCATCATCAGAATACAAATTTAAAATTCAAATATATGTTCACGAATTCTGTAATATTGAAATTTATGTTTTCATTTCAACAAACAATTCAAAAAATTCTCACATGATTAAATATTTAATTCACAAAATATCACATTTAATAACTCTATGTAAATATATTCTTCCCCCATTATAGAACATTCCCACTAATAAAAAAAATTATCTATTGATAACTCTACCTATATAATTTATATCCCCCTTAGAGTGTAAATTAGAGAAAGAACATATGAATTTATTTTTATTGTCTTCCCATACCCTATTAAAAAACTAACCCAAATTAAAATATGCAAGTGGGAACTAATATATCATACCATAGACTTGATATGGGTTAGGTTTAATCCCAATCATCAACATCGGATTATGAAATTTATCCTCTGGTAGTAGCTTGGTAAACACATTAACAATGTAATCATTTTTTATAAAAAATCTAGACATCAATAAATTTCTTTCCATGAGATCCATGATGGTGTATTAAATTATGTAAAAATTATTAGATATTGGATTCAAAACTAAATTCCTTGAATTATTAAAATCAACTTGATTATCACATCCAAGAAGAAGTAGAAAATTTACATCAGCCTTATGGTCTTCCAACTAGGATTTTATTTAAATTTATTAGGTAAGAGAATTTTTAGAAGACACATATTATAACACTGAAATACTAAAAGTTATAGAATTATTCTTTATTTTATAATAAACACACATTTCTCTAATATAGATAACACAATATGGTATTGACCTCCTTTCATTAACCCAACCTTCCCAATATGAATCTTTGTATACTAATAGTTCAAAATTCTCAATGTTGACTTATTATAAATATAACTTATTATATATTATATTTACATAAGATTATTGTTTTATCATAGTGAGAATGGATTATTTTAATGAACATTGATGCTAGGAACATAGAGTACCAAAATAAAAAAATATTCATACATGAATTTGTTAAGATAATACACTTCAAATCATCTTTCATAATTCAAATTGATCTACTTCACTCCCTTGTTCATATTTATAAATATTTTTCCCAATAAAATGGGTGTTTAAAATGGATTTGAATCCTTCTTTATAAATATTTTTAAAAATTCCCAAAAAAATTCTCTTTAGAAAAAATTATGCAATCTGTGAAATTTGTAAGCTATGAAAGTACCTTATCATTCCAATCATGGAAAATTAAAAATTATACTTTATCTATATATAAAACATCTTGAAAACTTCATCATCATTAATAAAACATTTCATATAATATAAATAAATAATAACTAAGTGTGATGCCTCTTTTTCAACCTAAATATTCAGAATTATATCAATTCTACATTTTCAAAACATTAACCTATTCAATATGGTTTATAACATATTATATCAGGTTATATTGGCTTGTTTCAGACCATATAAATACTTTTTTTAACTTTATATAATAAATATTATCATCTTCATAAAAAAAAATATAATGACGGTAAATGTAAAGCTCCACTTACTATAGAAACTGTAAATATGTATACATAGATATCACTTCTAAATAGTCAAATATTTATTACAAAACATAATGATCTATTCCATAATCATAATGGTAAAGTCCCTTTTGAAACTAGGTTATATAAACAATTGGTTCATAAAATATCTAATTGTACCACAATAAGTTATTCAAACCCTGAACCCTTCTTAGAAATATCTTACGTAATACCAATGTTCATAACGTAGGGAATGTAAACATAATAAAGGGTGACCATAGATGCTCAACAAGGATAAAAGGGGGATATCAATGATCACATGACCACAAAATGAATTTAATGGTATGATATCATTGTTGGGTGGAGTGTGATGGCAAGAGGGGGGGTGAATTGCCTTTTAAAAATAATTAAGAATTTAAAACAAAGTTAAAAAGTGCAGCGGAAATAAAAGAGGCAACACACAAAACATGATAAAGGAGTTCGGCTTAAACCAAATCCTACGTCTCCGCTCCCAACTCAACCGTTGAGAGATTTACTACCGCTTTCTTTTTAATGGTTTTAGCAAGAAACCCACTAGACTTTAAGGTAGTCTAGAACCTATTACAGCTTGCTTTTAATGGTTGAGCAAGAACCCACTAGCCTTCTTACAGGTGAAGGCTAGCTCACCTATGACTCAAGCCTTTTAAAGGGAAGGCCTGACTAACCTCTTCACACCTTGAAGGTTGTGTGAAAACCCAAACAAAATGAAGATAAAAGAAGTGGGGGTTTGTAGGCACAAACCCAAATTGATGCTCAAAAAGATAAAACAAGAAAAACCGTAATGTGGAGAAGTCTTGGGCGCCAATGGATTGATTGGAGTTGATGAAGAGAGCTCCCAAGCTTCTTTGATGGTGCTCCTTGGATGTGGAAATGAGTTGGAGCAAATGGGGATCCTTGAAGGAATGTGCCGGAGGTTCGCCAAATGATCGAACAATGTTCCCGTGGGCTACCGTACGTTTCAGGGGCTTCCTAGTCCTTTATTTATAGAGGGGGAACCCTCAAATGGCCTTTGGGGGTCTTCGAAGCTGTTGGAGAGGCCTTCGGAGCCGTTGGGAGTCAAGTAGACAAGTCTGGTCAAAGCCCAATGGCTAGTTTGACTGGCTCCACCGGGTGACCGGTACTTGGCCACCGGTTGGCCGGTGCTTTGGAAAAGGGAGAGACCTTCTGCCCAGGCACCACCGGCTGGCCGGTGAGAAGGCCACCGGTTGGCCGGTGCTGAGACAGTAGCAAACTCTTCTGTCTGGGTTCCACCGGCTGGCCGGTGATGGTACACCGGTTGGCCGGTGGTCTGGACAGAGGGGATGCCTTCTGCCCAGGCACTACCGGCTGGCCGGTGGTCATCCACCGGTTGGCCGGTGGACTGAAATCAGTCCACTTTTTCCTTCTGGATTTCTTGGCCCAATTCCTTGGCATCCTGAAATCATGCCTATCATCCAAAAACACTTAAAAAAAAATTAGATAAAAAAGAGAGTGATTGTGATCATGAAAATTAAACCACGAGGGGTACAAGAGGTACAACAATATCCCCCTATTTTGATGATCACAATCACCAAAACAAACAATGTAAAAGACTGAAATGAAATGAATGATTTAAAGGATAAATTGAAAAGTAAAGCAAAGCATGAGAGAAAGATTTCTCCCCCAATCAACCAAGAATTTCTCCCCCTTTGTTATTATCAAAATAGCACGGGGCATAAAACATGATTGAGGGAAAGGATTGAAAAACAAGATATATTTTTTAAACCAATTGAAATTTTTGAGATTTGAATTGAAAGTTTTGAAATGAAAGTTTTGAAAATGAAAGTTTTGAATTGAAAGTTTTGAATATAAAGAAAAAAGTCTTAAACGATCCTAACTCCCCCTAAATAAAAACAACAAATCACCGGGGAGAGGATTTTAGAACCGAGACAAATTTTGGCCCGGAGAGACTCGGTAAAAGGGATTTTTCAATCCATACTTGTCTAGTGGCGGGTCTTCTCCTATGAAATTCATCATTAAAGAAAATAGTTTTGGGCCTTCCATACCGGGAATTTTTGCAATTGCACTCATAAATTAAGTGCCCGAGTTTTTTACAATAGTTGAAAAATTTATATTGGGAGCTCCCCCTTACAAAAATAGTTGGAGCATGGGAAGAGGAAGCTTGCTTGGAATAGCCAAGCCCTTGGGTGGTTCTAGATACGCATTGGGAACCAAGGAGATTTGAAAGGTTATGTTCTCCTTCGGTGAACTTAGCTAGGGATGTCCTTAAATCCTTGATTGTTGATTCCATAGAATCAACATCGGGAAGGTTTTGGATCTTGAGGGACAACTCTTCCTTCTCTTTGAGAAGTTGTTCCTTTTCGGAAGAAAGTTTTTTGAAATTATTTTTTAAAGCAATAAATTTGGAAGAAAGTTCGTAAAAACATTCATCCAATTGATCTCTTGCATGTTGGAGATCCTCATAAGATAAATGATTGAAAGAATTGGAAGAACAAGTGGAAGAGGAGTCGGAAGAGGTTACCTCATGAAATGCCATTAGGAATTTTTTACCATTGTCACTTGAGGAGGAGGAGGAGGAGGATGTGGAGCTATCACTCCATGTGGCCTTGAATGCCTTATTCTTTTCCTTTTGCTTGGCCTTTTTCTTGTTGAGTGGACAAACGGGATTGTAATGGCCTTTCTTGCCACACCCGTAACATGTTAACTCGGGCTCGGATTTTTCGTTGGGTTGAGCCTTGCGGGATTTCTTCTTCTTGTGCTTCTTCATGAATTTGTGCATTTTGCGGGCAAGATTCTCCATTTCGGAATCGCCGCTTGAAGAGGAAGACTATGAGGAGGAGGAGCTTTCTTCTTTTTGAACTTTGAAGGTAATGTTCTTTGGAGTTTTGATGAGATTTCCTTCTTTTTCAGCTTGCCTCCTCATGGTGATCTCGTAGGTCATGAGGGATCCGATGAGCTCTTCGACCGGCATGCTCTTGATGTCTTTTGCTTCTTGGATTGCCGTGACTTTTGGTGCCCATGTGCTTGGTAAGATCCAAAGGATCTTCTTGACCATCGTTTCTGCAGACACATCATCACCAAGGGACTTTCTCCCATTGAAAACATCAATAAAACGTGTAAACATTTCAGTTATATTTTCAGATGGATTCATGGTAAAAGACTCAAAATCTTGACGGTACATATCCAATCGAGTATCCTTAAATTTGTTGGTCCCCTCATGGGTAACCTCCAAAAGTTTCCAGATTTCATGAGATGAGGTGCATGTGGAAACTCGATTGAATTCATTTCGATCAAGGCCGCAATGAAGAGCGTTCATGGCTTTTCCATCAAGCTCGAAATTTTTAATATCGGCTTGAGTCCACTTGGATTCATCGGGAGAAGAGAGAGAGTAGCCTTGCATAACAATTCTATAAATAGGATAACCTATACTTCTATGAAAAGTGGTCATGAGGGTTTTCCAATAAGTATAGTAGGTTCCATCAAATAATGGAGAACGACCCAAAGTATAGCCATCCGGGGAGAAAGAAGTTGAATCCATCACAAAGGATCTTGAATTTGAAACCGGTTAGGGTATTACTCAAATTTTCCCTCTGATACCAATTGTTGGGCGGAGAGTGATGGAAAGAGGGGGGCTGAATTGCCTTTTAAAAATAATTAAGAATTTAAAACAAAGTTAAAAAGTGCAGCGGAAATAAAATAGGCAAGACACAAAATTTGATAACGGAGTTCGGCTTAAACCAAAGCCTACGTCTCCGCTCCCAACTCAACCATTGAGAGATTTACTACCGCTTGCTTTTTAATGGTTTTACAAGAAACACACTAGACCTTAAGGTAGTCTAGAACCTATTACAACTTTCTTTTAATGGTTGAGAAAGAACCCACTAGCCTTCTTACAGTTGAAGGCTAGCTCACCTATGACTCAAGCCTTTTAAAGGGAAGGCTTGACTAACCTCTTCACACCTTGAAGGTGGTGTGAAAACCCAAACAAAATGAAGAAAAAGAAGTGGGGTTTTGTAGGCACAAACCCAAATTGATGCTCAAAAAGATAAAATAAGAAAAACCGTAATGTGGAGAATTCTTGGGTGCCAATGGATTGATTGGAGTTGATGAAGAGCGCTCCCAAGATTCTTTGATAGTGCTCTTTGGATGTGGAAATGAGTTGTAGCAAATGGGGATCCTTGAAGGAATGCGCCGGAGGTTCTCCAAATGATCGAACAATGTTCCCGTGGGCTACCGTACGTTTCCGGGGCTTCATAGTCCTTTATTTATATAGGGGGAACCCTAAAATGGCCTTTGGGGGTCTTCGGAGCCATTGGAGAGGCCTTCGGAGCCGTTGGGAGTCAAGTGGACAAGTCTGGTCAAAGCCCAACGGCTAGTTTGACTGTCTCCACCGGCGGACCGGTGCTTGGCCACCGGTGGGCCGGTGCTTTGGAAAACGGAGAGACCTTCTGCCCAGGCACCACCGGCTGGCCGGTGAGGAGGCCATCGGTTGGCCGGTGCTGAGACAGTAGCAAACTCTTCTGTCTAGGTTCCACCGGCTGGCCGGTGATGGTACACCGGTTGGCCGGTGGTCTGGATAGAGGGGATGCCTTCTGCCCAGGCACTACCGCTTGGCCGGTGGTCATCCACCGGTTGGCCGGTGGACTGATATCAGTCCACTTTTGCCTTCTAGCTTTCTTGGCCCAATTCCTTGGCAACCTGAAATCATGCCTATCATCCAAAAACACTTAAAACAAGATTAGATAAAAAAGAGAGTGATTGTGATAATGAAAATTAAACCACGAGGGGTACGAGAGGTACAACAATCTCCCCCTATTTTGATGATCACAATCACCAAAACAAACAATGTAAAAGACTGAAATGAAAGGCATGCTTTAAAGGATAAATTGAAAAGTAAAGCAAAGCATGAGAGAAAGATTTCTCCCCCAATCAACCAAGAATTTATCCCCCTTTGTGATTATCAAAATAGCATGGGGCGTAAAACATGATTGAGGGAAAGGATTGAAAAACAAGATATAGTTTTTAAACCAATTGAAATTTTTGAGATTTGAATTGAAAGTTTTGAATTGAAAGTTTTGAAAATGAATGTTTTGAATTGAAAGATTTGAATATAAAGCAAAAAGGATTAAACGATCCTAACTCTCCCTAAATAAAAACAACAAATCACCGGGGAGAGGATTTTAGAACCGAGACAAATTTTGGCCCGGAGAGACTCGCTAAAAGGGATTTTTCAATCCATACTTGTCTAGTGGCGGGTCTTCTCCTATGAAATTCATCGTTAAAGAAAATAGTTTTGGGCCTTCCATACCGGGCATTTTTGCAATTTCACTCATAAATTAAGTGCCCGGGTTTTTTACAATAGTTGCAAAATTTATATTGGGAGCTCCCCCTTACAAAAATAGTTGGAGCATGGGAAGAGGAAGCTTGCTTGGAATAGCCAAGCCCTTGGGTGGTTCTAGATACGCATTGGGAACCAAGGATCTTTGAAAGGTTATGTTCTCCTTCGGTGAACTTAGCTAGGGATGTCCTTAAATCATTGATTGTTGATTCCATAGAATCAACATCGGGAAGGTTTTGGATCTTGAGGGACAACTCTTCCTTCTCTTTGAGAAGTTGTTCCTTTTTGGAAGAAAGTTTTTTGAAATTCTTTTTTAAAGAAATAAATTTGGAAGAAATTTCGTGAAAACCTTCCTCCAATTGATCTCTTGCATGTTGGAGATCCTCATAAGATAAATGATTGAATGAATTGGAAGAACAAGAGGAAGAGGAGTCGGAAGAGGTTACCTCATGAAATGCCATTAGGCATTTTTTACCGTTGTCACTTGAGGAGGAGGAGGAAGAGGATGTGGAGCTATCACTCCATGTGGCCTTGAATGCCTTCTTCTTTTCCTTTTGCTTGGCCTTTTTCTTGTTGAGTGGAAAATCGTGCTTGTAATGGCCTTTCTTGCCACACCCGTAACATGTTACCTCGGGCTCGGATTTTCCGTTGGGTTGAGCCTTGCGGGATTTCTTCTTCTTGTGCTTCTTCATGAATTTGTGCATTTTGCGGGCAAGATTCTCCATTTCGGAATCGCCGCTTGAAGAGGAAGACTATGAGGAGGAGGAGATTTCTTCTTTTTGAACATTGAAGGTAATGTTCTTTGGAGTTTTGATGAGATTGCCTTTTTTTTCAGCTTGCCTCCTCATGGTGATCTCGTAGGTCATGAGGGATTCGATGAGCTCTTCGACCGGCATGTTCTTGATGTCTTTTTCTTCTTGGATTGCCGTGACTTTTGGTGCCCATGTGCTTGGTAAGATCCAAAGGATCTTCTTGACCATCGTTTCTGCAGACACATCATCACCAAGGGACTTTCTCCCATTGAAAACATCAGTAAAACGTGTAAACATTTCAGTTATATTTTCAGATGTATTCATGGTAAAAGACTCAAAATCTTGACGGTACATATCCAATCAAGTATCCTTAACTTTGTTGGTCCCCTCATGGGTAACCTCCAAAAGTTTCCAGATTTCATGAGATGAGGTGCATGTGGAAACTCGATTGAATTCATTTCGATCAAGGCCGCAATGAAAGGAATTCATGGCTTTGCCATCAAGCTCGAAATTTTTAATATCGGCTTGAGTCCATTTGGATTCATCGGGAGAAGAGAGAGAGTATCCTTGCATAACAATTCTATAAATAGGATAACCTATACTTCTAAGAAATGTGGTCATGCGGGTTTTCCAATAAGTATAGTCGGTTCCATCAAAGAATGGAGCACAACCCAAAGAATAGCCTTTGGGGGCGAAAGAAGTTAAAGCCATCACAAAGGATCTTGAATTTGAAACCGGTTAGGGTATTACTCAAATTTTCCCTCTGATACCAATTGTTGGGCGGAGAGTGATGGCAAGAGGGGGGGGGGGGGGGGTTAATTTCCTTTTAAAAATAATTAAGAATTTAAAACAAAGTTAAAAAGTGCAGCGGAAATAAAAGAGGCAAGACACAAAATTTGATAACAGAGTTCGGCTTAAGCCAAAGCCTACGTCTCCGCTCCCAACTCAACCGTTGAGAGATTTACTACCGCTTGCTTTTTAATGGTTTTAGCAGAAAACCCACTAGACTTTAAGGTAGTCTAGAACCTATTACAGCTTGCTTTTAATGGTTGAGAAAGAACCCACGAGCCTTCTTACAGGTGAAGGCTAGCTCACCTATGACTAAAGACTTTTAAAGGGAAGGCTTGACTAACCTCTTCACACCTTGAAGGTGGTGTGAAAACCCAAACAAAATGAAGATAAAAGAAGTGGGGGTTTGTAGGCACAAACCCAAATTGATGCTCAAAAAGATAAAACAAGAAAAACTGTAATATAGAGAAGTCTTGGGCGCCAATGGATTGATTGGAGTTGATGAAGAGCGCTCCCAAGCTTCTTTGATGGTGCTCCTTGGATGTGGAAATGAGTTGGAGCAAATGGAGATCCTTGAAGGAATGCGCCGGAGGTTCGCCAAATGATCGAACAATGTTCCCGTGGGCTACCGTACGTTTACGGGGCTTCCTAGTCCTTTATTTATAGAGGGGGAACCCTCAAATGGCCTTTGGGGGTCTTCGGAGCCGTTGGAGAGGCCTTCGGAGCCGTTGGGAGTCATGTGGACAAGTCTGGTCAAAGCCCAACGGCTAGTTTGACTGGCTCCACCGGCTGACCGGTGCTTGGCCACCGGTTGGACGGTGCTTTGGAAAAGGGAGAGACCTTCTGCCCAGGCACCACCGGCTGGCCGGTGAGGAGGCCACCGGTTGGCCGGTGCTGAGACAGTAGCAAACTCTTCTGTCTGGGTTCCATCGGCTGGCCGGTGATGGTACACCGGTTGGCCGGTGGTCTGGACAGAGGGGATGCCTTCTGCCCAGGCACCACCGGTTGGCTGGTGGTCATCCACCATTTGGCCGGTGGACTGAAATCAGTCCACTTTTGCCTTCTGGCTTTCTTGGCCCAATTCCTTGGCAACCTGAAATCATGCCTATCATCCAAAAACACTTAAAACAAGATTAGATAAAAAAGAGAGTGATTTTGATCATGAAAATTAAACCACAAGGGGTACGAGAGGTACAACAATCTCCCCCTATTTTGATGTTCACAATCACCAAAACAAACAATGTAAAAGACTGAAATGAAAGGCATGCTTTAAAGGATAAATTGAAAAGTAAAGAAAAGCATGAGAGAAATATTTCTCCCCCAATCAACCAAGAATTTCAACACCTTTGTGATTATCAAAATAGCACGGGGCATAAAACGTGATTGAGGGAAAGGATTGAAAAAAAAGATATAGTTTTTAAACCAATTGAAATTTTTGAGATTTGAATTGAAAGTTTTGAAATTGAAAGTTTTGAATTGAATGTTTTGAATATAAAGCAAAAAAGCTTAAACGATCCTAACTCCCCCTAAATAAAAACAACAAATCACCGGGGAGAGGATTTTAGAACCGAGACAAATTTTGGCCCGGAGAGACTCGCTAAAAGGGATTTTTCAATCCATACTTGTCTAGTGGCGGGTCTTCTCCTATGAAATTCATCGTT
Source organism: Viscum album (assembly GCA_963277665.1). NCBI lineage: Eukaryota > Viridiplantae > Streptophyta > Magnoliopsida > Santalales > Viscaceae > Viscum > Viscum album. The sequence continues at coordinate 398,136,154 of OY728166.1, forward strand.
AAAGAAAATAGTTTTGGGCCTTCCATACCGGGCATTTTTGCAATTGCACTCATAAATTAAGTGCCCGGGTTTTTTACAATAGTTGCAAAATTTATATTGGGAGCTCCCCCTTACAAAAATAGTTGGAGCATGGGAAGAGGAAGCTTGATTGGAATAGCCAAGACCTTGGGTGGTTCTAGATATGCATTGGGAACCAAGGAGCTTTGAAAGGTTATGTTCTCCTTCGGTTAACTTAGCTATGGATGTCCTTAAATCCTTGATTGTTGATTCCATAGAATCAACATCGGGAAGGTTTTGGATCTTGAGGGACAACTCTTCCTTTTCTTTGAGAAGTTGTTCCTTTTCGGATGAAAGTATTTTGAAATTCTTTTTTAAAGCAATAAATTTGGAAGAAAGTTCGTGAAAACCTTCCTCCAATTGATCTCTTGCATGTTGGAGATCCTCATAAGATAAATTATTGAAAGAATTGGAAGAACAAGAGGAAGAGGAGTTGGAAGAGGTTACCTCATGAAATGCCATTAGGCATTTTTACCGTTGTCACTTGAGGAGGTGGAGGAGGAGGATGTGGAGCTATCACTCCATGTGGCCTTGAATGCCTTCTTCTTTACCTTTTGCTTGGCCTTTTTCTTGTTGAGTGGACAATCGGGCTTGTAATGGCCTTTCTTGCCACACCCGTAACATGTTACCTCGGGCTCAGATTTTTCGTTGGGTTGAGCCTTGCGGGATTTCTTCTTCTTGTGCTTCTTCATGAATTTTTGCATTTTGCGGGAAAGATTCTCCATTTCTGAATCGCCTCTTGAAGAGGAAGACTATGAGGAGGAGGAGCTTTCTTCTTTTTGAACTTTGAAGGCGATGTTCTTTGGAGTTTTGATGAGATTGCCTTCTTTTTCAGCTTGCCTCCTCATGGTGATCTCGTAGGTCATGAGGGATCCGATGAGCTCTTCGACCGGCATGTTCTTGATGTCTTTTTCTTCTTGGATTGCCGTGACTTTCTGTTCCCATGTTCTTGGTAAGATCCAAAGGATCTTCTTGACCATCGTTTCTGCAGACACATCATCACCAAGGGACTTTCTCCCATTGCAAACATCAGTAAAACGTGTAAACATTTTAGTTATATTTTTAGATGGATGCATGGTAAAAGACTCAAAATCTTGACGGTACATATCCAATCGAGTATCCTTAACTTTGTTGGTCCCCTCATGGGTAACCTCCAAAAGTTTCCAGATTTCATGAGATGAGGTGCATTTGGAATCTCGATTGAATTCATTTTGATCAAGGCCGCAATGAAGAGCGTTCATGGCTTTGCCATCAAGTTCGAAATTTTTAATATCGGCTTGAGTCCATTTGGATTCATCGGGAGAAGAGAGAGAGAGTAGCCTTGCATAACAATTCTATAAATAGGATAACCTATACTTCTAAGAAAAGTGGTCATGCGGGTTTTCCAATAAGTATAGTCGGTTCCATCAAAGAATGGAGCACGACCCAAAGAATAGGCTTCGGGGGCAAAAGAAGTTGAAGCCATCACAAAGGATCTTGATTTTGAAACCGGTTAGGGTATTACTCAAATTTTCCCTCTGATACCAATTGTTGGGCGGAGAGTGATGGCAAGAGGGGGGGTGAATTGCCTTTTAAAAATAATTAAGAATTTAAAACAAAGTTAAAAAGTGCAGCGGAAATAAAAGAGGCAAGACACAAAATTTGATAACGGAGTTCGGCTTAAACCAAATCCTACGTCTCCGCTCCCAACTCAACCGTTGAGAGATTTACTACCGCTTGCTTTTTAATGGTTTTAGCAAGAAACCCAATAGACATTAAGGTAGTCTAGAACCTATTACAGCTTGCTTTTAATGGTTGAGCAAGAACCCACTAGCCTTCTTACAGGTGAAGGCTAGCTCACCTATGACTCAAGCCTTTTAAAGGGATGGCTTGACTAACCTTTTCACACATTGAAGGTGGTGTGAAAACCCAAACAAAATTAAGATAAAAGAAGTGGGGGTTTGTAGGAACAAACCCAAATTGATGCTAAAAAAGATAAAACAAGAAAAACTGTAATGTGGAGAAGTCTTGGGCGCCAATGGATTGATTGGAGTTGATGAAGAGCGCTTCGAAGCTTCATTGATGGTGCTCCTTGGATGTGGAAGTGAGTTGGAGCAAATGGGGATCCTTGAAGGAATGCGCCGGAGGTTCGCCAAATGATCGATCAATGTTCCTGTGGGCTACCGTACGTTTCTGGGGCTTCCTAGTCCTTTATTTATAGAGGGGGAACCCTCAAATGGCCTTTGGGGGTCTTCGGAGCCGTTGGAGAGGCAATCGGAGCCGTTGGGAGTCAAGTGGACCAATCTGGTCAAAGCCCAACGGCTAGTTTGACTGGCTCCACCGGCTGAACGGTGGTTGGCCACCGGTTGGCCGGTGCTTTGGAAAAGGGAGAGACCTTCTGCCCAGGCACCACCGGCTGGCCGGTGAGGAGGCCACCGGTTGGCCGGTGCTGAGACAGTAGCAAACTCTTCTGTATGGGTTCCACCGGCTGGCCGGTGATGGTACACCGGTTGGCCGGTGGTCTGGACAGAGGGGATGCCTTCTGCCCAGGCACTACCGGCTGGCCGGTGGTCATCCACCGGTTGGCCGGTGGACTGAAATCAGTCCACTTTTTCCTTCTGGCTTTCTTGGACCAATTCCTTGGCAACCTGAAATCATGCCTATCATCCAAAAACACTTAAAAAAAGATTAGATAAAAAAGAGAGTGATTGTGATCATGAAAATTAAACCACGAGGGGTACGAGAGGTACAA